>CM053142.1:99581795-100803295 GCA_028571685.1 Heterohyrax brucei | reverse complement strand
TTTGAGCCTTCCCTAACTGAGTAGGATCCTGGATAATGTGTCCTACTAAAATATGAAGTTGGCGGTTTTATTCTTCCAAGTCAAGAAACTCTTTCAGTATTTCTTGTAGCTTTGGTTTGGTTTTTACAAAGTCTCTGAGTTTCTGTTTATCTACAAATGTCTTAATTTCATTTTCATATTTGAAAGATAGTTTGGCAGGATATATAATTCTTGGTTGGAATTTCTTCTCCTTCAAGGCTTTGAATATGTCATGTCACTGTCTCCGTGCCAGCATTGTTTCTGCTGAGGAATCTGACAAAAGCCTACAGTTTCCTTCTGAATGTTAGTTTTGCTTTGAGTCTTGCTGCCTTTAAGAGTTTCTGCTTGTGTTTCATTTTGTTCAGCTTGTTTACAATATGTCTTGGAGTCTTTCTATTGAGATCTATATTGAGTGGTATTCGATATGTATCTTGAATATCTATATTCTCTTTCATAATTTTTGGGAAGTTTTCTGTCAGCAGCTCAGCAACAATATTCTCTGTGTTCTGACATGTCTCGCCCTGTTCAGGAACTCCAATTAATCGTAGATTATTCCTTTTAATAGAGTCCCACATGTTTCTTAATGCTTCTTCATTTTTTCTTTCTTTCTTTTTTTTTTTTTCTGATTTCTTCTCATAGATGCTGGAGTAGTAGCTCTGTCTTCCAAATCAGAAATTCTCTTTTCCATTTGTTCCATTATGTTTTCATGGCTCTGAATGGAAGTTTTTATGTCTTTGATTTTGTTCTTGATCTGTTCGATTTCCAAGTACTGATGTTCCATCAGATCAAAGAGCTTGCTTCATTTTTCATTTTACTCTGCTGCATTTTGTATAAGGTCTAGGAGGGCTCCATATATAATCCTTGTGTATTCACCTCCTGATAGTTTCAGAAAAGCTTCTTCGTCTGGTAAGTTCTGAGGTGGTTTCTTTTGGGGGCTGTCTGATGCCATAGGTGATTTCTGGGTTATCGTTTTCTCCAACGTTTGTTGCTTTTTGGGCTTCATATGGGTCAATAGAGGCTGCAAGAGATGCTGTGAAGACGGACCACAATTGTTTTTCTAGGCTGTCTTAAAATGAGAAGTAAATAGCATTTGACAACTCCCAAAGTCAGTCAGGTTTTCAGGTGTATACGTCCTCTTCCCAGCTGGCAAAATAAGTACCTCTGTATTGAACCCCAGATGTTACAAACTAGTTCAAAATACGGAAAAGTTACTGGCCTGCTGGCCTCTGCTGTTGGGCCCCAGTTGTAGGCGATACTGTGTAGAATTCTGCTTTTCTTCTGGAAAAGCGTTCTCTTCTGGGTAGGCACTGCCTTCCAGCCGAGGAACTAGGTCCAGCTGAGGCTTCTGTATGGATGACCCTGCCTCCCAGCAAAACAAGATGGTGTCCCGCACAAACTCACCAGCTGGCTGGGACCAGGCTCCTGGCAGAAAGAGAGGCCAAGAGTGCTGAATTGCCCAGAGTCCACAGCCTCTGCCACTGAGTCCCAGCCCCAGGCAACAATGTGCAAAACACTGCCTCCCTGCTGGAAAAGCACTCTCACCCTGGCAGGTGCCACCTCCCAGCCTAGGAACCAAGTCCAGCCAGGGCTTCTGCCTGGGCTTCTCTATTTCCCAGTGGATCAAGGTGGCGTCCTGCACAAGCACATCTGTACGGCTACCACATGGCGGAGGCAGAAAGACAGACCAGAAGAACCAAGGTGTATAGAGTCCAAAGCCAGGTTCTCAGAACCTGGCAATTATACTTGCCGGTCCCACCAGCAGTGCAGTCGAGATCGGCAGCTAGTCCAGTCCCAGCTCTGCCTGCTGGCCAAGATGAGGAAAAAAAAAATCAAAATAGTGAGTGACCTTCAGTCTGTGCAAGCTTCTGCTCACCAAGAGTGTGGTGAGTGAAAGAGAGGAGGTTTTGCATTCAGGGGTGTGAAGTCCAAATTAACAGCCCTATGCCGCGTCCTAGGGCTCACTAGGTGTCCAGAAGGCTCTGTTTAATTATCATTTCTGGTCTTGGTTTCCACTGGGATTTAGGGAGATGTGCATTTAGTCCACCATCTTGACTCCGCCCCCTTCAGTCTTCCTTACTCATGGCCTACCTTTCACACACAAGTGAGTTGATTAAAAATACTGTGGCTTGTGTCAAACGCACTCTAGTCTTCAAGGTGACATCTTTGTTTTTTAACACTTTAAAAAGGTCTTTTGCAGCAGATATGTCCAATACAATGAATCCTTTGATTTCTTGACTGTTGCTTCCACAAGTGTATTGATTGTGGATCCAAGTAAAATGAAATCATCATCAATCTTTTTTTATACTTATCATGATGTTGTGTATTAGTTCAGGTGTGAGGATTTTTGTTTTCTTTATTTTGAGACATAATCCATACTGAAGGCTATTGCTGTCTGATTTTGACTTATAGTGATCCTCCAGGACAGATCAAAATCATCCCACAAGGTTTCTGAGGAGTAGCTAGCAGAGTCAGACTTTTTGGTTAGCAGTCATAGCTCTTAATCACTGAACTGCTAGGTCATCAGTCCTATATGCTGTCTTTTATATACAGCATGAGTCTCAGGTTCAAAGCCCGGTCCTACCCAGCCTCCTGGCATTCATTGTTGGTGCGTTGGATTGGATGCAGCTAGGCAGGATGGGTGTGTTGAGACAGAAATATAAACTCAAATGAAGAACCTTAGAAACACTGGACAGAGCAGGTCTGTCTTTCCTAGAGAAACTACTGTGTCATACCTAGGGATGTGATCCAGCAACATCGTGATCACAGCTATGAACAAGAAAACAACAAATCATGCAGGTCCTGTTTACAACAGCGACACCTTGTGGCAGACAAAGAAGCATAGGCAAATAGATCTGATATAATTTTTTTAATTCTCTTGATTTTGAAAATAGGACTGGGCTTCTTGAGCTGTCTGTTCTCCATCCCCCAGAGAAGAAACAAAGAGAGAATCTGAGTATCCTGCTTATTAGGAAGGAAGTAACGCAAGCGTTTGCCTGCGTATTAGAAAAAGAGACAACCAAAACACCAAACCCATTGCCGTTGAGTCAACTCCAACTCTTAGTGACTCTACAGAATAGATCTGCCCCATTGGATTTCTAAGGAGTAGCTGCTGGACTCACTCTGTGAACCTTTTGATTAGCAGGCATAGATCTTAAGCACTGTACCACCTGGGCTCCAGAAAATAGTGCTTATTTTATACACTATATTAAATATCAGCAGTTTGAATACATCAACTGCTCCTGGGAAACTCTATGGAGCAGTTCCACTCTGTCCTATGGTAAGGTCTCTATGAATTAGAATCAACTCAGTGGCAATTATGGTAAAACATTCTTCCAAAGGGCCTGGTGGTAACTACTCCTGACTGACAGAGATGGTATTTTGACTTTTTAAAACTTATTGTCTTATTTTGATTTGTTTTAAACAACTAAATAACAGAATTTGTATTATGAGCTAATATGTAGGTTTATGAAATTCTCTCCAACATAGGCAAGGCAAACTGTTTTTGTGTCTCCATAATTATAAAGCAAAATAGAATATGAAATTTTCTAAGATATTTTATACCAACAAAAGCCAACTGCTCGTTTTTTTTTTTTTTTTTTTTTTTAGTGAAAGTCTTCACAGATGACGAATAGCAAGAAGAAAAGTATCCTGATGAGACAGTTCAGGATTTTACACAGATTTTCAGGCTTTTTACACAAATGTTAACATTTGTACCAATAAATTTGAAGATTTACATGTTAGGCAATGATTGGCTTGGTTTTTACTTGAAACTCATGAACTTGGAGATACATGGAAGGAATACTGCAAAGAAGAACACAAGTTGTTTGTGTATCTATACCCCAGCATCCTGTGATTGTATTGGGCTGAAAGCGTATGATCTCTAACCTAGTTCTAAATCACCATTCCCAGTGCTGTCCATGTACCAGGTTCTCCCATCTGATCGTATTGCATTTTCAACCCACTCAAGCACATTTCAGATCATTCAGGCCTGTGGTACAGCAATTTGCAAATAAACATTCACTTAAAAAGCAATTTAAAATTTCCTAACCTCATAAAAAATACATTATTGAAATAATCACAATAATGTTTAAAATTTTACAATTAGTAATGCTTAATGTCATTTTCTTGTAGTACTAAATGCTGAGAGGATCTATTGTCTTGGGCATATCATTAGTAGCTACCTTCCTTTGTCTGTCCTTTCTTCTCTGTCAAACCCAGTAATACTCATTTTATTGCTAAAGTCTTGCTAAAGAAACAGGTTACATCCAAAAGGAAACATTATGGTATATTCCATTAAACACAGTAAAACTCAAAATTTCACATAAAAATAGGTTATCTAATTACATGGTAAATGTGTCATTTGTTCATTGTCCACTACACAATATATTTACAGGAAAATTACCAGGAACTTCTCAGCTGTATCAGATCTCAACCTTATATTTAGATGCAGTCATATATTACTGCTGATAATGTGATGTCAGTGAATAGATTGGAATTTTTCACTGTCCTTTATCAAGATAAATTGTTCTGTCAATAGCAAATGGCTGGCAAGTATTAACACACTGCACACTGTATGACTTTTCATTCCCTGCAAAAATTGTATTTAATGCTTTTGCACAAAATCTATAGCCGTGACTCTCCTTATTACCTATTTAACTACCTTTTAAAAGGAGGATTTATTTCTGCAAATTAGGGCTTAGGTAACAAGATGGTATCATGCATCATAAACTTTAAGTCAATACAAGGCAGGACACTTGCAGTTTGAATGGGAAAATACCTTGCTCTCCTCTCTTGGTCATCCAGTGGTATTAGCAATCTGTGGTGGGAGCAGCTGCTCAAAGCAGAACTTTATCTTGGCCTCCTTCCATCTACACTGCCACGGTGTCCCACAGTAGCAATTTGCTCATTGGCCTATTACTTTCAATAGGTATTCCAGTAATTGGCTATTTCACACTTGTAAGGCTTGAACTGGCAGAGAGCAAAGGCCAGGCAACCAGCCTGTCAGGGTCTAGCAAGCTGGTCGTTCATCAATTATAATCAGCTTTTACAAGAGTGAGTGAATCCTGTGAAACCCTGTCTACTCTGATCAGTTTTGCTACCAGCATAATTCGACCCCAAGCTGAGCTGAGTCCTTATCTGAAAAATGTAAAAGTTGTCCTACAGTGACAACCACGTTTCTTTATTCAGACCCCTAGAGAGACTGATTTGGGCTCGAAGAAGGAAAGACAACATTTTGATAGTCCTGAGAACTCTAGGATCATTCTGTTTTTTGTAGCCCCTGCTTGATGTCCACATACAACGTACTTTCCTTTGCAAAAATAAATAAATAAATAATAAGAAGGCATCAAAATAATTTATTTCATAAAGATAGATTATACAAGAGGGCCTCTTCAAACTAAGAACTGAATTCCTGTAATGTGAAGTTCACTTTGGCCGGAGAAGTTGGGAGTCCCTCTGTAATCCTATAAATTATTTTAGAAACGTTCATTTAAGTAAAACATTGTTTTTTTAAAAACACTGTAACAGTAGAAATGATACATATGTTTATGTGGACATTAAGTTCTATATTACTGAATTTAACATGAGAATAAGCTGGGAAATACTTGCTAGAAATTTTGGGTCCAGAACAGTAAACTAATGTGGGCTTAACTCATGTTTAAGAGCTACGTACTTTCTCTTCTTAGCCATCCCCTATATTTTCTATTATTTCTCACATCATTGAGCTCTAAAAGTACAAAAACATCTGTTACACACCTTAGTTTTCAAGACAACCAGATGAGGAATTGAAACAAGATAGTCGGCCAGCCAAGTGCCGTCGAGACGGATCCGACTCATGGCGACAAGACAGGAGCTTTGTAAAATTCTGATTGAGTCTAACAGTCCTGGCAGTTTCAGGACCTATGTATTCAGGTCTCTGTTAATTTATGTAACCTACCCTAGGGGTCTCAAAACCTCCATTTGTATAATTTAAAAACAAAGTCCTATTTAGAAAATGCTTCCTAATATCCAGGATTTATATTTTTATCCCCACTGGCATCCCATTTTCAGAAAGAAAAAGCCTATGCCTACTTGGAATGTAAGGTGTCTAAGGGAAATAACCTTTCTTTATTACCGTCTCTGCTATTTGCCATCCACTGGCACCTAGCATTCATCTATTACACTCCTAGCTCTTTCTTCCCAAAGTTCTATTCAGTCAGTTGACCAACTGGCGACAAAGTGATCTGTCATCTGGCAACTGCCTTGGGGACCAATAACACACACAACCAAAAATTTAACCCAGTAAGTGGAGATTTTAATAAAATTCTAATTGAAACAATGTAAAGAGTGGGTGATTTAGAAAGCTGTTAGAAATACTCAAAAATCAATGCTAAATTCTGAAAAGACATGAATAAAGCTCTTAATAAATCTACCTTCAAAGAGTTATGCACTCTTACTAGCTGAATAAATGAAGTGACAGGGACGCCTATGTAATCGTAATCCATCACAAGATAATCTGTCAGGCCCCGAGTGCTCAGGCCCTGCCACCCCGGTTCATTCATTATTTATCTACAACCTTCATTGCCAGAGAAATCTCTACAAAGTACGCAGCATGGCATTTAAGGTTGAAGTTCTGTCACTCAGCAAGAACTTTCAGATATCACCTAGTGGATAATAATGGTTAAACTCTGAGTAAACTGTTTCTGGGAGAGGGGAAAAGTTTAAAAAGCACCAGGATTCCCCTCAGACAAAAGCACGACACATTTCATTTAACTGGGCAACATGCTGGATGTTCCATAAAAGCTCACCTAGGTGAAACAGCAAGGCTCCCCAAAACTTCCGCTTTATCAGAGAGTACCCAAGTCGCCACACCCTTCTTTCCTCTACTCTGATTCCAATGTACCCAGCAGGGCCATGAGAAAAAGGTCTGGTAATCTGATTCTGTAAAGATTACAGGCACAAAACTCTCCGGATCAGCTCTACTCTACAACAGTGGAGTTACCATGAGTTGGAGTCAACTAGATGGTAACTAGCTTGGTCTTTTGTGTTTCTTGTTTTTAAAGGGCATAAAGAGTAGGATACTGAGCTACCTTATCCATGACATTTACATCGAAAATAGGCAAACTAAGGGGTTGATGTCTTTTTCTTTCTTTTCTCAATTTTTAAATTGCTGAGGCAATGAAGCGCTGTGGATGAGGACATGTGTGGGTTTTCATCCACTCCAGGCTATGGTGAGCCTGCAGGAAGACAACCATCCTTGGCTTCTGGCCCTTCTACCAACCTGCACATTCCACTCTGCTCCACATCCTTGTGCCAGGGACAGGGACTGAAGTAGAGCCTCCCAAACAAAAGCATGCTGGCTTAACCATTAAGATCAAGCATGGTCTTTCTTTTTTAAAGGAATAAACCATCATATTTCATAGTAATTTTTTTTATACATATACTCTTTAAAAATGGACAGAAAATACACACTTGAAACCATTTTAACAGTTCAGCCAGAAAGTCTGCCTTAGTCATGAGGGGGTGATAAGAACAAAAAGCTGCTTCAGGCATTTAGTGGAAGAAAATTAAGGTTCCCATAAATTAGGAGCCTATATTCTTCTCCCAGTCCAATTACTAGCTTTACTATTTGTCAGTAAAATACCAAATAAAGGCTCATCTCCAGATAAGGCAGCTGTTGCCATTTGGACCCTGTGATACTTTACATTCTCAGAGCTCAGTGCAAAAGTTGCTGATAATGTCTTTACATCACTAACAGGTGCCCCTAGGCCCACATCTTCAGTGCTTTCCCCTGGAAAGAAAAATTACAATCAAAGAACAGATCAGGCCCATCACAGACAAGGTAAGATTGGGCGAGTTGCTGTTTTATGGCCTTGCAACAGCACAGCTAGAGTTTCGGAACATCCTTCTTGATTAATAAAAATCACAGTTAATGTAGGAACACTGTAGCTAGAAGCAACTTTGGTTTGATGCAGCAGTTACACTACTTGCCGCAGCCTCATGAAGCTCCTCCTAAGCAGAGCCTGTGCTGTAACAGCCGCTTCCTATCACTTCCCTGGACACACGGGCAACAGATTACAGCCTTCTCAACGGAGACCTATGCATCTCCTTGACAATGGGCAGGAAATTCCACCATGTGGAAAAGACAAGTTTGCGTTTTCCCTTTGAAGATGTAGGCTAAACTTCCCTGGATCATTAAGCCACACTCTATGGCAGAATCCACTTTCTTTTTTTCCTTTTAAGATTTTACTTCCTCTAGATAAATAAATAAAAACAATATTACTCTCTGCATTATGTAGTTTTTAGGAGAGCAGCATTTAGGACATAAATTCAAGATCACGGTCCTGTTTGCTATGAGATTCTTATACTCGGAGTTTGTATTTGCTTTTTTGATTTCCTACCAGAAGCCAGTGTCAGTCTTGCAGATTCTGTCCTCTGACATGGACCTAGATAAATGATCCCAAATTGAGAAGAATGAAAAAAATCATGGATGAAATTAAGTAACTACAAATTGATTCTCACTTTGCAGGGGCAGTGGCGGGGAGGCAGGGTAGTCTTGGTTCTACTTGATTGTGGTAGTAGTGCAAATGAATTTAGGATGATGGTGCGACATGAAAATAAAACTTCTTCTGATTGAATTTCAAGGACTCTTCTGTTTAACTAGCTTCAAGAGTCCTTTTTTGATCATAATAAAATGATTTGCCATATGGTTCAGATGCTTGTGATCCCCTCTCAATGAGAGGATTATGCATGAGATAAAATGCCTACTGTCACTGCAGCCAAGCACACAGCTGGCTCTGATAATGCCAACAAATGGCTTCATCTATCTCAATGTCACGTAGGAGCTGGTGCAACGCAAATCAGCCCCGAGTACAATTAAAATCTACATCATCTATGAGAAAGGTGATGGAGGTTCTGACATCAGAGCGGTGCCAGATTCATCCTCTTTCCACAGTAACAGAAGAAACGTGTTGCCCCTTTCACCCTGTCACACTAATGATGTGCAGAGCACATCCCTTCCTGTGCACATTAAAGGGAGTAAATCAAGAGGCTTCCTATTTAAAAGCCTCACCTTTATCTGACATTCAGTAACAAGATGAATCGTTTCTAAACTTAAGTTGTGTATTCCTGGCTTCTCTCTTTCTCTCTCTCTCTCTCTCTTTTTTTTTCCTGCTGAGATAATGCCATTTACTCCAAAATGAAATACAAATAGAAAGGTTTATGATCCACAAGGCCTCAAATTGTGGCAATATGCAGGAATTTCCTTGTTTTAGTTCAACAATTTTCAACCGCACCAATAAAATCAGGTTTGAACATCCATTTGTTCCGGAAAGCCAAATTTTATTGCTAAAACATCCATAACTCATAACGAGCAAGCTCAACACCAATTCACAGACAGGTTTCCTCTTCTGCATATTTTGACTAAAAGTAAAAGGTAGAGTATACGCAGGAATTTTATTGTTATTGTTTTGCCATACTCCATTAGAAGGAAACCTTACAAATACATTTCTGTGGCATTTCCAATGACTTTCCATTAAAATTCAATGAATATCTAAATTTCAGAAGATTACTGAATGCTAATTCTGTAATTATTTCATCAGTTATGTACTTTTTTTTCCCTACTGTGGGATTATTCCTAAAAAATATGGTTTGTCAAGTAGTATTCAAGTCTATAAATTGGCATGCAAATCTCTCAAGCCAGTGGAAGATGAAAGTATCCACACAAAATAAGCTAATTGGTGCTTCAGAGTCACAGGAAAACCTGTATAAGCACTTGGATACTCTGAAAATCATCTATGTGTGTATGTGCACACTTCTTCAAGAATTAGGGTTATGAGGTTTTTCATACTGTTTCATTTTTGTTTATTTCATTTCCTAATTGCACTTAGGTAGAAGATCTTGTGAAACATACAGCAATGCTTTGCAAACCCCGCCCCTCCTTTTTTCCTCCCCCTTTTTTTTAAAATTCTTAATCCTCATCAGTGGACATTCTTCACTTCATATGCCAACTTTTTCCTGACCTTTGTGGTCTATAAAATGCACACAAGTGATTTTTAATTCTCTTTCAAGCAGCCTACTAATATGATAGTTATGGCCTTAGTCTGTTTCACTTATCAAAAATATATAGAAAACAGTCAATTATTCATTTAGGGTTTCTGTCCACCAAGTAAGACATATAACTATGTAGTCCTCTGTGATAATATCTATGGAATGGGATGTGGTCACCCTAAACCAGTGCTTTTCAACCATAGCTGTACCTTAAAATCATCTCTGGTACTTTTAAGAGCACAGATAATTATGACTCATCCCCAATATAATAAAACTGTATCTTTAAGATTGGGCCTCAGGCTCATGTATTGTTATAGGGTACCCCAGGCGAGAGCTAACGACCTCAAGGAATGGAGAACTATATGTAAATACTGAGCAAAAAGCATTTTAAATGTTTTATTGAGTACGCATCTGCTCAATAAAATAACTATCTCACAGATATTTCTTCAAGAAAAAGAAATCAACACTTTTGACACACGTTAATCCAATCCTAGAAATATTCACTATAAGGTTACAATATGCCCAGATTATGCTATTTATTTTCAAAAACTAAAAAAGAAGTACTAGACAGTTTCTCACGGAGTTAACTGTCTCATTGAGAAACAGACACACACACACAACAAATCTAACCAAAATTCTTGATTGTCATGCTTATAAGAAATGCCAGAAAGGCAGAACTAGAAAAGATTAGTGCAGAATATGTTGATTATGATCCTATGGAAAAATTCACCAAGCATTCCTTTGAAGATCAAGATCCATGATGGGAGCCAAGATGGTACAATAGTCAGACACTTGATGCTGTCCCTCTTATAACAAAGACCCCCAAAGCGAATGAAAAATACATATAACAATCTAGGAACTTCAAGCATAAAAGACATAGTGAAGAATAGTACTGAGTTACAAGTGGAAGGGGATATAATTTTCAAACAGCAGAAATAGAATTATAGACTGCTGTCATCTTGCTAGCTGAACCTACCCAGAGAAGGCATACTGAGGCAAGCAGCAGCATCCCCGGGCAAAATCCAATCCACTAGGTACGACTAAGGAGGAGAGACTCTACATCTACCTCCAGGGTCAACCAGAAGTGATGCCAGATGTGTGACACTTAAGTGCAGGTGCCCAGCCCACCATGGGCACCCTAGTCCCTTCACCAGAGCTCCACAAGCTGAGGACCGTTCCCTCCCCATTACCAATTCCCGTCCTCTCTCCTATACCTGTCCAGAAGCATTCAGCACTGCCATGACCCCTAGGTCAGAAAATCATGGCCCTGTTCCGTAGGTACCCCCCCCAGCCCAGCCCTGACGCAGGATGGTACACAAGATGCAGTGCCCTGCACTCCCTCTGATCACCTGTGCCAGTGCCTTGCTGATGGAGCCAGTACAGCACTTCCACACTGGGACAAGGCAGGTAGCATTTCAAGCTGAAGCCTACTCACCTGTGGCAGCTAAGTGGGAGCTAAGTGGGAGCTGCCCCAACCCCCTAAGCCAGTAGGTCTCAGCCTGGCCCAAGGCTGACATCCCTTCACACAGTTGCCTTCACCTCCTTCAGTTACTTGTGCCAGTATCTTGCTAGCTTAGCTGGCACAGCATGGTCATATTGTGACAAGGTGGGTAGGGTTCCCTGCCGAAGTTCACTTTACCTGTAGCAACCAAATAGGAATGTCTAAATGAGTAAAAAAGCAATCCATCTATAAGCTATCTACAAGGGGAAGAAAGACATAAACACACTAAAACTCAAAGGATGGAAAAAAACTCATTAAGCAATCAGTAACTGAAAAAAACAGAAGTGGCAATATTAATCTCCAGTTAAATAGACTGATAAGCAAAATGTAATTAATGTAAGTGACAAGAAAGGACACTGTATCATGACTGAAAGGTCAGTACACCAGGAGGATGTAACTACAATAAGTACATATACACCCAGTGGCAGGGCTCCAAAATACATAAAGCAAACTCTAAAAACATCGAAAAGAGAAACAGACAGTTGCACAATAACAGTAGGAGACTTCAACACACCACTCTCACTGAGGACAGGATATTTACAGAGAAACTCGGTAAAGATATCGAAGAGCTAAATAGCACAATCAACCAACTCGATCTCATAGTCATATATGGAGCGAGCACTCCACCCAAGAACAGCAAAGCATACATAGTTTTCCTACACACAAGAGCATTCTGCATAACAGACTAGATTTTAGTTCACAAAGCAAACCTTGATAAAATCCAAAGTATCAAAGTAATACAACATGTTTTTTTTTCCCTGATCTTAATGCCATAAAAGTAGAAATCAGTGACAAAACCAGCCAGGAAAAACAAAAAAAAAAAAAAAAAGGAAACTGAATAACAGCTTGCTTCAAAACTACTAGGTAATAGAAGAAATCAAGGATGGAATTAACAAAAAAAAATCATAGAACCAAATGAGAATGAAAACACATTTTACTATAATTGTTGGGACACAGCAAAAGCAATGATTACAGGTCAATTTATAGCAATAAACACACATTATCAAAAAAGAAAGGGCCCAAATCAAAATATTAACTCTACAACTTGAACAAAGAAAGGTCAGTAAAAGAAGCGCTCTGGCACCAGAAGAAAGGAAACAATAGATTAGAGCAGAAATAAATGTAATAAAGGGCAGGAAAAAAACAAAACCAAAACAGTATCAACAAGACCAAAAGTTAGTTCTTTGAAAAGATTAACAAAATCGATGAACCACTAGCTGGAATAAAAAGAATCAAAACAGAGTACTACAATAAACTACTCCCACAAATTTGGAAACCTGAAGGAAATGGACAAATTTCTAGAAACACACTAGAACCTAAACCAACACAAACTGAGGTAGAAAACTAAACAGACTCATAAGAAATGAAGAGATTGAAGAGGTAATGAAAAAACTCCCAACAACAAAAAGTCCTGGCATGGGCAGCTTCACTGAAGAATTCTACCAAATTTTCAAAGAAGAGCTCACCCAACACTACTCAAAATATATCAGAGCATAGAAAATGAAAGAATATTCCCAAAACCAGGCCAAGACACCAAACCAAACCAAACAAAAAACTAAACATCAATATGCCTCAGGAATACAGACACAAAAATTCTCAACAAATTTCTAGACAAATAGAATTCAACAGCATATCATAAAAAAAGACATGACCAAGTGGCATTCATACAAGGCATGAGAGGATGATTTAACATTAAAAACATAATCAGTGTAATCAAACACAGAAATAATACAAAAGACACAATGAAGGCATTTGACAAAGTCCAACACACATTTCTGACAGAGATTCTCAATGCAACAGGAATAGAAGGGACATTCTTTGGCATACTAACAGGCATTTATATGAAATCAACAGCTAACATCGTTCTCAGTGAAAGGACATTGAAAGCATTCTTGTTGAGAATGGGAACCAGACAAGGTTTAAATCTAACCTATTTTATTGTGTTGTCATGTTGTTGGGCTTCCAATCCCAGATACGTGGTGGAGATTGCAACAAATGTCACAAAACAATGTGTGTATACAATTCTGAATGTGAAACTAACTTGAGTTGTAAACGTCCACCTAGCATAATAAAATTTAAAAAATTGCGGGATTCAGAATTGTTTCTCAGAAATATTTAAAGAAAAATAACCAAACAAAATACTTGTCACAAAATTCCTAGGAGAAAACTACTGCACAAAGCAAGATACCATATTGATTGTATTTTAACTGTTAGTCTTAACTTTTAATAAGTCCTACCCTGATAAATATTGGCTTGTTAACCCCAAATGGACATATTTTAGAGATTTGGTGACTGAAAATGTCTTTTTAAATGTTATGGGAATCTCACTCTTTATGAGAAACAGAAAGCCCTGTGAGATGATCTTGTGATAGCCACCCAGAGAGCAATAAAATACAAATGACAATCGTAGGCATGGAACAGATTGTAAGTGGTTATCATTAACTGATTTTTCTCAACTACATTCGACAAATAAACCTTCCTCCAGATTAAATACATAAACACATACCTATTGCTGTGGAATCAACTCTTTCTCTCTACCCACCCACCCACCCACCCACCCACACACACACACACACACACACCCCAACATCCCAAGCTTCACTGGTTTTGCTTCTGTAGACAGCCCAGCCTATGGCACCTAAAAAGTATCATTAAACACTGTGCAGGACACACCTGAAGTCTATGAATGTGTAGGACTTATTAATTTACATACAATGAAATGATAATGAGAAAGCTATTTACATGTTGTCAGCATCATGTGCACAGGACCATATCCATTTTGTTCATCTTTGTATTCCTAGCTCCTGGAAGGGAGTGAGACCTAGTAGACAATAAGTTATCAAATGAATGAATAAATTAACACAACATAATACTCTACTTAACAGAATGTACTTTAGAATAAGACAGATAAAGTTTAGGTTTTGGCTCCACAACCTACAAACATGACCTAATTAATCTTTCACAAATACAGTTTCCTTTTATGTAAAATGAGCATAGTAAATATACTATATTACTTCAGTTTGGGAATAAATAGTTTAATCACAGTAAGTGAATTAGAATACACAGTAAATGCTCTAAACGTATTGGTATTATTCTATAGTATAGTCTACATAGATGAGGGGTGTGTGTGTGTGTGTGTGTGTGTGTGTGTGTGTGTGTAACAGAAAGAGCAGATGGAATGGAAGAAAGTTAATATAAATCCCTCTAGATTTTCAGTCAGAAAAAAGGAAAGCATAAATACAAAAATCCTTTAAAAAATCTTTTTCCAAACAATCTTCTATTAAAAATGGCTGGAGAATTTAATTCTAATCTAGATTCTCCAGAGGTAACCTGTGAACTTGAAGACTGATAGAGCCAAGTCATTGAAATGACTTAAAAATCACTCATTAATGAGGTTTTCCAATTAAAGAATATTCAGACACTAGTTTGGAACATTTTGCTGAACAGAATGCCACTTGTTACTCACTTTCCTCTTTAGTTACTTGAAGATAAAATTGACTCAGTGAAGGTGTCAGAGCCAACTCTCTACCAGGGTTGGACTGCCAGATGAAATCAGTTCTAAAAGGTCATAATAAAATTAGTAAAGGCAGATGGAAAATGTGCTGACAGCAGCTGGTCCCCCCCAGAAGTGTGCACACTGCTATAATTATGATATCAGACATCGCTCTTTCATCTCTCGTTTTTTCTTAGCGTGCGATCTTTAATTCTCAGGGATACAATTATCTTAGTTGTTGAAATTCAATAATATACATTACAGATTGATGGTTTGGAAGACATCGTTAGGTTCTCAGCCAATATAGGATCCTTCTCGTCAATACAGACTATCAGTGAGTAAGCACGAAGGGAACCTTAGCTTGTTAAAAACAGCTTGAGGTCTTGGGTATGAATTCTAAATCCTATCACTTCACAACATTGTTACGGGCCTACAAAACTTTTTGTCACGCTCTCCTACCAATGTCAAACAATAAAGATTGTTTGTACTCAACTTATCAAAATACTGATCTGTAAGTAAATATAAATTATGTCTACAAAAGGAGAAAAACACCTATAACTTCCTTGTTTTAATAAGTTTTCTATCATTCCAATTACCGTAAATTCAAATTTTTAAGCGTAGGCTATCTACAATCTTCAATTAGATTATGTTCAAAGTAGCCTGTATTCAGTGTTTCAAGGATTTTTATTATTGTTGAAGTTATTACTTTGCTTAACATCTTTTTATTCTTCCCTTTTGATCCTACATAGAGAAGCTGAAGCCATAGCTTTTTCAGACAGATGTTGGACAGAACAAATTCAAAAACCAAAAACCAAAAACCAAACCCACTGCTCTTGAGTTGATGCTGACTGTACTTTTTCAATCAATTCAATAGTCAGAATAAAATAAAAATGAAAGAGAATGAATTTTTGTATGTCCTGTTTTTTTTTCCTCACATTTATACTTTTGGAAGTCAGTATCAGCAAGAACCCATTTATAAAGTCATAACGAGGGTGACTGTTGTACCGAATAACAGCATGCGTGCAGTGCAGACAGTCCTTATCAAGCACCAAACCACCACCCTCTTCTGTTTAGCTTTCTAATCCTCTCTTGGACACCTAAGAATGAAGCACAAGTTTAATTTTCTGAACAAGTTCCAGAAAACTTGGAGGTGCAAATACTTTTTGATCACCTTCCATTTCCCGTTTTCATTCTGTGATAGCCAGCTGTCGGTTTGTAAGACCACTAAAATTTTGTTTAATACAGTATCAGTGTTCTTGGTTTACCACTGACAAATTTGAAAAGGCGGTGTTGAAAACTGAATGCATATATGCAAATGTTTTGTTATTAAATGGAAACATTCCAAGAACTCAAATGATCCATGTGAAATTTTAATTATAACTTAACAGCTGCTTGAGCTAATTGAAGGATATCAGAAAGGTGATTTCCTTCTCATTGTAATTAAAGAGTTAAGCCTAATTTGCTGTTGTCAGAACAAGACTAAATATCAATCTGGTCTGCCTAATTATATTAAAAGGTAAACAGATAACTCAAAAGGGGTAGGGCCCATGCGAGACAAAGACAACAGGTCTCAGTACACCATCACCAGCCCTTTCCTGGTGCAAGATAAGCAATGACCTTTAATGGAAGTGGCAACTGTTCTCCACTTCTGCGAAGGCTGCAGTTTCGTCTTGTAGCCTCATCTGTTCATTCCCCCTCTAGTAGCCAATTTTATTTTGCTGAAACATCTTTTCAATTCTATAATTCTTTCCCCAGCAGCCCTCAATGATGTGTTCACTGAGAAAAACTGAGGCCAAGAACTGGTATGAAAATCTTCAAAGCAAACAATTAGTGGCAAAACAACAGGCCTGACTAAAAAGGGTGGTGCTTTTCCCACAGCTCTCCACACTTTCCATCTTCTAGGATGAAATTTATTCTATTTTCAATGACATTGCATTACAGTCATAGGGGAACACATCTTGAAGTCTTTGGTTTATCTTTGGAATGGTGTGGTACCATTTTTTCTTTGTTCTAGAAGGTCCAGAAAGTTGCATTTTATACATTTTATACATTTTAGATTTTACTACAGTACTGTTACGGAGGGAGATCCTTGGGCTCATCCTTTAATATCTTAGTTGAATGGGGCTAAAGCTCTTCATACCATTCTTCAGCAGTGCAAGGATTTTTAGACATAAAATAAGAAAAATACTCATATAAACCTGGTATTTTATGCTATTCTTGGTAGCTTAGGTAGCTTACCCCCTTCTAGTTAGGTGCAGCTGCCCAGAGATCTGGCAGCCCTAACACTCTTCGGATGATTCTGTTTTACCTCTTCTATGAATTCATTTACTTTCCGTTAGCCCGTAATGTAGATGCCAAGCCAAAGCCAAGCGCCACTGCGTCGGATCCGACTCATGGCGACCCTAGGGGCCAGGGCACAACTGACCCCCCGAGTATTCAAGGTAATGTAGATATAGACATAATTTATTTCTGTTTTGTTTCACTGTCTAAACACATATGAAGTGGGGAAGGGAATCAAAGGAGAAAGACTTATGTAATAACTTGTGAGTCCTTGTCAACGGACACTTGCTTTCTTCCTCAGACATTAATTCATATTGCAAAGGAAATAAGGTCAAAAAAAGACAATCACTGTCAAAGAGAACCACCGCCACTGCATGTGGTCTGTGTGTTGTCCCTCAGACATGTCTAGGAAGATTATGTATGTACAGGACCAATGCTCTGTAATTCTCTATCACAGCAATATGGCATTCACTGAGCACAGTGCCTCAGACACACACACTCACACACACAAAACAACCTTATTACTATTTAAATTTTACTCAGTTGTATAATATACATTTGGTCCCATGCTACTTTGCCTAATTACATAGGTACTGAATCTTCTCAAACTCAACGTGCCTATGCTGTTCCTCTGAAAACTAGCTCCCTTATCCATATGACCCACCAACTAAACTCTTTCTGCCATAGTCTCTCTGTCACATTATTTATCCTACAAAACAAAGGCATTTATCTGCATAAAACACCACTTAAGTAATGTCATCTTACCACCCAGAACCATTTAATATTGGAACACTTCCTACAAACTTCAAGCTTCTTAGGTCAACATTACAGATCTCCCCAATTCTCACCCTCAAGTATTTTATTTTTGATAACTCTTAGTTGCAAACAGAAAACAACTATGACCAGTTAAAACAGAAAGGGATTTGTTTGAAAGGTTGTTGGGATGCTCACGGAATTGCTGGAGAGGCAACTGAACCTGTCTCCGATGATGGATGTGAAGCAAGAGAGGCCACGCAGCCTGAGCCACATTTAGATCATGCCACCGAGCTGTTCTGGTTGGGGCACTGCTGTCTGCAGCACTGACCACTGGATGGCAAAGCTTGCCCGCCCCCCCCCAGCTGGATGTGTCCCTTGGCCACATTGCCATGGCTACCACAGAGAATGGACACGGCTCCTTCATTACATACACAACTGGGTCCTGATTCCAGGTCCCAGGAAAGTCTTCTTTTGGGACAAACCTGAGTATATGCCCTCTCTTTTGTTGTAAGGGGGCTGGGAAAGCAAGTATCTGGACTTTTTAATTCCTACAGCAAGAAGTGGAAACCTTGGTGGCATGGTAATTAAGTGCTAAGTCTGCTAACCAAAAGGTTGATAGTTTCGAATTTGTCAGGTGCTGCTGGAAAACTCTATGGAGCAGAGCTGCTTTGTTCCACAGTGTCACTACGAGTCAGAACTGACTCAATAGCAGGGGGTGTCTTTTTTTTTTTTTTTTTTTACTAGCAAAAAGTAAGGTGACTCTCATGCGAATGCTCATATAAAACAAAAACAAAACCCACTGCCATAGAGTTGATTCTGACTCACAGTGACCTACGGGACAGAGTAGAACTGTCCCATAGAGTTTCCAAGGAGTGCCTGGTGGATTTGAACTGCTGAATTTTGGTTAGCAGCCGTAGTGCTTAAAGACTACACCAATGCTCAGACAGCAAGAATATTTCCAAACATGGCAAAGGTATTCAGATGCTAGGAAGATTAGAAAATAAAACCAAAATGAAGAGGGAGAGAGAGACACAAAGAGAGAAATAATTAACGTACTATTAAAACTATTATTCTATGGTATATTAAATCACCTGAAACATATCCTACCCCTTCTCACCTTCACAAAACATTAAATTAATTACGAACACACATATTAAAATCCTTAGTATCTCACAGCAAATAGTACTACCTGCACTCCAGCTAAAGGGCTTTCTTTTTTCTACTTCTGCACATCTACCCAACCTGAAGATTTGCTTAAATTATGTTTTGTCAAGGGAATTATTTCTGAATATTCTAACTGAAAGTTATCTATATCTTCTGAATTCCAATTACATTGTTTGTTTTCTGAATTTGGTGTTTACCACTTACAACACCATTTCATTAGTTATGTTTCCACGTGTATAGTTATATATCCTCAAACTGCAGCCTTCCTGACAAGAAGGACCGTGTGATATCATATTCTGTATCAGCTACAGAGGGCAAGGCCGTAATAGATGTTTACGATTGTCCTACTTGAAATAAGTAAGTTATTAAATAATTTGTAATTGCCCACTTCTGTATACTTTCACTCTTATGCAAAAGGAAAATTACAGGAAAAATATGAGTTAATAAGTTAGCTGAGTTCCTGTTTATTAAGGTATTATAATAAGTTTCTAGGATAATTTATTTTGTTCTCATGAAACTTTGCTACTTTACTTTAAAACATGTACCAAAAGTTCTGTACGACATAAAGTCAAAGAATTGACAACAGTAAGTTTATCAGGGGCAGACATGCCATGATAAATAAAAAGAACTCAAGGTCTCACCCTGAGTAGAATAGGAGCTGTCACTCACCCAGATAAATCACCCACCTCCTTCGCCGCAGGCTCCTACCGTTAGCTTCTGACATGCTCAAGTCTATCCCGTCTAAATCAGCAGAAGCACTTTCCTGACAGTCTCTCCTTTTGCAGGATGACACTTTCCCTCTTTGTCTTTCTTTTCACAATCATGCTTCTTAAAATTGTGTTCCACGCTCGTTGCCTTTGCGTCCTCAAAGCCTATGCAATCCAATCGCCACTACTTCATTTAATCTGCTAAGGTCACCATGCAGCTTTCATTGGCCAAATCCAACGCATGTTTTTCAGAATTTATCTCACTTGATTTACTTGACACTAGGTGTGATCTGATATAAAGCTCACTCTCACTTTATAAAAATAGTCTCCTCCCTTAGTTTCTTCTTTTGCTTTTTTTTTTCATCTCTAATATTTTAAAATGTTTTTTAAAGATCTCCTCTACCTCAGTTCATCTGTTTAATACCAGGTGCTCCCCAAATCACTGGCCTGAGCCCTATTCTCCTCTTACCCTCCCATCTGTTTAGATGTCTAAATCCTGCCTCCCCACACTTACTCACTTTTACTTCCTTTACTGCTGCTATTAGGTGCTGTTGAATCAATTTTGATCATAATGAACCCATGTGACATAGCAGAACTGTCCCATAGGTTTTCAGGGTTATAAATCTTTATAGGAACAGAGCACCAGGTGTCTCTCTGATGGAGCTGATAGGACAGCTCAAACTCTCAGCTTTTCTGGTAGCAGCAAAATGCTTAACCATTTTTGTGTTTAAGAGAAGCTGCTTTACTTTGCTTCTTGCTACTTAACATTCAGCACTCTTCAAGTATTAATTTTTAAAATGAAGTTTGTAATAATCTTCATCTGAAAATTTTACAGTAACATCATATCTGAGTTACTATCCCCTCTAAAGCAATGATTCGAATCTGTATCTCCATCCTAGATTTCTTTTTTGAAGAGGTCATACAATTCGCTTCTGATCAAAAACTAAAGGTGCTTCTGACAACCACAATCAAGTCCATGTCCCAGAATTCCTGATGAAATGGACCTATTTCACCTCCTTCAGAGCAGAGTTGTTGTCAGATACTGAAGCTTCCTAGAATCAGAATGAAGATTAGACACTCCCCAAGTTTTGGCTGTGAGACATAGCCTACTCTCAGGTATAATGCAGATGAGGGAAGGATGGTGACATTTCTGTTTCTCCTCTAAATTTTTACTCGCTAAGTGACCCTAACTATAGAAGCTAGGACAGCCTACTTCGGGGTCAGACAAATTAGTACCAGTTTTAAGCTGGTTTCAGTTCTTCAATTTCCACATTCATGAAGTAAAGTCAGTGTTTAATCATTAAAAATAAATACATAATAATAAAGAATAACATGTAATTCAGTATGGTGGCTAATTTTGTGGGGTATGGAAAGAGTACACAGGGGGCTTCACTTATATTTGTAATGTTTTACATCCTAAACTAAATTCTGGATCACTAGTTTTTAAAAACTTGTTTATATGAATTTTATAAGTATGGAATATTTTATGCTAGGTTTGAAAGAGTAAAACCATATTTCAGTGCTTATTATAATCATAACCCTTGCTATAAGCTTTAACTGTAGAGGCAGTAACAGTAACATCTTAATCATAAAGAATATTCTAAATTCACTTTTATCTTTTGTTCAATGCATGTGACTTAATATAGGTTACATGAACTATTTTGCTTGATTAAAATACAGTGGGAATTCTTTTGTTTATAGTCTGAGACAATCTCAGTCAGCAAAATTCATCTACAACATAAGTTCTCAAACTTTTGGTTACAGAACTTCTTATAGACTGAAAAAAAAGATGAAGACTCCAAATAATTTTTCACTAAAATGGACTACAATTAATGATATTTATTTCTATATAAGATTAAAATGAAAAATTTTAAATGAATGCTTATTAATTCACCAGAAGTATCCTTAATAAACTTTTATATCTTAGAGTTAATAGCATATTTTTGATGAAGAATATCTGTCTGAAAATAAAAAGATCAGAAGAACAGCGTATTTATATGAAAATATTTTGTTTCATGCTAGTATGTAGTTGAGAAGAGTCAGATAACTGGATATTCTTCTTTAAAATCATACCAAAATTTGACAAGTGAAAGCTTCAAAGAAAAGCTACTTACAATATGGAATCTGTACCCACATAAATGATCTTTTCATATTTTGTTCCAACAAAATCATTTATCTCAGTTACACTTTGAACAGATGTTTTACAAATGCATAATTTTGTAAAATCAAGCATTGGTCACTGGGAAATTGTAGGTTGATCAAATTACACACATCTTCCAAATACTGACACCTTCATGATGCAATAGCAAAACATCTAATATCCATTAATGTCGCTGACATCATAACAATCTAAAGTTTTCAACTCATGTGACAAATACAAGTTTTCTAAAATTCTAATTTTCACTTGAAAACTCAGATTCTATTATGGGCAACAAATACTGTCAGTTGTTTTCATTAAGTGAGAATATCATTTCATTCATTTTCAGAAAATGTTAGCCACATACCCAAGACTGAATACCCATAGTTTGTCTGTGATTCAACTTTCGGGCATAAATAGTGTTTAATGAAAAAAAAAAAAACGAGTCACTCAGCATGCAGCTTAAATAATCACACAAGTATTCGTCCTTGAGACAACTATTATAGTTATGTAATGCAGCAGGATAGGAGGCTTGCTGGCCCTGTTGTTACACCTGTGGCTGTTCACCAGAAGGTGGGCAACTAGAACCCACTGCCAATCTGTGGGAAAAGAGACCTGGAGATCTGCTCCCCGAAAGATTTATGCATAGGAAAGCACGGGCGTGTTGGGTCACCACGACTTCAAAGTATCTCTGTGGCATGTAACAACATATAGCCAAATGCTTTAATGTCTATTTCCTGTTACATCATGCAGAACAGTAAAAAGTAACTGAAGGCCAAGATTTCATAAATTTCATATTTTTTCTGCTTTATCATAGGTACTGTTAAGTGAAATCGGCAATTTATTTGTTTGTTCACTTATTATTTATTTTACAGAAAGTACATGACGATAAGGACACAATGACTACTGGCGCTGTTGGACATGAGGGCTCTGAAGTTCTATCCACTATTTTGACTTATGCTAAGGCACAACAGTTTTATCCCCTCTTTTCTCTGTATAACCAGTACAATGTAAATACAATGAGAGAGGCAAATGGCATCTGAATAGTCCTATTAAAAATTGTCCTGACCTAGCAGACAGCCTGAAAAATTCTGAGGGACCTCCAGGAGTCTGAGGGACACATTTTTAGAACTACTGCTATACAACACAGACTAGCCAAGGTCAGCAATGGTGTGCACTCCAGAAATGCAAAAGCAAACAGGATTAATTTGGTATTTCTCTGCTCTCCATTACATCAGAGAAAATCTGCCAAAATTCTACCTAATCACTTTAGGATTCCAATCAAACAGGAATGTCATCACTTCGCACAATTATGGGTAACCTTTCTCCTCCTGTGCCTTCCATGTGGTCCTTGTTAACACTGAACCTTACACTGTACTCACCGTGTCATACTTGCTGCTCTTTAGTAGGCCAAGTTTCTTAATACCAAAGTTTATATCAGAAAGCACCTGGAATATTTAACATAAGTATTTGCTTTCTTGAAATGATGAATGCAATGTATTTATACATATTGCTATGTATTGTGTATATTGGAGTTCTGTGGTGCAGTAGATAAAGCACATGTCTGCTGCAGGAGAAAGATGTAGCAGTCACTTCTATAAAGAGTTGCAAAGCTTTGGAAACCCTATGGGGCTGTTCTACTCTGTCCTATAGGTTCTCTATGACTTGGAATTGACTTAACAGCAGTGGATTCTTTGGAGAGGGGTTGTAAATATGTTTTAAAGACAAATACATATATTCAAGTATTCACCATTATGTATTATAAAATGCTTAGAAGAAAACATAGGAGCAAATCTTTGTGGATCAAGTTAAGCAGTATTTTTTTAAAACATGATAACTAAAGCACAAGTGGCAAAAGAAAAGAAGTAGGCTGTGTCAAGATTCAAAAAATTTGTGCTTCAAATAATGCCATACAGAAAATGAAAAGGTAAGCACAGAACAAAAGACATTATTTGCAAAGTATGTATCTGATAGAGGGCTTTTATCTAAAATACAGGAAAAATCCTTATGACTCAAGAATAAACAGACAAATAACCAAATTAAAAGTGGATGAAGTACCTGAATAGATAGTTCTTTAAAGAAACTGCATAAATGGCCAATAAGTACACCAAAAGGTGATCAATGTCATTAGTCATTACCCATGGCCATTAAGTCGATTCTGATGCATAGTAGCCCTATAGACAGAGTAGAACTGTCCCATAGTGTTTCCAAGCACAGCCTGGTGGATTTGAACTGCCTTCCCTCTGGATGGCAGCCATAGTACTTAACCACTATGCCACCAGGATTTTCTCATAAGTCATTAGTGAAATACAAACCCAAACCACAATAAGATACTACTGCACATCTACTAGAACGGCTATAATCAAAAAAGTCATATAATAACAAGTGTTGGTGAGGATGTACAGAAACTGAAACTCAGACATAGCTGGCAGAAATGTAAATGGTAACAAAGGGTGCTGGCAAAATTGGATATCCATATGCAAAAAATTGAAACAAAACTCATGTCTATGGACAAAGGAGATGGACAGACACTTCTCTAAAGAGGACATTCAGGCAGCCAAAACACACATGTTCACGATCATTAGCTATTAAAGAAATTCAAATCAAAACTATGACGAGATATCACCTCTTCCCAGCAAGGTTGGCCATGACCCAAAAAACACAAAACAACAAATGTTGGAGAGGCTGTGGAGAAATTGGAACTCTCCTACACTGCTGGTGCAATTGCAAAATGGTACAATCTCTCTGGAAAGCAATCTGGTGCTTCCATAAAAAGATGGACATAGATATACCCTTTGACCCCGTAATCCCACTGCTTGGAATATATTCTACAGAAGCAAGGGCATTCACCCCAACAGATACATGCACATGAATGTTTACTGCAGCACAGTCCACAATTACAAAAAGATGGAATCAACCTACATGCCCAACAACAGATGAATGGATAAATAAACTGTGATATATATATACTCAGTGGAACACTATGCAATGATAAAGAACAATGATGATTTTAGGAAGCATCTCATAACCTGGTTTCAATTGGAAGACATGTTGAGTGAAAGTAGTCAGAAGCAAAAAGACAAATATTGTATGATACCCCTACAATAAGAACTTAAAAACAGACTCATGTATAGAAGAAAAGATTCTTTGATGGCTGCAAGGGTGGAGTGGGAGAGACGGTGAGGGTTGGTTATAGATTAGATAGTTGATAGAAATTTCGTTGGGTGAAATCAGTGACAGCACACAGTAGAAAGAAGATCAATTTAACTGGACTTCAGCATAACATGAGCACTCCTCCAGTCTTAACCCAATATTTCAAAGACAGAGTAGCAGAGGCAGGAGTCCAGGGATCATGCTCTCAGGGGACATGAAGGCCCATTGGCATAACTAGTGCATTGCTAAGTGAGTCTTTTGCACCCCATATTGGTGAGTGGCTTCTGGGTTCTTAAAAGCTAGCAAGCTGCCATCTGAGGTACACCAAATGGTCCCAACTCAACAGGAACAGACGATCAGCAAGGACCAAAACGACATGAGAGAAAGAGTACCCAGAAGACAGAGAGACCCATGTGAGTAGGTGACTACATCTACATGTGACCGCAGAAACCAAGGGTGCCCAGCTACCACCAGGGATAGCCGTGATGGGGCTCACAAATTTGAGTCTCACTGGCAACACAAGAATAAAAAGGGATGCACCCTGAGAACTGCACTAAATGATCACAACTGATGGTCCAGGGGCCTTGAGATTCCCCTGGGAGTGTGGCCTCTGGTCCTGATGCTGGCCCTATCCATAAATCATTACTGAGGACAACTCTTCAGTTAGGAATGCATTGGACTCAGTGACACAAAGTGACCATATTGTGTGTGCACTTTCTATGCATCTATAGGATGTCATCCTGCTGAACTCTTACTGGAGGGGGCGAATAGAGTGGAGAAGAGGGGACAGGAGATTGTTAGGAGGATATGACATGTATAGAATGAACAGGAGGAATGTGCTTTCACCAGGCGGGGAGAGCAGTGGGAGCTGCACATAGGTGAGCATGCAAATGTATACTCAACTGTACACTTTCATTCAATCACAACAAATAAATAACTGTAAATGGTGTAGACACTGTGGAGAACAGTTTGGTAGTTTTTCAAATGGTTTAAAACAGAATTACCATGTGACTTAGTAATTCTACTCCTAGGTACTTTTCCAAGAGAAATGATTACAGACGCTTAAACAAAAACTTTAACGTGAATATTTTTAGTATTATTTATAGTAGTTAAAAGGTGGAAACAAACCCAATATCCATCGACTGACAAATGGATAAACAAAATTTGGACACAATGGTGGAATATTACTTGGTCATATAAAAAAGAGTCAAGTACTGATAAATGTGACAGCATGAATGACACTGAAGAACATTATACCAAATGAAAAATGTCAGACACCAATAATCATATACTGCATGATTTCATTTACATGAAATGTCTAGAAAAGAAAAACCTAGAGACAGACAGAGATTAGATTAGGGGACTATTTGGGGCCTGGGGTGAGAAGTGACGAGGCGTGAGTGACTGCTAACGGTACAGGGTTTGAGGGGGAGCGCAAAATGTTAGAAAATTATGTTGTGGTGGTAACTGCACAGTCTTGCATTTGGCTTGGCTTTGAACGTATCTAGAAATATCTGAACACTATAAAAACAATATTCAAGACCCCATCAAGCTTTTTAGACAGATTATACACATCAATATTTATTATATTAGAAATTAAAACTGAAAGCTTATTTTAGAAAATGCATAAAGGAATCCTCAGGGATAGCTAATATTATATAATTTGCAAAGCAAAATCAACTTTAATCCACTTTCACTTCTAAATGAAAATCCGCATAGCACTTTTTCAGAAGACAGTTTCACAAAGTATTGACTATGCAATTTGCCTGACTTTGTTTACTTCAGTTTCCTCATCTGTACAAATGGGAACTGACCATTTTCAAGATTATATGAGAAAACACATAGTTCAGCACGGACTATCTATTCTAGTAAACATGAAAAATGATACCTTAAATAATTATTATTATTAAGCATGCAACTATATATTTTAATAATCATTTCACAATCATCAGCATACCTATTCAGTGTGTGTATGTGTGCGTGTGTGTG
Organism: Heterohyrax brucei; assembly: GCA_028571685.1. Classification (NCBI taxonomy): domain Eukaryota; kingdom Metazoa; phylum Chordata; class Mammalia; order Hyracoidea; family Procaviidae; genus Heterohyrax; species Heterohyrax brucei. The sequence goes on along the minus strand of CM053142.1, from coordinate 100,776,071 downwards.
TAAAATGTGTTTATGTCACACAATCCAATTGAAAACCATTGATCATGCTCGTAAGTCCACCTTTTTTTGAACACACAAAAAAGGCATAACCATCCCAACACTTAACACCATAAGTAAAGAAACCATCTAAGCCAAACTGCTCTATCCCGACAGAAATAAATTCAAAGCAATTGAGGAGATAAATGCTTATTCACATAAGGTGGGAGGGAAAATTAATTTAGGCCCGTGACAACAAAACATTTATTTGTCATGACTATACTGAGGTATCACAGAAGACAGCTAAGAACCCCATGATCTGTTATTGGACTGTCAGAACTAATGTCTGTTTTCTGCCCTTGGCTCTGCCATCTTCCTCCTGACTCCCCGGCTCACTCGGAGTGAAGGTGACCAGCAGCACTGACTATCCACAAGAGCTGAGGTAGGTGCCCAGCAGAAGGCACAGGGCTGGGGTCGGGCTGGGAGGAGAGGGAGGAGGGGTGCACGCCCCTGACAAGGCGGAGTGTGGGTCATGAATCTGTAAGAACTAATTTGTCTAATATTCAGTAACAAAAGGACAGCGGCTGTGCCGGGCATCAACGGGGCATCAATCACTGACTAACTGCTTGACACACGGAATGGGAATAGTCTCTGGCCAGCCCCAGGTCTGCAGAGACAGCTGGGGAGATAATAACCCACGTGGGAATTTTATTTGAATGCAACTCCCATCCTTTAAACACAAAAATGAAGCAAATTAAAGTTGGTGAAAATGTAACAACCCTTCATGAAAGCTCAGCATGCTAACATGTTTATAGGTAGGTAAAGCCTAAAGCTCCTGAATTCTGTCTACTTGATCATTGGGATTGCCCAATTTAATGGCCTTTTTCTTGTATTTCACTGTGAGTTGCTTTAGATTCCCCAGTGGTTCTGTCTAATGTGGGCTCATCTGACTACATTTCAGGCAGAGGTGGGTGCTTGTTTTATTTCCCCCTATTTTCAAAAGGAATTTTGAAAACTGTACTTAATTCAGAATAGCTTTTACTTTATTTACAAGTCAAAATTACATTGATACTTAAGTAAACTATTTAATACACATGTTTGCATCCATATTGAATGTATAGTAAATGAAAAAGGTTAATTACTACAAAGATGCACCAACACAGGCATTCTTCTTAAAAAGACATGAGCTTTATTGCCAGAGAAATTTAGGTCAGATGTGAAGGAAAATCACTTCCCCAAATTCACATTTCTTTTTCCATGCTAAAATACAGAATCAGTCAAACAAATAGATTTTTTTTTTCATTTGTTGGATTACAACTTCCTTCTAACAGCAGTTTAAAAATAAACTTGAAAACATGATAAACATGAAAATAGCTTTTGAAGTTTAATGATTTTCTAAAAAAATAATCAGTAACTAGAAAATCGAATTTATTTAAATGTAGGTCATGAGGTACAATAAAATTGCCGTATTAAGGCATTGCAGATGTTGCCACTGTTAGAAATAATGAACTCCCCGTGCAGTAGTTATTTCTAAAGGATGATTTTCAAATGGTAAAGGGGCTGAGATGAAATATGAAAAATAGTAAGCCTAACAATGACAAATAGAAGGAAAAGAATTTAATGAGGTCAAGATGAAAATATAAGATAAAAAGCCTCATTGAACTCTGTCTGCTGTTCAACTATGATAGGATGATATAATCAGCTTCCTTGATTTCTGGTACAGATCCTAAACTAGGGAAGATGCCTAACATGAAATTAAATACAAAGTGCTTGTGCTAACAGTAAGTAGAAACCTTAAGCACACTGTTTGATAGTGTTGCTTTTTTTAAGACTAAAATAATTAAATTATATGATACAATTATTTTTAGCTATTTTTAGATCTATACAACATAGGCTGCAAAAAATTTGTTGATATTTTTATATAAATTGATGCAAATAGTCCATTTTTAAACTAAAACTAAAGCATAGACAGGTGTAACTGATAATTATTGGGTCTAGCAACTGAGGCTACATTTTCAACTCAATCTTCTAGTTTTTCTTTGAAGTAGTGTCAGATTTAAAAAAACATCATGGTCCTTGCAACAAAAATAAAAGTTCCACATTAATACCACAGTTGTCAGATGACCTCTAACTTAAAAAAAAAAAAAAAAAAATGACTAACACGCATGTATTTGTATATCCCAGTGAAGAAACTATGACTCCGTTTATAATTTCCTATGGTCCATGGAAACCCTGGTGGCATGATGGTTAAGTGTTACAACTGCTAAGCAAAAGGTTGGAGGTTCGAATCCAACAGCTGCTCCTTGGAAACTATGCGGCAGTTCTACTCTGACCTGTAGGTTTGCTATGAGGTAGAATCAATTTGACAGCAATGGCACTTTTTGTGTTTTATGATCCATATTCTAAAGTTGTGTACTTTATCACTTCAAAATATTAAAAAAATTACATTACAATATTGAGCATGCTTTCTTAACTCTATACTTATTCATAATCTTGAGAATCATAGCTTGAAAGGGAAGTTTCCCTTAGACTTCCCCAGAAAGCTGCTGGAAATGAGATCAGGAGTCTTTGATCTCAGTCTCTAAGTTGGCTCCCAGTGAACACTTCCACCTAGCTATTTAAATCCTGGTGAAATCCTCTCCCACACTGTGCCAGAAATGTCTGTGTTAGCAAAAGAATATGACTGAAATTGATGGTATATCTCTTCCGAGATGAATTTATAACAACATTTCAGTTTCTGACTTAGTTCACAAAAAACCCACTGTTACCAAGTCCATTTCAACTTACAGCAATCTTATAGACAGAACTGCCCCCATAGAGTTTCCAAGGAGTACTTGGTGAATTTGAACTGCTGACCTTCTGGTTAACAGCTGTAGCACTCAACCACTATGTTACCATGATTTCCTCTCTCTCTAGGGTCATTTAATCTAGAGGAAGCCAGCCTCCATAATGTAAGCAGCTCTATGGAAAGGCACAGATGACCAGAACTGAGGATCCTGTCAGGACCACGTAAGTGAGCTACAAAGCTGATTCTCCAGTCCTAGTCAACCTTCAGCCGTGGCCTTTATACTGACTACCTCAGAAGAGAACCTGAACCAGGATTACTCAGCTAAACTGCTCCTAGATTCCTAACCATGAGAAACTGTGTGAAATAATGTTGGTTGCTTTAAATTGCAAATATTTGGGAGAACTTGTCATGAAACAACTGAAAACAAGCCGTTCCTGCCAACATTCTATAACCAGGAAGTGTTAGTATAGTGCTAAAGAGGGTGACACAGTTTTATTATCAAGAGACAAGTTCTTTAATGTCATAGGTACTAGAAGTGGCCTAACCTGGTTAATACAGACATTATTTAACCAAAGACACGGCTACTTTCCTCCTTTTTCCAGTGCAGGGCTTTGCATACCTAGGCCACATAAGCAAAACAAAACAAAATTAAAAAAAAAAAAAAGACAAGTCCATTATGATCTATGGTATTTTCACCACACACACTTTAGATACAATCCTTTTAACACTAGTGAAACGGAAAAATAAGAACTTAAAAGTTTTACCTTCACATTTACATTCAGTTCAAATAAGTTCATAATGCTAATTTTCATACATTGTTTCTAGAGTTTACTAATTTTAAAACCCATCAGAATTGGATTAAATGCCATTTGATAAAAACTGGATGAATGAATGAGTTAATTAACTCATTCTGTTACTAGATTGCATTTTACTACTGAGTTGGAATATTATAATGAAAGGTGAGAACAAATTTCAACCAACTCTTTCTAAACTACATGATGTTATACTTTAGCCATGTTTCTAGATATGATGTATTCTCTAAGAGAATAATTTTAGAGAAAATTTTCCCTCCAATTATTTTCTAATTATAGTCATCCATGCCATGATAATAAGAAATTATTAAGACAGTACAAATGAAGAGAATGGAGCACACCATTCTCTGTGAAGTCATCTATGCTAGTAGCTCAAGTTTCTTTACAATCTTGGTAGTTGGTTATGAAGAGGTCTGTAGTCAAAGATAGTTTAATGCTGTGGAAGTCTAAGGAATGACTTCCATCTCATCCTGGCAGGCAAAGAAGGAAACTAATGTTTGGTACCAAAGTCACCTGATAAATTTCCATAATAACAAAGGTATAGCTCAGACAAAAAAGAACAGGTACTGCAGAAGCTAATATCAGATGACAATTATTTTATGGAAAATTGGATAAGCTGAGACTTCTCTGGGCTTCCTCTAAAGAATCCACATTCATACAAAATCCACATCCAATGGCAAAGATCCTCTGCTTCTCCATCCTGTTTTCCCTTAGATTCTGAATGCCACCATAATATCCAAACCATAAAACCATACCATCAAACCATACCATACCATAAAACTCATACCATAAAACCAAAACATCAACTCACTGCCTTTAAGTCAATTCCAACTCATAGCAACCCTATTTAACAAAGTACAACTGCTCCGTAGTCCTTTCCAAGTCTGTAAATCTTCACAGAAGCTGACTGCCATGGGTTTTTCCCATGGAGTGGCTGATGTGTTTCAGCCACTGGCAATTCTATCAGCAGTTCAGCACTGTGGGAATGTAAAATGGTTAAATCACTCTGGACTCAATTTGCCACTTCCTTAAAAAGCTAGAACTATGATACAATCCAGCAAGCCCATTCCTTGGAATATATCCTAGAGAAATACGTGTCATGGCATGAATAGAAATATGCACACTCATGTTTCTTGCAGCACTGTTACCAATAGCAAAAAGATGGAAACAACCTACTTGTCCACTATATCCACTGATGGATATACAAATTATAGTACATATACTCAGTGGAATACTACACAACAACAAAGTACAATGAATTCATGAAGTATGTCACAACATGAGTGAATTTAAAGGGCACTTTGCTTAGTGACATCAGTCAGTCACAAAAAGACAAATATTATTCTACTATTCTAAGAACTCAAAAAAAGGTTTTAACACAAAAGACAACATTCTTTGATGGTTATGTGGGTAGGAAGCGGAGCAGTGCTGGCTAAGCAGATAGTAGACAAGAATTATCTTAGTGAAGGGAAGGCCAACAAATAATACAGAGGAAGTTGGCACAACTGGACTAAACCAAAAGCTAAGAATTTTCCTGAACACAGCCAAACACTTCAGGGACAAAGTACTGGACTGGGGTCCGAGACCTAGGTTTTGGAGGACACCTAAGTCAACCGGCCTAACAGAGTTTATTAAGAGAACTTTCTGCATCCCACTTTGGTGGGTGGCATCTGGGTCTTAAAAGATTGTGAATGTGATACATCAATTGGTCTCAACCGACTTGGAACAAAGGGGAATGAAGAACTCCAAAGACACAAGGAGAACATTAGCCCAAGAGACTACAAGGCCACTTAAACCAGAGACTCCGTTAGCCTGAGACCAGAAGAACTAGTTGGTGCCTGCTAGCTACCAGCAATGACCACCCCGGCAGGGAACACAACTGACAGACCTTGATAAGGCAAGAGAACAATGCAGAGCAGAACTCAAAGTGCATGTAAAAAGACGAGACTTACTGGTCTGAGACATGAAGAACCTCCCCAGGCCACGGCCCCCCATGCTCTGTTAACCCAGAAACTGAAACCTTTCCCAAAGCCTACTCTTCAAAGATGAGATTGGACTTTACAGCCCAAATACAATACTTGTGGAGAGCATGCTTCTTAGTTCAAGTGGATACACGAGACCAAATGGGTAGCTTCTGTCCAGAGGCAGGACACGTCTTATCTTAGAAGTAGCTAGAATGCTACTTCTGAAAAGAATTCTTAACTTTGGTTAACATTCCAATAAACCATGCATTGCCTCTTTTTAGTTAAAATTTTATGAATAAATGAATCTAAGAATAAGAACACAAAAATATGACCAGGAATTAGATACCCAGGTAAAGTCATTACATTGCTTTGTTCTGGACATCAAGAGCCACCTCTCATACTTTCCACATCAACTCCACAGGTTTACCCGAACATTGTGGTTGTCTTCTCACCATTGAATAAAGAAAGCTCCATAAAGAAGTATTAGCTTCTTCATTTTCAATGTTGTAGCACAACATTGAAAAAAAAATTAATATCCTGGGCAAGCATTATAAGTTTATTTTATTGTATACTAAGGAGTGTTTGCGTATCTTAAAATCTTCAATACCTTCCTTCAAAAGCAAAGCCAATTAATTAGCTTTTCAAAAATACAATAATTAGCCCAGCTAAGAATCATTGTTCCTTTTATCAGATTATTTGAATATATTATAAGGAATAAGACATTTGTGACATACAGTAACTTAAAACGGTGGTGAATAGGCAAATAATGATTATAATTACAGTTCTGTCTGAAACGCCTTCTTTGTCAATATACAAAGCTGCTTTAGATGTGTAAATGAGTCCTCTGCTGTCACCAAAGAGCTGTGTCAACAATAGACTTTTGCACAAATATGTTAAATTTTCATTTTTGCCTAACTGACTTTTTTCAGGACTGCTCTATAAAGATCATACTTTACCTTAATGCTCACTTTATTAAAAAAACCCTCAGCATAAGCATTCTAAAGCACATGAAAATCGGACTGCTGTTTTTTTCAAAGAAAAGACTATCATAGACGCAGAGTTAAAAATTCACTTATATTTCAATTTGAATTTTAAATATACGGTAGTTAGGAAAAAATCTTATTAAAAATGGTTTATATTAGGGATGCTGACAAATTGAACTAATCTGGAACACAAGGTTACAGTTTCAGTGACAAGCGAATTAAAGACAAATCAGATATTCTATCATAAATGATTTATCTTTTCTCCCCTTTTTTTAACCAAGGAATTAAATCCTGGCCCAGTTAGCCTAGTTATCTCTGATGTGCACTGCAGACAGGATCCATTGTGCATCCGCCGTGAGTGGCAGCATGAATGACAACCTTTGCCAGTCAAAGCAGTGATAAGGACTGGGTTCTGAGAGAAGCTCCTTCTTGAGAGCCATCTGCATTGTCCCAGCCATCACTTCTGGCAGGAAGGCTGATTTCGAGATAAGAAGGTGGTGGGGCTGTGCTTATTTCGGAGAAGGATCTGAGCAAACTAATCAGTGCCATCTGCACTTAAAACAACACTCATCCTTTGGCTTCTCTCTCTCTCTCTTTCCTTAACTTTTCATTAACATCCCTCACTGAACACTTTCAAAGCTTCTTTACATTTACTATGCTACAAAAGACAGAATCGAGTGCAAACAAAACAAAACTACTGAAAAGATCTGAGAACAAAGGCAGACAGCAGCAAGAGGGCCTGTGAAAGATTCTAACTAAAGAGGGATTGACTAAGATGCTAGCAAAGGCCATGTTACAGGATCACAGAAATTCAGATGCTAATTAAGAGGCTCATTAAGGTTTACTGGAGTCTTTCAGAGAAAAGGATGGCCTCTGCCCAAGAGGTCTGCCACGGTGAAAACCGTAACAGGAAATCGGCCAACAATGTGACAGACAAGCTAGTAATAGTGGTCTCAGAAACTTGGAAAGCCCTGGACTTGACTAGTTCTCCTATTGGAAAGCCTAGTGGCTGATAGTTAAATGCTAAGGCTGCTAATCAAAATGTTGGCAGTTCAAACCCACCAGGCATTTCTTGCAAGGTGTATGAGGCAGACCTACTTTGCAGGGTCTCTACGAGTCAGAATTGACTCATTGGCAACAGGTTTGGTTTTGGCTTTTTATTAAGTAGGAAATCCTGGTGGTGCAGTGGTTAAGTGCCATGGCTGCTAACCATAATGTTGGCAGTTCAAATCTGCCAGGCACCCCTTGGAAACTCTGGGGGGCAGTTCTACTCTGTCCTAGGGTCACTGTGAGTCAGAATTGACTCGATGGGAGTAGGTTTAGTATGTCTTGGTCTGGTTTGGTTTATTACTGGAGTAACCCTGGTGGTTGAGAGTTATGGGCTGCTAGTCAAAGGCCAGCAGTTCAAATCTACCAGGCACTCCATGGAAGCTCAAAGGGCCAGTTCTGCTCTGTCAAAATCAGCTTGACAGCAAAGGGCTTTTATTAATATTATTATTACCTAAGATGTGTCTGAGTTTGAGAAAGTGAAACTTTTGATGTCTCAGCTTACTAAAACAAGACTATTGTTAATAATACATACTCCTCTGAGGGTATTCTAAAGACTATGTGGACGAATTTATGGGTTATGCACTGAATTGTGCCTCCACAAAAGTTATATTGATGTCCTAACCCCTGTACCCATGAGCATGACCCTGCTTGGAAGTGTGAGCTATGTTAGTTAGGTCATATCAGAGTACAGGGAGGTCTAAGCCTAATTATTTTGAGAGGCATCTTTTCCAAAGAGCAGAACAGACATAGCAACGTACACACAGGAGAAAGTCACAAGCCTCACGAGGAGGTGACTACAAGAAAGAGAGCACCAGGGACTGTGAGCTGGCACAGCAAGCAAGGAGACAGATCCCCAGAAAGTACCAGCATAGCTGAGACATCGATTTGGACTTTCAGCCTCTAAAACTATGAAAAAATAAATTGTCAACTTTTAAGGCAATCGTTCGCGCGTTTTGTTTTTGTTTTGACTAGTGCATCATTAGGTAACTAAGACACCGTGAAAGCCTTTAGAACAGGATTGGTTTCCCAGTGAGTCCTCAGATAACAATACATAATTCCATTGTCAGGACTCCACGTGTTTCAGATCAAGGAAGTATGGAAACTATCTTTCTTACCCTCCCCCATTCCCACTGCCACACCACCACTTTACTTGTCTCTTGCAAAACTTCTCATTCTTCTCTCATTACCTGTTAGGGCAAATGCTACTTTTATTTCTTTGTCACTACCCCTTTTACTCACAGATCAATTTAGCTGAGAGCCCAGTCTCCTCTTCATGCAACCAGTAGACATAATTGGACACTCCATCAGTGACACAATTGCTCCGTGCAATTTCCTAGATCCTCAGTTCTTGACCCCCTATTGCAAATAATCTTTAGCTTTGTATTATCTGACACAGCCTTTCTCCAGATTACATGTAAGACTTCTTCACCACCAGAGTCCGAACCATCTCCCAATCTGAAACCACACATTTCACTTTGGAACTGCATTTTCCTCTTTTCACTTTCTTGTTCCAATAAGCGCTGTCCTTACAAATAATGTTTCCAGTGCATTGAACCCTCTCGATTTTTCATTTTTCCCTGACCTCCTTCCTGTCTTTGTTTCTTCCCCACCTTCTAATAAATAGCCCACACACTATAATCACAGCCTCAACTGCCCTGTTTCTCTTTGAAAACTCAAAGCCCAGATGAATATGACCATTTGTCTTCTTAATGCTAATTATGGAGGAATTGAATGTAGCTGGTAATAATGACCATATTTTTACACAAATAATGCACGTCTTCTTCATTTAGCTGCCAAGCACTCCTTTCTCTTGTGAGGTACCTTTATCAGTGCTCTATGCTAACTTTGTTTTTTATGGCAACATGTACAAAAAATTGGCACAATAGCAGGCACTTGTGAAAACATGTTGTGGGGGAGGGTGCTGTTGTCAAAACAAATGCTAAAAAAAAAATTAATAATAACATAGAGTGCTGACTGATGAAATTATCTTGCAGGATGAGGGAGCGGTTGGCAAACAAAGTTAAACATGACTGTTTTCATTTTAACATAATTATTTTATGTCTCAAATAGCCTCTCATAACCATCCACTAATTATTCAATGCTTCTCAGTTAAGCTTACTTCCAGTGTCTGTGATGACTGTTTCATATATTATCTTCTCTCTCATCCAGAGAAACCCTGGTGGTGCAGTGGTTAAGTGCTACAGTTGCTAACCCAAAGGTGCGCAGTTTGAATCCACCAGGTGCCCCTTAGAAATTCTGTATGGGCAGTTCTCATCTATCCTTCAAGGTCACTATGAGTCAGTATTAATGTGACAGCAATAGTTTTTGGTTTTAGCTGTTGTCCATACCCAGTGTTTTGACTCGTTCTTAGCTAATGGTAAATCTAAATCAAAACAGTTGCTATTGAGTTGATTCCACTTCACATACCATCTATTTTACTGAGAAAATAGAAGGTACCAGATGCCGATATCCTTCTAATTCTCTTACCACCAGGGCTACAAACTTATGCATATAGCCACACATGTTCTGTCACTCCCTCCTTTTACATTTACGAAATATAAACGTAAACTCCATTCAAAAGTGCTTAGATTTCATTTCTGCTTGTTTTTGAAGCTTTCTACTCCTCTAACTCAAATGCTCTAGTTCGACCCTTTTAGGTTGACCAACATTTGGGAGACGTAATTGTTTCTAAGTTTATGTGGTTGCTGACACATTTATATATTGTCATGCTCATTTATAAATGGCCAGATAAAGCTATTGGATTAAGGAAGCAATTAAGAATATTCAACATTTATAAAACCAAGAGACAGGATTTAATTAAGGAGAATAAATGAAATAATGTCCAAATGCACTTGCTGCTTCTCTGCTTTTCACAATCATTAAATGCAAGGGCCGGATGTCTAAATATCCTCTATATACGTTGTGAATGGTTCGTTGCTTTGACTATACTTCTCAAATCAATAGAGCTAATTTGCAATTTATAATGTTAATTGGTCTTTTCCAAAGTCTGTTCATATTTCAGAGGCTTTGAGTTTGAATCTACTTTAGTAATTTTCCATTTTTTGTCTCTAAACAGCCACATGAATACTGTACAATATGCTATAATTTAAAGGTATATGATTAAAGTTTCTGCTGATACATGCTAAAGGTAGCATTAATGTTCTCCCCCCACCCCGACCCCCCGCTAGGGATTTCTTGAAAGATTATTGCCAAGGCACATGGATGCATAATTTGCAACTTAAACAAATTTGCAAATTAAACAATTTTACTACTCTTTCTATGAGAATTATCAGAAAATAGTTTTATTTATTCTGAATTACTGTGGGCTACTGGGTGGTATTTCTTTTAACACATTTTTTCACTCACAGGAAAAGAAAAAAAGAATAGTCTGACTTTTCATTAGCTTTTATTATTCTCTCAGTAACCTTATCAAGTAGGTATATTTGACCTGCAGACTGTAATTTTACATGATGTAACCTAATTTTAACATTTTGACTTCACAGATATGGACACAGGGGCACAAAGAGATGAAGGTGATTGCTGAAGGTCATATAGCCTGTGTCATACCCAGGCCCACGTGGCTCAAGAGCTTGAAAGAAAAGCCATAATAATAGTGACTTAGCAGTACTTGGAATTTCAAGACAATGCTTTTATCTTGTGATGGGAAAAGACAATCAATGATTACCCTTGAGTTGCCCAACAAAGAGTTATCAGTGGTTCAATTCTTTCAGATTTTACCAGTTTGTTGTAGTTGATCATCCACAGTACACATGTCATGTTAACTTTATAAACAACAAAGTAAGATCTTTCTCTACACAACACATAACAATCTTAAATTCTTCATTGTTATGGAAATCACATAATAAAAGGATTTTTTAATGGCCTAGTTTATCTCCTGGAAACCCTGGTGGCATTGTGGTTAAGTGCTATGTCGGCTAACCGTACAAGTTGGCAGTATGAACCTGCCAGGAGCTCCCTGGAAACTCTATGGGGCAGTTCTACTCTGTCCTATAGGATCATTACGAGGGAGCTTTGCTGGAAAGCAGTGGGTTTGGTTTTGATAGTGTCTCCTAAGGAAACCAAAAAAAGCACATTATTGCTACGTGTGCTAAAATTCTAAGATTAAGCAAAGCTCTACTGCCAGACAAAGTTTATCCAGTTGCTATTTAGGAGAGAACTGGCTACAAGTAGTTCTTAACTTATGAGAATCTTTTTTTTTTTTTTGGTACATCTCTTTAGTAATATATACTACATAGAATATTGTAGCATGTAATTTGCTAAGGTTTTCAATCTCAGATAGTCAATATTATGATTTATAAAGATACAGATAACATAAGGAAATACTAATGAACACTAAAAAGTAAAAAATAAACTGAGATATTCAAATTGTGTCAGCACTGATTTACAATGTAATCCCCAGAACAGAAGCTTGTTGTAAATTTCAAACTACTGGCCTATAAAATTACAGAGGAGGGGTGAGGGGTCATGTTAGGAGTCAGCTCTGAGCAACCTGAGTAACAACATTGTTTGGCTTGAATGATAGTTTAATATCCTGATTTTTTTTTGGCCTAGTTAATTTTATATGCTACATTTCCTGATACGTGTTATGGCATTGAATTTGTATAGGCAATGTTAGATGAAATAACTGCTTTAAGAATCTGCAGAATTTAATCAGCAATTAAGAATCTCATTTTGTGTGTTCTCAGTAGTCATTATTTTGACATTATTCCATGATTATAATAAACAAAGAAAAAAAACACATTAATACCTCATTACCACAAACTCACTCCAAAAATGACACCAGATATATTTATTGTCATAAACAATATGTTGAATTGACTTTTGCAAATATGATTAGGGAATTGATTAAAAGTGACTAAGACGGCTGAATTAAGTTAGCTGGAGCAAATTTTACTAGTTAGTTGTGGGATTTGTAAATATATGCTCTGTCAAATATAAGCTTTTTGATGAAATTTACTTTTCAAAAATGTAAGGTGGTGAGTGCTTCTCGCTGTGTTTGCTTACATGAAGTATTAGCATAGAATCTATAGGTATTAAAGATAGACTTTAATCATGGCAGAATATACTGAAAGCAGATATGTTTCTAATATAGTTCCACATATATCATGAGAATAGATATGTATTAAAATACAAGTAACTGAGATTCTTGCAGAGGAAATTTTCCGCTTGAGGGCTCCAAAATGAATAAACATCAAACTCAAATCAGGTGAGTAACGTGACCAAACTAAAGGCAAGATAATCCTCTAAAGTTTATCAGCTGGGTTCCATTATGTATTGCAGCACCAAACTTCTTCAAGCTACTAAACACATCAGCGAGCTCTCTGAAAGCTGCTCCCTTGAAGTACTGATGATAACACTCCAGATCTTCACCTCCTCACTAAATTAAGAAGTCTCACTTCCAGTCACACACACATGCACACACAGACACAGACACAGACACAAATACACACAATTCACTTGATTTTGCCTAAATGCTCCCTACAATAGTCTCCTGTCTTCCTGAGTCTAATGTTCCACGTAAACTCTACTGGATACATTCTGCAGCTACTAACAAAGGTTTGTGTGTTTTGAGTACTGATACATTTCACTCTTCCCTGCAGGAAATATTGCTATTTGGAAATATTAGATTTATCAATGAAAGCAGTGTCATTCTCTGTGATGATGAGCTCTTAGAAAGAACTCAGGCTTGTGTTTTTAGATGAGATGCAGATACAAGCAAATTATTCACAACTAGCCTATTAGACAAGGTAGAACTATTTCATCCAAAGCCCCAAAGTCTGTAGTTTTATATTTTTAATTGCTGTATAGCAAATATATTTTCTGAATTCATTTCAGCAAGTACATATCCATAAAATCTTATATTATGCGAAAGATTCTTACTCAACATTTTGCAAAAGTATCTACAACTTGATAAAAGATTAAAAACAACTACTACTACTTGTAATTGGAAATTAGGCTGTTTCTAGCTTTGTTTCTTGCTGTTCTTTTTAAATGCATAGGTAACAAAGTTGGAAAACTTTCTTTCTGTTCTCTGAGCCAGATTAAATGCAGTTTGATTTCTTAGTCCTATTTACCAGTTTTCCACATCTGATTCAATGTAGTGTTGCTAATAATAGCAACCATGCCTCAGCATAAGGTGAAAACTGTACCTTATTTCAGTAAACTCACAAAATACATTTGAGTGAATAACTATGCAGAGAGGTGAATATATATTTATAGATACAGAGAGAGAGAGATTATCGTCAGGTACCTTCACGTTGGTTCTGACTTGCCGTGACCTCAAGTACAACAGAAGAACACACTGTCCTATCTCCTGCCATCCTCCCAGTCTTTCCTACGCTTGAGTCCATTGTTGCAGGCACCGCTGTCAATCTATCTCATAGAAAGTTTTCCTCTTTTACCAAGCAGGATGCCCTTCTCCAGGGACTGGTCCTTCCTGATAACACGTCCAAAGTATGTAAGACAATAGTCTCTCCATCCTAACTACTAAAAAACTTTTAGTTGTACTTCTTTCATGACAGATTTATTCATTCTTCAGGGAGTGTGTCATTTATTCAGTACTCATCACCAACCTCAAAACCCCACTGCCGTCGAGTCGCGTCCAACACTGTAGTGTAAATGAGTCAATTTTTCTTTGGTCTTCCTTATCCATTGTGAAGCTTTCACAAGCATAGAACGCTACTGAAAATACCATGAATTGAGGGTGCACCTCAGTCCTCAAAGTGACATCTTTATAAATATTCATATATGCAGATATATATTCATACATATGTAGGTATATATTCATATATAAAGGTTCCCTGGTGGCACAGCGGTTAAGCACTCAGCTGCTAACCCAAAGGTTTGTGGTTTGGGCTCACCTGGCTGCCCTGCTGACCTGACAATCTGCTCCAATAAAGATTATATCCTAAGAAACCCTACGAGACAGTTCTACTAAAAATCAAAATATATTCAAAGGTACTCAACAGCAGCAATTCATATATATATATATACATATATATATATATTTACATGTTGAGCTCAGCTGCTAACCAAAAAGGTCAGCAATTGGAATCTACCAGTTGCGCCTCTGAAACTCAATGGGGCAGTTCTACTCTGTTCTAAGGATTATTCTGGGTCAGAATTGACTCAACAGCAATGGCAGTTTTGGGGTAGAAGAAATAGTGTAGTGTGCTTACAAAAACACCTCATGGGTGAGGGGCATTGTTTGCAAACAAAAGATGTGCATAGTGTAAATGTATGTATACACACACACACACACACACACATATATATATATACATACACATACATATATATACATGCATACAAAGAAACCCTGGTGTTGTAATGGCTAAGTGCAATTGCTACTAACCAAAACATTGAACACTGGTAGTTTTAATACACCAGGCACTCTTTGGAAATCAAGTTAAAGTTCTATTCTGTCTTATAGTGTTGGTATGAGTCAGAATTTATTGACACCATTTTTTTTTTAAACATATATACACACACACAAGCCAACATATACAGGGAGAGCAATTTAACATCATTTTATATACAGCTATATACTATGTGGGTTCATTTTCAAAGATAACACCATGGGGAAGGTAGTAGTTCTTGAAGGGATTTTGAGATCTATAGCAGCAGAGACAGTGACCACTAAAAAGAGACAGTCACCATTTCAACCCTAAGTCCCTGCTCTTATCCATGGACTGAAGAGTGTGCCGAAAACTCATAGGCTTTTCTCTGTTTAGTCCTTTCCTTTCCAAGCTGCACAAAGGTTTTATTCAAATTGAATAGGCCTCTCAGTTTGACTGATGTCCACAGCTACAAACACTTCTCCCACTCAAGTTAAAGCCCCCAAAATCACAGAACACACTCTAGCTGTGCTAAGAGATTCCCTTTAAACAGCCATGCTACAAATTCAGGTGTCTCAGATACACAGGGACAATATTTAGCAAAGAAGTAGTATCAAATAAGTGCACTGAAGCATGTGCTCTAGCACCACGGATTAACAGCAGAAGGAAAGTCTCTTACCAAATAAACTCTCAGGATGATACGTGCAGGCTTTCTGCCAATCACGGACAGCTGAAGAAAAGAAAGAGCTGCTAGGGACAGACAGAAAT
The DNA here is from genome assembly GCA_028571685.1 of Heterohyrax brucei. Lineage (NCBI taxonomy): Eukaryota > Metazoa > Chordata > Mammalia > Hyracoidea > Procaviidae > Heterohyrax > Heterohyrax brucei. The sequence continues at coordinate 100,760,372 of CM053142.1, read as the reverse complement.
AAAAATGGACCGAACAACACAAGAGCGAGGCTGTGCTCCCCATCTCAATTTAGTCAAGTAGAATGTGTACTAAAATTGCATGGAATAAATTCCTTGTCCTTAACAGGATGAAAGCAGGGAAAATAAAAGTAAAGTGGAATTGCACCATCAAGAGAAATAGAAATTGTAAATGATCATATTCCCTTGGAGAGAAACTGATTGAAAAACTGGAGAGAAAAATAATTCAATTCAGACGTTCAGAACCAAATAATACATCATTCAGTGTTGCTAATTTTTTTCATTTTCTTGCTTACATTCAGAATTTAATTAAAGTTATTTGTCCCTGTACTTTATTAATACTGGAATATCATGTTACATATTACATAATGTCATTTGTTTTAGTTAGATATTTAATTCTCCTTTAAAAATTTCATTTACAGTTTGCTTTTATGAAGACTTGTTTGCATCCTCATTTCCTTGATCTTTGTTGAGATATATAATTATCTTCTTTGAGGCATTTAGAAAGGGTTATTTCATTTTTTTTGGAGGAAAATTGATGAGGTGGAAGGTAACTGTGTCAGAATTACACTTGACTCCAATTACCAGCTGTCTGTTGCTCAGGGCTTCCTGATCCTGTTTACTCTTTCTGTGACATGGTGAGCCGACCCCGTGGGAGTCAAACTTACTACTTGCTTTCTCACTGCTGCTCAGTTCTCAGGTTTGCTTTGTGACATCTGCTGCTTGATCTTTACATATATATATATTTTTTAAATTTAAGAATATTTTTATTAATGAATTGGTTGGGAAGTAAATTAAGAGAATCATAACTAGAGTTTTTTTTAATGAAAGAAAACAGAGTAAACAAAATATTAAAGTACATCAGATGTAATTGGTCAATATGGACAGTTATACTGTGTGTATGTGTTTCTGACATAAGTACATTACTGTTGGTCATTGTAAAAAATCTTGAAACCCATTTACTTATAAATCTAAGGACTCAAAACCACCTCCAGTCATTGTAGAAGGCTGTTTTAATGTGTGTGTTTACACTCATTTTTCTAAGACACATGCACTGTAAACCTGCTTGTTTCTTAACACAGTCTTTGCTCCCTAATAGCAACTTTAACTTAAACTACACACATGGATTTCCAAAAAACAAACTTAATGGTCTTAAAAAAAATACAATCAAGGCATTCCTTAGGTGCAAGTTTAGAGATACTTTGACTATATGGCTCTGGGTCATGCAGTGCTGCTGTAACAGAAATAGAACAAGTGGATGGTTTTAACAAAGAGAAATTTATTCTCACAGGCTAGAAGGTGAGAAGTCCAAATCCAGAGCACCAGCTCCAAGGGAAGGTTTTCTCTCCGCGTTGTCTCTGGGGGAAGGTTCTCTGTCATCAATCCTCCCCCGGATCAGCTGCATCTCAGCATAGGAACCTCAGATCCAGAGGACACACTTCGCTCTCAGCATTGCTTCCTTGGTGGTATGAGCCCCCAGCTCTCTCTCTTTCCTTGCGTTTCTTATAAGATAAAAGGTGATGTATGCCACACACCAGGGAAACTCCCTTCACACTGGATCAGGGATGTGACTTGAATAAGGGTGTTATACTGCAACCTAACATGATTTAACATAATCCAATCTTACTTTATTAACCACAGAGATTAGGGTTTGCAACATATAAAACTACCAAAAAAAAAAAAAAAGCCCACGGCTGTAGAGTCAGGTCTGACTCATAGCGACTCTAGCAGTCAGAGTAAAACTGTCCCATAGTTTCCAAGGAGCCCCTGGTGGATATGAACTGCTGACCTGTTGGTTAGCAGACACAGCATTTCACCACCACACCTCCAGGGTTTCCATCATCAACCTCAAAATAGAGGACAACTATACCATACTGAGAATCATGGCCAAATCGTGTTGACGTATATTTTGGGGTGGACACAATTCAATCCACGACACTTACTTTGGATGTGTCATTAGGAAAGATCAATCACTAGAAGATGTCATGTTTGGTAAACTTTGAACAACAATGAGGGAAGCTCTCAGTGAGGTGGAGTGACACAGTGGCTACCGCAGTGGCCTCCGTCATGCCCAGAATCAAGTGGCGCGGAAGTGGGTAACGATTCGCTCTGTTCCACGGTAAGGCGGCCGTGAGTCAGAGCCCACAGCAACTACCATTAACAACTCAAGCCTTTTGTGCTCACAAATATCTCTAGGAACCAAGTATTTTTTGTGCCTCAGGAGGTTTCCTGGGAAGCAGATGCACCACTGACAGCGTGTGCTGCAGCAAGGTGAGGTCTGCGCAACTCTCCGAAACAAAGAAATGGGCACGTTCCACAAGTTATTGTTTTTACAGGGTATTGTGTGGAATGTCTGCATTTCTGGTAGAAAATATAGAAATTCTGAAAATTTTTATTTGTTATCCATCTGTACCAATAGATGCCGGTGGGGGCTCTGGGCTATAATTACTTGTTCTTCATATATATCACGAAACCCTTAGGATACGCTTGTAGCAGTAGGGGCAAGAAAAAAAATCCACACTACCTACCAGATTCTCAAACACACTCAACGAATTGGCATGATTACATTAAACAATTTTATCAACAAATTACATTAAATTATATTAAACATCATATCAACAAAAAGTACAAAACAGAAAAGAATTCATTCACAGAAGAGTTAAACTATAATTTAAAATGACTGTGTGGTTCGTATCACTCTGATGTTTTGTGTTTACAACATCCAGACTCCATAAGTGACATCAATGCTTAGATTAAAACTTACTGCCATTGAGTCAGGTCCGACCAACAGTAACCCTAGCGATCAGGCTAGAACCGTACCATAGAGTTTCCAAGAAACGCCTGGAGGATTTGAACTGACAACCTTTTGGTTCGCAGATGTAACACTTAATCCCCTATGCCACCAGGTTTTCCATGGTTAGATTACTCTGTAGAAAATGATCTTTGAGAGAAATTCTAAAACTGTGGGTCTTCAGTGTCAACCCTCATCTGACCCTTAGCTGATTTTCTCTACAAAGGGTCTCTGTTCTCTCTGACTTACGACAGTGGTCAACTTTGTTGACGGGAGTTTGAGTAAGTTTCCAGATTCTGCCTGGTTTCCTCCTCCCTAATTCACCTATCTTATGTTATTTCCTCAATTTATGTATTATGTATTTTTAAATTGACTTATAATAAGGCTTCTGATAATTTAGGTAAAGAAATGCACTATGCATAAAGATATTGTAATCACTGATGAATACAGACTACTTTTGGTTCATTCTCAGAAAAATCCGTAAATGACAGCACATTAAACACACTGGTGCCAACATTTCTCATAAATATTGATTTCTAACATTAGGTTTTCTAATATTTTTAAAGTAAAGTCTCAAATGCCACTAAATCACCATATAAGAATACATTACATAAATAACATTCAAGGTACTGGAGCAATAATTTTCAGGATTATCATATTGTGGACAAGTAAAGGTAACCATCATGCTATAATACTTTGAGTATTATTTCACAAATAGTAATAATACACATTTAAATGTCTCCACAGCTGCTACTCACTTAAGAAAAAGAAATTTGCTCAACTACATTAATTTATAAAACAAATATGCATCAGGTGGGTGTCAAGACTAGTAATGTCCAGTGTAAACGTAACGTAGGTACAAATGAAAGCTATAAGTGATTTTCAATATCCTAATACCTTTCATTGACTCAACAGCAACTTTTTTTTTTTTTTTTTTTTTTGTGATTCAGTGAAAGTTTACAATATAATTCAAATTTGCATGCCCACCTTTCTGCAGTTCCCTCTGCTTTCCTTGGCCGGTGACAGCACACTGTTCCTTTCCATTCCATACATGTCATAACCTCTTAATGATCTCCTGCTCCTTCCTCTCCACCCTCTCCACTCCCCTCTAGTAAGAGGCCAGTAGGATGACATCCTACAGAAACATAGAACCATAAAGTGCACATGTGATATGATCACTCTGTGCCCCCAAATCCAAGCCATTCCTATCCAAACAGTTGACCTCAGTAATGATCTATGATCAGGGGCAGCATCAGGTCTAGGGGTCATGTTCCCAGGGGAACTCCCAGACCTTCAGATTGTCAATTGTGGTCTTTTAGTGGAGTTCTTGGAGTGTACCCGTACTTTTCTCATGTTGCCACTGGGACTCAACCCATCATGGCTGTCATTGGTGATGGCCGGGCATCATCTGGTTCTTCTGGTCATATGTTGATACAGTCACCTGTTCACATAGGTCTTTCTGTCTTCTGGGCTCTTTTTCCCTCATGTCATTTTTGTTCTTGGTAATCAACTGTTCCTGCTGTGTTGAGACAATTTGGTATACCTCAGACAGCAGCTTGCTAGCTTTTAAGATCTCAGACACCACTCACCAATATAGGGTGCAGAAGACTCTGTTAGCAATTGGCCTCCATGTCCCCAGAGAGCATGGTCCCTAGACATCCACATCTGCTACGCTATCCTTGCAATATTGGGATAAGATTGGAAGAGTTTTCAGGTTATGTTGAAGTCCAGTTAAGGTGATCTTCTTTCTAAAGTGTACTGTCACTGATTTCACCCAACCAAATTTTATCAACAATCTAACCTACACCCACCCCTTTCCTCCCCTCCCTCCCCTCCCTTGCAGCCATCAAAGAGTCTTTTCTTCTGTATATGAGTCTGTTTTTAAGTCCTTATAGTAGGTGTCTCATACAATATTTGTCTTTGTGTCGCTGACCAATTTCACTCAACAGAATGTCTTCCAGTTGAAACCACGTTCTGAGATGCTTCCTAAAATCATTATTGTTCTTTATTACTGCATAGTGTTCCACTGAGTACATATACCATAGTTTATTTATTCATTCATCTGTTGTTGGACATCTGGGTTGATACCATCTTTTTGCTACTGTGGACTGTGCTGTAATGAACATTCATGTACATGTATCTGCTCATGTGACTGACCTTGCTTGTGTAGGATATATTCTAAGCAGTGGGATTACTGGGTCAAATGGTGTATCTATTTCAGCTTTTTAAGGATGCACTAGATGGCTTTCCAAAAAGGTTATACCATTTGGCAATACCATTTGGCAATCTCACCAGCAGTGTGAGAGTTCCAATTTCTCCACAGGGTATCTAGCATTTGTTATTTGTTTTTTGGATCATGGCCAACCTTGTTGGGGTGAGATGGTATCTCACTGTCATTTTGATTTGGATTCCTTTTAATAGCTAATGATTGTGAGCATTTCCACATGTGTTTTTGGCTGCTTGGATATCCTCTTTAGGGAAGTGTCTGTCTGTTCATTGTCTTTGCCCAATGCTTATTTGGTTCATTTATCCTTTTCTTGCTGATATTTTGCTGTACCTTGCAGATTATGGAGATCAGATGTTGGTCTGACATATAGTTGCCAAATATTGTTTTTCCCATTCTGTAAGTGGTCTTTTAATTCTTTTGATGAAGTCTTTGGATGAGCAGAAGTGTTTGATTCTTCGTAGTTCCCATTTATCTATTTTCTCTTCTGTTGAATGTGCTTTGTCAGATTTCGAAGTCTGTCTACATTGTGTATTAAAACTTCCATTGTTGATCCTATACATATTTTTTTTTGGCATGATCTTTATCACTTTAGGATTGATATTTAGGTCTTTTATCCAATTGGAGTTGGTTTTTGTGTAAGGTGTGAGATATGGTCTTGTTGCAATTTTTTGGAGATGGCTATCCAATTTTGCCAACACCATTTGTTAAAGAGATGGTTTTTACCCCAGTTTAAATTCTTAGGGACTTTGTCAAATCAACTGTTCACAGGTGGCTATTGGCATCTCTGGGGTCTCAACTCTGCTCTATTGGTCTATCTGTCTCTTTTTATACCAGTACTAGGCTATTTTGACTACTGTGGCAGTGTAGTAGGTTCTAAAGTTGGGTAATGAGCAGCAACATTTTTTAATAGTCACATTAAAAATAGTAAAAGGGCACCAGTAAAAATAACTTTAATATTTTACTTAACCCCAAATATTCTTACTTCTACAAAATAATACTACTCATCTATCCTTATACTACATCTTTGAAATGTGATACATATTAATACAGACTAGTCATATTTCAATTGTTCAAACAGCCACATGTCACTAGAGATTACTACATTGAATAGTTAAAATTTAGAGTGTTTACATGGAACTTCCGTGAAAAATTCGTGGCTGGATTAAAGTACTCCTATCTACAGTTGGAATAGAAGCAATGGCAATATTTTTTGTTTTGTTTTATCTGCAGTGGATAAAGATTAGTTTTCCAACATCAGAGACAATTTAAAAAAAAAAGAATCAGTGTTGAGAATGTTTTAAAATGTGTTTATCCCATAAATTATAAAATTTCTGTCATTTAAAATAATTATTTTTTTCTTTGGAAAAATGTACCTATTCATATTTCATAAAAAGTTACAGAATATTTAGTTGTTTCAATAACTCAGTAAGCTTAGTACCTAGTGATTAAAACAGTAACTTCTTTGCCGATTTGAAATGTGGCCTGATCAAAAACTTGCTTTACATACCCATTTGTACAGATAATGCTTCAATAAAGTGAGATATAAGTAGTACATTTAAAGAAACATTGAAGAATTTGCTGGTAAATGCAAAAAGCATGCTGAGAAATAAAAGGAGAAAAAAACTAGATCATTTTTATGGAAGCAAAAATTTTATTGAAGCAATCTCTCTATGTGAGGGTGCATTATGAAATCATAATAAAAACATCAGCTGAGACAAAAAGTAAACTATTTGTCAAATTATTGCAAGAGAGGTATTCTACATAAATGAGCTCCAGAAGTTCAATTATAGGAACAGAAATCTCTACAAAACTGAAATACCTAGAATTCAAAAGAAATAAACAACCCTTTTTTTTTTAAGGGTATTGCAGCTCAATTTTTGGACCACATCTTTATGGTACACAAATGGCTTCCTATGGATAAGAAATATATAACGTTATATATCGACCTAGGTTAATCTGCCAATTTAGTGTAGCACCTTTTTAGAATATTAATAATCACATCTGTATGGGAAATTTCTATGAAGTTATATTAATAAAATGAAACTAATATGCATCACTATAAAAACATACAGATGTTTAGACATTATATAACTTATTTCTAGATCAGAGAATTACAAATATTCAAATGATAGCATTTGATACTGTGTTAGCAACATATTTTCCAGTAAAAAATGATTTTATGACTGATTTAAAGTATAAGGCTATCATTTCAAAGTATATGAAAATTTATCTTATTCTTTCTATTCCATGGTATAGTTATGATTATTTTTTGATTTTATTTGCCTGAACAATACAATAAGAAGACCTATCTCTTCATCTGCCACACAAATATTACTTTTTCATCTTCTGTTTACCTTAGGAGCATTCAATTTCAACAGCTTCATTACTTTTGGACTTCATTCTATTTTATTATTCTCTTATCACATGCTTTTTTAGATGCCTATCAAGCTCAGCTAAAGGTCTTATGTAAATTTCGAGAACAGGGTCAGTATTTTCATCTAATATTAATTTGCAAGAGTATTTGTATTTTACATACTGATTTACCTTGATCTTGTTTTCCGATAACAATGAGGAACTAACTTATTTAGATGTTTCCTTTAATGCATACTCTATTGCTCGAAGACTGCCCTAGCATTGCCCTCTTGTTAGTTTGTACCTGCAACTGAGGTGCTCACCTTAAGGGTAAAGCACAGTGCTTTATCCCACTGGGTTTAAAAGAAATGCAATATTTTGATAAGATCCAGAAAGTCCTGGAGAAAAGTAAGGCAGCCACTAATCTGGTCACATTCATCACTTGTCAGACAGAGCAGGATAGGGAAACATAGAGTTTTACTGGACTGGCCTTATTCATTCCCATCATGTTTTCCTAGTGGTGCAGTAGATATACTACTTTTAAGATTTTAAAAATAACTATTTCTTTTTCAATATTTACCCCCCAAAAAACCCTAATCAGAATTAACATTGCTTTAAATCAAGACGTTTCTAATAATTTTAATAAAGGCCAAATTTCCAAAATTAAGTTTCTGTAACTTTTCACATTTCCATTTACCATATAAAATGAGCTCTATGTATTTGGTGTATTTTTTTAGTATAAGTTGAAAAGTTACCCAGTTGGTAATACTCAAAGATTAGCCCCAAAACTACTAGAAAAATGGCAGTACTGGTGGACCAGCAACGAAAGTGTCTGTTACCAAGGACCATGGTTTTCAATATATGAATTCTCATACTCTTGGAGGATTGGAGAAATAGTTTCATCTATTTACATCCTGATTCAACCACATAAACATACAACTGTCAGTTTTCCAATCAGAAAACTCAACATCCTCAAATTCACAAATTATAATAATGCAAAAATATTCTTGAGGGCAAGAACATCTGTGTTCAAGGAAATGAAAAATTAACTTGTCACACTTACCTTTGTGATCTTTGGCTTTTTATGTTTTTATCTTCTAAGAAAAAATGTACCACTAAAACCAAACCAAACTTGTTGCCATGGAGTCAATTCTGACTCATAATAATCCAAGAGTTTCCAAGGAATGATTGGTGGATTCCAGCTGCTGACCTTTTGGTTAGCAGCTGAGCTCTTAACCACTGCACCACTGGGAAAGCCTACGAACTTAGTTGTTCTAATTGCTATGTATCTCATTGCTGTGTATCACTGTGGTCTTCTTCAAGGTACTCCCCTTCGGAAGCTCTGCACCGATGCCTAGTCCAACCAGCAGTGCAATTTTTGAACTTTTCCTAGAATGGCCGTTGTGCACAGTGGCAAAGTGGCAAGTTTGCCACCAAGGTGGCAAGTTTTTAGCTAGTAAACAAATAACTGTATTGGAACTCTCTCCCTACTCACCTCATCTGGCCCCCCATGACTTTTTCCTTTACCTAAAGATAAAGGAAATATTAAAAGGAAGACATTTTGATGACATTCAGGATATCAAGGGTAATATAATGACAGCTCTGATGGCCATTCCAGGAAAAGAGCTCCAAAACTGATTTGAAGGGTGGACTTGGTGCTGGTGTTGGTGCATAGCTTCCCAATGGGAGTACTTTGAACTTTGAGAGTAGTGATATTCAGCAATGAGGTATGTAGTACTTTTTCCAGGATGAGTTCGTGAACTTATTTGGCAGTCCTCGTATTTATTTAAAATGCAGTGATTAAGACAGATCAGATTACAACCAGAAAAACAAAACTCAAACAGGCAGACAAATAAATCAAAGGCGTAGATGTTACTAGTTAGGCAGATAAACAGATTACTAAAATGGAAACTGAATTTGAATTAGATCTCTAGGAATAAAGGCAAAAAAGAGATCACATCGGTTTAAGGCAGTACCTTAGGAGGATATATAAAATCTATTTGTGAAAAGAGTTTTCCAGGAATATGGTAACAAAGCAGATATCAGCTTGTGTATAAAGAAAAATGAGTCAGAGCAATATTTCAAAATACAGTCTTAAAAATTATCCAGAGATAATGCAAAGTGATTCTAACATTAGAAGCAGAGAATCTACCATTAAATCATCTCTCAGTGAAGGCATTTGGTATAACACTGAGGACACGTGATTCAGACACTCTGCTTTCTGATGACCTAATTTAGTAAGAGCATAGGAAAACACAACTGCTGGGAGGCACTTTATTATTTATCTGCATAGTCCAGCATTTGTAACATCAATAGCAGACATTTTATTTTTAGAAGGTGTACATGAAAATTTATTCATATATTTTATTTGGTTTCACTCATTATTGGATTTTCCAGTAGGCAATAAAGATTTAATTCATACTGAAAACAGGCAGTGAGTTTTGCTTTATACTTAAATGTTTCAGGGATATGCTTATTCAAATGTCTGGAATTGCTAGTATCTAATTATCTTTATGATAGAAGTGACGTTTACTATAAAGATACTAGAAAATGTAAGCAAATGAAAAAAGGAAAATAGAAATTACATAATGCACCACCAAGGGATAACTGGTGTTAATTTTTTGGTGTGATATCTTTATATGATTACTTATTCTAATAAACTTTACTAATATAGTCTAATACATTTTTATTCATAGTTTGTCTTTCAAAGGAAGAGGTGGATTTCTCCTTTGTATAAGTCACTTCCTACTTATGTCAGCAAAATTTTCCTATGCCTGCTCTTTGAAACCTAAACTATGTCAGCACTGTCACTGTCGACATTTGCTTGCCTCTGATTGCGGGACACCCGAAGGACAGCTGGAAATAAGCGAGTCTTCTCCTCTATCCAGGTGCCAAGGGTGTCCCCAGTTATAGGTCATTGCAAGGAAAGCAACGAGTGATTAGGAGATGTCTGAAGGCAACGTGAACGGTGCTTTTACCTGACACCCCCTATTCTCACATCCTGGATAACAAAGCTTTTCCTGAATATTTCAGACAGAAAGCTGATAGCCATTAATGAGTTTTAGCACCAAGAAACCCCAACATTTATCGACAGTGGGAATGAAAACTGGAAACAGTCAGCACACATCATGGGGGATGACATGACAGTGTCAATGTTGTGTCTGCTGTTGCTCCAGTGACATACCAAAAGGAAACTGGCAGCATCCACATACACCCAGGGGTACTACAGCACCCTCAAAACATCCTCTGTGCTCCAGGAAATGTGAAGTATCACGGCAAGACCACCAGTGAGTCCTTGGAACACAGCCAAGGCCTGAATGCTAAAATTATGTTCTCTCTACCTCAGGCCCCAGGTGGGACCGTGCTGGAGACGGTAACAGCAGGCACCTGGACAGCAGCTGGACAGCAGGCAAGAGCAGGCCAACTGGAAGCCCAAGAGGCAGAATAAATGTCTCAAGGATGTGCAGAAGCACAATCTAAAGCTATGCTGTACAGCTGCCAGCTGCTAAGAAGCAGCAGGAAACGGCCAGCCGGAGACAAGCTTCCGAGGTAGGGTGGCTCTCTTTCCAGAATAGAGCTAACCATGAGAATGAAAACAGGGAGCAGGTTATATACTTCTGCAAATAAAGCACAGCATTGTAAGTGAGATGAATGAGTTATTTTCCCTTTTACGCTATTTTTAAATTACTTTCAGCCTCAGTTTCCTCTTTTGAATAAACCAGGGTGTCTTATCTGAAAAAAACAAAAGTTGCGTTCTCTGGGTTGTTGAATTACTGAGCTGTTTATGTGCGGGATGTGTAAGCCCGTGGGCTTTTTGTCTCTGGGTGGGAAGAGGAGGACAGCGAGTTGTGACAAGGTATGTGAGGTAAGGCAGCCAAAGGCATTGAGGAGGAGGAGTGGCTGGGGCACCGTAGGTGATACAGGTTATCAGAGTGAGAGCTCACCACCTGCCTTCTTTCCCTCCCTCCCCTGTGTCAACGAGTCTGTCACCAGGAAGTGTTTGCCCCTGTTGCTGTTGCTAAGTGCTGCTGAGTTGGTTCTGACTTACAGCAATCCTGTGCACAACAGAACGAAACACTGCCCAGAACTGTACCATCCTCACAATCATTTCTGCGTTTCAACTCACTGTTGTAGCCACTACGTCAACGTATCTCACTGAAGTTCTTCCACTTTCTTACTGATCTACTTTACCAAGAATGTTGTCCTCTATGGACCTGTCCCTCGTGATAACATGTCCAAAGTATGTGAGATGAAATCTTGCCATTCTTGCTTCTAAGAAGCATTCTGACTGTACTTCTTCCAAGGCAGGTTTGTTTGTTCTTCTGCAGCCCATGGTATTCAATATTCTTCACCAACACCACAGTCCAAAGCTGCCAATTCTTCTTGGGTCTCCCTCATTCATTGTCTGACTTTGGCGTGCATATAGGGCAACTGAAAACACTGTGGATTGGATTAGATGCACGGTAGTTCTCCAAGTGACATCTTTGCTTTCTAACACTTTAAAGAGGTCTTTTGCAGCAGATTTGCCCGGTGCAATTCATTAGCACCCGACCATTCATTATTTAAACCACAAATGGAGTGCTGATTTCCGCAGAATATATCAAAGGCACCAGGACAGGAGAATACAAAACTTCCCACTTTCCTTTGAGTATTCTTAGAAAGAATTAAAGATTTTGACGTGAGGCTGAGGTCCTCATAGAATAGAAGGCTGCTGAAAGAGGTATTATAATGTCTGCATTATTGTGATTATGATCTCATTTGTACACATAGACTGGTATGACTTGAGACATTCAAATCACATGTAAAAATTCATATGCCTGTGTTTTAGTCAGCTAGTGCTGCTCTAACAGAAATACCACAGAGTGGATGGCCTTAACAAGGAAAGTTTATTCTAACACAATCCGTAGGCTACAAGATCAAATTCAGGATGTCCACTCCAGGGGAAGGTTTTCCTCTTTGTTGGTTCTGGAGGAAAGTCTGGTATTGCATCAGTCTTTGTCCAGGGAACATTCTGCTGCAGGAACCTCAGGTCTGAAGGATGCGCTCTTTCTTTCCCGGTGCTGCTTTCTCGGTGGTGTGAGGTTCCCAACTCTCTGCTTGCTTCTCTTTCCTTTTTTCTCTCCTATGATGAAAGGATTAAGGGTGGGGCAAGCCATACTCCAGGGAATCTCCCTTTACAGTGGAGCAGGGAGGTGATCCTATGAAGGGATTTAAAGTCCCACCCTAATCCTTTAACATACAGCACAAGAAAATCAGAAAATGGAAGGACAGTCACAAGATACTGGGAGTCATGGTCCAGCAACATGGCCACACATATTTTTGGGGGGACACAACTGAATCCATGACAACGCATTTTAGGTTATAGTTGTTCTGAGAAATAAAATATATAGCCTACACGACACAGCCCAACCCAGGACTTAGCACAAAAAAGGTAGTTAATACATTCAAGAAGCACTGTGTAAGGAACTTGTCCCATCTTCCTTTGTAATCCTCCCAACAAGCCACTTCACAAGGTATTTAAAAGATGACTATTAATGCTTCTGGAATAAGTCCCAGAGACATAAAAATCTACTGCAAATCACATAGTTTTGAGCGATGGAGGCAGAACAAGAAGAGTCTTCTCACTCAGAGGTTTTTCCCATTTTTTTCCTTGTATTTCCCTGATTATGCGTGTCGTTCTCAAACTGAAGTGGGAGTGGTGGTTATGGATTAACCACCATCAGAATCGGGGAACGTATGTTTGGGAAAGCGTAACCAACCCATCTGCTGTTTCACCAACGACAGGAAGCAAAGCCTGCTGTGAGTGCTCGCGGCTGATGGGGATCCACAGGCGACTGGCTGAGCGGACACCACGCACGGACGCAGCGGGCACACGGCCGCTTCTCCTCGCACCCCCGCCACACCGGCCCACGCGGGAGCTCGGGGAGGACAGCCAGGGCCAATTATTTTTTCTCTTTGCGTGCTAGGACTATGGGTGATTTTTATTTTCTTCTTTGCATTTCCAGTTTTTCTCAATGAACACTCATCATTTCTAGCCATAGGAACAGTTATTAAATTCCTGGTGATTTTTTAAGTATAATAACCGGTTTAGTAAGGAGATGATTTCTGAACGGAAAATCATATGAAAGGTAATAAATAGAAAGATTTGCTGGTAACTATATAAACATGCCAGCAGGGAAAATAATCAAGGAAAATACATTAAAACCTAGTCCATATTGTTGGTCCATAGTAAACAGTCTTTAGTACTTAAATTTAGGTAGCAATAAGCCATCTCAGCAACAATATTGTCTCACACTTATGTTAACATCTTGATCTTTCCTTTTAAAATGTGATACTCAATAATATTTATTAAATAAGCAATTTAATGAAAAAATATGTTAAGGAATAAACCACTTATTTATAAGAGCAAAGAGAAGGATGAAGGGCTACACACATCTCCAAGGGGAATATCAAAATTGCATGTGGAGTTTTTTGTTTTTCAAATCAGAAACCTATGTGAACACCATGTCTCACCTGCTACTATCTTCTCCCAGGTATGAATAAATCAGTAGTTAGAGATGGGAAACATGGTTTAGAAATCACTCTGGTAAGCAAGCGGAGACAGTGAATGGGGGAGAAGCACTAGCCCAGCCCCTCGGCTGGCTGTCCTAAAGCATCACACTGAAAATACTACAGAGATCTTGTATTGATCAATGAGGGCCAATATTCATCAATTACACTGATCCACTGCAGCACTTCAGAATTTTCTTGAGTAAAATTTGAGTTAAAGTAATTCAGCAGTGGTTTTCATTGGGGGTGGACTTTGTCTTTTGCATTTGCTTCTCAAGGGAAAAACAACATATATACATATATATATTTAATGTAAGTGACACTGGATACTCAGAAAATGTTTCAGCATGGTGAGGTATGTTGCTTCTTCTCCTGTGGCCTTTATATGCTGGAACAGGAAAGTGGACAGAATTAACAGGAAGCCTGAGGGGCAGTAATGACATTTAGCCAAGTGCTTCCGGTAAGAATCAGACATACTCTAGGGAAAAACAGAAAGTACCAGAAAGTAAAATGATGTTAGCAAGCCTGGATTCCTGAATGCCATGTGAATTATGATTTCAACTTCTTTTTTTAGAAACCAGTTGGATTAAATTGTTTAAAAGTACTAACAAGTTACAAGTATAGGGAACTAGTTGTCTTAAGAGCTATATAAATACATCTGCTCTTATGCTGTAGTTGAGAGCTCAGCTGCTAACAGCAGTTCGAATCAACCAGCTGCTTCTTGGAAACCCTATGGGGAAGTTCTGCTCTGTCCTATAAGGCTGCTATGTATTAGAACTGACTGAAAAGCAATGGATTTGGTTTTGTTTTTATATTCCTATGACACAACTATTGTTTATTGTTGCCAGGTAATTGAAATTGACATTTGAATTACTTCCATAGGTGAAAAATGAATCTGTAGGTATAGTCTGTCTTGGCAGGGAATTCACTACCCTGGGCTACAGTCTATATTTTGTACTTTTTTCTTCTAAGTCATCAAACCAGTTTCAGCAATCGCTCATTAGAAATATCTCCTAGGTTCTTTCCCATGATATGATGAGTCCTACTCATACAGACTAAGGCAGATTCTCTTATCACTGCTACCTTATCTTGATTTTAATATATACTTCCCTCACTCAAAATGTGTATTTTTTGGACAGATCTTCTACATCAGGGAAGTCAAGAAACAAAACCAGAAATACTATGTAATGGATCCCAATACCTAGGAAAGAAGATTGGAAAGAAGAGGAAGAAGATTCAAATCTGAATAAACAACTTTTCCTATAAAATAGGAAATGGGCTACAGTTCTCCCTGTTTTCGGGTTCCAAGAAAGAAAATAGATTATTTGGAGACTCATTTGTGAAGGATTTTCTTCTCTCCCTGAACACCTCACCCTACTTCACTTCATAAGTCACATGCTGTCTAGACCAGACTCAAGGTTCACTCTGAAAAGATTACATTCACAGGGTCACTGGGAATGAAGGCGGGGGCAGGAGCTCTCAGACTGGAGAATGGAGCTTTGATTTATGTTAGGCTGCAAATTTAAGTTCTGACCAGGAGTCTTCTACTTTTCCAATCTAAAAACATGTGTAACAACAGCAAGAAAAACACAGCTTGCCATGCAATCTAAATAAGTACCTCAAGTTAGTGTTAGGGCAGCTTACCTAAACAGTACTTTACATTTTACAGCTACTGCATCATACTGTTATAAATCCTATTTATGGGACCCCTAATTTTCCTAGTGCTGCAAGCTTATTCATATCAAAACTTCATTTACAATTTATTAAAGGAAAGCAAAAGAACTGTAATTCTTTTTAAACCAAGACTTAAACAAATCAAAAAACAAATCATAGTGAAATCTTCTCATTCATATATATTTCATTGTTTATGTTTTATTTCAAACAACAGGCTTATAATGATTATTTTTCTCTAATACTTTTCACACACATTTTCTTTCAATTGAAAGGACAAATGCTAGTGGTGTGGATCCAGTCTTCATAACACAATCAACAAAATAAGGAAAAATCAAAAACCAGTTAGCTTTTCAACTCTCCTGATCAAGGCAGTAGAAAGAATAAACTAAACTGAATGTTATATACTGGCCAACCGAGGAGGTTTTCATTGTTATGAAGTAGGCATGCATGAAAAGAAGAACACATAGAGGTCATAAAATGTCACTTCACAATGAAATACATGCTCGCTTGTTTCCTGGAGGTTTGGCTTCATATGACTTCAGACTGAAAATATGGATAATACAGCTGAGCAGAGATCAGAAAGGAGGAAATACAGCAGGCAGAAGAAGTCTCCCGAATGCTCAGCTACACAGCTTCTTTTGGGTGTACACACATTGTAGAACTGACAAGCAAACAAGGTCACTAAGAGTCACAATTTCTTCCCAGTGACCAGTAACTTCTGTCTACCATTCTTAATGACATATTAATTTTTCAATTATTTTTTCATAAATATCTAAATGCAAAAATCTTCCAAAAAGTACATGCATTGTTCTTTGTCAGAAGACCTAGGCTGGGTCAGTACCATAGGAAATATCAGACAAAACTTGAAAAAAAATGAAGAGTGTGAATGTCTCAATATTAGAAACTGAATGAGATAGAAATAAAAGCAGTCCTGCTAACAAAAATACACAAATAGGTAACCAAAAGGAAACAAATACCAATCAAAATACAAACAAAACCTTTATGGTGCTGTGTTTCAGTCACAAAAACTTTCCAAGGTTCCCCAAATATTGCACATTCTTGCCAGTCTATAAAGTTATGCCCAGGCATGGGACACCCTCTGCCTTCTTTGTACTTGGAATATTTCTACCCAGCATTCAAGACTCGTTTAATAAGTCATCTCTTCACTAAAGGCCCAGACTTCTCCAGAGACAGTCATTTCTTTGACTATGTTACCGTGACATATTCCACATCATTAAATTGCCACCTACTTAAGCTGTGTTGTAATTTTCACAGTCTTTGTTTTTTGAACAGGTCTGAATTCACCTGTGTTGCCAATATAATGAGCACTGTGGAGAGCACCAAAATCATTGTAGACCCTACGAGGTTGCAAAAGAGAGAAAGGAATGCAGGGTTGGAGGGTCAGAAGATTTGCCAACTGTTACAACTAGCTGTGATGATAAACTGAACTGTTTCCCTAGGGGTCACCTAGAAAAAAGAAACAGTTGCTCTACTAGGAGCCCTGGTAGTGAAATGATTAACAGCTTGGCTACCAATCAAAAGTTCAGTAGTTCAAATCCACAGCTGCTCCTCGGAAACCTTATTGGGCAGTTCTACTCTGTCCTTTAGGGTCACTGTGAGTCAGAATTGTCTCAACAATAAGGGATTGATTGATGAACCAATTGATCTATTTATTTTTGATTTACGGGGCTGCTATGATTCAGAATCAGTTAGGTGGTAATGGGTTTGGTTTTGGTGCTACTAGAAGGACTCCTGGTGGCACACTGGTTAAAGAGATTGACTACTAACCAGAAGCTTGGTGGATAGAAATAACCAGCAGATGTGCGGGAGACAGATGTGGTGGTTAGCTTCCATAGAGATTTAAAGACTTGGAAACCGTAAGGAGTCACTATGAGTTGGAATCAACTTGATTGCAGTGGGTAGGCAGTGGTACTACTAGAATAGGAAGATACTAAGATAGCAAAATCGCTTAACATGCCCTATCCTCACCTAAAATTTATTTATACTTATTTAATGATAATAAAACCTAAAAGCACTGCTGTGGCATGAAAATACTCAGGAAAAAAATAAAGATAAAAACATAACATCCATGAAGCTATTTTGAACAAAATGGAATGTACAACACAAATGCATTTAAAAGTAACACATTTCAGTTTTTAGTATTTTGAAATTCTTCCAGAGGAATGCTGATGTTGGCTCATGGAAATCTTGATTTCAGCATAAGGAGCATCACAGAATTTTCCTCTCACTTAAATCTAGTAGCTTTAACAACTAAACCCAACCATTCCCAGTCCACTGCTGCTGAGTTGATTCAGACTATCCTGTTCCTGCAGGACAGAACAGAAATGTCCCACAGGAATGAGGAAGGCTGTAAATCCTTACGGAAGAAAGATGCCACATCTTTCCCCAGAAAGCTGCCAGTGCGTTTAAACAACCGACTTTTCAGTTAGCAGCCAAGTGCTTTAACCAATCTGCCACAGAAGATTTTTAGCTTTAAAAAGCATCCATGAACGTGTAGTGGCTGTGAAAGTATTCCATTTTTGTTTGTTGTTTTAAGCGACAGTTTACAATTCAATTTCTGATATAAAAACTTACACACTCTGTTATGTGACCCTAGCTGCTCTCCCCACCCTGTGACAGCACACTTCTCCTCTCCATCCTGTAATTCCTTTGTCTCTTCAACCAGCTCCTTTCCTCCTTTGCCATCTTATCTCACCTCTGGGCAAGCAGCTGCCCAGTTAGTCTCCTGTATCTACTCCAACCCAGAAGCACACTCTGCCAGGATCACTTACAGATAGACCAGTTCAATCTTTGTCTGAGTAGCTGTTTTCTGAAATGGTTTCAGTTCTGGGCTAACAGAATCCAAGGACTGTATCTTTTGGGGACCCTCCAGTCTGTCTGACTATTAAATCTGATCTTTTTAATAGAGTTTGAATTCTATATCCCACATTTCTCCAAGTCTATCAGAGACTCTGTCACGTCCCTGTAAGGGCAGTCATTGGTGGTAGCTAGGCACCATCTAGGTCTTCTGGTATCATGCTGATGTAATCTTTGGTTTCTGTGGCCCTGTCTGTCTATTGGGCTTATATTTTCCTTATGTCTTTGATATTCTTTATTCTCCTTTGCTCCAGGAAGGCTGGGACCAATGGATGCTTCTTAGATAGCTGCTTGCTAGCTTTTTAGACCTCAGACACCACTCATAAAAGTGAGATGCAGAACATTTTCTTAATAAACTTTCTTAGGCCAATTGACCTAGATACATCCTGAAACCATGGTTGCCAGAATGCTATCCCTGTTACTCTGTCCCTCGAAGTGTTTGGTTGCATACAAGAAACTTCTAAGCCTTTGGGTTAGTCCAGCTGTACTCACTTCTCTTCTACAGTGTGTCATTCCTCCCTTCATCTAAAATAATTCCTGTCTACTATCTAATTAGTGAATACCCTCTTCTTTCCTCCCACTCTCATAACCATCAAAGATTCTTTTCGTCTGTGTTTAAGCCTTAAATCCTTACAACAATGGTATATTTGCCTTTTTGCAACTAATTCACTTAGTGTTGTGCCTTTTAAATTTCTTCATGTTATGTTGCCTAAATTCATCCTTGTTTCTCATTACTGTGTAGTGTTCCATTGTGTGACTGTGCCATAATTTGTCTATCCAATCATCTGTGATGCACACCCAGGTTGATTCCACCTTTTTACTATTGTGGACAGTGCTGCAATGAACATTGGTGTACACGTATATATTTGTGTGACAGCTCTTATTTCTCTACAATACACTGCAAAAAGTGGAATTGCTAGATT
The DNA here is from genome assembly GCA_028571685.1 of Heterohyrax brucei. NCBI lineage: Eukaryota > Metazoa > Chordata > Mammalia > Hyracoidea > Procaviidae > Heterohyrax > Heterohyrax brucei. Next base: position 100,740,982 of record CM053142.1, on the reverse strand, counting down.
GCCTGGTATTTAAATTTCTAAATTTTTAAGGAAGTGCCAAATAGATTTCCAAGGTGGCTGGACCATTTTCCATCTCCACCAGCAGTGTGTAAATGTTCCAGTTCCTCCACAAACTCTTCAACATTTATTATTGTGTTTTTTGTATTAATGTCAGCTTTGTTGGGGTTAGAAAGAATCTCATTGTAGCTTTGTTTGCATTTCTCTAATGGCTAATGACTGTAAACATTTCCTCACAAATCTGTTAGCCAACTAAATGTCTTCTTTGATGAAGTGCATGTTCGTATGCTTCACTCATTTTTTTAATTGTATTACTTGTCTTTTTGTTTTTGAGGTCTTGCAGTATCTTGTAGACTGTAGAGATTAGACACTGATCAGATTTGTGGCAGCCAATTTTTTTTTCCCCAGTCTGTAGGTTAGCTTCTTACTCTTTTAGTGAAGTCTTTGGATGGCTATGAGTATCGGATTTTTAGGAGCTCCCAGTTGTCTATTTTCTCTTCTGGTGTTTGTGCATTGTTGGTTATGTTTTGTATCCTGTTCTTACCATGTATTAGGGCTGCCAGCATTGTTCTCATTCTTTCTTCAGTGATCTTTATTGTTCTAGATTTTATATTTAGGACTTTGATACATTTTGAGTAAGTTTTTGTGCATGGTGTGAGATGCAGGTCTTGTTTCACTATATATATACGTATATATATGTACATACATGGATATCTAGTTATGCCAACATCATTTGTTAAAGAGACCGTCTTTTCCCCAATTTATGGACTTTGGCCTTTTTCAGATATCTGAGGCTCATAGATGGATAATTTCTTGTCTGGATTCTGAATTCTGTTCCACTGGTCTGTGTATCACTTGTTCTACCATTACCAGGCTGTTTTCACTACTGTGGCAGTCTAATTAAAGTTTTAAAGTCAAGCAGCATGAGGCCTCCCACTTTGTTCTTCAGTAATGCTTTCTTTATAAAGGGATTGGATTCCTTTTCCATATAGATTGGATTCTCTTTTCCATATGAAGTTGGTGATTTGTTTCTCCATCTCCTTAAAAATGTCATTGAAATCTGGATCCGGATTGCACTGCATCTATAGACCGCTTTAGGTAGAACAGACACTTTTCCAATGTTGAGTCTTCCATCCGTGAGCGGGTCAGGCTTCTCCACTTACGTAGATCTCTTTTGGTTTCCTGCAGTAGTGTCCTGTCGTTTTCTTTGTTTTAGCCTTTTATGTCTCTGGTTAGACTGATTCTTAAGTATTTTATCTTTGGTTGGGGAGCTGTCGTAAATAGTATTAATTCAGTGATTTTTCTCTTTGCTGTTCTTTTTGTTGGTGGAGAGGAATCCAACTGATTTTTGTATGTTTAGCTTATATCCTGATGCTTTGCTGAACTCTTCTATTAGTTTCATAGTTTTTTTGTGTGTGTGATTTCTTTAGTTTTCTGGGTACAAGATCATGTCGTCTATAAATATAGATACTTTTATTATTTTCTTACCAATTTGGATGCTTTTCATCTTTTTTCCTAGCCTAACTGATCTGGCTAGAACATCCAGCACTATGTTGCCAGGTGGTTAGAGCTCTTACCAGGCATGTGAGCCCAGGAGATTGCTTAATGTTCTTGTGTGCGTGTAGTTCCGCTGTCCAGTAATGAGACACCATATGTGTGGCGCAGGCTGTCCCCTACAGTCCTAAGTGTGCATAGGTGACTGGTACAGGCATAAGTATCTGGTTGCATGCACTGAAGAGAGGCAAGGGGCTGACAACTGCCACTGAATGTGAGGAAAGCATATCCCTGTTCATTAAATCACGTAGGTGGATTGGATTTGCGACTGTGATGTGGGTGCCTAGTGTTGTATGTAGGGGTGAAAGACATTCAGAATCCGTGGACTCTCTATGCCTGCACCTAGGCAAGGGAACTATTTCTTTTCTGAGTTGCTGGTTTAAGGGAGCTGGTAGATTATTTTTTTCCTCTTGTTTGCTAATTTGTTCCTTCTCTGTCTTGGATTGAACTGTGTCTCCCCTACACTGTATGTGGCAATTTGGCAGGGCCATGATTCCCAGCACTGTATGATGATCCCCCAGGCTGTAAACCCTGTTTGTATGATGTTAATGAGGAAGAATGGGCAGCAACTGTTTTGGTTGTGCAGGACTCAATGTGTAACAGTGTATTGTGCCTTAAGAAAATCATTCGGGATATAAAAGAAAGGGAATCAAGCAGAGAGTGTGAAGCTGTGCTGGGAGCTGTGCTGGGAGCTGTGCTGGGAGCTGTTCTAGGAGCTGACCTTGTTGTTTGAAAAAGAACAGGGTTCCTGCACCTCAGAAGCTTCCAGGCCAGGGGAAGACTGAGGACAAGGACCTTCCTACAAAGCCAGCAGAGACAGCCTTCCTTTGAAATCAGACTTCCAGCTTATGGGACTGTGAAAAATAATTTTTTTCTTTTTAAAGCCATCCACTTGTGGTATTTGTGTAATTAGCAGCTCTAGATGACTAAGCCACTCTGCAAGGCTGGGAGAATGACTCAGGACATGTAAGGGGGCCTACCTCCTGCCCAGAAAGTGCATCAGTCTCTGAAGCAGGCTCGGTACACAGTGCAGTGGGAGGCATGGTCAGGTGAAAGGGAGAGAAGTTTATCCAGAAACAAAGTTTTAGATCCAAGAGTGGCAAGTTAGAAGCAAGCTATGTAACTTGACTATCAGATGTTATTTTTCACTGATTGTGTAGGCGTGAGTGGGCTCTCCACCACTCAGTCTCTCCTGCTGTGGAAGATGCTTTCTGTACACCACAGATAACACTCTTACCACTCTTGCTGCAGCCAATCTGCCTGAAGGATGCCAATTCCCACAGGTTCAGGTCTTGTAGGCTTGTAGATACCTGTAGACTTACTCTCCTTTCTCTGTCAATCTGTCTGATTTCTCAACTTTCCCTTTGATGTTTAGGGCTCCTAGCATATCATATATAATTTATTGATTTATTTTTGGGAGAGTTCTGTTACAAGTGGGATAAAGCATCTGGCTACTCTACCACCATAGCCTTGCCTCTGAATGTATTCCTTAAAAATAAAATCCAAACTTCTTTCAAATCAAATATTTTATATACTATATTTAGCAGATATTGCAGTACATTTTATAAAACAAAGAATTTATTTTTAATGAATATAATTTTTAAAAATATTTTCTTTTTAAAATTCACATTATATGTACTATTTGTGAAATAAGCCTACTTTTACACCTCATAGAATTTTTTTCTGCTTCTATAGAATATCAATCACCTGAAGAACAAATCAAAAGAAAAATCAGTGAATGACTCATTTATATTCATAAATCTGAATATTAGTTGTGCACATTTCTAAAGATCAACTGCCTTTGGACTACTTCTGGGTACCAATCGTATTCTGTAAGACCAGGCAATAAATTGGCAAGTCAAGTACTTGAAGTACTTACAGTCTTTCTGTGACATCACGCATTCTATAAAACCAGGAAATAAACTCGGGGGTCAAGTACTTGAAACACTACTGACTTAATAATGCAGTATTCTAATTCTTTACATATTTTGTAAGGTCAGTCTTAATGTACTTTAATGAACGAACTCTTACTTTAAGATGCAAAACAAAATCAACTATGGAATTTTTTTATGCTACAGATAGTGTGGCCCACTTGAATTTACTGAAGCTGAACAGACCATATTAATATCTTAAAAATGTCATCATTCAAAAATACTCTCCTCTCCTGAACATCCATGATACATCATGTATGTTGTTAACTATCTTTCATAGGCAAAAGTATACTTTTCACACAGAACACTCTAAGGATCTGACTTTCTTTTTTAATGCCTCACTGCTTGCAGCACAGTACATCAGTCTCTCTATATACACATACACATGTATGTTACAGTCAATACATACGTCTTTGTACATACGGAGCCCTGGTGGTTATGTGTGTGTGTGTGTGTGTATGACATTTTGTGTGTCCTTGCACCAATTCCAACTCATAACAACCCTACAGGACAGAGTAGAGCTGTCCCATAGGGTTTCCAAGGAGAGGCTGGTGGCTTTGAACTGCTGACATTTTGGTTAATAGCTGCATTCTTAACCAGTATGCTATCAGTGCTTCATATAGATATATATACACATACACATACTCAATCCATTGCTATCAAGTTGATTCTGACTCAAAGCAATGCCAAGGAGGACCTGGGGGATTAGAACTACCAACCTTTGGGTTAGTAGCCACAGCACTTAACTACCTTGCCAACAGGGTTTCATATATATATACATGTATAACAATATATGTATCTATCTACACACATATATGTTGTTAGGCATCATTCAGTAAGTTCCAACTCATAGTAGAACTGCCCCATAGAGTTTCTGAAGAGTGCCTGGTAGTTTCAAACTGCTGATCTTTTGATTAGGAGACACTGCACTTAACTACTACACCACCAGGGTTCCCATGTATATGTGTGTGTGTGTGTGTGTGCATGCATGCACGTGCGTACACACATATATGTTGCTTCTGGGTGTAATTCAGTCATTTCCAACTCATAATGACCCTATGTACAACAGAACAAAACACTGCTTGCTTCTGTGCTGTCATTACAGTCACTGCTACACCTGAACCCATCACTGAAGCCACTGTGCCAGTCCATCTCTTTGAGAGTCTTCCTCTCTCACGTTGACACTCTACTATACCAAGTGTGATGTCCTTCTCCAGGGACTGGTTCCTCCTGATAACATGTCCAAAGTACATGAGGTAAAGTGTCATCATCTTTGCTTCTAAGGAGCATTTTCGCTATATTTCCACCAAGACAGATTGGTTTGTTTTGCTGGCAGCCCACTGGCATGTTTAATGTTCTTCACTAACCACATATCCAAAGGTATCAATTATCCTTCAGTCTCCTTTATTCATTATACAACTTTCACATGCATATGAGGCCTACAAAAATACCATGGATTGGGTTAAGTACACCTTAGTCCTCAAAATGACATCTTGATTTTTTTTAAAATATGATTGAATGTAAACGTATATTCTCATATAAATTTGCATGCCCACCTATATGCAGCTTCCACTGCTCTCCCTGTCTGGTGACAGCACACTCTTCCTCTCTGCTCTATACATGTCATATCCTCCCAACAATCTCCTATCCCCTCCTCTCCACCCACTCCCCCACTTCCAGTAAGAGATCAGCGGGATGACATCCTATAGATGCATAGAACCATAAAGTGCACACAATATGGTCACTCTGCGTCACCAAGTCCAATCCATTCCTGTTCGAGAGTTGACTTCCATTATGATTTATGGACAGGGCAGCATCAGGCCCAGGGGCCATGCTCCCAGAGGAACTCCGAGGTCCCTGGACCATCAACTGCGGTCTTTTAGTGGAGATCTCAGGGTGCACCCCTCTTTATTCTTGTGTTGCCAATGAGACTCAACTTTGTGAGCTCTGTCACAGCTATCACTGGTGGTGGCCAAGCACCATCCAGTTCTTCTGGTCACAAGTTGATGTAGTCACTCACTCTCGTGGGTCTCTCTGCCTTCTGGGTTCTCTTTGCCCCATGTCATTTTGGTCCTTGACAATCATCTGTTCCTGCTGAGTTGAGACCATTTGCTGTGCCTGCAGATGACAGCTTGGCAGCTTTTAAGACCCCAGATGCCACTCACCAATGTGGGGTGCAGAAGGCTCTCTTAGGAAAATGCTAGTTGTGCCAATTGGCCTCAATGTTCCCTGAGAGCATGGTCCCTGGCCCCCCACCCCAGCTACTCTATCCTTTTAATATTGGGTTAAGATGGGAGGAGTAATCATGTTATGTTGACGTCCAGTTAATATTGATCTTCTTTCTAATGTGTGCTGTCACAGATTTCACCCAAGTTTTTATCAACTATGTAATCTAAACTCTTTCCCCCTCACTCTCCCTCCCTCCCTACCCTTGCAGCTATCAAAGAGTATTTTCTTCTATGCATGAGTCTGTTTTCAAGTTCTTGTCGTAGGGGTCTCATACAATATTTGTCCTTTTGTCACTGACTACTTTCACTCAGCATAATGTCCTCTAACTGAAACCAGGTTATGAAATGTTTCCTGAAATGATCATTGTTCTTTATCACTGCATAGTGTTCCACTGAGTATATATATATCATAGTTTACCTATCTATTCCTCTTTTGTTAGGCATCTGGGTTGATACCATCTTGTTGCTATTCTGGACTGTGCTGCAATAAACATTCATGTGCATGTATCAGTTAGTGTGAATAATAGGATATATTCTGAGCTTCTGAGAAGATGCTTTGCATTAAGTCAATGATATGGATTTTATTGAGAATTGCTTTATGTCCTAACACATGGTCTATTCTGGAGAATGTTCCATGTGCACTGGAGAAGAAGGTGCAGTTGTCTGCTGATGGACAGAAAGTTCTGTATATGTTGATGAGGTCTAGTTGGTTAATTATGGCAATAAGGTCTTCTGTGTCTTTATTGAGGTTTTTTAATAGATGATCTGTCCAATATTGAGAGTGTATGCTGAAGTCTCCCACTGTTGTTGTGGAGTGATCTATCTCAGTTTTGAGGGTAGTCAGTGTTTCTTTGATGTATTTAGGTGCTCTAATGTTAGGTGTATAAATATTTGATATTGTTAAGTCCTGCTTGTGTATTAAAACTTTCAGCAATAAATAGTGTCCGGCACTTGGCACTTGGCAATCCTCACCCTTGATGGTGGATTTTACATTAAAATTGATTTTATCTGAGATTAGAATTGCTATACCTGCTCTTCTTTGTTCATTGCTAGCTTGATACATATTCTTCTATCCTTTAATTTTCAGTTTGTTCCTATCTCTAAGTCGAAGGTGAGTTTCTTGTAGGCAACATATGGATGTGTCATGTCTTTTGATCCAAGATGTCACTCAATGCCTCTTTACTGGAGCATTCAGTCCGTTCACATTCAATGTAATTATTGATAGGTATGTGTTTAGTGCTGCCTTGGTGATATGTTTATTTTTGTGTTGATGTTTTCTATGTTGTTCTTCTTATTCTGTTCTGCGACATTCTTCTTTGTGAGCTGATTTTTTCACCTTTTTCAGGGTTGGTTTTCTGGTTGTTGAGACTTGTGTATTATGTTTCTTGATTTGATATGTTGCATCTTTATTGTGCTGCCCTATGATCCCCCTTAATAAACTATGTATAAACCCAATTTTAATTACTACCAGTCTTATTAACTTCCTGTCCATCTGAAGGACTATAATGACTGTAGTACATCCCTCTTTTTAATATGATGACATTATAGTTTTCATGAGATGATCACTGGATCATTTCTTTCACTATTATAGCTTTGATGAGTTTGGAGCCTTCCCTAACTGAGTAGGTTTCTTGGTGATGTGTCCTGTATTTGCTTCTAAAATATAGAGTTAGTGGTTTTACTCTTCTAAGCCAGGGGATTCTTTCAGTATTTCTTGGAACTTTGGTTTGGTTTTTATAAAGTCTCTGAGTTGCTGTTTATCTGTCAAAGTCTTAAGTCCATTTTCATATCTGAAAGATGGTTTTGCAGGATATGTAATTCTTGGTTGGAAGTTCTTCTCCTTCAAGGCTTTGAATGTGTCATGCCACTGTCTCTGTGCCAGCATCATTTCTGCTGAGAAATCTGACAAAAGCCTACAGGGTGTCCCTCTGAATGTGAGCTTTGGTTTGAGTCTTGCTGTCTTTAAGAGTTTCTGCTTATGTTTCATTTTGTTAAGCTTGATTATAATATGTCTTGGAGTCTTTCTTTTGAGATCTATATTGAGTGGTGCTCAGTATGCATCTTGGATATCTATATTCTCTTCCTTCATGATTTCTAGGACTTTCTCTGTCAGCAGCTCAGCAACAATACTCTCTGTGTTCTCAAGTGTCTCACCCTGTTCAGGGACTCCAATTAATCATAGGTTGTTCCTCTTAATAGAGTCCCACATGCTTCTTAATGCTTCTTCATTTTTCTTGTTTCTTTTTTCTGATTTCTGCTTGCAGATGCTGGAGTCAGTAGCTCTGTCTTCCAAGTCAGAAAGTCTCTTTTCCATTTGTTCCATTCTGTTTACTTGGCTTTGAATTGAAGTTTCTGTGTCTTTGATTTTGTTCTTGATCTGTTGGATTTCAGAGTACTGGTGTTCTATCAGATAAAACAGCTTGCTTAATTTTTCATTTTGCTCTGCTGTATTTTCTATAAGGTCTAGGAGGACTCTCTATATAATCCTTTTGTATTCACCTTCCGATAGTTTCAGAAAGGTTTCTTCATCTGGCAAGTTCTTTGGTTGTTTCTTCTGGGGGGCGTTTGAAGCCGTGGGTGATTTCTTGATTATACTTTTATCCAGAGTTATTCCTTTTGGGGCATCATATGAATCAATAAAGGCTGGAGGAGATGCTGTGAGGATGGATTGCAGTTGTTTCTCTAGGCCATCTTCAAATGTAAAGTAAAAAGTATCCGACAACTTCCAGACTGAGTCAGGTTTTCAGGTGTACATGTCCCAATTTCTGGCTGGCAAAGTAAGCACCTCTATATCCAACCCCAGATGTAACAAACTAGTTCAAAATACAGAAAGACTACTGCCCTGCTGGCCTCTGCTGTCTGGCACCAGCCATAGGTGACACTGTGTAGAATACTGCTTTACTGCCTGAAAAGCGCTCTCCTCTGGGCAGGCGCTGCCTCCCATCCTAGCAATTAGGCCCCACTGAGGCCTCTGTATGGGTAATCCACCTCCCAGTGGAACAAGATGGCATCCTACACAAGCTTTTTTCCTGTCTTGGTGCAGTCTAGTCAGAAAGAGAATTCAAAGGTGCTGAGATACACAGAGTCCAAAGCCAGGCTCTAAAAATAGGGAAGTTTGGCCTGCTGATCCCACCAGCAGTGTGTCTGAGATTAGCTGCTAGTCAAGTCCCAGTTCTGCCTGCTGGCTAAGACAGAGAAAAAAAGTTATAATGTAGAGTTACCTTCAGTCTATGAAAGCCAGCAGTCAGCAAGACCGGGGATCAGCGAAAGAGAGGAAGTTTTCCATTCAGTGGTTATTAAATCCAAATTAACAACCCTATGCCATGTCTTAGGGCTCATTAGGTGTCCAAAAGGGTCTGTTTAATTATCAATTCAGGTCTTGGTTTCCAGAGGGATTTAGGGAGATGTGTGTTTAGTCCACCATCTTGTTTCCACTACACTTGATTTTTAATATTTTAAAAGAGGTATTTTTTGCAATAGATTTACCCACTGCAATATACAAGGTCTAACAATGAAGTCTGCAAACTTAATTGTTCTAAGTGCTACATACCTCATTGTTTAATGACACTACAGTTATGTTCAAAGTACTCCACTTGGGAAACTGTAAGCTGATGCCAGCACTGAGTTACCCTTCAAAGCAATTTTAGAAGTTTTTCTGGAATGGCCATTGCGCATGGTGGCATGGTGGCAAGATCATGAACTAACTGTATAGTTGTCTGTGAGAGAGTTTTTATCCAGTAAACAAATGACTGTATTGGAACACCCCCCTGCTCACCCGATCTGGCTCCCAGTGAATTTTTTTCTTTATGTGAAGACTAAGGAATTGTTGAAAGGAAGATGTTTTGATGGCATTCAGAACATCTAGAGAAATACAATGACAGCTCTGATGGACATTCCACAAAAAGAATTCTAAAATTGCTTTGAAGGGTATACTAGACACTGGTGTCAGTGCATAGCTTTCTAAGGGGAGTACTTCAAAGGTGACTGTAGTGATATTCAGCAATGAGGTATGTAGCACTTTTTCTAGGATGAATTCACAAACTTAATTGGCACACCTCTTATCATTTGATTTCTTGACTGCTGCTTCCATGAGTGTTGATTGTGGATCCAAGTACAGTGAAATTCTTGACAACATCAATCTTTACATCATTTATTACATTGATTACACCATGGTGTTGCTTACTGGTCCAGGTTTGAAGATTTTTGTTTTCTTTACATTGAGGTATAATCCATACGCAAGGCTGTAGTTGTTGATCTTCATCAGTGAGCACTTCAGGTCTTCTTTATTTTCCCTAAGCCAGGCTGTGTCATCTGTATTTCACAGCTTGTTAATGAGTCTTCCTCCAATCCGCATGCCATGTTCTTTATCACGTAGTCCAGCTCGTCAGATTCTTTGCTTAGCATATAGACTGAATAGATACGGTGAAAGGACACAACACTGACGCATACCTTTCCTGATGTTAAACTATGCTGTATTTCCTTGTTTTGTTTCAAAGACTGCCTCATAAGCACAACTGAGTGTTCTCAAATTCCCACTCTTTATAATATTATCCAGTGTTCGTTATGATTCACAGTTGAATACCTTGGTATAGTCAATAAAACACAGGTAAATATCTTTCTGGTATTCTCTGCTTTCAACCAAGTTCCCTCTAACATCAGTGATGGTATCTCTCATTCCTCATCCTCTTTTGAATCCAGCTTGAGTTTGTGGTAGTGCCTTGTACATCAGTACTGCTGTAACTGCCTTTGGATTGTCTTCACAAAATTTTACTTGTGTGTAACATTTATGACATCATTCAAAAATCTCTACTTTTTGTTGGATCACCTTTCTTTGAAATGATCACAAAGATGAATCTCTTCTAGTTGGCTGGCCAGGTAGCTGTCTCCCAAATTTGGGGGCATAAATGAATGAGCATCTACAGTGCTCTATCCATTAACTAAAACACCTCAGCTGATACTCCATCAGTTCCCAGAACCTTGTTTTTACCAATATCTTTAGTGCAGCTTGGACTTTGTCCATTGCTTGTCTGTTAATCACACTGTGGTGACTTGCACATCATTATGGTGGTAGAGATGATCTCACTGGTATTTCAAATACCAGTAGGTTTACCCACAGTGGACAGGTTTCAGTGGAGCTTCCAGATCAAGACAGACTAGGAAGAAGGAACTGGCAGTCTACTTTCAAATATACTGACCAGTGAAAACCTTATGCATAGCAGGGGAACATTTCTCTCTCTCAATTTTTATATATTGGTTGACTGATTTGATTATTAAAATATTTATTGAAACCAACTCAAACTACATAATGATATGGTATAAGGTCCTTAATTTTAGAGTAAAATCATATAACATTCTAAATTGTAGACAAGAATATTCAAACTGTTCAATGCTTTCATCTATTTTTGATGATTTGGTGCAGCAAGAAATTTTCCAGATGTATGAAAAGATTTTTTAATAGTTGTTATGTGTGCTGAAGTAAATATATAATTAGCAGGAGGCCTAATTTACATTCTAAATCAGTGAAAACTGGTAATGCAACTTTCATATGCTCATGAGACTTAACTATTAGATCTGTACAGTTTCCTTAACTCTATATGAACTTTAGGAACATACAAAAAATGCTTTTATGTTTTCTGCAGTCACTTGCCCTAGATGTAAATGATTTCCAAGGTAAAACTACTAAGAAAATGACAGAATATTTTTAAGAATTTGTCTCATGAATAAAATATTATAGCATGGTAGTGTCTGAGAAGTAGGATACTGTGGAAAAAAGGTTTCCTTTTATCTTATCATAAAGCTTTCCTTTTATCTTAAGAAATATTTTGTCCTTCATCCTTAAGAGCAACAATTGACACTGATTACTTAGCAACTGTATAAAGCTTAGCATGGTCAAGCTGTGATAATGGAACTATCAATGCACTTATACTGTACTTAGGTGGTGAAGATGGAGGCTGCAAATATAACTGTGATCCATGCTAAATCCTCTTCGCAAGTCTGGAAGGGTTAAGAGCAACTGATCAGAGCTCTTTAATATACCAAGTCACAAGGTGACAGAAAAGGAGGATGAAGTTAAAAGTGCAACATATGTTTAAAATTATGATAGACATTGTTAACATTTAAAACCTGTTACTTCATTATTTTTAATCCATACATGGACATATATTACAGCTTACTTTATAATATCTTACACATATGTATGAAGTTATATAAATATATTTTATATATATCTTTCAAATAGTGAAAAGAGAGCATTGGATGTTATCATTCTTTTTCATCTTTGTCAGCCTGACAATTAATGATACCCTCTAACTTAATCATTCCGGTTCTTGTTAGTTGCTGTTGAACTGGAAACGCCACGTGCGCAAATTAGAACTGCTCCAGAGGGTTTTCATGATTGTGACTGTTCATAAGTAGATCACTAGGCTTATCTTCTGAAATGCTTCTGGACGGGCTGAATTGGCAAACTTTTGGCCAGTATTTAAGCATTTAACTGTTTCTATCACACAGAAGGTCTACTTGACTATTACTATGAAGTATCTAATAAGTACAAGGTCTGATAATAAGTTTGTGAACTTAATTGTTCTAAGTGCTACATACCTCATTGCTGAATAATCACTATGGTCAGCTTCAACGTATTCCTCCTGAGAAACTATGAGCTGATGCCAGCACCTAGTTGCCCAGTGATGCAATTTTGGAACTCTTTCTGGAATGGCCATTGTGCGTGGTGGCACAGTGGCAAGTTTGTGAACTTAACTGTACAGTCGTCTGTGAGGGAGTTTTTAGCCAGGAAACAAATAACTGTATTGGAACACTCTCCCTACCTACCTGATCTGGCCCCCAGTTACTTTTTTTTTACCAGAAGATTAAGAAATTATTGAAAGGAAGACATTTTGATGACATTCAGGGCGTCAAGAGTAATCTGATGGCAGCTCTGATGGCCTCTCCAGAAAGTTTGAAATTGCTTTGAAGGGTTGACTAGGGACTGGCGTGAGTGCATAGCTTCCCAAAGGCAGTACTTCAAAGGTGACCGTAGTGACATTCAGCAGTGAGAAAATAACACTTTTTCTAGTAGGAGTTCACAAGCTTAATTGTCAGACCTCATACATGTTTACCATTATTCAGAATTACCTAGTTGTAGTCTTGGCTCATTTTTCTACTGAATTATTTAACTTTTCCTTATTTATTTGTTTCAGTCCATTGTGTATTAGGATGTTAAATTTATCTGTTGTTTGTAAAGCAAACACTTCCTTTCAGTCACAAATTTTAATTTTGCTTATAGTTATTTTCTTCATTTTAATTCTTAAATTGTGTTTCTTATACTGATTAAAAAGGCCTTCCTTACAGAATAAAAAATATTGTAATCATTATTTCTTCTAATACTTTTAAAGTATTCTTTCTGAGGAGTGTTATACTTAAATTTAGCTCTTCAACCCATCTGACTTATTTTTATGTGTAGTTTTAAAATAGGAATATAAACTTTTTTTCAAGTTGAAATAAGAATGTAAAATACAATGAGGTATTTCCATTAAAAACATCATCTTTTTGTACTGGATTTATAAAATGGTAGTACACATCTCGGTAACTGTCCTTTATGGAAAAAATACTGAATAATGGTGTCATTTCCACTTTTTAATAAAGTGCCAAATTGCTTTCCAAAGAGGTTGTACTATTTTCTGTTCCCACCAGCAGTGTAGCAGAGTTCTAGTCTCTCCACTGCCTCTCCAACATTTGTTGCTTTGTGTTTTTTGGGTTAGTGCCAACCTCATTGGGGTGAGATGGTATCTCATTGTAGTCTTAATTTGGATTTCTCTAATGGTTAATGATTATGAGCATTTCCTGGTGTGTCTTTTCACTACTTGGATATCTTCTTTGGAGAAGCGTTTGACCATATCTTTTGCCTACTGTTTAATGGGGTTATTTGTGTTTTTCTTGTTGATATTTTGCAGTATCTTGTAGATTATAGAAATTAGACATTGAGTGTATAAATGGTTGCCAAACATTGTTTCCCAGTCTGTAGGCAGTCTTAACTCCCTTGATAAAATCTTCATATGAGCATAAGTATTTGAGTTTTTTTAAAACCATTGCCTTTGACTTGACTCTGACTCACAGTGATGCTATAGGATAGAGTAGAACTGCCCCGTGAAGTTTCCAAGGAGTACCTGGAGTAGATGAACTGCCAATCAATTGGTTACCAGCTGTAGCACTTACCTACTATGCCACCAGGGTTTCCTCACTAAACAATAGCAAACACTTAGTAGTGTTATGGTGTGTTCTAAGTGCTTTAGTTTGCTAATTCTCTCATATCTTTCAAAAATTTCTTTCTGGTTTACTGAGGAAATCCTTCTATATTTTCAGTGATGAAGTGACTTGTGGGTGTGTATAGGTGTGTATGTGTGTGTGATTTCATAGACTGTATTCTTTAAAAAAGAAATAATTTTGTGCTTTAAGTGAAAGTTTACAATCCAAATAATTTGCCATGTAAAACCTTGCACACACCATTACGCAACTCTAACTGCTCCTCTGCTCCCATGAGAGCACACTCCTTATTCCTACCCTGTATTTCTTGTACCTCTTCAACCAACTCCTGTCCCCCTCCACCCACTCCTGGCCTCTGGGCTTGAGCTTCTCTGCCAGCCTCATGTATATATTTAAGCCAAGAAGCACATTCTTCACCAGCATCACTCTATGTCATCTAGTCTAGTCTGATCTTTGTCTGAAGAGTTGGTTTCAGTACTGGCTTCAGCTCTGGGCTAACAGAGTGTCCAGGGACCATGTACTCAAGGGACCCTCCAATCTGACAGACAATCAAATCTGGTCTTTTAATAGAGTTTTGGTTCTGCTCACCCATTTCTCCCATTCGTCAGGGAACTTTACATTGTGTTCCCTGTCAGGGCAGTCGTTGGCAGTGGCTGGGCAAGAGCAAGTTCTTTCATTCTTATACTAATGTAGTCTCTGGATCATCTGGTACCATTTGTTTTCTGAGCTCATGTTTTTCTAATGTCTTTTCTCTGCTCCAGGATTGGGACCCACTGAAGCATCTTAGATGGCTGCTTGCTAGATTTTAAGAGCCCAGATGCCACTCACCAAATTGGTATGCAGAATATTTTCTTAAAAAAGAAAAGTTAGTATGACCAGTACCCTAGACCTGCCCTGAAGACACTGTCTATAGACACCTGTCCCTGCTACTGTGTCTTTCAAAATGTTGGGTTGTATTTAGAAAACCGCTTAGCGTTCAGTGCAGTCCAGTTAAGCTAATCTCCATTCTACTGAATGCTCTCACTCTCTTCACCTAACCTAATTCTATCTATTATCTAGTGATACTCCTCTCCCTCCCTTTCTACACTTCTAACTATCAAAGATATGTTTAAACCGTTTCTTAAGTCCTTAGAATCCCAGCAGTATAGAAAAGTCCCAGTTCTCCACAACCTCTCCGACATTTATTTTGTGTTTTTTCATTAATGCCAGCTGTGTTGGAGTGAGATGGTATCTCATTGTAGTTTTTATTTAGATTTCACTAATGGCTAATGATCGTGAGCATTTCCTCACATATCTGTTAGCATCCTGGATGTCTTCTCTGGTGGAGGGCCTGTTCACATCTTTGTCCATTGTTCAATTTGGTTATTTGCCTTTCTCTTGTTGAGGTTTTGCAGTACCTTTTAGATTACAGACATTAGATACTGAACAGTTCATGGTAGCCAAAAATTCCTTCCTAGTCTGTACGTAGTCTTTTTCACTCTCTTGGTGACGTCTCTAGATGAGCACAAGTGTTTGATTTTTAGGAGTTCCCAGTTGTCTATGTTCACTTCTGGTGTTTGTGTGCTGTTAGTAACATTGTGCAGTCTGTTTATGCCATGTATTAAGGCTCCCAGGGTTTGCCTTTATTTTTTTCTTCCATGATCTTTATCATCTTAGATTTTATGTTTAGGTGTTTTCCCTAGTTTAATTTTTTTGGGGGGCATGGAATGAGATATGGATCATGTTTCATGTTTTTACAAGATGTTCAATTACGCCAGCACTATTAATCAAATGATCTTTTCCCCAGTTTACAGACTTTAGACTTTTGTCAAACAGAAGTCTTGCATCGGTGGATGATGTTATGTCTGCATTCTCAATTCTCTTCCTCTGATCTATGTATCTGCTGTTGTACCAGTACCAGGCCGTTTTGACTGCCATGGCAGTGTAATAGGTTCTAAAGTTGGGTAGTGGGAGATCTACTACTTCGCTCTTCTTCTTCAGTAATACTTTACTTATCTAGGCTTCGTCCCTTTTGATATGAAGCTGGTAATTCTCCATTGCATTAAAAAATGCCATTGGACACAACTAGCGTTTTGCTAAGAGAGCTCTCTGAACCCCACATTGGTGAGTGGCATCTGGGGTCTTAAAAGCTGCCAAGCTGCCGTCCGAGGAAACAGCAAATGGTCCCAACTCAGCAGGAACAGATGCTCACCGAGGACCAAAATGACATGCGGTAAAGACAACCGAGAAGACAGAGAGACCCACAAGAGTGGTTGCCTACATCGACTTGGGACTGGAAGAACTGGATGGTACCCGGCCACCACCAGTGACAGCCACAATGGAGCTCACAGAGAGGAGTCTCACTGACAACACAAGAATAAAAAGGGGTGTGTCATGAGATCTCCACTAAAAGACCTCAATTGATGGTCTAGCGGTTTTGGGGTTCCTCTGAGAGCATGGCCCCCGGCCCTCATGCTGCCCTTTCCCATAAATTATAACAAAGGTCCACTCTTTGGACAGGAATGGATTGGACTTGGCAATGCAGAGTGACCATATATTGGAAGCACTTTATGGTTCTATACATCTGTAGGATATCATCTTGCTGACCTCTGGCTGGAGGAAGGGGAGTGGATGGAGAGGAGGGGAAAGGAGGCTGTTGGGAGGATGAGACATGTATGGAGCAGAGAGGAATAGTGTTCAGTCACCGGACAGGGAGAGCAGTGGAAGCTGCATGTAGGTGGGCATGTAAATTTATACGTGAATGTACATTTCCACTCAGTCATGTTAAATAAAAATTTTTTAAAAAATGCCATTGCAATTTGTATTGGAATTGCAACGTATCTATAGATAGCTTTGGATAGAATAGACATTTTCATGGTGTTAAGTCTTTCTATCTATAAGCAAGATTGCTCCACTTGTGTAGTTCTCTTTTGGTTTCTTGCAGTGGAGTCTTATGGTTTTCTTTGTACAGCTATTTTATGTCTCTGGTTAGGTTTCAAAACAGGCACCCCTTGGAAATTCTATGGGACAGTTCTACTCTGACCTCTGGAGTCATTATCAGTCGACGTGACTTGATGGTAGCGGGTGGTTAGATTTACTCCTAGGTATTGTATCTTCTTGGGGGCTATTGTAAATGGTATTAATTTGGTGATTTCCTCTTTGATGGTCTCTTTGTTAGTGTAAAGGAATCTCACTGATTTGTGTATGTTTATCTTGTATGCTGATACTTTGCTGAACTATGATTTCCAGTATGTTTTTTTGTGAATCTTTTTTAGGGTTTTCTGTGTATAATATCATATCATCAACAAATAGAGATACTTTTACTTCTTCCTGACCAATCTGGATGCCCTTTATTTCTTTATCTTGCCTGATGGCTCTGGCTAGATGCTCTGGGACAACGTTGAATAAAAGTGGTGACAAGGGGCATCCCTGTCTGGTTCCGGATCACAAAGGAAATGCTGGTTGTTGGCTTTGTATAGATACTCTTATTATTTTGAGGACTTTCCCTTCTATTCCTGTTTCATTGATAGTTTTTTTTAACATGAATGGGTATTGGACTTTGTAAAATACCTTCTCTGTATCAATTGATAAAATCAAAGCAGTTCTTTTGTTTTATTGATGTGGTTGATTGCTTTTTAATGTTGAATCATCCCTGCATACCTAGTATGAACACCACTTAGTCATGGTGAAATATTTTTTTTGATAGGCTCTTGAATTCTATTGGCTAGAATTTTACTGAGGATTTTTACATCTAAGTTCATGAGAGATACTGGTCTGTAATTTTCCTTTTTTTGTACTGTCTTTAGCTTGGTTTGGTATCAAGGTTATGCTGATTTCATAAAATGATTTTGGGAATATTCCATCCTTTTCTATGCTCTAAAATGGCTTTAGTAACAGTGCTGTTAACTCTTCCCTGAAAATTTGGGAGAATTCTCTGGTGAACTGTCAGGGCCAGGGCTTTCTTAGTTGAGAGTTTTTTAAATTAGCTTTTCAATCTCCTAAGATGGGTTTATTAAGTTGTTCTACTTCTCTTTGTGCTGGTATGGGTAGGTGATGTGTTTCTAGGAATTTTTCCTTTTCCTCTAAGTTTTCAAATTTATTAGAGTATAATTCTTCATAGCATTCTGTTATGATACTTTTAATTTCATTTGGGTCTGTGGTGATATCGCCTCTTATTTCCTATTTGAATTACTGCTTCCTCTCTCTCTTTTTGGTCAGTTTGGCCAATGGTTTATTGATTTCATTTACCTTTTCAAAAAACCAGCTTTTGGTTTTGTCACCACTGTCAGTGACTTTTCTTTAATGCATTTAGCTCTGCTCTAATTTTTGTATATTTTTTTTTCCTCATGCCCAATAGTTTGTTTTGCTATTCTCATTATACTTGTTTGTGTTGTAGAGTTAGTTCTTTGGTTTAGGATCTTCTTTTTGGATGTGTGCATTTATTGAGATAAACTGAGCTCTGAGAGCACTGCTTTTGCTGTGTCTCACAGGTCCCATAGATTGATATGTTTTTATCCTCATTTGATTCTGTGACTTGTTTTATTCTGTCCTTTTGTTTGTTTTTAAATAACCTAGTCATTTCTCAGCAAGCTGTTGTTCAGTCTTCATGTGTTTAATTCTTTTTGTCTTTTTTTCTCTTAATTGATTTCTACTTTTATGGCTTTATGGTATGAAACAATGCTTTGTAATAATTAAATACTTTGAATTTTATTAAACATTGCTTTGTTGACTGACTGTGATCAATTCTGGAGAATGTTCCATATGCCTTGAAAAAGAAAATATATTTAGCTGACTTTGGGGGGAGTATTCTATATACGTCTATGAGGTCAAGTTGGTTGACTGTGGCATTTAGATCTTTTGTGTCTTTACTGAGCTTTTTTCTAGGTGTTCTGTCCTTCACTGAGAGTGATGCATTGAAGTTACTATTTTTATGGCACTGTCTATTTCTGTTTTCAGTGCTGTTAGTGTTTGTTTTATATGTTTTGGGGCTTCGTTACTTGCATAGGTATTTAATATGGCTATGTCCTCCTAGAGTATTGATGCTTTAATCATTATATAATGCTTTTTCTTTTCTAGTGTGACGGATTTTACTTTAAAGTCTATTTTATCAGAGATTAATATTGCCACTTCTGCTCTTTTTTTTTAAATGTTGTTAATATACCTTTCTCTATCCTTTGAGTTTTGTTTGTGTTTTCGAGTCCAAAGTGTGTCTCCTGCAGGCAGCATGTTGGTGGGTCATGTTTTCTTATCCAGTCTATGACTCTCCATTTCTTTATTGGTGGATTTAGTCCATTTACATTCAGTGTGATTGTTGATAGGTATGAACTTAGTGCTGTCATTTTGATGTATTTTTTTGTGTGCTGTAGAGAACTCTTTTGTTCCCTTTAATTTTCTTTGCTGAGTCTTTTCGTGATGTGTTTTCTTGTCATCTTTTTTCAATGTTGGTAGTTGTGTATTTGCTGAGATATCATGCTTTCCTTGTTTTTTATTTTTATGCGTAGGATACTTTGCAGTTATCTTAATATTTAACCCTGTTTTTCTAAATTTAAACCATTATTTCACTTCTTTATACTGCCTTACTCTCCACAGGAAAGATCTATGACCACATATTATTTTGAGTTCCTCTTTTTTGTTACAATGTTTACATAATGATTTTTCTGTTTCTCTATTTGGGCTGGGCTGGGCATTTTCAGTATTTTGCATATGGCTTATTTTTGTGATTCCCCTCTTTGGTTGATATCCAGTTGGTCTGTTCCGAGTCCTGGTCTTCAATTGTTACCTAGTGCTATTGATTTTCTAAACAAATGACTCCTTTTAGTATTTCTTGTAATTTTGGTTTGATTTTTGAAAACTCCCTAAATTTCTGTTTATCTGGAAATGTCCTAATTTCACCATCATATTTGAGTGACAATTTTGCTGCATATATAATTCTTGGCTGGCAATTCTTGTCCTTTAAGGCTTTGTATATGTCATTCCACTGCCCTTTTGCCCCCATGGCTTCTGCTGAGTAGTCTGAGTTTAGTTTTATTGATTTTCCTTTGTAGGTTATTTTCATTTATCCCTAGCCACTTTTAAAATTGTCTCCTTATCTTTACCTTTGGTAAGTTTGACTATAACATGCCTTGGTGTCTTTATTTTGGAATCTGCCTTGTATGGAGTTTGAGGAGCATCTTGGATAGTTTCTCATCTTTCACAACATCAGAGAAGTGCTATCAGCAAATCTTAGCAATTCTCTCTGTATTTTCTGTTATTCCCCTATTCTGGTACTCCAGTCACTTGTAAGTTGTTCCTTTTATCAGAGTCTCACATATTTCTTAGTGTTTCTTGATTTTTTTAAATTCTTTTATCTGATTTTTCCTCAAATGCATTGATGTCATAAGCTTTATCTTCTATTGCTCTTAGTCAAGCTTCTATTGTCTCAATTATGCTCAGATGACTTTCTATTGAGTAGTCTAATTCTATAATTTCATTATTGATTTTCTGAATTTCTAATTCTTGCTGCTTTATGCTTTGTTACCCATTCAGTTCATCTTTATGCTGCACTGCATTTTCCCTCATCTTCTCCCTCACCTCTTGAAGAGTTCTAAATATGAATCTCCTGTATTCTATCTCTGATAACTCCAGTAAGTTCTCTACCTCTGGAAAATCTTATTCTTTTTAGGGAGAGCTTTCTGAAGAAATCACAGTCTGCTTCTTCAAGCTCTTTGAGATGAACTGTTGTTTCTGAGCCACTAGTAGGTTATATTTATTTATCTTATATTTGTCTACCATTTGCAAGCTTACTGTTTTGAAATGTCCAAAGAGGCTGGTCATGTGTGATAGTTTGGTTATTGTTGTCTTCGAAGCACTACGGTCCTTTCACCAGGTGGTGAGAGCTGTCACTAGACATGAGAGCCCAAGAGTCTTAGATTCAGCCCACGTGTCCAGGTAATCAATCACCAAGTATTTGGTGCAGACTTTTGTCTACTGTACTAGACGGTTAGGGGTCATTGGTATAGACACAGCTGTCTGGCTGCAACTACTGAGAAAGTCAGGGGACTCACAGCCATCCCTGAGTGTCTGTGAGGATGGAATATCCCCTTATGTCTGAATCCAGGAGAAGAACAGTTCCTGCCCTGACTTTCCAGTTTAAAGGTGTCAGAAGAAATTTTTCCCCTCCTCCCCCAGTTTGTTAAATTGTTCCCCCTCTGAGTCTTGAAGACTGGCTCACGGTGGGCTTAAGGAGTCCTACTTCGGGCTCAATTAATGTGTGCTACGCAAAGAAGGGGGTTGCTGGGAGAAGGAGACAGGTCTATCTTGAAGGAAACATTTAGATCCCCACAAGGTAGATTACACACAAAGACTTAGCTTTCAATGATCTGGTGCTGTTTCTCACTGGTTCTGGAGGTGTGAATGGGTCCACCAGAAAATCACTCCTGGTGAGGAGGATGCCCACTAGCCTTCACCACTCAGCTCACCACTCAGCAGCTGTTCAGTGCAATTTCTCAACTTTGTTCTGATGTTCAGGACTCCTATGATGTTGCATGTACTGGATTCATTTTTTATTTTGGGTTAGAGGGGTCACAGGAAGCATCTGTCTACATCACCATCTTGGTCCTACCTCTCAGATTTGATTCTTTGGAGCAAAAACCTTGTGACACAATGATTAAGGATTCTAGTGATCAAACAAAAGCTCTGCAGTTCAAAACCACCAGTGGCTCTGTGAAAGACCTGACAATATGTACCCCTCAAATGCAAGTGAATATGTGTAGATGTTTTATGATGATGAATTATAACTAAAACATCTATACACTTTCATGTGTAGGCTTTTTAATGAACATTCTTTTTAATTTATTTGAGTAAATACCTACGAGATCGCTGGACTGTAAGGTAAGCCTATGTTGAGCTTGGTAAGAAAGCGCTAAATGTCTTCCACAATGGCTGTATCCTTTTGGATTCCCACTAGCAATGAATGAAATTTTCTGTTGCTTCACATTCTTGCTGCTTTTGATACCACCAGTGGTTTGAATTTTAGCTCTTTTAATTATTTATCTGGAAATCCTGGTGGCATAAAGGTTAAGGACTATGGTTGCTAACACAAAGGTCTGCAGTTCAAATTTACCTAGCACTCCTTGGAAACACTATGGTGCAGCTGTACTCTGTCCTATAGGATTGCTATGAGTCCAAATTTAGTTGATGGCAATGAGTTTGTTGTTAATTAGGTATGTAGTACCATCTTGTTGTTGTTTTGATTTACAATTCCTTAATGACATACAATGTTGATTTTTGTGTGTTTGTTTGTCATTTGTATATCTTCCTATCCTCTTCCATGAGATATCTGTTACAAACTTTTGACCATCTTGTAATTTTTTTATTTTTTATTATTGTTGACTTTTAGAGTTCTTTGCATATTTTGTATTTAACTCCTTTATCAGAAAGCCTTGTGCTACAGGGGTTAAGGGCTATGGCTGCTAACCAAAAGTTCAGCAGTTTGAACCCACTAGGTGCTCCTTTGAAACCCTACAGGGCAGCTTTACTCTGTCCTAATAGGGTTTCTATGAGTTGGAATCTACTTGACAATAACATGTTTTTTGTTATTGTTGTTCTTTTTAAGTCCTTTATTAGATACTTGTTTTGCAAATATATCTACCAGCCTATGGTTTGTCTTTTCATTATTTTAACTTTGTCTTTTGCAGAAAAGAAGTTTTTTTTAAAAAAAAATTAATAAATCCAACTTATTTTTCTATCAAGAATAGTGACACCAGTGTTGCACCTAAAAAGCCACTGCCAAAACCAAGGTTATGCAGACTTTCTCCTGTGTCTATAGGATTTTAGTAGGCTAGAGAAGAGAGGGAACCCCTGGTGGTGTAGCGGTTAAGCTACATCTGCTAACCCAAATGCTAGCAGTTCAAATCCACCAGCCACTCCTTGGAACCTCCATGGAGCAGTTCTATTCTGTCCTATAGAGTCTCTAGGAGTTGGAATTGACTCAACAGCAGTGGGTTTGGTTTGGGTTTAGAGAAGAGAGATACAAGAAACTTTCTGACTGTCATCATCAACCTTGAACAGGAAGCCAAATACCTGAGTGATGTTTCTAATACCCAAAATCGATGACGATGCCCATCTACTGCTTCCGCGATACAGTCTACTGTCTCAGTTTAAGACATTCCGATATTTCTCCCACCTTCCCCTCTCTTAATTTCTTGGTAGATCTCAAACCTGGCCATGTTGTTTCACCTTCCTTGTGTTTCAAAAAGCAATTTTTGCCTGTCAACCTTAGCTTGCTCCTTTTTGCCAACATGCTAGTCACAGCCTCGTCATTGCAGGCTTACCCACGAAGGACATCTATCCAGTCTCCTCGGGCTACTGCCAGCCACGCGTAAGGCAGTCTCCTTCGTTCTAGTACTGCAGAGTGTGCATTCTTCTGTTGTTGCACTCACTATCTCTTCTGAAATTGTTAATTTGCTTTTGCTTGCGCCACTTAGCGATTTAGTCACTGAGGTTAATAAGTAAAAGGACTATATTTTATTCCATTTTACATTTTTAGCATTCACAAAATGTCTCTACAGCATGCATTTTCATTAGGGTAAATATTGCTCTCAAAGGCACAAAACTGGTTCTTGAGAAGGAGATGAAAAAATCTTTGATGTTTTAATGGTACGAGACCCTTCAAAGGCATACAGTAAAAATTAGATACACAGCATGTCTGAGGTATTAGAATTTCCTACTCAACCCCACTGCCATCAAGTTGGTTCTGAATCATACTGACTCTATAGCACAAAGTAGAACTGCCCCATAGGGTTTCCAAGGAGTGGCTGGTAGATTTCAACTCTCAGCTTTTTTGATTAGCAGCAGAACGCTTAATAAGAATTTCCTAAGGGGAAAGAAAATTAGTAAGAAAAAAATTGTCACAAAGAGCTTCTAAAGTACTGATATTAAAAAAAAATGTTTGAGAAACACTACATTAAGCAATCAAGATTTGTTTTGTTTTATTTTCTTAAAATTTTAGTAAGTATTTTTGAAAGAATAAAAGAAAGAATGAATGAACTTTCTAATTTTGACACTTCTTATCTGCATGATTTCACTAAGTCATTTAACTTTTTTTGATCTAATACTTACCTTAAATATCTTTAGTATCTCTAATATTACTCTTTCATAAAAGACTAGTATAAGATTAAAGGAAATTACATAGATAACTAAAAAATCCTTTGTAAACTCAAAAGTATGTTAATAGCACACTCTTTCATGCCTTGAGACTATCACTGGAATTCCTTTCCTTACCCTTTCTACTCATCAAATTCCCATTTACACATGAAGGGAGAACTTTCCATTTTTTTGTGAAGCACTTCCTATCTTCTTAAGGAAAAGCTGCTTCTACTATATATATTTCTTTCTAATAACGTCTTCAAATGTCTGTGGTCCTTACCTAGAACCTAGGAGGTTTGAGTGCAAAATTTGCACCTTCTGCATAGTACGGTTAGAATATGAGAGCCAAACAAATCATAGGAGAGAGTATAGAATAAAACACTTGTGTGTTTGTGATAACACAACCTTCCCTTTCTTCCTGATACTCCTACAAGAAGTGACAA
This sequence comes from Heterohyrax brucei, assembly GCA_028571685.1. Lineage (NCBI taxonomy): Eukaryota > Metazoa > Chordata > Mammalia > Hyracoidea > Procaviidae > Heterohyrax > Heterohyrax brucei. Next base: position 100,716,469 of record CM053142.1, on the reverse strand, counting down.
TCAACTATCTGTTGTCCCAACGTACTTTGAACAAAAAGGTTACTAACAGGTCAATCTGGTAGAAGCACATCCTAACAAAATTTGGTGAACATGTCACATCCTAGATGCACTTTGCAATTCTGCAATTGTTGTTCCAATCAAATGTTCAGATAATGTGAGGATTAGCATTACTTTCAAGTAAGCATAATGATGACAAATTAGAGATAGTTACTCTAACATTTAAATAGAAATCAACACATTCAGCGGTTAGCTAGATCAAATCACATGGAAACCCAATTCACTGCAAAGGTTTGAGAAGAAACAGGTGGATTCTTCAACATTTTAATTTTTATCCAGCATTTTTATAATTGCATTTGTGTAGTCTTTGTCTTTGGTAAAGATGTAAAAGTGACTGAATACTGTTCTTGGATACAGAGAACTTGTGGAAAGCTCAGAGGCATGAGAAGTCCACATGATTGTGATCAAACCCTAGGCCAGCAGGAAACCTCCCTGCAGCACTTAGCAAGCAAAAAGGACCCTGGAGAATTTTCTCTAAAAATACCTTTTGTAATTACGCTGCATCATGTTTTGCCAAAGGCATGGTTTGTCTGGTAGTTTTACTGATTTACTGGCCAACACTGACAATGTTACGAAAATAGAAGACTTGAAGCAATATTTCTAACTGCCATGGAGTTCTCCCTGAAGACCTTCTTTATCCTGCCATGAGTTCTTGTGCTTCTAGTGGATAATTCCTCAGATCACGTGTGTCATGGCTCACTGACTCGCTAGGTGCCATAGTACTGTGTACTAAATGCTTGCAGATCTTGGATTTTCAACAAACAAAATGACAGGTATGTGTGTGTGTGTTTGTGTATACTAATACGCATTCTTTAATATATATTTTATATATAACCACAAAAATATATTTGAATGGATAAATGAATGAAGGAACAAATCAAGGAGTGAGTACATCAGTTTGATCCAGTCAAAAAGAATTAATTCTTTTTGTCTCGGCCATTCAGATTAAATGAAAATTGGTTACCATTCTAATAGAATAATTACAGTATTGTGAAAAAACAGTATCTATCTCTGTATCTGTATGTATATGTATAATTCTTGCATGGAAACCCTGGTGGCACAGTGGATAAGTGCTACATCTGCTAACCAAAAGATCAACAGTCAAATCTGCCAGGTACTCCTTGCAAAGTGTATGGAGCAATTTTACTAATGGCAATGGGCTTTAATCCTTGTGTGGTATAAAAGAAAACATACTTCAGTACTAACCAGAAGGTTTGAAGTTTAAGTCTACCCACAGGTACCTTGAAAGAAAGGTCTGGCACTCTATTTCTGAAAAATCAGCCCTGTGGTATATAGTTCTACTATGACACTCACTGGGCCATCATAAGTCGGAATAGACTTGATGGGATAGTTTTTTTAATATATATCATAGTGACCCATATAAACAAGCCAGGGCTCATAACGATATCAGATAGAAGTAAAAATATCCTCCTGAGCAGGAACTTTTATTAACATATTCTAAACATACCACTGATGCATGAAGACACACAAATGGACTCATTCAGATCAGCTGTATTCAGATCCAATGTCATCCATTATAAAGGTGGGACATAAACAGCTGATAAACTAAGGGGGCTAGAAAATAACTGTAGATCCAAACATTGCACCAATGATGATATCTCACTAAATAAATAGAAAGCTTTTAACTATGTAAATAAACTTTCCAAAATCCATTATGTAAAAGTCAACACAAGTGAAAAATTTTTAATTTCCTATCAGGATTATGAATCTGATTCTATAAAAACCTACAAACTACAGAAAAATTTAAGTGTCTCTGTGACTCAGAAATGACTTTATGACAGTGGGTTTGGTTTTTGTTTGTTTTAAAAAGGTATGAGGAACCCCGGTGGGGCACAGAGGTTAAGAGTTCAGTTTCTAACCTAAAAGTCACCAGTTCAAGTGCAGCAGCTACTCGTGGGAAACCCTATGGGGCGGTTGTACTCTGTTCTAGAGGGCCACCATGAGTTGCAAGTGATTCAATGGCAGTGGTTTCGTTTCCGGTTTAAGAGATAAGAAGAGACAACACAACTTTCAACATTACCCCTCCATCTGTAAAAATCTTCCTCCTAATACCCTAATTCTGCTGACTACCATCTAATAATATTTCCTCTTGATATGCTGCAGTGAAGAGGATAAAAAGAATTCTAGTAAACATCACTCCAGAGATCAGTTGTTACATTTAAGATTATCTTTGATTTGGGTTATGATATGCTGCATGAATGTCTAAAATCAGTACTTGAATTAAGTAAGATGTTAAAAATTTCTATGTTATGTACACCAGACTAACCTACCAATGCAGTTTCACTTTTATATAGGTAAAGATTATGATGTCTATATAGTCATATTTCACCTTTCTCATATCTAAAATGGAAACAGTAATCCTCATCATGGCAATAAGACTGTTTATTCTATTGTACAGAAGAGCCCTCAGAACTCCAAAGGGTGAAGATTTCAGGAAGCTAAACACGTTAAATAGACAACACCAGAGATCCTGACGGCAGGTCCTGGAAGACAGGGTAGCGTACTCCAGTAGGCATGTCTATCCCATGTTCCCTTCTCATCTTTTCAACCTCTTTTCTCTCCCGTCCCACCTCTAAATGGAAAAATATAGCCAAGCATCCCCAATAACCTCAGGGATGTACAAGTCTGGGAGATATTTTCTAGTAATCATCTATAAGCTAATGACTGTCAAAGGACAAAGATGATATCAAAAATCAGGTCAACATTTAGAATTAAGCCTAGCCAAGTGCTGTCGAGTTAGAATTGGGGGAAAAAAAATCTACACTGATAAGAAATTCCACTCTCAGATAATTCAATATTTTTTAAAATAACAACGACCTATTTCACCTTGGCAGCTTTCAGGCAGATAAACAGAAGCCATAACACAGAACTTGTGTTTTGATAACCTTGATCTCTTGAGTCCATTTCAAGTTCGGGGTCTAGAAAAACATATTTATTTTCCCTGAAGCTTTCAATAAAGCACGAGGAAGTCTTAGGAGATATAATAGCTCTGACGGTTCAGAAAGTTACACTGTAAAACTACATGAAGTTTCCATAACGACCTCTGTATATGGCTGACCGGTATGTGAAAGGCCTTAGGGATATCTGACAAATATTTTATGGATATAGAAAAGGAGCTCTTGAGGTTTTTATTTCCTTAATGTACACACATGCTGAGGCCAAATGAAATATCCTTATTGGGGGCCATTTCTCAATAAAGAGATAATGATTCTAAGTAAAAGAAGAAAACCTACACATTATGAAGTATGTCCAGTGTATATTTGACTTTAATTTAGGGCACTTCGGTATATGCTAGATTTTCCTTTATAAAAGGAAAATCATAAATGCGTGTGCGTGTGTGTGAGTTTGTGTGTATAAATATTTCTAAATGGAATTGTTAAACACCTTCTAATCCTTGATGCTGATTATCAGCATTCAAAATATCATTACAGTGTGATTTTGAAAAACTGTGTGCTATTTCTAGTACTGAATTTCTCAGGCTTTGTGACTCTGGCATATCACTCATTGCCTCAGTATCTGAGTTTTGTTTAAAAAAATAGTGTATATGATCATAAATCAACTTATTCCCAAATTTTTAAAAAGATAAAATAACACATAGCAGTTAAAAGAGCTGTGCAAAATCGATGCAGCATTCTCATTATTATACACTATCTTGCTTTTCAGAACTGATCAGTAATGCATACATGAATACAATATATAATCTAGAAAAATGAAATAAACATAAAAATAAGTAATACAAGCATTATGTCAAAATAATACATGTAGAGGTTAGTCAGAGGTCAAGATAGATAATTAAATAAAAATATATGCTCAAATTCTATTTTTAAATGGGCTTTGCTTGGTGGCATGCTCCTATTTTTGAAAGATACTTCTGTACACGAAACCATCTTAAACTAGTATTATCTATCAAATATTATTACTGCTATGTAGAGATGAAAAATATAAATTGTACAGGATCTCAATATACAAATGTACATAAATGGCTTTCAGATACTAAATTTGCTGAGCCTGGTACTATCAAACAAAAACATACAGTGAAATATGTTTTGCAAACTAATTCAATTTGAAAACATAAAAGTACAATAGAATTATTTCAGTTGTTTCCCATGAGGTTAAATTAAAATAATTTTATTACTTAAAAAACTCCTCTGAAAGTTTTGCTCTTTGAAACCAGCATATCAAAGGGTAAAGCAATGCTGTTCCAGAATATGCAGTAAATTCCACTGTTAAGAATGATTGTAAGAACACATCTAAATCTCAAATGAAAACCTGGGGCTTATACAATAAATGAAGTCTAGGAAAAAAATATCTGAAATCCATTTGGATCTGAAGTTAGAGCCAATAATTAAATTTCCCAAATTAAACATGTGTTCGACAGCAGTATTCTGAGATTCAACAAATCTTGATGATTTCATCTATTACACACAAAAAAGAAAACTCTAGTCCCTAAGCAAAAGTTGTGAGAAATGAATGCACAGAAAGGCTTCATAATTACAGGAAATCTTAATAATATTTTATTTGACTATAATTTACTTGCCACTATGAAACCAAGAACAAGAACACTGCAGAGTAAGTTTTTGATTCATTGCAGTCTGTTGTTAAGCCGGTTAGAGAAAATGGCTACCCTTTCCTTATTTATTTTTAATAGTCATTTGTCCTGGAAAGTTATAAATAATATGAAGAATTCCTCCAAGAACCCAGGGTCACTCCCTGCTTATTGCTGTTAGTGAAGGATGCAAGGAGTCACTCAGGCACTGGTCTTTGAGAGAGAGCTATTTTGCTGTTGTCAGGAGGAAAATAAGTACTACCAAATAATAGAAATTAGAAAACAAGGCCAGAGGAGGGTGTATCATCACAACGGACTGGTGGCAGGTCTCCAAGAAAGACCAGGGTGGGTCCCAAGACTGACCTCCACTAAACCACCAAATTACAGAGAGGTCTGGAGTGACTATAAAAGACACACCTTAAAGACTCAAACAAATTAAAACTCGAAGGATGGAAAAAAGTGTGTATCAAGCAAAATTCAAAATACAGCAGAAATGAAAATATTGATTTCTGATAAATAGACTTTAAAGTAAAATCCACCACAGTGGAGAATTAGGGACACTACATAGCAATTAAAGGGTCAACACAGCAGGAGGACATAACCACATTGAGTGTTTACACATCCAGTGATAGGATTCATAAGTACATCAAACAAACTTTAAGAACATTGAAAATAGAAACAGATAGCTCTACCATAATAGTAGGAGATTTCTACATACTACTTTTGGTGAAAGAGAGAATATCCAGAAAGATGCTCAATAAAAACCCAGAAGATCTAAATACTACAATGAATGAACTTGACCTCATAGACATATATGGAACACTCAGCCCAACAGCTGGCAAGCATACTTCCTTTTCCAATGCACACAGAACATTTTCCAGAAAAGACCACAAATTAGGCCATAAAGGAAGACTTAACGATCCAAATCATCAAAATAATGCAAAGCAACTTTTCAGACCATAACACCATAAAAGCAAATGTCAGTAACAGAAAAAGCAAGGAAAAAAAAAAAAAAAAAAACATGGAAACTGAACAGCATCTTGTGGAAAAACTGCTGGGTTATAGAAGAAATCAAGGGCAGAGTAAAGAAATACACAGAATTTGTTCACAAATGAGAACAAAAATGCATCTTATCAGTATATATGGACTAAGCAAAGGCAGTGCTCAGAGGTCAATTTATTTCAATAAATGCACACATTCAAAAAGAAGAAAAGGCCCAAATCAAAGTGTTACTCCTTTAACAAGCAGAAAGAGAGCAGCAAAAGAAGCCCTTGGGCACCAGAAGAAAGTAAATGATAACAATAGAGCAGAATCAAATGAATTAGAGACTAGAAACACCATAGAAGGAGTTAACACCACCAAAAGCTGGTTCTCTGAAAAGATCAATAAAATCAACCATTGGCCAAACTGACAAAAGCAGGAGAGAAAGCGATTTACCCAGATAACAAATGAGATGGGTAATATCCCACTGAGCCAATTGAAATTAATTTTTTTAAATTTATTTATTGTGATTGAGTGAAAGTGTACAATCCAGTTTAAATTTGCATGCCCACCTATACGCAGCTCCTAATGCTCTCCTTGCCCAGAGACAGCACACGCCTCCTCTCTGTTTTATAAATGTCATATCCTCTTAACAATCTCCTGTCCCCTCATCTCCAATCTCCTCACTCCCCTCTAGTAAGAGGCCAGTAGGATGACATCCTATAGATGTACAGAACCATAAAGTGCACATATGATATGGTCACTCTATGACACTGAGTCTAAACCATTCCTATTCAAGGAGTTGATCTCAGTAATGATTTATGAACGGGGCAGCTTCAAGTCCAGGGGCCATGTTCCCAGGGGAATCCTTCAGGCCTTTGGACCATCAATTGCAGTGTTTTAGTGGAGTTCTCAGGGTGTATCCCTTTTTAATCTTGGGTTGCTATTGGGAATCAACTTTGTGAGCCCCATTATGGCTGTCACTGGTGATGGCTGGGTACCATCTGGTTCACCTGGTCACATGTTGAAATAGTCACCCATTCATGTGGGTCTTTCTGTATTCTGGGTTTTCTTGCCCCCATGTCGTTGTTGTTCTTGGTGATCATCTGTTCCTGTTGAGTTGGGACTATTTGGTGTACCTCAGATGGAAGCTTGCTAACTTTTAAGACCCCAGATGCCACCCACCAATATGGGGTACAGAAGACTCTCTTAGCAATAGGCTAGTTATGCCAGTTAGCCTTGATGTTCCCTGAGAGCTTGGTACCCAGATCCCCTCCCCCACTTCTCCGTCCTTGCCACACTAGGTTAAGATTGGAAGAGTTTTCATGTTAGGTTGAAGTCCGGTTAAACTCATCTTCTTTCTAATGTGTGCTGTCACTGCTTTTACCCAACTAAATTTATATCAACTATCTAATCTATAACCAGCCCTCTCTCTCCCTCCACCTCCTTTGCAGCCATCAAAGAGTCTTTTCTTCTGTACATAAGTCTGTTTTTAAGTCGTTAGAGTAGGGGTCTCATACAATATCTGTCCTTATGTCGCTGACTAATTTAACTCAACATAATGTTTTCCAAATGAAATCAGGTTATGAGATACTTCCTAAAATCATCATTTTTCTTTATTATTGCATAGCATTCCATTGAATATATATACCACAGTTTATTTATCCATTCATCTGTTGTTGGGCATCTGGGTTGATTTCATCTTTTTGTTATTGTGGACTGTGCTGCAATACATTTGTGCACATGTATCTGTTGGTGTGAATGCCCCTGATTCTGTAAGATATATTTCAAGCAGTGGAATTACTTAGTTAAATGGTACACCTATTTCCATCTTTTTAAGGAAGCACTAGATTGCTTTCCAAAGAGGTTTTACCATTTTGCAGTCCCACCAACAGTGTAGGACAGTTCAATTTTTCCACAGCCTCTCCAGCATTTGTGGTTTTGTGTTTTGTGGATCATGGCCAACTTTGCTGGGGTGAGATGACATCTCATAGTAGTTTTGATTTGAATTTCTTTAATAGCTAATGATTGCAAGCATTTCCACATGTGTCTTCTGGCTGCCTGGATGTCTTTTTTAAAGAAGTGTCTGTCCATCTCCTTTGCTCATTGCTTGATTGGATGATTTATCTTTTTCTTGTTGATACTTTGTAGTACCTTGTAGATTATGGATATCAGACATCGGTCTGACATATAGTTGCCAAATATTTTTTTCCCATTCTGTAGCTGGTCTTTTAATTTTTTTGATAAAGTTTTTCGAAGAGCAAAAGTGCTTCATTCTTAGTAGTTCCCATTTATCTATTTTCTCTTCTGTGGATTGTGCTTTGTTTGTCAGTTTTTGAAGTCTTTCTATGTTGTGTATTAAAACTTCCATTGTTGATCTTACTTTTTCTTGGATGAACTTTATTGTTTTAGATTTGATATTTAGGTCTCTTATCCAATTTGAGTTGGTTTTGAGTAGGATCCCACTAGACGGCACTGGACTGGGGCTCTGTATAAGGTGTGAGATATGGGTCTTGTTTCAATTTTTTGCAGATGGATACCCAATTTTGCCAGCACTATTTATTAAAGAGAATATTTTCACCCCAGTTTAAAATCTTGGGGCTTTTGTAGAATATCTGTTCATAGGAGGATGGTGGCATCTCTGGGTTCTCAGTTCTGTTTCATTAGTCTGTATGTCTCTTTTTGTACCAGTACTGGGCTGTTTCTACTACTGTGACAGTGTAAGTTTCTAAAGTCAGATAGAAAGAGGTCTCCCAGTGTTTTTTTCTTCTTTAGTAGGGCTTTACTTACCCAGGGTTCGTCCCTTTCCAAGAGAAGTTGGTGATTTTTTTCTCCATCTCATTAAAAAATGTCACTGGCATTTGTACTGGGATTACATTGTAAATGTATATTGCTTTGGGTAAAATAGACATTTTCACAACGTGAAGTCTTCCTATCTATGAGCGAGGTAGGTTTCTCCATTTCTGTAAGTCTCTCTTAGTTTCCTGTAGTAATGTCTTATAGTTTTCTTCGTAAAGGTTTCTTATTTCTCTAGTTAGATTTATGAAATTAAAATAATTTTAACAGAATACTATAAAAAATGTACTGCAACAAATTTGAAAACCTAGAGGAAAGTGTACAAACTTCTAGAAATACATTGCCTACCTAAACTACACAAAAAAGGTAGTACAATTAAATAAATCCACAGCAAAAGAGGAGATTGAAAAGGACCAGAAGAACTAGATGGTGCCTGGCCACCAACAAAGATGGCCCTGACAGGGAAAGCAATGTAGAGTCCCTGACAAAGCATGAGAAAATGGGGAGTGTAGTTCTAGAACTTTACTAAAAGACCAGATTTGATGGTCCAACATCCTGGAGTGTCCCCTGATAACATGGACCCTGGACTTGCTGCTGAGAGCCAAAACAACCACTGAAGGCAACTCTTCAGACAAAGATTGGACTGGACTATGGGACACAGAGTGATACAGATGATGTGTGTATTTCCTGGCTTTATATATATATGTCTGTGTGTGTATACATATATATGTATACATATATATGTGTATATAAAGCTGTCCAAATGGCTCTTCTTTAGAGGGGAGAAGGGAGGTGGAGAGGAGGGGACAAGTGTTGGTTGAGTAGACACCAGAAGTACAAGGTGGAAAGGAGGAGTGTGCTGTCACAGGGTGAATAGAGCAGATAGACTTGCATCGAGGGTATGTTCAAGATTTTATATGGCAAATTGACTTGGATTGTAAACTTTCACTTAATTATAATTAAAAAAATTAGAAATTCATAACTTCAAAAAAACCCTGGCCCTTTATGACTTCACTGGAGAACCGTACCAAGCTTTCAGAGAAATTGAGCGCCACCATCCTTGAAAGTATTTCAGAGCATATAAAAGGATGATATACTCTTTAACTCATTCTATAAAGCCAGTATAACACTGATACTAAAACCTGGTAATGACAACACAAAAAAAAGGACAAAAATTACAGACCAATATCTTTTGGGTTGCCATGAGTCAGATCCGACTCGATGGCAGTTGGCTAGCTCTCTCTCATGAACTTAGACATCAACATTATCAACAAAATGCCAGCCAATAGAATTCAACAATATATCAAAAAAATTAATCATCATGACCATGTAGGATTCATACCAGGTATGCTGAGGTGGTTCAACATTAGAAAATCAATTAATATAACCAACCATATAAATAAAACAAAAACAAGAGCCACTTCATTTTATCAATTGAGGCAGAAAAGGAATTTGACAAAGTCCAACACCTATTCATGTTAAAAATCCTCAGCAAAATAGTAATAAAAGGTAATTTCCTCAACATAATAAGGGGCATCTATCTATACAAAGCCAACAGCCAACATCACCCTAAATGGAGAGAGTCTGAAAGTACTCTCTTTGAAAACAGGAACCAGACAAGGATGCCCTTTATCACCCTTTTTATTCAACACTGTACTGGAGGTTCTAGCCAGAGCAATCAGTCACGATAAATAAATCAAAGGTATTGAAAGCAGTAAGGAAGAAGTAAACTATCTCTGTTTGCAGAAGATATGACTTTATACACAGAAAACCCTAAAGAATCCACAGAAAACTACCAGAGCTAACAGAAGAGTTCAGCAAACTATGAGGATACAAGATAAAAAGACAAAAATCCCTTTGATTCCTCTGCACCAACAAACAAAATGCCACAGAGGAAATCAGTGAATCAATACCATTTGCAATAGTCACCAAGAAGATAAAATACTTAAGAATAAATCAAATGAGAGATATAAATGAACTATAGGAAGAAAACTACAAGACATAACTTGCAAGAAAACAAGAGAGACTTACATAGTTGGAGAACCCTACCTTGCTCGTGGATAAGAAGACTCAACATTGTGAAAATGACTGTTCTACTCAGTGGTTATAAATACAATGCAATCCCAATCCAAATTCTGATAGTGTTTTCTTATGAGGTTGAAAAACACATTACTAACTTCATACAGAAAAGGAAAAGGCTTCGGATAAGCAACACATTGCTGAAGAAGAACAAAGCTACACTACCTGACTTCAGAACCTATTATACCACCACTATAGTCAAAATAGCCTGATACTGGTACAATGATAGATGCATAGACCAATGGAACAGAACTCAAAATTCAGACATAAAATCATCCACCTATGGGCCGCTGACATTTGAAACAGGCCCCAAATCCACAACTTTGTGAAAAGACTATCTCTTTAACAGTGTTGTTAGAAGTACAAAAAAATGAAACAAGACCCATATCTGACACCACACACAATTCAAACTATATCAAAGACCTAAATATACAAGCTAAATCGATAAACATCATGGAAGAAAAACCAAGTACAATGCTGGAAACCCTAATGCATGTCATACAAAGAACATAAAGCCTTAGTAACAATGCACAAGCACCGGAACAGAGAACAGACAACAGAGATCTCCTAACAGTCAAATACTTAGGCTCATCCAAAGACTTCACCAAAAGGTTAAAAAGACAACCCACAGACTGGAAAAAAAAAGTGCTGGCTATCACAGATTTGATTAGTGTTTAAACGCTCAAATCTAAAAAATACTGCAAAATCTCAACAACGAAAAGATAGCCCAGGTAAAAATTGGGCAAAGAATATGAATAGTACTCCACCAAAGAAGACATTCAGATAACTTAACAGATATATGATGAAATGCTCATGATCATCGGCTGTTTGAGATATGCCAATTAAATGTACAGTGATATACTATGTCAACTCAACAAGACTGGCATTAATTCAAAAAGCACAAAATAATGCTGAAGTTGTGGAGGACCTGGAACACTTATACACTGCTGATGGGAATGTAAAATGGTATGACCACGTTGCAAATCTATTTGGTATCATCTTAAAAAGCTAGAAATAGAAATACCGTATGTTGTAGCAATCTCACTTCTTAGAATATATCCTAGAGAAATAAGAGCTGCCATATAAACAGATGGAAACCCAGGTGGCACAGGGGTTAAGTGCTTATGTCTGCTAACCGAAAGGTCAGCAGTTCAAATCTACCAGATGTTCCTTGGAAACTCTATGGGGCAGGTCTACTTTGTCCTCTGGGGTCACTACGAGTCAGACCCAACCTGATGGCAGTGGGTTCAGTTTTTATTTTCATTTTATACAAATAAATATATGCACAATGATGTTCACTTCACAGCACTGTCCTCAACACCAGAAAGGTGGAATCTACCTAGGTGTCTGTCATGGATTGCACTGTGTCCTCCCAAAAATGTATGTACTGGTTTGACTTGGCTACAAGTCCCAATATAGTGTGATTCCTCCTGTGTGTTTTGAATCCTACCTCTGTAATGCTGATGAGGGAGAACGGGCAGCAGTTGTGCTGGTGAGGCAGGAATCAAGCTACCAGCTTGTGGGATGTAAGGGAGAGAAGTGAGCAGAGTAAGGTGGGAACCTCAAACCAAGAAAGCAGCACTGAGAGCAGAGCACATCCTTTGGACCTGAGGTTCTTGTGTCAAGATGCTTTCATTGAATCTGGACTCAGCCTACTGGGCTGTGATAATTTCTCTTATTGAATGAACTTGTAAATGGATTTGTGGCTTACTGGATTGTAAAAATAAACTTTTCTTGTTAAAGCCATCCACTGTGTGGTATTTTTTGTTGGAGCAGTACCAGGTGACTAAAACAGTGTGTCCAATAATGGATGAATGGATAAACAAATTATGACATATTCACACAATGAAATATTACACAATGATAAAGAACAACAACAAATTTGTGAAAGTCTCATAACATGGAGAAAACTGGAAGGCATTATGCTGAGTGAAGCTAGTCTGTCAAAAAAGGATAAATATTGTATGAGATCACTATCATAAGGGCTCAAGAAAAGGTTTAAACAAAAGAAAACAGTCTTCGATGGTTACAAGAGTGGGGAAGGTGTAGAGGGGGTATGCACTAATTTAATACTAGACAATAATTGTTTTAGGTGAAGAGAGAGAGAATGCACAGTAAAGGAGAAGTCAGCACAAACCCAATGCTATATTTTCTAAATACAGGCAAACACCTTGAGGGACAGAGGAACAAGGGCAGGAGTCTGGAACCATGGTTTTAAGGAACATTTAGGTCAACTGGCATATCCAAATTTATTAAGAGGATGTTCCACATCCCACTCTGCTAAGTAGCACCTGGGGTCTTAAAGGCTTGTAAGTGGCCATCTAAGAAGCTTCAGTTGGTCTCAACCCACGTGGAGCAAAAGAGAATGAAACCCATAAAAGACATAAGGCAAATGATAGCCCAAGAGACAGAAAGTGCTGCATAAACCAATGTCTTTATCAACGTAAGTAGAGAAGAACTAGATGGTGCCCAATTACCACCAATGACTGCCTTTACAGGGAACTCAACAAAGTCCCTGGTGGAGTGGGAGAAACATGGGGTACAGAAGTCAAAACCAAAAAAAGACAACACTGTATCATCTGACAGACTAGACGGTCCCCAGAAGACATGATCCTTTGTCTTTCTGTCAGCCCAGAATACAAACCATTCCAGAAGCCAACTTCTCAGATAAAAATTGAACTGGTCTATAAGACATAAATGATACTGGTGAAAAGTGCATTTCCTGGCTTAATTAGATACAAGAGACTATCTGGGCAGCTCCTGCCTGGAGGCAAGACGAGAATACAGAAGGGAACAGGAGTTGCTTGAATTGACACGGGAAATCTGGGGTAGAGGGGAGGCGTGTGCTGTCACAATGTAGGGAGAGCAGCAGTATATGTAAATTTCTGTATGAGAAACTGACTTGAATTTGGGTAAACTTTAACTTAAAATAAATAAATAAATAAATAAATGTATATTTGTACCGACAAATCTGTATTAGTTTCCCGTTTACATAGGGCAGACTAAGACTAGGGTGTGAAAAGAATAGTGAAAAACAGTGACAAACCTACTCTGGAAAATTTGAAAGATGTCCTTGTCTCATATGATACTAAGTATCCACTAACTTTCAGTTTTTTAACAGTCAGAAAATTGGGGGATTCTTCTTCAGAACCGACTTGACAGCAGTGGGTTTGGGGTTTTAGGTTGCTGAGGAGCCCCTTCCCTGATCTGCTTGTCATTTTGGATTTTCCTGTGTCTGTGAAGAAGGCGCCTTGATGGAGCAGTGAGGTTCAGAACTCTGCTGCTAACCAAAAGGTTAGAAGATGACTAGATTTAATGATCACATTTTCTTTTATAACCTACTAGTCAGTTTAGTCAAATTTTTTGGATTATTTCACTCTCCTTAATTGGCTGAGTCTTTGAGTACCACATGAGCACTGTCTCAGGGTAAAAGGCAGAGGAAAGCAGTTTTGCCCAGAGCTTGATCAAGGTAAGCAATTCAGCCATGAGAGAAAAGATAGAGCCTCAATCTCCAGACTAGAGACAAAAGTTGTGTGGCCTTCACCAGTGGGGCTGGGTGAACAGTTTATATTATAACCATTTTTTCTCAGTGTCCTATTAGGCCAGCAAGTACCATTTACTGTCTACCACTAATTTTAATGGTATGCAAAGTAGGTGAAACTAAGCTTCAGAGAACAGGCACTAATTTGTACGTTAATTGACATTAAATCTCCTCACAAATGGGAAAGCACCCCTGTGTCGTGGCTGGGGTGGAGGGCAAGGCAGCAGAAACAGGCGGTATCACTCAGACATGTTATCTCCTGGGCTAAGGAGCTTAGTTTTTCCTTCTGGCTTTTTTCCCATGCCTTTTAGTGCAATATTATTACCTCTGAGGCATTTAAAGTTCAAATATTCTAACATTATGATCAAATGGTTTTCTTTTCTTATATTCCACAAGCTGTTCAAAGTATGCTATATTGGGGAGCTTTACATACTTGGGCCATGATTTTTATACATAATTTCTTTGTTGTTGGTGGGTTTTCTTTTGCAGGGGGGATGTCAGGTATATGGATAAATTTTTGTTTATTCTTTTCCTTTATCTGACGTTCCTGATTATCTTTTACCTTGCCAAGAAGTGTACAATGCCTTCTCAGTTAAAAGCATCCAGTTTTTTTTTTTTTTTTTAAACTATTAATCTCTAAACACTGTCCACAGAGTTTTCTGTTGGATTTGGGGATTTTCTTTTACTTTTACTTTTTTTGGCTAGACTTGATCTATTGATGGCAATGAACAAGATGGGAATTCTTTTTCAGTGAATTTGTAGCTTGTGCTCCTGTTTCTCATATAGGAACTTTTCTTCCTTCTTGGTTCTTGTGCCTGGCTGGAGCACACACTCAGGAAACTTCTTTAGAAAGGCTTGAGTAGAAGGTAAACTTCAGAAGTTCTCCCATTTCTGACACTACCTTTATTTTGACCTCAAGTTTCACAGAAATCTCAGCTGGGTATAGAATTCTAGTTTGAAAACCATTCTTTCACAAAATTTGAAAGCACTGCTATGTAGTCACTTCATCTAGCATTGCTGATAGAAAATCAGATGCTACCACGATTTTTTAAAGTTTTCTGATGAAACTTTTTCCCTTTCTGGAATTTAGATTCTAAGAAGATTCATGCCTCTTTTCAGCACTAGTAAATTTTCTTCACCATTTTTATTTATTTGATTTATCCATCTATTTATTACAGTAAATGAATAAAATTTCTGACATCTATCAACTACCTCATCTATGATAAACTCTTACCACTCCACCCCTGTAGTCATCAAAGTTATTTTCCTATGCAGATAATTCTATTTTTAAGTCCTTATAACAGGGGTCTCATACAAAATTTGTCCTTTTGATGCTGATTAATTTCACTCAGCATGGTCTCTTTCAAATGAGACCATGTTTTGAGATATTTTCTAAACCAGTCACTGTTTTTTATCATAGCATACTGTTTCATTGAGTATATGTAACATAGTTTGTTTATCCATTCACCTGTTGATGGGCATCTGGGTTGATCCCATCTGTTAGCTATTTTGGACTGTGCTTCAATAAACACTCTTGTACATGTTTCTGTTCATGTGACAGCCTTTGTTTCTGAAGGACAAATTCCAAGTAGCAGAATTATTGGATCAAATGGTGTAGCTATTTCCAGCTTTTTAAGGAAGTACCAGATTGCTTTCTAAAGAGGTTGTACCAATTTGCAATCCCATCAACAGTGTAGGAGAGTTTCAGCCTCTCCACAGCCTCTCCAGCATTTGTTGTTTTGGGTTTTTTGGATCATGGCCAACATTGTTGGGGTGAGATGACATCTCACTGTAGTTTTAATATGGATTTCTTTGATAGCTAATGATCATGAGCATGTTCTCATGTGTCTTTGGGCTGACTGGCTGTCTTCTCTAGTGAAGTGTCTGCCCATCTCCTTTGCCCATAGCTTAATTGAGTTATTTGCCTTTTTCTTGTTGATATTTTGTAGAATCTTGTAGATTATGGAGATCAGATGATGGTCTGACATGTAGTTGCTAAATATTTTTTCCCGTTTAGTAGCTGGTTTTACAACTCTTTTGATTAAGTCTTTGGATGAGCAAGTGTTTAATTCTTAGTAGTTCACATGTATCTATTTTCTCATCTATTAATCATACCTTGATTGTTAGATTTTGAAGTCTGTCTGGGCTGTGTATTAGAGCATCCATCATTGATCCTATTTTGTTTTGCATGATTTTTTATCATTTTAGGTTTGATATTTAGGTCTTTGATCCATTTAGTTTTTGTGTAAGGTATAAGATAGGTTTGAAATTTAGGTCTTTGATCCATTAGTTTTTGTGTAAGGTGTAAGATATGGGTCTTGTTTTGTTTTTTTTTGCAAATGGATATCCAATTTTGTCAGCACCATTTGTTAAAGAGGCTGTTTTTTTCCAGTTTACAATCTTGGGACCTTTGTCGAATACCAACTGTTCATAAGAATACGGTGGCACCTCTGGACCCCCAAAGAAAGACACCAAGACATACTATAATCAAGCTGGCATCGTTTTTTTTTTTTATCACTTCCTCTCTTCTATAAGTCATTGTTCACTAGAAAGCATTGAATATGTTCTCATTTCTTTCTTTTTGAAAAGTTATGTTAAGGATATATGGCCTCCTGAACTGATCTTCTACATTTTTCTGTCACTTTTCTTTAAGAGATCTCCTCAACTGTATTTATCTGGGTCTGAGATTTAAAAATTGCTTTTACTTTCTTATTTTAGACATACAAGGGCTCTGTCTTAATCTCTGAGTATTTCCCTGTTGAAATGTAATCTCCTAACTCAGAATTTGAAGAGATATACTATTTAAGTAGATCAAGTTTTAATCTTCTCCCTTTAATGAAGAAATTCAGCTTCAAATTTACCCTTTTTGACTTCACAATATTTTAAATAAAAGAATTTTAATTGTTAATATTTACAATATAAAAATTCCTTTGTCTTACATAACAATCTTCTTCAAGTACTAGTCTTTATCTTTTTGAGTAGACCATGTTACTTATAATTTATATGTAATTATTATTAGAAATTAGTCATTCTTTGAGAGACAGGCAAGCCAGCATGCTACACTTAGGTTTCTTTTAGTATAATTTAGTTTAATACAAACAAAAACTTTGTGAAGCATATTTTACATATGGCAAATAGTCTTAGAGATGGCAAGGAATCTGTACACCAAGTATGCTAGAGTTAAGACTTGAACCCAGGACTGTCTGATTCAAAATGCTCATGTCTTCCTTACAATGCTACACGGCAAAGAGAAGCAGAAGTTTCAATGGCATGAAAAATTAAGCTGGATGTTTTGCCTGGGAAACATACACTGTATTTTTACACAAATAATGCATCTCTTCTGCATGTGTTTGCAGGCTGTTCCCTCCCTCCTGGGAGGTACCCTCCTCACACTTGCTGCCTAGCCAATCCTCTTTCACGTGTTGCTGTAAAAAAATCAGTATAGCACACTTATGAAAATGTCTCCTGGGGGGAGAAGGTGCAACTGGCGAACAGTAGGCACATGCTATTTGCGTAAAAACACAATACTCATGTGACTCAACGTGCAGAGGAACAAAAGAAAAGAACTGTAAAAATCTGAGAATATTTATGCAAACACCTTCAAATTAAACCAAGCAACACTGTTGTTTATTGCATAGCATGCCTTGTAGAATACTTATGAAAATAGAAGACAGATCCTTGCTTGTTTTTAATGGTCATATTTTGCAGCTTCGTTATTTAGCATTAGAAACTTGTTTTATTGGCATTATTTTGCAGCACTGTATCATTCTACATGACATCTAGAATGAATAATTAAACAGGTAACTGTAAAACACTACAGAAATTAATTTTAAGAGGACAAATGGGATCAGGAAACACAGCATACACTGCATTTTACTGAAAACACCTTGAGCCATTACACTCAATAATCCATGTCACATCCTCTGGTAATTTCCAGGGTGATTTCCTTTTGCCAGGATGAGTTATTTCTGTCACCACTTGAAGTAAAATATACTACGCATATGCATTAATGGTGAGTTTACTGTTTCAAAACAGAAGGGGAGCAGTTAAAGATTCTAAGGAAAATCCCAATATGCTGACACTTTGCCATGGCTTTTATTCTAAACAGAGGCAGAGTACAGAGCAGCCATTGGCTTCCCAGCAACCCAGGTGACAGACCTTGACTTTGTTTGAGTGGAAGCACAGGCAGAAGGGGGAACCGTAGGAGATGGGACTGAGAAGAAAGCAATAGGCCACTCACCTGAATGGAAGTCATTTGGAATTCGAGATGTTTAAGCTATCTAGGGGCTGGGCACTAAAAACTTCATTTTCCTCATCAGCACCTGGAAGACTCTATTTCCCAGGATGTCTTACACCTGGATGAGACTCATGGCCAGTGGAATGTGGGTGAAAGTGATGAATGCTCTTGAGCTCCCATTTTTCACGGTTCTTCCCATTCTCTACTTATCCCCGCCAGAATGAGCAGCTGGGAAGAAAGAACTTCAAGACATCACAGACACAAAATGCTAGGAGTCCAGAGTTGTGAGCCATAGTTCAGAGAGACACTGCCCAGAAGAGCTGCCTGACCAGAAACATCGGTACTGAAAACTGCATCAGTGAGAAACAAATGCTGATGGGCTAAGTCACTGAGATGTGGAGGCTGTTTATTACAACCCTTAACTTATTCCATCAATATAGAGTCTAAAACAAGTCTCACAACAGTGTGAGGTACAGCTTTCTGAGATGTATATTTCAAGACTGCTGAGCCTTATTAAACGGTATACCTAAATATGCCACATTCCTCTCCAAACTTACAAAGAACTAAAAGTAACAGGTTGGTATCATATTTCCACATACTTAGAAGATAATTTTAAAAAAGGAAAAAGGATCTAATGCCTCTAGTGATGGCCAAGATGCTATCATGTGTACAGAAAAAGTGATTTCTGAGCCATTTCACGCAAAAAAAAAAAAAAAGCACAAACACAGCCAGAAGGTCCTGAAATGTGAGAATTAAATCTGAAAAAATCCCAAAATGACAGTCTCAGAAGTACAGTACAGATGTGTAAGTAAACACCTCTTACTGGGCCACTTATATTTCCTTTTCTGATCTTTGTGCTTATGTCATTTCATGGGGCTGCAATTGCTGCACACATGTGCTCTTGAGCCAAATGGAATCAATTTCCTCTTTTCACATGTAAGTCCAAGAAAAGTCACACTCTAGGACAGTTGTCTTCCTCTTTGCTAAGGATTTTTGAGCCTTGTGGTAGGAATTAATTCTCTGATTCCTTAAATATGACTTTCCACCTATTTCAGCTTGGGAGCACATCTCTTCCTTGCCTAAGAACAAATATACCTGAGTCACTTTCTTTTCTAATGTCCATTACTAATGCTTTGATTTCTACTTGTTTGCCTGCTAGCTGATTTAACTGCTTCATCTGTGCTGAAGGCTGTTGAATGCTGCCTACCTGGATATAGGTCTTCCCTAGACTCTTTCCCCAACGCCATCAAACTTGTGACTGCCTGAATCCCGGCTTCCTGCTACGTTTGGTGTTCAAGGTTCCAGCAATGAGACTTCTGCAGCGGTTACATCTTACGTACCAGGTTTGAAGCAATGATGGATCTCCCTGATGTACTGCATGGAGAAAGAGTAACTGTGGTAATTGCCTAGCCTGCTGTCTTAACAAAACCAGAAACACACACACACACACATAGACAAATGTGGCAGCTGGCAGTTCCAAAATCCACATATCAGGGTACAAGTTGGAAACTGCAGATGAGTGTGCCCTGAAATCCACAGATCAGGTAGTGGGAGATGGAAGAAATTCTGGAAAGTTGTTTGTTTATTGTATCATGGCAAAATCCTCCCTCTGAGAACCTCCCTATTTGTTCTAAGTCCTACAACTGATAGGATGAGTTTCACCCACATTATGCAGGGTAATCATCTGCTTTACTTGAGGCCAACTGATTTAAATGCTAGTCACATATAAATACTTACAATGACATCTAGAGTAATGTTTGACCAAACAACTGGACATGACTGTGTAGCCATGCTGACATAGAACATTAACATCACAATGGCCATAAGCCTTTCTAGTGGTGAACATAATGTTACTCTCTATAATTCCTGCTCATAAAATTTGAACATATCAACTGTTGTTCGTCCCCTTCAAATCTACTCCAACTTAACAGCCATCCCATGTGTACAGAGTAGATCTACACCACAAGGTTTTCAATTTCAAAAACCAAGCCAAGCCAGCCAAGCCAAGTGCCGTCGATAATTCTCACTCAACACCTACAAACATCTTATGTTTACAATATACTGACCACCTGCTACATAAGTCTCATATTTTAAGCCTTAGGTGAATCAGGGTAAATAATATATTTTAAATTATAAAACATAGAAATAAAATAATATTTACTGAATAGCTTCAAATATTACAGAAACTCTCAATCATTATTCTCAATTTACAGATGATGAAACTAAGTTTCAGAGAGTTTGAGTAATATATTATGTTTAGATACCTACTAAGTGAGAAAATGGGAGGCTAAACTCAATTATAGCTATACCAAAGAAACGCTAATGCTTACAGTGTCTTGCTTCTAAGCAGATATAAAGAAAATCTACCATACTTCTGCTTCGTTCTATGTAAATACTATTTTGATTTTATTTTTGATTAGTCCAAATGAAAGTCTTGCTAACTGAGCAAGATCTCAGAAATGCTTTAACACTTTTAATACCCATAATTTTTTTAGGAACAAAGTAAAATGAAATTTTGAAGTCTAGAGTAGTTGGACACTTCCTGTAACTCATCTAACAACAAAAATCAAAAAACAAAACAAAACAGAAAAAACTATTGACTCAACTGTATATGACACTCTAGTCACCCTGCTTATCAAAGAGAAAGTTCATACAGAAGACTAAGGGATAGTTGGTCCAGAAGTACCTAACACCGATCAGACCTGACCTGACAGGAATTGGTACCCCACAGGCAGATTGGAAGTAGTGAGCTTGGCAAAATGAGCAGAGACTTTTAGAAAGCTTCTTCCTCAGCAAGAGAGGCCCAGTGGTAAAGAACCTACTTATGCCTGCAGGATCAGTGAAGAATGGCATCAGTCATCAAAAATTACGTCGTTTGTGTAATCTATCACACAAGGATCTAAATCTTACCTACAGAATAAACCTTTCTCCTATTCTCAGCGCTTCCACTTCCCTTCTCTGCACCGTGCCTAGCTCCAGAGTCTGATGCCTTTATCTGGGCCAGAAGTAGAACCCCTTGTGTGCACCCTAAGCCATTCTCCTAGACTCAGAGAGGGAACAAATTAACAGACAAGAGGGAAAAAAAAGAAGATAATGTACTGGCTCTCCAAAGCTGGGAACTCAGTGTAGAAATAGCTCCTTTGTCTAGCCTCAGGCATAACGGGATATCCCTTCCTCACAGACACTGACCGATAGCTGTCAGCCCCCTGCCTTTCGCAGTGCATGCAGCCAGATATCTGCACCTACAATAATCATCATGTCCATCTAAAACTGTTGGTGACAGCCTGCACCACACACTGGGTGACCAACTGTCTGGATACTGAGCTGAATGCTACTAGAAAAGTAAATGGACATCTGGGCTCAGCTGCCTAGTAACAGCTCTATCCATCTCATAATGGGATGATAGAGCCTCAGAGGCGCCAATAATCAAACTAGCTCACATGCCCAGCATATTCTGGCATTTCAAAATGAAACAAAACAAGAAGTTAAACACAGTAAAGAAACATAAAATGAATGAATATAGCAACTTACTGATAGTTCAGAGACAACAGTCAATATTAAATCACTCAAAAAGGCAGACCATGAAGGCTTCAGAAAGCTCCCAAAACAAAGAATCAAGAAATTTTCCAGGTTAAGAGACCTTCCTGAAATTACCGGAGATAAAAAAAGAAGATTAGTATTTAGGACTCTTCAAGAGATCAGAGAGGAGATGAGTCAAAATGCAGCAGAGCATAACGACAACTGAATGGACTGCAAGAAAGTATACAGAGATAGGAAGTAGAAATTCTGAAAATTAATAATAGAATTACAGAATTAGAAAATGAAATAGAAAGTAAAAGGAGCAGAACTGAGGCAATGAAAGGCGAAATCAGTGAGAATGAAGATAAAGCACATGACATCTACATATTTGAGGAAAAAATAATAAAAGATTTTTAAAAAATAAAGAACTACTAAGAATTATGTGAGAGTCTATAAGGCGGAATAATCTATGAGTGATTGGAATATCAGAATGGAGGGTAGGGCAGAGTGGAATAACAGAAAATACAAATAGAATTTCTGGAAATTTGTTCACAGAAAACTTTCTTGATATCATGAAAGAAGAAATCTATCCAAATTGCTCATTGAACTCCACAAGGTATATCCCAAAAGAAAAGCATCAAGGCATATTATAATCAAACATGCCAAAATTAAAAATAAGAAGACAATTTTAAAACTGGCTAGGGATAAATGAAAGATAATTTACTTAGGAGAGTCAATAATATGAAGCTTAGACTAAGCAGAAATCATGCCGGCAAGAAGACAATGGGATGACATACAAAAAGCCTTGAAGGAAAAACTTGCCAGCCAGGAAATTACATATCCAGCAAAACTGTCTCTAAAATACAGTGGCAAAAGTAGGACATTTCCAGATAAATAGAAGTTTATAGAATTTGCAAAAACCAAACCGAAATAACAACAAATACACAAGGCAGACCTTGGGTTATAAAATCAATAACATTAGATAACCACCCAGTGCCAGAACACAGGACAGAGCAACCAGCTATCAATTTACTTAGGGAAACTGCAAAAATAAATCAAAGCTAAAACACTGAAAATAGAGAGACAGAGATGTCACTATGTAAAAGATGATAACACTGTAACAAAAAGAGGGACAAAAAACTACACCCATAGATCTTTCAAATGGAGAAGATCCAAGATGATACAAAGAAATTAAAGATGAGTTTAAATGCAGAAAAATAAGGGTAAATATAAAGGCAACCACAAAGAAAAC
This sequence comes from Heterohyrax brucei, assembly GCA_028571685.1. Classification (NCBI taxonomy): domain Eukaryota; kingdom Metazoa; phylum Chordata; class Mammalia; order Hyracoidea; family Procaviidae; genus Heterohyrax; species Heterohyrax brucei. The sequence continues at coordinate 100,693,440 of CM053142.1, read as the reverse complement.
TAACAATCCTACACATACAAATAAAAAACAAAACATGAAGTCTCAGCAAATACAAAACCAACAATGAAAAAGATGGAAAGAAAACAGAAAAATGATTCAGCACAAAAAATTAAGTGAAGTAAAAAAACTGTCAATAATGCACAAAAAAGGCATCAAAACAACACTAAATCCATATTTACCAATAATTACACTGCACGTAAATGGGTTAAACGTACCAATAAAGTGTCTATGTACTGCTTACAAGAAAACAACATTCAAAATAGAGAGGGAGTGGCAATAATAACTTCATGATAAAAATAGACTTTAAAACTCACCACAGTGGATGTGGAAAGAGACCATATATTGATTAAAAGGTCAACGTACCAGGAGGATAACCATATTAAATATTTGTGCAGCCAATCATATGGCTCCTAAATACATAAAGCAAACTTTTAAAAGCATTGAAAAGAGAAATGGACAGTTCCACAATAATTTCAACATGTCACTTTCAGTGAAGGACAGAATATTCAGAAAGCAGCTCAATAAAGACATGGAAGAACTAATAATCAACCAACTTGACCTCACAGACATATACACAGTACTCTACCCAAGAGCAGCCAACTACACTTTCTTCTCCAGTGTACATGGAACATTCTCCAGAATATACTACATACGAGGCCATAAAGCAAGCCTTAAAAAAATCCAGACACTGAAACACTGTGAAGTATCTTTTCAGACCACAAACTCATAGAAAGAGAAATTGATAGCAGAAAAAGCAAGAAAATTTTAAATTCTTTATATTAGGTCTACATAAAACACATTTATAACCCAGTGGATAATATTATCTGGACAACTTGAAAATGTTTCATGACTTCTGTCTGAGAATTTACATTAATTCAAGGTTCATTTTAACATATGAAAAAAAAAACTGAATATGAGCTAAATGGATATTTCTACACAAAAAAGTTTTTATTCTCTTATTTTAGTTTATTCTTTGTTCAATTTACAAAGAGACAGAAATATAATTGAATGAGATTTTTAAAATGATCATATTTGGGAATTATAAAATTTTAAAGTTTTAGAAATGAAAGTGAAGTGTGAAATTGCAGTAGAAGGCAGCCACAGTAGACCTAAGAAAAGCAAAGATTAGTTGATAAGATTGTGAGAAATGACATGTTATTTCTTCTTTGAGCTATTTTTGAACATATGTTGTTGTTGTTAGATGCTGTAGAGTTGGTTCTGCCTCACAGAAATGTATACAATGCAACAAAACACTGCCTGGTCTTGAGCCGTGCCCATAATTGTTTTTATGCTTAAGCCCACTGTTGTAGTCATTGTGTCAATCCATTGTCTTGTGGGTCTTGAATATACATTGGTTGGGATTAAATATATGAAATTATCTCTTGTTGATTAAGTCATGATTTAGCTTAAAGATGTCATTAAGTAAAATCAATTGCAGAATTTGTATTTTCTAGACCTTTTATCCAAATGAAGTGCTTTTATTTATGTCAAACTGTGTGTTGGGTCTAGAATGCATATCTATGAAAATGTACAGGTGGCCTTTTCACACACATATACAAGTGAAGGGATTTTTCCATTTCTTTTACATTTTTATAAACACATAATAGCAAAAAGGAATTTCATAGAGAATGTGAAAAATCACTACCTTATTTACATTTACTGCAAAGCATCATCCTATAGAGCAACCAACTTCAGAATTTCTATTTTCCAAGCAAAAGATGTCTTTGAATAAAACCTGTACTCAGTGATGTATAAAATTCCCCCCAAAAAGGTATCTGATATTTTGCTTTGAATTTTTTAATAAAAAAAAAGTCCACAAGTAGCAGGAATACATGTTAACTTCCACAGCACTTGAAATCATCTTTCATCTGCGCTTACGGCAGGGATGCTAAGATACCTCTATTCTGAATTACTATGGCTCTCAAAAACACCAAATGAACCCCCAGCTATACACAAACCCGAAAGAAAGGCCCACCACCAGCACTTCCCTTGTGCCACAGTGGCTTCTCACACATAAGAAAACACTGTGAAGCTTAATACTTAAAGGCATGCCCTATTTGGTGTCAAAATTTCCAGCACTGTCGTAACTATCACAGAAGACTTAGTTTCCATCATGAAATCAGATTCCACTTTCTTCTCTAGAGCCGACTCACAAGGCCAAAGGAAGAGATAAGTTGGGGAGGAAGGAGTTTGCACAGCTATTTTCTTGACTATCCCCAGTCTGTACAAAACTGCTGTCACCACAGTGTTCTAGGGTTTTCTAGCCTGTATATCAGACCGCAGCCATTTCTTCTGTGGGATCCAGCGTGGAGAGCCCTCTGGTGCAGAACGCAGGCCGCACCAGCCATCTGAAAGGCTGGACAGCCACGCCGTGATAGGCAAGCTGCACTGGCTGCATATTTGCTGCCAAATGAAGTCAAGTGGATGTGGTTTAAAATACTCTGTATTACGTAAATTCTGGTTGCCCCAGAAATTGGCCATCTTTATGCAGCTCAGCTGGTGTGCTGCTGCTAACAGTCTCTGCATTTATATTTCAGGGACATGAAGAAGCAGCGGGCCTGAACTGTTACTTGCCACCTGTTTCAATTCAAATAGGTTTTTTGGACTTGTTCAGAATCTTTGATACGAAAAGTCCACCTACCCCCACCCATATTACTTAACACATCAGTGGATTAAAGTATACTATTATTACAGTTTTATGATGCTAATTAGAGTATTTAAAATGGCTTTAAGTATAAAACATAATACTACACTGCAGTAAATGGAACAGCATCAAATCACTGTTTTTGTAACCCTTTACAGATTAGCACGAATTTATGCATGGATACCTAAGACAGCAGAAGCTTGCTAAGCAATCTAACGCATCAAAACGAGCTCAAGTACTTCTCAAAATTAGTTTACACAGTTATAGGAAAATAATAAAGAAAAGAAATATATGCTTCACCTCCTTTAAAAAAGCTGTTAGTTTCCATCTGGTGTTTCTTATAAAAAAATTTTTTCATGTATTTGTTACCATAATAGAAAACTGAAACATGCTAAAAATCCAAGTATATACTTTCAGCCAGAAGTATGATTTAAAATTGGCCTTCTTTTCACATGTACAAAACATCTCCATTGCTGATATTCTAGAAGAAATTAATCCATGCAAAAGGCTCAAAGATTCTAACAAAGTTTATATAAGCTCGATTCTTTAAATGACACACAATCAAGTGACACATGCAACCCGTTAGCCTGCATTGTCTCCACTGGGAACACGTGGAGTAATGATGAACCAGTGGTCATCGCAGCTCCAAGAAAAACAGGTCATACAGGGCTGTTCATACTTTATAAGAGAAGAAAAGAAGAACAGGAAGGACTTATTGATTTCTCCTCCATGCAAAGACAACTGCGAGGCAGGATGATACCACTTAGAGCAACCACACAAGTATTACAGAAAAACTTTTCTTTTTTAAAGAACTGCCGCACCATATTGCAAATAGAGACACAAAGAAGAACTACAGTTCCAATTAGGACAAAATCAGCCACTCTAGGCTATAAAACAACAGGAGGCATCACAATATTGATACCTGAGAAATACTGCCACTTGTTATCTAACCATATCGCTCACTCAAAACACGACCCAGGAGGATCAGAGCCAGTCTAAACACTTCAGAAAACATCTAGAGCCGTATGGCACACTATTCTTTCAGACCTCAGGAGTAAAAGTTAGCCAGAGCCTACTGACATACTGAAATGATTTATTATCACCGGGCTGAACTAATGCATTCTGCTTTACAACTCTCCTGGCAGTCCAGGGGAGAAGCTGCGTTTATTACCTACACTACATAATGCCCACTGAAGAGCTGTGTATTATTCATAAGACTGCCTTTTTTGTGCCATCATAATGCTGATAAATTATGAAAAAATGCATATTTTATTTCAATTTATAACATACTGTTGTATACATATCAATACATCACGTTGCAGCAGGCAGAGCAGGTATTATTGCTGACAGCTGTTGACACGCTTCAATAAAGCGCAAACAAAGGGGCTTCACCAATAATCCTAAGTCACAACTAGCATTCCAAACAAAAAGCCACTTCTTTCACTCATAATATTTAGAGGAGATTTGCAGAAATGTCAGTGCTACATAGGGGAGAAATTTTGGCAAAAGGCCTGCGAGATATTTGTAATTTTCTCCCCAAACACATAGGAGCGTTTCATACATTAAACACTAACGCTTCTGTAGGAACTGCAGCCCCTCAGGTAAGGCACAAGAAGTCTAATTTATGAAGGTGTGCTCCTGGCGAGTTTACTATTATTTTCTTTGGTTTCTTTCTCTTTCAAGTCTTGCCTCAGATGGTAGAGTGCCTAATTCTAAAATACATTTTAAGAAGAAGGTCCTTAAATAAGACAAGAGATTTTTCATTAACTCAGATGTCCTCTTCAGTTTTTAATTTATCAAATTATTTTCACATTAAGCCAGTCAGACTGTACATCCAAACAGTATTTGGATCTTTGCAAATAATAATAATTTCTTTTTTCATTCTATGTACGATTGAATAGTTTAATTCAATAAATAAAAAGCTAATTTGGGGCAAGCAATGCTTTTAATAAGGGCAAGTTTCTTCGGACATCAAGAATTCAATTGCTACTGTTTGAGGCTGAAAAAAACAGTAGCGCTCGCCCAGTTTAACTACCTCATTTTACAAATTGGAAGTCTGAGAGCATGAGAAGTCAAGTGATTTGCTCTAGGTTATGGCTCTAACATGGTCATGATTAGAATGAAGGTTTGTCTCCTAAATTAGTTCTTTCTAATGTTCCATGTGGCATTATCAGAGTTTAAAATGTGATTTGATTAATTTTTTAAATGATGTAAGTAATAATAACCCACAGCATCAACTTCTGCATATCACAACATCAAAATATGTTGTTGCCTGGGCTCTCTGCAGAGGCTAGCCGGAATGCTAAGGGTACAAAAGCTACCTTGTTCACATTCTTATGTCTAAGTAAGGGAATTTTACTGATACAGAAATACCTTTTGCTGATACAGAAACACAAATGACTCATTTCCAAATCCAGAGAACACAAAGAAGGATCATAGGGTTAAATGGATCATAAGGACCCATTTGTCATATATTAAAATATGTAAATCATCGTTCTTTCATGTACCATGGGGATCTCATCACATGTCATTGGACCTATTTACCAGCCAAAATCCTGAACAACTTCTGTGAGGTGAGTTCACTCACTTGCTGTCCTGAGGGTCTCCTGCAAACAACAGCAGTGCCCAAAACAAAGAGCTTTAGTGAACCACAAATATTTATTCTTCCCAGTATTGACATATTGGCTCGCATGTCCACAGAGTGTTACTTGTGTTTTCAAGAACAGAGAACTAGAAACTTTAGTTAAACAGAATCTGTCTTCATTTAATTAAACAGGATTAAGGGACAACCATAGTGCACTAATTACCTCATGATGCATGCAAAAGAGAAGCTGGCCTTCTGAGCCATCTATGTAACTATTTTGTGTCTACTTAGACCCTTCAGGAAGCCTGGTGACACAGTGGTTAAGAGCTACAGTTGCAAATCAAAAGGTCAACAGTTTGAGTCTACTAGCTACTCCTTAGAAACTCTATGGGACAGTCCTGTGTCTTACAGAGTGGCTATGTGTTGGAATAGACCCAACAACAATGGGTTTGGTGTTTTGTTTTTAATACTTTTTTAGAATCTCAAAATCAGATTCCATATCATTTTCTCCCAAATATATGACAACTCTGCAGAGTGATGGTGTAAAGATTTCAAATTTTTACATTCTTTGTGCTTTGCAGATACCCTTTTATTATTATAGTCTCTTGACAGTTATGCTCAACAGTATTAAATTATGTTCAACTGTAATTACTTCCTTATTTCAAGAAATCTCTTTCCTCTATCAGAAGCATTAGAGTTCACTTGTAAATGGTAATATGTTTGGTTTCCACTTTTTCAGTTTAAATTAAGATTTCCTACAGACTGGACCCAGGTTTAGTTAAGATTCTTACCTGAGGAAATAGAGACTTAAATTGAAAAATACAAAGTTTCAGTAGAAAACTTCAAAGAGAAACTAATTAAAACAATAATAGTTGAACACCTATTGTAGGGAATTAGCCCGTATCTTTATTTGGGCTAACATTTTTCATGAAATATTTCACAGTAACATTTTACAGTAAAAATTTGCTGCTTCTCTATTAAGTTCATAAATTATGAAAAGGTGTTTAAGATTTTAGGTTTTAAAAACTGAGTTGGAATCAACTTGATGGCAATGGGTTTTGGGGGAGTTCTGTGAATACCATCACGCTAAGGCTGTGTTTTGGCAATTCTATTTCCTTTTTTGATTGCTTGATTAGTTGTTTTTAAATAATTTGAGAGCTGATGGGCACCTTAGAAGTTCCTCTGCTTCCATGCTCTTGTCTTACAAATAAGGTGACATGTCCAAAGTGTGACTTTAACACTGAACTGCCCGAGTCCCCCACGCGACATCTCATTGCCCTTTGAGATTCAGTGAGCAACAATCCTAGCATACGGTTACTTTCACAATACGACACCCAAATCAAAACCCATTGCCTTCAAGTTGATTCAGACTCATAGCAACCTTATAGGACAGTGTAGAACTGCCCTACAAAGTTTCCAAGGAACACCTGGTGGATTTGAACGGACCAGCCTTTGGTCAGCAACCATAGCACTTAGCTGTTATGCCACCAAGGTTTCCTTCACAACATCAAGTTGTCTTATTTTTAATGTCTCAGAAATCTTTCCACCGTTACAAATGAGACAGGCTAGTAAAACGGGACCCTTTCTCTCTGCATGTTGGTTGAAGGCCCGGTGGCTGAGACAAGGCCATTGTCCTTGTACCTCAAACCGAGTGCTAGGTCACTGTGCAGGACTTGTGCAAAAGGGAGTTCAGAAACAAATGTTGTCAGAGTTAATTCCATCTGCATTTTGAAGATATTTGAGAGAGTGAAGAGACAAAAATGGGGTTGTTTGGGGTCATGTCTTTGGAGAGAGTCATTGGAGCGCCATGGTATTTTCCATTTACCTTTCACTTCCAGCTCAGTAAAAGAAGTTTCAAGAAAACCACTGGAGAAGGTTTAACTTTGAATGAAGCAGAGAGTTTTAATTATTAAGAGCCTTTTTGTAATTAGCAGCAACTGAATTTATGGGACTGCTCTGACATTTCATCAGAGGCATGGAAATAAATGGCCCCCATAGCAGGGTTTTGGGGGACCAAATAAAGGAAAACTAATGTTTCATATTGCACCCTATTGACTTCTGCTCTTTCAATGTAATTGTTACACAAAGTAACCTTTTGTAAAGTCAATAAACCTGGTCATTTAACAAACTGCTTGGATTAACTAATGCCTGTACATTAACCCATCTCAACAATTAACCGTGCGCACAAAAGAAATTTTAAAAGGCATCTACATTTGATGAAAAATCTTATCCTAGAAAGATGAAAACTTTTGGTTTTACTGTATCTTGTATACATCTTTGTCTTCCATGACTTTTGAATATAAAAAAGGACTCAGCTTTGAGGATGTATCCAAACACAGCCGTGTAATAAGCTTCTATTCTGTTCAGTGTGATTGTCTTGTGAGTCATACGTATGTCAAAGCGTAAAAACGACTTCAACTTTGAGTACTGCCAAGGAATGAGAGAAAAGAGTCATCCCAGAGTCCACGCAAGCACACTGAGTGCCAAAGGTCTATGCCCAGGGAATGAGAGAAAAGAGTCATCCCAGAGTCCACGCAAGCACACTGAGTACCAAAAGTCGGTGCCCACTTACGGCCACAGCTTTTCCATCTAAGACAGCCATTAACGTAACTGGCTTTTGGATCAGATGGAGGCTATTAGCCTTAAATTCTTTGTGAGGACTAAAATGTCCAACTAATATCCCTTTTATTCGACATTACCCTTCACTTGCTCATGTAAATTATCTTTCTCTCTTTCAGACATTAGAAAAAAAATCATCTTTTTCCATACGTAACCTCTGCACGTGAATTCTGTCCATGGCTGTGAATCTACTGATGAGAAATTCTCTCTTACAAACACTGCTTTTCCTATATACCAAAGAGCAGTGGAGTAGCTTCAGTTGTTGTAACCAGATCTGTTCTCCAACCTTATTTCATTTGGAGGTTACAATTTCTTTACATCGGTAGCTATAGATCAGCGTCAGCACAGTTAGGGACCATTGATTATTCGTCCAGCTATTCTAGTTTGTAGAGCCAATTATTCACCCAGGTGAATCACGTAAGTAATTGCCACAGTGAGCATAAAGTGAAGAAGAAACTGGGACAAGAAAGCTCGCCATCTGTTTGTGGACACCATACCTGTACTGAGAATAAGCACGCAAGTTCAAGACGCTCAGTATCCAAGTTGTCTCTTCTCTAGATGAGATTTCACTACAGAGCCCTAGATCTATACTATTCATCCACACTCACACTCTTTTTGTTTTCAGAAACAGCTCTGTAATTAGAGACAGCAGGATTTTGTATTTTTACCACAAAAAATTAACTAAAACTGTGAAAAAAACGAAAAGGCTTCCTTTGATGAGAGACAGGCTTTTGGACTGAAGTTCAGCCGCTTGGGTACACTGCCATCTGCTGGCCGAAGTCTGGAATGTTTCAAATCCCTGCACTCGCTCATCATTAGGTTTTTCCAACTTAAAAAAAAAAAGTTTACCTTGTATTTATGAAGCTGGTCTTTTAAGTCCAAGTTAAAAGAGCATACTAAATTCATTGATACAAATGAATCTTTTTAAGACAAATATTTTATTTTTTAATAGATTTATATTCATAGAAAAGTTGCAAATACAAATTCAGAGTTTCCATAAACCTTACACCCGCTTCACCTGTTATCCTCTTACATTAGTGTGGTGCACCTGTCACAACTCATGAACAATACCAACACATTATTATTAACTCCAGTAGAACGGATTTTTAAAAATAGTAAAATCTGATGACTCTATCTTATCCTAACAAATCTAAAGTACCAACAACAGATGGATAAAGAGAGGAGCTTACATCCCTGCGTGGTGCTATGATTATTATTTTACATACATTATGTTCTGTAATTCTCACAACAACCTCAAAAATAGGTACTGTTATATTGTTCCTAATCAGATAAATAAAGCTCAGAGTCATGTTGGCTCTAACACCAGGAGTTGTGTAGCCATGGGTAAATTTTTTCAACTTGTTACTTATTTATCACAAGGCTTTAATCAATTTTACATGGATAACATCTTGGAGGGTCTGTGGTATACATTAAGTGTAAAATATATATATTATTTGTAAAACAGCCCTTTCCTTTATACCAATCAGTTTCTCCCTTACTCTTGGCCTGTGTTTCTCAACCATTTTTTCTACTGTTTCCATCTCCCAGAGACTAGGTAGATATTTTTCCCTAATATCTACCTAGACTAAGACAGAGTAGGAAGAAGGACTTGGTGGTCTTTTTCTGAAAAAGTGCCAGGAGATGAGCCTCTCAGGTTGGAAGTCACTCAATTTATGCTAGGAAAGGGCTGTCTTGTGAAAATAAAGTTAACTTTAATAATATAGATGGAGACAAGCTTTCTGAATCTTCATTTGCTGATACGGCACAACTCAAAATGAGAAACAGCTGCAGATATTCACTAATAACCAAAATGTGGAATGTGTTAAGTGTGAGTCGAGTAAAGTTGGAAGTCATCAAAAATGAAATGAAACATAAACATTGATATCCTAGGCACAGGGAGCTGGAATGGACTAGTATGGGCATTTTTGAATCAGGTAATATGGTCTGCTGTGCCAGGAGTGACAACTGAAAGACTACTGGTGTTACATTCATCATCACAAAGAACATTGGCAGATCTATCCTGAAGTACAATGCTGTTAGTGATAGGATAATATCCACACGCCTACAAGGAAGGCCAGTTAAGATTACTGTTATTCAAATTTATATGCCAAACACTAAGGTCAAAGATGAAGAAACTGAAGATTTTTACTGACTTGATCAAACACGCAATCAGGATGCATTGGTCATGGGGATTGGAATGCAGAAGTTGGAAAAAAGAAGGACCAGTTGTTGGAAAATATGGCCTTGGTGACAGAAATGATGTGACAGATTGCATGACAGAATTTTGCAAGACCAATTACTTCACTGCAAATAACTTCTTGTACTGCCATAAATGGAACCTAAACAGATGAACCTCATCAAATGGAATACAAATAAATAAGATAAACTATATCAGTGGACAATGGAGAAGTTCAGCATCATCAGTCAGAACAAGGACAGAGACTAACTCTGGATCAAAGTAACAATTAATCATAGGCAAGTTAAAGTTGAAACTGAAGAAAACCAGAACAAGTCCACAAAAGCCAAAATATAACCTTGAGTGTTTCCCACCTGAATTTAGAGACCATCCCAAGAATAGATTTGATGTATTGAATACTTTATGACTGAAGACCAAGTGGATTTGGAATCACATCAAGGATATCATTCATGAAGAAAGCAAGAGGTCATTAGAAAGATAGAAGAGAAAGGCAGACGTAAATGAATGTCAGAAGAAACTTTGAAACTTGCTCTTGAGCACTGAGTAGCTACAGCAAAAGGAAAAAACTAATGGAACGAAAGAATTGAAGATTTCAAAGGGCAGCTTGAGAATACAGAGTGAAGTATTATGATGACATAGGCAAAGATGTGGAGAAAGAACACACTCACTGTTTTTCAGGATGAAAGAGCTAAAGAAAAAATGCAAGGCTCAAGTTGCAATAGTGAAAGATTCTATGAGGAAAATATTAAATGATGCAGGTAGCATCAAAAGAAGATGGAAGGCATACAGTGAGTCAGTATACCAAAAAGAATTGGTTAATGTTCAACCATTTCAGGAGGTAGTATCTAATCAGGAAGTGATGGTACTGAGTGAAGAAGTCCAAGATGAAGTGAAGGCACTGGCAGAAACCAAAGGCTCCAGGAATTGACAGAATACCACTTAAGATGTTTCAACCAATGGATGCAGTGCTGGAGGTGCTTACTCGCCTATGCCAAGAGATTTGGAAGAGAGCTACCTGACCAAGTGACAGGAAGAGATCCATATTTATGCCTATTTTGAAGAAAGGTGATCCAACTGAATGTGGAAATTATCAAACAATATCCCACTGCTTACTAGTAAAATTTTCAGAAGTAGCTGTAGCAGTATATTGACAGGAAATTGCTAGAAATTCAAGATGGATTGAGAAGAGGATGTAGAATCAGAGATATCATTACCGATGTCAGATAGATCCTAGCTGAAAGCAGAGAATATTAGAAAGATGTTTGTGTGTTTTTAGTAACTATGCTATGGCATTTGACTGTGTGGACCATGACAAATCACAGATAACACCGCAAAGAACAGGAATTCCAGAACTACTTCGTTGTGCTCGTGAAGAACCTGCACATGGATCAAGAGGCAGTCATTTGAGGAGAACAACGGGGTAACTGCGTGGTTTAAAGTCAGGAGCAGTGTGCATCAGGATTGTGTTCTTTCACCATACCTACTCAGTCTGAATTTTGAGCAAATAATCCAAGAACCTGGACTATATAAAGAAGAACGGGACATCAAGATTGGCAGAAGGCTCATCAACAACCTGCAATATGCAGATGACACAACGTTGCTTGACAGCAAAGAGGATTTGAAGCACCTACTGACGAAGATCAGAGACCACAGCCTTCAACGTGGATTGCACACCAACATCAAGAAAACAAAAATCCTAACAACTGGGTCAGTAAGACACGTCACAGCAAATGCAGAAGGGATTGACGTTGTCAAGGATTTGGTTTTACTTGGATCCACAATCAACACCTCTGGAAGCAGTAGTCAAGAAATCAAAAGACGTACCGCACTGAGAAAATCTGCTGTAAAATATGTTTTTAAAGTATTGAAAAGCAAAGATGTTGCTTTGAGGTCTAAAGTGTGCTGACTCAAGCCATAATGTTTTCAACTGACTCGTATTTATGTGAAAGTTGGACAATGAATAGAAAAATCAAAGAATAATTGTGGTGTTGGTCAAGAATATTGAATATATCATGGACTGCCAAAAGGAGGAACAAACCTGTTTTGGAAGCCTTACGACCAGAATACTGCTGGGAAGCAAGGATGCTGAGACTACATCTTGCATTCTTTGGACATATTATCAGGAAAAATCAGTCTCTGGAAAAGGACAGGATGCGTGGTAAAGTAGAAGGTCAGCTTAAAATGAGGAACGTCCTCGATGAGACGGATTGACACAGCGGCTACAACAGTGGGCTCAGACATAGCAACAGCTGTAGGGTGGCACAGGACCAGGTGTCACTTCATTCTGCTGTGCATATGGTCACTCATAAGAGTTGGAATGAGCTCCACAGCACCTAACATTGAACCATGCAGTATCAGAACTACCTATTTCAATTCACACTGTACACTGATGCCATCCCAATTTAATCTTTCAAAAACTCACTGCCTTCACTCTATGTCCCACTGATAGTGACCCTATGGGGCAGGGTAGGACTGGCTGATAGAGTTTCCAAGGAGCGCCTGGCGGATTTGAACTGCCAACCTTTTGGTTAGCAGATGCAGCACTTAATCCACTGTACCACCAGGATTTTCTATCTTTCAAAGGACTGATCATTTTAAATTACATTTGGCATTAAATCAATAATTTTAGCTATACAATAGACAGAGCAGTTATTAATAAAGTATATTTCTATTCTATGAGAAAAATAGACATTTCCTGAAGAAAAATACCAGTTTTACTCACATTCATGAGGATTACCTACTTTTAAAGATGTGGCCACAATTTATTCCACCACTTTCAGTTGACACAGTTACCAGAATAAATTAAAAACTAATATTAATGTAGTGACTTTAAAAGGTTATACGAACTTAGCTGAAATGCCATGTCACACATAGAAAAAAGACTTTTTTGATGACAAAGCAAGGGAAAGGCAACATAAACTCCATATTTTCATGGTTGCTGACCAAGCTTGCTTTCATGGACTTAACAGTCTCGATGCATTAAGAAAAATGATAAATGATAATGGGATGACATTAAGGCATAATTGCTGAAGTAGGTCTTTGGCATCTGCTGCAATGGAAATAAATGATAAATTGCATGCATTTTATGGTTTTCTATTAATACAATACATATTAAAAATCAACCATGTTTTTTTGATGGTGGAACTGAATTTTATGTAATATTGTACCAACAAAAAATGATTTTATATTCAGCTTCTTTTTAGGTATTCCAGAAACTCCTACATTTGCAGCTTCTGATTAAATATACTATTTCTTCAGTGAAATACTTCATGTACTGTTTACTACATCATATGCAGAATAATGTTCAAACTCCAAAGCAAAGGATTTCCTTACTAGCTTCATCCTCACTCTATCCCTCCATCCCTAATGTATTCCCAATATTTAACTTGCAGTTTCTGAGAATGCTACACTATTTCATTCTTCTCTTCTGAATTCACTTTTTTCTTTTTCTCAAAAATGGTTATGTCTGGGAAACTGTTATTTGGGGTTTCTGTCCCTACCAGGTTTGATCATTCTTCCTCTTGTTAGCACTCTGTCTTATGTATATTTCCATTACTGTACTTACAAAATTAGATCATAACTCACTTTCCTTTTCCTTATATGTATACTTCCTCTCTAGGAATACTTTGAAAGCTGGGTTTTTTTTTTTTTTTTTTTTGGTATGTCTAGCTGTAGAACCTAAACGTCATCTCATTAGAATATATTTTTTGCATAAATAAAAATAATCCATATGGACACTGAGTACTTTGTTCTTTTTCTGCACCAACTTTTAGTTAAATTTAACATGAACAGACTACTAAATGAGATCATGGGAAGATTAAGCAAGATGCCAAATAAGTGAGGCTTTCAGGAACTACCAAGATGTAGTTACCATTGTTGCAGAAGGCAATTTCCTGCTACTTGTTTTGATTAGTAGGACTTCAACACTGACTTTCAGAAATTCAGCTTGAAAATTAACAGCAGCTATTCTGCTGTCCTCCTATACATATACCAGTTTAACCGACTCTTTCCATGGCGACCTTAGATGCCTTAGACAATTTAACTACCACAAAGAAGAGTTAAAACAAAGCATTTCCTAAGAAATGTTGTGATAGAGTAAAGAAAGCTTTAATCCAAGCATGGTAAATCTTTTATAACTTTCAAAATACTGATGACATTTGAAAAACTGCCCCTGTGCTTTAAAAACATCCATTCGGTACAATCAGAATGCAGTTCACGAGAATGTAAAATACAATGAAGGCTACTGGACAACTAGTGTAAAAATTGCCAAATGGAACCTAATTTACCACATAAACTTTCACAAAAAAGTCAAATATTATTTAAAAAACAAATAACCAGGGACACATGATAGCTACACAATAAATAGTTGTTGAATGAAAATGAAATAAAAACCATCACCATTTTTGACCAGTAGATTAGATTACACATAGTGAACACAGTAGTGCTCTTACCTTTTGAGGAGTTTCATATAACTGATTGTGTGAGTATGTATTCAGTCAGATAATTACATCTGTGACCCTTTAAAACAGTTTTAAACAGCTGTAAAGATTTAATACTCATTTCATACAATGAAGGTGCCGTTACGATCTTTTAAAATGAATATGTCAAAAAGGTCACTCTTCCAATCAATATAAGAGGTCTGTTAATCACATTTCATGCTGTTTAGGAATATTGATTAGAAAATCCAGATCTGCAAGTATCAAGTAGGTCAGAAAATTTTATAGTCAAAAAACAAAATATTTTTCATCAGATGACTTAGCACTATTTGAGATCTACAATTGGAGCTTTAGCTTTAAAGCTACCGTAAGACGTTGTCTTAATTATAATTTGGTGTTCCTAATATTGTTGGAAGAGAAAAAGTAGCCAACCATTCCTTCAATGAAAATAAGTAAATCCTTTGATTTTTATTGTCTATGTGACATAAAAAATAAGTTTATGGTGTCGGCTTACCCTTCTCTCTCTTATAAGAAAAAAGCATAAACATCATTTGGTAGAGAAGGAGAAGGTGCTCTTTGGCAAATTTTTTTATAGCAGAGGTTTGTGCAAATACACAAAAGCTTCAAAATCATTTGATGTTAATGCTGTAAAGAAATATAAACATCTGTTAGATCGAGAAGGCCAGGTGGTGCAGTGGTGAAGGTCTTGGCTGCTAACCAAAAGATTAGCATTTGGAATCCACTGTCCACTCTCAGAGACAAAGATGTGGCATTCAGCTTCCTTAAAGATTCACTGCCAGGTGGAGTCAAGATGGCAGACTAAACACACATCTCCCTAAATCCCTCTGGAAATGAAGGCCAGAAATGATAACTGAACAAAGCCTTTTGGACACCTAGTGAGCCCTAGGACATGGCATAGGGCTGTCTATTTGGTCTATAAACCACTAAGTGGAAAACTTCTGTTTCGACAACCCCCACGCTTGTTGAATCCTGGCTCTTGCTGACTGAAGGTAAATAGCCATTCTGACATTTTTTTCTCTGTCTTGCCAGCGGGAGGGACTGAGGTGACTGACAGCAAGGCTCAGATGCACCGCTGATGAGACTGGAGAGCACAGTTGCCACATTTTGAGAGCCTGGCCTTGGAGTCTGTGCAACTCAGCACCTCTAATCTCTCTCTCTATCTCTCAGAATCTCCAGATCTCTGCCACTGAATAGCCTTTACAGAGGCGGGCAGGGGAACTTGTGTGGGATGCCATCTTGATTCACTGGGAGACAGAGTTTCCTATATAGAAGCCTCAGCTGGACCTAATTCCCAGGCTGGGAGGCAATGCCTGCCCAGAGAGTGCTTTTCTGGCAGTAAAGCAGTCTTTGACATAGAGGTGTGTACTTAGCCAGCAGGGAACAGGGACTTGCAGACCTGAAAGCCTGACTAATTTTGGAAGCTGTCAGGCACCTTTTACCTTACAATAGAGACATAACTGCAGTGCATCTGGGCAGCTCACACTATAGAGTCAGCTGACAGCTCCCCAGTGACTCTATAAGTGGCACTGGGTCTTACCCAGTCAGAAGGCGGAGCCTGCTACCCCAGGGATTCCACTGGAGTACATACAGTTGTCTGGCAATCAACCTCCTTTTTAGACCGAGCTTGAACTCCATTAAAGTAACACCAGAGAAACAAAACAACCTGCAGATGCCCAAAACCCAACAAACTTCAGATCAGAACATTAGGAAGAATTCACCTATGGCTTCGGAAGGCCCACAAAAGAAAGATCCAAAGAACTTCCTAGATGAAGAATCCTTTCTGAAACTCTCAGAGGGAGAGTATAAAAGGATTATTTATAGAGCTCATGTAGACCTTATACAAAATGCAACACAGCAAAATGAAAAATTAAGCAAGGTGTATGATCTGATAGAACACCAGTACTCTGAAATCCAGCAGATCAACAACAAAATCAAAGAGAGAGAAAATTCAGTTCAAAGCCAAGAAAACAGAATTGAATAAATGGAAAATAGACTTTCTGATTTCAAAGACAGAGATACTGACTTCAGCATATGTGAGGAGAAATCAGAACAAAGAAACAGGAAAAATGAATAAACACTAAAAAGCCTGTAAGACTCTATTAAGAAGAACAATCTATGATTAACGGAAGTTCCTGAACAGGGTGGAGCACATGAGAACACAGAGTATTGTGGCTGAGCTGCTGACAGAAAACTTCCCAGAAGTTACAAAAGAAGAAAATGTAGTATCCAAGATGCATATCAAATGCCACTCAATATAGATCCCAAAAGAAAGACTCCAAGACATATTATACTCAAGCTTAACAAAACGAAACACAAGCAGAAACTCTTAAAGACAGCAAAACTCAACCAAAGCTAACATTCAGAGGGAAACCGTCAGATTTCTCAGCAGAAACAATGCTGTCACAGAGACATTGCCATGATACATTCAAAGCCTTGTAGAACTTCCAACCAAAAATTATGTGTCCTGCAAAACTATCTTTCAAATATGAAAAGAAATCAAGACATTCACAAATGAACAGAAACGTAGAGACTTTGTAAAAACCAAACCAAAACTACAAGAAATACTCAAAGAACCTTTTGGCTTAGAGGAACAAAACCATTAATTTTATATTTTAGGAGGAAATACAGGACACATCATTCAGAAACCTATTCAGGTGGGGAAGGCTTAAAACACAATCAAAGCTGTCATATTAAAAGAAGTGATCCGTGATCACATCATGAAAACTATGATATCATCATATTAAAAAGAGGGATGTACTACCATCATGATAGTCCTCCCAGATAGAGAGGAAGTTAGTAAGACTTGTAATAGATAAAATTAGCTTTAAATATAGACTTCTAAGGGGGATTACAGGGGCAGTGGCAAAACACAATAAAGATGCAGCATATCAAATCAAGAAACATAGTACAGGAGTCTCAACAACCATAAGACCAACACTGAAAAAGGTGAACAATCAATTCATAATAAAGAATATCCCAGAGAAGAATAAGAACAACAGAGAAAACATTAACACAAAAATAAACATATCACAATGATAGCACACACCTATCAATAATTACATTGTATGTGAATCGACTGAATGCTCCAATAAAGAGACAATGAGTGGCATCTTGGATCAAAAAATATGACCATATACACCCTACACATATTCACAACAACCCAACGAGGCAAACCATCCCACCACAACAAAAACATAACTCCAACATTTACCCGCGAAAATGTCCTTATAACTCTTCACCTAATTCCACTTATTCTATTACCCATTAACCCAATAATCATCATAGGAACATACTACTGTAATTATAGTTCAAACAGAACATTAGATTGTGAATCTAAAGACAGAAGTGAAAATCCTCTTACTTACCGAGAAAGAAAGAAAGACTGCTAATCCTTCAAACCACTCATAAAAAATGGCTTTCTCAACTTTTAAAGGATAGAAGGTATCCGTTGGTCTTAGGAACCAAAAAATTGGTGCAACTCCAAATAAAAGTAATCAATTTATTCTCAACCTCCATTCCATATGTTGCTTACAAGAAACTAACCCTAGACTAAAAGATATGAACAAACTGAAATTTAAAGGATGGAAGAATATATATCAAGCTAACAATACACAAAGAAGAGCTGATGTGGTAATATTAATCTCAGATAAAATATATTTTAATGTAAAATCCACCACTGTGGACACGGATGGACATTACTTATTGCTGAAAGGTGCAATACACCAGCAGGACTTAATAATATTAAATATTTATATACCCAATACTAGAGCATCTAGATACATCGAAAAAACACTGACTATACTCAAAAGCAAGATAAATGACTCCACAATAACAGTGGGAGATTTCA
This sequence comes from Heterohyrax brucei, assembly GCA_028571685.1. NCBI lineage: Eukaryota > Metazoa > Chordata > Mammalia > Hyracoidea > Procaviidae > Heterohyrax > Heterohyrax brucei. The sequence continues at coordinate 100,675,092 of CM053142.1, read as the reverse complement.
ACACTCCACTCTCAATATTGGACAGATTGTCTAGAAAAAAGCTCAGTAAAGACACAGAAGATCTTATTGCCACAATTAACCAACTAGACCTCATTGGCATATACAGAACATTCTATCTATCAGCAGATAACTAAACCTTCTTCTCTAGTGCACATGGAACATTTTCCAGACTAGACCATGCGTTAGAATATAAAACAATTCTCAACAAAATCCATACCATTGAATTATTGCAAAGTATCTTCTCAGACCACAAAGCCATTCAAGTCAAAATCAATAGCAGAAAAAACATAGATAGAAAGTGAAACTCATGGAAACTGAACAATACCTTGCTCAAAAAGTTGTGGGTTATAGAGGAAATCAAGGATGAAATAAAGAAATTTATGGATTCCAATAAGAATGAAAACACTTCCTAGCAGAACCTATGGGATACAGCCAAAGCAGTGCCCAGAGGTCAGTCTACCTCTATCAATGCACACATCCGGAAGCAAGAAAGAACCCAAACCAAAGATCTAACCCTATAGCTTTAACAAGTAGCGAGAGAACAATGGAGGAACCCCTCAGGCACCAGAAGAAAACAGATCATAAAGATTAGAGCAGAACTAAATGAATTAGAGAACAGAAGAAGAACTGAAAAAATCGAAAACACCAACAGTTGGTTTTTTGAAAAGATCAACAAAACTGACAAACTGTTGGCTAAACTTACTAAAGACAAACAGGAAAGGAAACAAATAACCCAAATAAGTAATGAGAGGGGAGTTGCCATAACAGATCCAGCAGAAATCAAAAATATCATAACAGAGTACTACAAAAGGCTGTACTCTAAAAATTTGAAAGTTTAGAGGAAATGGACAAATTCTTAGATTCATATTACCTACTAAAATTATCACAAGGTGAAGCAGAACAACTTAATAAACCCATTACAAAGGAAGAGATTGAAAAAGTCATCCAAAAACTACCAATCAAAACAAGCCCAGGCCCAGATGGCTTCACCACAGAATTCTACCAAGCTTGTAGAGAAGAGTTACCTCCAATACTACTGAGACTATTTCACAACATAGAAAGGGATGGAATAGTCCCAAATTCATTCTCTGAAGCCAGCATAACCGTGATACCAAAGCTGCGAAAGACCCAACAAAAAAGGAGAACTTCAGACCGCTATCACTCATGAATCCAGATGCAAAAATCTTCAACAAACTTCTTGCCACTAGACTACAACAACATATCAAAAAAATAATTCATCACAACTAAGTTGGATTCAAACCAGGGATGCAAGGCTGCTTCAACATCAGAAAAACACTTAATGTGATCAATCACACAAATAACACAAAAGACAAGAATCACTTGATGTTGTCCATTGATGCAGAAAAGGCATTTGATAAAGTCCAACATCCATTCCTACTAAAAACTCTCAGCAAAATAGAAATAAATGGCAAATTCCTCAATGCCAACCGCCTACATCATCCTGAATAGAGAAACACTGGAACAATTCCCCTTGAGAATGGAAACTAGACAAGGAGGCCCACTCTCACCTCTCCTATTCAGTATTGTACTAGAAGTTCTAGCTACAGCAATTGGACAAGATCAAGAAATAAAGGGCATCTGCATTGGCAAAGAGGAATTAAAAATCTCCCTATTTGCAGATGATATGATTGTATATGCAGAGAATCCTAAAGAATCCATAAGTAAACTATTCAAATTTATAGAAGAGTTAGGCAAAGTGTCAGGATACAAGATAAACATAAGTAAATCAGTAGGATGCCTTTATAGCAACAACAACATTATTAAGGAGGAAATCACCAAATCAATACCATTAACTACAGCCGCCAAGAAGATAAAATATCTGGGAATAAATCTAACCAGGAAATAACAGACCTTTACAAAAAGAACTACAAGTCCTTACTACAAGAAACTAAGAGAGACTTACATAAATGGAGAAACCTACCCTGCCCATGGATAGGAAGACCTAACATTGTGAAAATGCCTATTTTACCCAAAGCAATTTACTTCTATAATGCAATCCCAATACAAATTCCTGTGACATTTTTTAATGAGACGGAGAAACAAATCACCAACTTTGGAAAGGGAAGAAGCCCCGGATAAGCAAAACACTTCTGAAGAAGTGGAGGCCTTCACTACCTGACTTTAGAAGCTATTACACTGCCACAGTGATCAAAACAGCCTGGTACTGGTACAAAAAAAAAAAAACACAGATAGATCAATTGAACAGAATTGAGACTCCAGAAATGACACCATCCTTCTATGAACCGTTGATATTTGACAAAGGCCCTAAGACATTAAACTGGGGTAAAAGCAATCTCTTCAACAAATGGTGCTGGCAAAATTGGATATGCATCTGCAATAAAGTGAAACAAGACCCATGTCTCACACCTTATAAAAAAAATCAACTCAAACTGGATAAAAGGCCTATATATCAAATCTAAAGTGATACAGCTCATACAAGATAAATTAGGATCAACAATGGAAGTTTTAATACACAACACAGACAGACTTAAGAATCTGACAAGCAAACCACAATCATCAGAAGAGAAAATAGACAAATGGGAACTACTAAGAATCAAACACTTTCGCTCATCCAAAGACTATCAATAGAATTAAAAGATCACCTACAGAATGGGAAAAAATATTTGGCAACTATATGACAGATTGACACCTGATCTCCATAATCTATAAGGTACTACAAAATATCAACATGAAAAATATATATCATCCAATTAAGCAATGGTCAAAGAAGATGGACGGATACTTCTCTAAAGAGGAGATCCAGGCAGCCAAATAACACGTGTGGACATGCTCGCAATCATTAGCTATTAAAAGAAATTAAAATCAAAACTACAACGAGATACCATGTCACCCCAACAAGGCTGGCCATGATCCAAAAAACTCAAAACAGCAAATGCTGGAGAGGTTGTGGGAAAATTGAAACTCTCCTATACTTTTGGTGGGATTGCAAAATGGTTCAACCTCTTTGGAAAGCAATCTGGCACTTCCTTAAAAAGAAGGAAATAGATATACCATTTGACTCAGTAATTCCACTGCTTGGAATATATCCTGCAGAATCAAGGCCATTCACATCAACTGACACATGCCCACAAATGTTTATTGCAGAACAGTCTAAAATAGCAAAAAGATGGAACCAACACAGATGGCCAAAAATAGAGGAATGCATAAGTAAACTACAATATATATACTCAGTGGAACACTACGCAATGATAAAGAACAATGATGATTTTAGGAAGCATCTTACAACCTGGTTTCATTTGGAGGACATTATGTTGAGTGAAAGTAGTCAGCGACAAAAGGCCGAATATTGTATGAGACCTCTAAGATAAGAACTTAAAAACAGACTCATGCATAGAAGAGAAAACTCTTCGATGGCTGCACGGGTGGGCATGGAGGGAGGGAGAGAGTAGGGTATAGATTAGATAATTGATAGGAATTTGATTGGGTGAAATCTGTGACAGCACACATTAGAAAGAAGATCAATATTAACTGGACTTCAACATAACATGATTACTCCTCCCATCTTAACCCAATATTGCAAGGACAGAGTAGCTTGGGTGGGGGCTGGGGACCCTGCTCGCAGGGGAAATAGAGGCCAACTAGCACAATTAGCATTTTGCTAAGAGAGTCTTCCACACCCCAAATTCGTGAGTGGCATCTGGGGTCTTTAAAGCTGCTAAGCTGCCATCTGAGGTACACCAAATGATCCCAACTCAGCATGAACGGATGATCTCCAAGGACCAAAACGACATGGAGGAAAGAGAACCCAGAAGACACAGAGACCCACGTGACCGGGTAATTACATTGACATGTCACTGGAAGGATCGGATGGTGCCCAGCCACCAGTAGTGATAGCCGTGATGGGGCTCACAAAGTTGAGTCTCACAGGCAACACAAAAATAAAGAGGAGTGTACCCTGAGATCTCCACTAAAAGACCGCAACTGATGGTCCAAGGGCCTCAGGGCTCCCCAGGGAGGATGGCTCCTGGCCCTGATGCTGCCCCTGTCTATAAATCATAATGAAGTTCAACTCTTCGGGCAGAAATGGATTGGACTTGTTGACACAGAGCAACCATATCATGTATGCAATTTATAGTTCTATGCATCTATAAGATGTCATCCAGCTGATCTCTTACTGGATGCAGGGGAGAGGTTGGAGGGGATAGGAGATTGTTAGGAGGATATGACATGCACAGAACAGAGAAAAGGAGTGTGGTATCACCAGGCAGGGAGACCAGTGGGAGCTGCTCATTGGTAGATATGCAAATTTTTATGGGATTTTATATTCTCACTCAATCATAATAAATATGTATATATATATAAAATATTTACTGTCTCAGAAACTCTATGGGGCAGTTCTCACTGCCCTATTAGAGGGTCACTATGAGTCTGAATTGACTTAGCAGCGGTGAGTTTTTTGGGTTAGGAGGTGAAAATAATGAAAGCAAACCTGGGCAGCACGTGTTTTATTTCATATTTCAGATATTCCCTAATGATAATCACAAGGTTCTCTGAGGGACAGGTATTTGTTTCACATACAAACATAATAGAAGGAAGGGAAGCTTTAGCTATGCTTTCCTAATAATTCTTTCCATCCACTTGCAAATGCAAATTGTCACCCCTGATTTGTGTTCATTAATTGCAACAGCAAATGCATGTGGCGTGTAGAATCAGAGTCCAGGCTGTTGTCTACAAATGTGATCAGTCATCACTGATTGGCATTCTGAGTTAAACTACAGAAGAATGTGGAAAAACAGGTTCTGGAAACAAGAAAAAGTAAGTTAAAGCCAACAGGCTAGCACTTCAGTTGGAAAGATGCAAAATCTTCAAAACATAATAGGCTAAAACTTCTGAGTTTGGGAAGAAGAGAAAATAATTATGCAAAAGCACCAAAAAAGAGCAACTTTTAAATTTTAATTTTTTCCCCATCACTTTTATCTAAAAATGCCTTTAAAAGAATGCCATGGATACTTTAGAACTGCTAGCTACAGCTGTGATTTAATAATGCCATGAAAACAGGACTTGACCCATATTTTCTGTACCTAAGGGAAAGTAGCTAAGTATAATGAGAAGCAGATATTCATAAGACAGTAGACTTGGGAGCTATTTAATATAACCTGTCTCTACTTTCTGCTTCATTTGAAGAACAGATTTTTTTAAAAACACTTTAAAAATATTTGAATATATATGCTCAACAGAAAATTAGCTATATTATTTTAGTCTGAATATACTCTATATTTTGAGGTATAAATAATACAAGCACATAGCAAAAAGGTATAAAGTAAAATTCTATAATCCCCAAAAAATAAATTGTAACCCTGGAAACCAATGTGTAGTGCTATAAAAACTTTATAGTTCAGATTTATAAAATAAATAATAATCATCTCAACATGTTGCTGTTGTTAAGTACCATCAAGTCAGTTCTGACTTACAGACACCGTATGCGTACAATGGAAAGCACACCCTGGTCCTGAACCATCCTCACAATCACTGTTACGCTTCAGCCCTTTGTTGCAGCCACTGCATCAGTGCACCTAGTTGAGGGTAGTCCTTTTTTTGCTGGCACTCTACCAAAAATAATGTACAGAAGCCTCCATGGAGTGGTCCCTTCTGATACCATGCTCCATGCACCTGAGACAAAATCATGCCATCCTCACTTCCAAGGAACAGTCTGGCTGTGTTCCTTCCAAGACAGCTTTTTAATTCTTCCAGAAGTCCATGGTATATTCAATATTCTTCACCAACCCCCAAATTCTTCAGTCTTCCTTATTCTATGTCCAGCTTTTTTATGCATATAAAGTGGTTGAAAATATCATGGCTCGAGTCAGGTGCACCTTAGTCCCCAAAGTGATAGGTTTTGAACTATTAAAGATCCTTTCATTGTCTACCATAAACCCAGGTGGCGTAGGAGTTAAGTGAAATGGCTGCCAACCAAAAGGATGGCAGTTCAAGTCCACCAGGTCCTCCTTGCAAACTCTATGAAGCAGTTCTACTCTGTCCTACACAGTTGCTATGAATCGGCATTGACTTGATGGCACTGGCCATTTTTTTCGCATTGTCTACTATATTATGTAATTTTAAGTAAAAAAATTCCCATTAAATATTAACATACCAGATATATTTTAGCACAGTCCTCCTAATCATTCAGTGTTATTTTCCACTGCATATACTCAGTCTGTACTTTCATTATAATATGCATGCAAGATACAATATTGATGTATGTCTTCTCCAGTGATAATCCATGAGTATGCATAATAAGTACTTACTGTTATACTCTTGGAAACCCTGGTGGTGTAGTAGGTTAAGTGCTACATCTGCTAACCAAAAGGTCAGCAGTTCAAATCTGCCAGGTGCTCCCTGAAAACTATGGGGCAGTTCTACTCTGACCTCTAGGGTTGCTATGAGTCAGGACAGATGCGACGGGTTTGGTTTTTTTGGTTACAATCTTAGTGTTTGTATCTTACACTTTATTGAAGATTTGACTTTGCACTTTTCTTTGGACTACCTGAGGAGAAAACACAATCTGATGCAAGGAGCCACTAGTTGAGATAAAATCTCAAAATGAAGCATAAGAGGCCCTTAACTGATGCACATTATGGTAGGACATATGGTATGACTTGGTATAATGTTTTTCTCCTTTGTGATGTTAAGGCTCTCAAATGACAGCAACAAATTGAAGGCACATTCTTCAATATTTAAAAAAAAGATCCTTTTTGAATAATTGGCTTAATTTACACCAGCGCTATTTTCTTCTGTAAAAACTATTTTCATAAAACCAATCGGGTCCCTGTAATTGGGAATACATCAGAAGCTGTGTTATACACACTTCTGGTAACAAGAGTCTGCTGGAATCCATTACACTGGGATTCAAGAAGCTATCTGTTTCCTGTATGATGCATAACATCCAGCTTAAACAGTATCAACATTAATAAGCTGCTCTTAAGTTTCTTTATAGCTTTCTCTGGGGAAAATTTGTTATTGTCAGTCAGCTGTCCAATGTTTACAGTATGATTAATGAATCATATTTAGATGACTGACAGTGAAAGTCTCCTTTATAGAACATGTCCATCATTTTCATGGTTGCTTTCCATTTCCGTGGACACTAGCAGTACTGTGCTTAGCTTTCAAACCGTTACAACCTCCGCTCTGTCTGCTGTAGGCCACTAGCCTGCACAGAGATCTGAAGATTTTATTCTACTTCTTTCTATGTTTGCTCTCTAAGCTCAAGGCAGCTTCTAGGTGAAGCAAACAACACCTTCCAAGTGAAAAATTACTGATTGAGGGTTACAATATATTACTGTATTACCCAGTTGATAATTTTAAAAGGTAGCATGCAGAAGGATACACCTTAGCTGCAAATATGGAATGTTTCATATTTTTATCCTTTAGTGGTTCTTTTTTCCATGTTCTTCTTAGTGTTCTCACTTCCACACAATTGGAGGTTTTTAAAACACCCTAGCCTTTTCAAAAAAAGGGTGTTTCATTAAAATATATTTCATTATTTAAAAAGAAAAAATGGATGTGTCAAACTTTTTATCTGATTTCAAAATTCTTTGCACTACGTTGAGAAAGAATTATGTGTTTAAGTGAAAATTAAAATGTGATTTCCTAAGGTGTAGGCTATCATGAATTTCTAAAACTAGAATACAGACAACTATTTTTTAAGAAAAAATAAACTATTTTATATCTACAAATAACTAAAGACTGAAAGTAATGAGACTCTAATAAGGAGTTGAACATTGCTAATTGGTATTTTTTTTCCTTATCCTGTGAAGTCCTACTTAGAAAAAAAATAGGGGGGGGGGGTTGGGGGCAGGGAATACACAGAGGCAGGACTATGATATCTCTGCATATTTGCTTGATGTTTCCAGTGAATCTATACAAATGCAAAAACACTTCCAACTATCTTATTGGTCATATGAGGCAACACAGTGTGCAACGACTATGAATTTTATGTAGTTGATTGAGTAGCTGACTGACTTTCGGCAGTTGACTTAATTTCTCTAAGCCTCCTCCTCAGGAAAATTGAGGCCAGGGCTTTGAACCATTTCTTCAAGGTTCAGTCACAGCCAAAGAAGAAACTCGGGAACAGATTCAATTTTTTTGAAATTGGGTGAGCCAGAATCAAACTGCTAACTGGAACTCAAAAACTTATAGGCTGAAGTCCTCCTGGAAACCTAATCACTCTCTTAGAAAACAATGGCAACCCACGAGTTGCAAAGCAACCAGATCTGTTCCCTATCAGACTTTGAGCTGAGTCAGAAGCAGTACTGCCCCTCTCAAAAGACAGCAGCCAATCATGCTGATTTGAATGTGGGCCACTCTCCGCACTCCTACCAATCATCCAATCTCAAGCATCAGGATCCTGAAAAGTATCGCTAACACCTCTTCCAAGCCTCCCATTCCATAGCTTCAATCTATATTTTTTTTTATTTGATATGATTGAGTGAAAACGTACATTCCCGTATAAATTTACATGCCCATGTATATGCAGCTTCCACTGCTCTCCCTGTCCAGTGACAGCACACTATCTATAATTTTTACTGTTCCACTTAAACGTTCTTGCGAATTGTAAAAATATGGTCACTTCATTGCCCATGACTGAATGTATCTGAATTCGTTCAAAGCCCTGGCTTACACAACACTATCTGAATTCAAGAGTTTTGGGGAATTCAAATAAAATAGCACATAATAGTGGTTTCATTTTCTTTAAAAATTCCTTCTCTTGTATCCACCATGGAACTGAGCATAAGAGGAACTTACACATAGTAAGCACAGTAAGCCCCAGTTGTTAACATCTGCCTTATGGACAGCCCCTACTTGCCTTTGATATTATGAAAGTTTGCCCTCACCTTTATATATCTGAACCAACTCCTATTCACAACCTATTCTTTATCACAATCACCATACTTGCTGCACATGAAGCTTTTAAACAACTGAAAAGGCACGGAGGCTTTTCCTGCACTAAAGCAAGGTTAAATAAGAACTGTACACACCTATTCTGACTTACACTTAGAACTGGATCTCATTAGTAACCCAAAGTCTGCTTGTACACATATCATCACATAACAAATACTTGTTGACTGATTCCTAAAGTTTGAGTAGCTAAAGGTGAGGGTCCTTGCATTCCCCTCGGTCAGGATGGTAGCAATGACAGCCTTGGTAACTGGATATTTTTTGTGTAGGTTTCCTTCATACGATGAAAGTTATTAATATAACTTTGCTATTTCTTCTTCCCTTTGTCTAAACTCCAGTTTTTATCAGCAGTGGAGAGAAAGATATTTCTAATTCCTGATCCATTGGGAATCCCTGTTTCTCTCTCTCTCTTTCTCTGTTCCATATCATTACCTTCCCCTTTTTTTCTCCCCTTCTAATTAAAAAGAATGTAGCCCTTGTGGCTCAGTGGTTAAGAGGTCAGCTGCTATGCAAATGGTTGGCAGTTCAAATCCACCAGTTGCTCCTTAGAAACCTCACGTGACAGGTCTACTCTCTCCTACTGGGTCACCATGAGTCACAATCAACTAAATGACAATGGGTTTAATTTTTTGGAATGAAGGAATGACACCAAGGTTTTAAAACATTGCAGCTCCAAGTTATTAGTAATAACTATCTAGAGATGGATTCTGATCAGATTAGCAGTGCCTGCCATAGGCACCAAATCCAAGGCCAGTGAGTCAGTTCTTAAGCAACTCAACAGAACAGAGTAGGACTTCTCCATAGGGTTGCCAAGGCTGTGAGTCTGGACAGAAGCAGACCGCCACACCTTTCTTTCACAGAGCACCTGGTACATCTGAACCATTGAACTTTTGGGTAGCAGCCGATTTCTTTATCTACTGAGGGTGTCTTGCCATAGGTAAAGGCCAGCCAGCCAAGTGCCATGGAGGGGAGAAATAAACTATGTGTGCCAAATATTTTTCACTCTTGTCCTAATCCCACTACAGTTGTATTTCTGTTTCATGCTGAGACCCATATGCACTTTTTACATTATCTAAGTCAGATGCCACACAACAGCCAAAGGGAAAAGTAGACCAGCAGTAGAGTTGTTTTTAATTGGCACCTAAGCCAATACGTTTCATGAGCAAATCGTGCTCTGGTGCACTTTGTTGACTGGCTGTCATCTAAGTGTACGGATGGACTGAGGAACAGACACGCTAACAGAACTCCAGCAATGAGCAATGCAAAACCATGTGGATAAATTTTTAAGAGCACTTACCTATAAGGTAGTATATTCAACACTATACTTAAAACATAGCAGATTTATTATTATTAAGAGATAGGATCATTTAGCAATGGTACAAGATTTGAGTACTTTCCTCCAGTGCATGTCACTATTTTACAACTGGAAATTTTTCTTTTACAACAAATAAATAAGCCTCAATTCTGGATATGTACACAGAAGACCATGATGCAAAGAACAGCCTAATCAAAAGTTATGAATAGACTGACTTTAAAAACCTGCAATGTTACCGGGACCAGCTGCCGCTTCCACTTCCCTTCTGAGCAACCCTGCCCTCCTCATCCCTCTTCTCTGGCTCATAACTGTCTTGTGCTCTCCATAGTCTCTGGTTCAAGGTTTCTCAAACATGGAACATATACACTGAAAAAATAATGTTAAATGATATGATACTTAATATTTGCTCTGCTGAGACTGCTAAGGAGGCTAGACGAGAATTTTCCTCCCTAGATCTCAAGCTTGTAGCCTCAACTGTGGTAACCCCACACATAACAGGGTGATGCAGACATGTGGACTTTTATGATCTATTGTGGCCTGAAAGGAAGGAACACAGGGCCTTCTGCACTCTGGGACACTTCCATACGAGTGTAGGCAAAGGGTCCGGAAACACGCGTAGAGTTAAAGGTGAGCCATATAACTATACAGCTATCTTAAAATACCTTTTCTGGAAGTAGGCATCTGACCTAAGACAAATAGCAGGCAGAGATCTAGCTTTTTCCTTTATAGCCACTCCCCACTACTCAAAGGACCACTGACCTCTATTAAAAATATAAATTACAATCTGGCTAATGATTTCCAATTAGATGCACAAGGGAAATGTAAGTCTCAGTTCCACTTAATATCCATGAACAAAAAAAAAGGGAAGAAATTATCTTATTGATTTAAACTAATTTAAAATAACCAAAGCAAATAATTTATTATAGACTTATGATAAAAAGGATTTCACTGACTTATTTTCAGATATACATTTTTATAGATAATAGCCAAGTGCCATCGAATGGGATCCGACTCATAATTTATTTTTGTTTTGCTTTTTTAATTTAAAATATTTCTTTTATTTATTTTTATTGTTATCTGCTATTTATGGCACATCATTTTGGTTTTCAATTCACAGTAGTGGAATCCTTTACATTATTAAGGTTAAAACATCGATTCAATCAAATAAACAACAGTACAAGTGGTACATGGACATGACCAGAGAAAAATCTGAGGGCCACTGGTCTACTTTAAGGCCAAAAGAAAGTCAGTCCAATTGACTTAGTTAATTACCTTTATCCCATACATGAATTTGGTCCCTCACCAGCCTATTAAGGTGTTACTCTGTACTCCTTGGAAACCCTGGTGGATTAATAGTTAAGTGCTATGGCTGCTAACCAAACAGGCTGCTAACCAAATGGTTGGGAGTTCAAATGCCCCAGGCACTCCTTGGAAACTATGGGACAGTTCTACTCTGTTCTATAAGACTTCTGTAAGTCAGAATCCACTCAGTAGCAGTGGGTTTGGTTTAGGTTTATATCACCCAGATGCTTGACCTTGGCTCAATCAGCAGCTACCTCTGTGCAAAGAACTGGTTAACGCTAATGCACTGTAGTTTTAGAAGAAAAAAAAATCCTCATCTATGGTCACTATGAGTCAGAACTGACTTGACAGCACCTAACAAGAACAACAACATGTTTTGGAATCCACTTGATGGCAACAAGTTTGGTTTCCGGTTTAATTGATATAGCTTATATCAACATTCATGAAAATGGCACAGGACCAGACAATGCTTTGTTCTATCTAAGAAGGTCATCATGAGTCAGAGATGACTGTACTGCTTCTAATAACAGCAATATAGCTCTTTAATCCTGGTGTTTTCCTTAAATGTTCAATGTACTCTTCTTACAACATGATGTAACCTATAGGATTTAAGACAAAATTTGGAATATGTCCCTGCTGTGCTTCGAAACATATTTATTCTAATTATATTCAAATTAAGTACAATGTAAAAGGTTTATTAAATGGTGAAAACTAACCAATCATATGAGTTAAAAGATATATTCTTAAACTTACAAATAAAACTTGGGTTGATGATTGAGTATAAGTCATGCCCTTAATACAAACCATGCATGCAAAATATGTGTTCTTTAATATAAGCAATGCAAACTTAAAGAAAAGCCTAGAATTTCTTTGTTCACATACACAAAGATCTCTAGATTTTTAAATCCAAACGAGCTTCCTACTTGCTATTTTAAGGAATACTTTTCCATTATATCTTGGGGAAAAATATCTTTTAACATAACATTCAAGGACATTTACTGTGCTGTGGATTTATATCTACCAAATTGAAAATACACTTCCAGACAAAAACTCAAATTTAAAATGCTTTTCTTTTTTTGTTATCCTAAATTTAAAAATACTTAAAGTTCAGCAAACTTTTTTAAGAAAAATAGAACACTAATACAAGAATAATAAAACTAAAAAATTATTTTGTTAAACCCATTTTCAAAACTCATTCCCAGAGACACAGGGTAATTGCGTGTCCTTTCACTAGTATGCTCCTCAGCTTCAGAACAATATTATATTGCCCTCTAATGGATTATTTGAACTACTACAAACCACTATACACATAGTAAAGAAATGGCAAAAATCATGTATTTCAGGGACAATAAGCGATAACAAATAAAAGCTTAATAATAATTCTTATTATTATTGTGTTTTATTTGCAATGATTTTTTTAACCAATTAATATAGGCATGTTGTAAACAACAAATTCTCATGATTTTAAGGTGAGGTTTATTTTCATAAAGCAGAAGTCATTGATGTTTTCCAGCAATTAGTTACTGTTATTAGTCATGCTGATAAATTGCTTTAATTATCATAATTTGAAAAACCAAATGTAGTCATTATATCTAAGGCCCTGAGTGGTTTTACAGCAGTGAGATGATAGAACTTAGTTGTTTTTTCATTTTTATCTAAAATTGGATTACTGATAGTATGCATGTATTCTTAATTGTACTTTTTTTTTCATTTTTAATAGTCTTAAGCACTAAACCTAAACATAGTCTTTTCATTTTTAATAGTCTTGAGATTGAGATATTAGTTGAAAAGTGTAAATTTTTAAGGGCTAGATATTTTTTTCAAGGACTACAGTCAGGGGTAGTCTTTGACCACAGATGTAAAGGCATTTTGACGGAGACAGGCAAAACTATTATTAATACAGGGGAAAAGGGTGGAGTCTCTGTGTATTCTGAGGTATGGAGTTAATTATGGGCTAAATACTTTTATTGTATAATGTGAACAATTAGCTTTTAAATTTATTGAGGATAAAACTAGTATGACTGCTAATTATTTTCTAACAGCATTTTGCTTTTCCCTAATTGATAGATTCTAGGTTTACTTTTATTAAATAATATAACAGCATCAGGTAAGGACAGTAACAGCATCAGAGGAGGAGGGTAATCACATATAGATTAGAAGGTAACACCATCAGGTAGGGAAGGTAAACACAGAGTAAGCAGCCCCCACTTGTCTGTCAGTGGAGTCTTGCTTGTTACTGTGACTCTACAAGCTATGCCACTGGTATAAAACTACTAGTAAGTTCACCCATGGTAGACAAGTTTCAGCTGACCTTCCAGACTAAGACAGACTAGGAAGAAGGACCCAGCACTCTACTTCTGAAAGGAATTAGCGACGGACAACCTTACGAACAGTGGCGTAATATTGTCAGATACAGTGTTGAAAAATGAACCTCCCAGATTGGGAGGCACTCAGAAGATGACTGAGGAAGAGCTGCCTCCTCAAAGTAGAGTCGACCTTAAGGACGTGGATGGAGTAAGGCCTCCAGGATCTTCACTGACTGATGTGGCACGACTCAAAATGAGAAGCAGCAGCTGCAAACATCCATTAATAATCAGGACGTGGAATGTATGAAGTATGAACCTAGGAAAATAGGAAACTGTCAAAAATGTAATGGAACACACAAGCACTGATGCCCTAGGCATTAAGGAGCTGAAATGGACCAGTTTGGGCCATTTCGAATCACATGGTCTACTATGCTGGGAATGAAAACTTGAAGAGCAACAGTTTTGCATTCATCACAAAAAGAACATTTCAAGATCTGTCCTGAAGTACAGTGCTGTCAGTGATAGGATATATCCATATGCCTACAAGGAAGGTCAGTTAATATGACAATTATTCAAATTTATGCACCAATTACTAAGGTCAAAGATGAAGAGATTGATGATTTTCACCATTTTCTGCAGTCTGAAATTGATCAAACATGCAATCAGGACACATTGATAATTATTAGAAACTGGAAGGCAAAAGTTGTAAACAAAGTAGTTGGAAAACATGACCTCGATGATAGAAATAATACGTGAGATCACATGTGACGACTTCTTTATGGCAAATACTCTTTTTAACCAACACAAATGGTGACTGTACACATGGACCTCACCAGATGGAATAAACAGGAACCAAACTGACATCATCTGTGGAAATAGATGATGGAAAAGCTCCGTATCAGCAGCAAGAGCAAGACTAGGTCCTGACTGAGACACAGATCATCAACTGCTCACATGCAAATTCAAATTGAAACCGAAGAAAATTAGAAAGAGTCCACGAGAGCCAAAGTATGACCTTGAATATGTCCTTCCCGAGTTTAAAGACCATGTCAAGAACAGTTTGATGTGTTGATCACTAATGACCAAAGGCCAGACAAACTGTGGAATGGCATCAAAGTCATCATCCACGAAAAGAGCAGAGGTCATTAAAAAGATAGGAAGGAAAGAAAAGACCAAATTTGATGTCAGAAGAGACTCTAAAACTTGCTCTCGAACACTGAGCAGCTAAAGCAAAAGAAGGGAATGGTGACATAAAAGACCTAAAGAGAAGATTTCAAAGGGCAGCTCAAGAAGATGAAAGAAAGTATTATAATGACACGTGGAAATGGAAAGCCAGAAGGACTCTGCATTTCTCAAGCTGAAAGAAATGAATAAAAGATTCAAGCCTCAAGTTGCAATAGCGAAGGATTCTACAGGGAAACTATTAAATGACTCAGGGAGCATCAAAAGAAGATGAAAGGAATACACAGAGTCATTATACCAGAAAGAACTGGTCAGTGTTCAGCCCCATGAAGAGGGAGAATATGATCAGGAACCAGTGGTACTGAAGGAAGAAGTTGAAATTGCATTGAAGGCATTGGCAAAAAACAAGTCTCCAGGCATTGATGGAATATCAGTTGAGATATTTCAACAAAAAGAAGTAGTGCTGGGAGTGCTCACTCATCTATGCCTAGAAATTTGGAGGACAGCTACCTGGCCAACTGGCTGGAAGAGATCCATATTTATACCCATTCCAAAGAAAGGTGATCCAAGTGAATGTAGAAATTACTGAACAATATCATTAACGTGACATACAAGTAAAATATTGCTGAAGACCATTCAAAAGTGACTGAAACAGTATATTGACAAGGAACTGCCAGAAATTCAAGCTGGATTCAGAATAGGATGTGGAAACCAGAGACATCATTGCTGATTTCAGATGGATCTTGGCTGAAAGCAGGGAATACCAAAAAGATGTTTACTTGTGTTTCATTGACTATGCAAAGCATTCAACTGTGTGGATCATAATAAATTATGGCTAACATTGTGGAAAAAGAGAATTCCAGAACACCTAGTTGTGCTCTTAAGGAATCTGTATGTGGATCAAGAAGCAGTTGTGTGAACAGAAGAAGGGGACACTGCGTGGTTTAAAGTCAGGAAAGGTGTGCATCACGGTTGTATCCTTCCACCACACCTTTTTAATCTGTATGCTGAGCAAATAACCTGAGAAGCTGGATTCTATGAAGAAGATCAAAGCATCAGGATTGGAGGACGACTTATTAACAACCTGCATTACATAGACAACATCACCTTACTTGCTGGAAGTGAAGAATATTTTAAGCACTTACTGAGGAAGATCAAGGACTACAGCTTTCAGTACGGATTGTAACTCAACACCAAGAAAACAGAAATCCTCACAACTGGACCAGAAAGCAACATCATCATAAATGGAGAAAGGACTTAGCTTCTCAAAGATTTCATTTTACTTGGTTCCACCATCAACAATCATGGAAGCAGCAGTCATGAAGTCAAAAGACACATTGGAAAAATCTGCTGTAAAGGATCTTTTTAAAGTATTCAAAAGCAAAGGTGTCACCTTGAAGGCTAATGTACACCTTACCCAAGCCATGGTATTTTCAATTGCATCATATACATGTGAAAGCTGGACAACGAACAAGGAAGACAGAAGAACTGATGCCTTTAAATTGCAGGGTTGGAGAAGAATATTGAATGTATGATGGACCTCCAAAAGAACCAACAGATCCATTCTGGAAGAAGTACAACCAGAGTGGTATTTGAAGCAAAGATGGCAAGACTGCATCTTACATACTTTGAACATGGAAAGGATCAGTCCCTGGAGAAGGACATCACGCTTGGTAGAGTTGAGGGTCAATGAAAAAGAGGAAGACCCTCAATAAGATGGATTGACACAGTGGCCACAATAATGGGCTTAAGCATAAAAATGATTGTGGACATGACACAAGACCAGGCAGTGTTTTTGTTCTGATGTTCATAGGATCACTGTGAGTCAGAATTGATGTGATGGCACAACAAAATATAAGCTAGTCATACCAATACATTGAAAAAAATATGTAGGCATGGCTCAGTAATTCACTTTGTATAGCCAAATCCTGTTGTTGTCAACAATATTTATGATTTTGGCCTTATCAAAATAATTAGTATTAATTCAGAGGAATAAGTAAATAAATTTACTTCTTTCCATAATTTTCATAACTCACTATGTAAACACAATGACAGTACCTTGTGATCTGTGATTGGCAGCATAAGGCAACTTTCTAACACTATGTTTTACTAAATAGTATATACTGTTATAGTATACAGAAACCCTCGTAGTGTAGTGTCTTCTAACCAAAATTTCAACAGGTCGAATCTGTCAGGTGCTCCTTGGAAACTCTATGGAGCAGTTCTATTCTGTCCTGTAGAGTTGCCATGAGTTGGAATTGACTTGATGGCAGTGGGTTTTTTGGGTTTTATTATAGTATACATAATAGTATATATATATATACATATATATATATAAAACCTAGAAATAAATATACATATTGCACTTTTATCCCTGCTTTAAAAATCAAACTAAAACTAGGAACTCAACTGACATGTTTATTGTTTAAAATTTATGTCTAAAGCCCCAGACAACTCATCCTACCTCGCTCTGATGATTTATGCTTACCTTTTATCAGCTTCATAAAAATTAACCTCAAATGAGATTTAATTATGAAAATCATCTTGCATAGACAATGCTTTGTCTAATCAAGATAATTTCACTCTAACTAGACCTTAGAAATTCATAGCAGGAATGTATCTCTATCATCTCAAATCCAGGCATCAAGGCCACATCTGAATCCTTGTTTCCAGAACTGTGATTGAAATCTGCAGGACACTTAAAGATCTGAGCAGGTGCTATCAATTATTTGGAGTTTGCATGCAAGTTAACCTCCAGGCTATCCCTGCTCTTAGCATTCATATTTCTCCAAATTCCCTTCCTTTTAGATTATGCAAACATCTGGTATTGAGTCTATGAACTACTTTCCTTTGCATGTCTTCTGACTGAGAGCTTCTGCAGTTTTACTCAATAATGATTATTAACCAGTAGCAATTTCACCTTTTCAGAGTTTCATCCAGCTTGCAAAAACCATATCAAATTCTAATTCCTCTTTAGAAGTCATATGTCTGGTATCTTCTATATCAGCACCTCGTATCAGACCATGCTAATGTTACTGCATATAAGAATTGGACATGTTCTAATACATTGCAATAACTTCTATTATCATAATTCAGAATTTCCTACGTAGTGGAAACTTTGTCTTACTTGTATTTGAATACTTAGGC
The DNA here is from genome assembly GCA_028571685.1 of Heterohyrax brucei. Taxonomy (NCBI): domain Eukaryota; kingdom Metazoa; phylum Chordata; class Mammalia; order Hyracoidea; family Procaviidae; genus Heterohyrax; species Heterohyrax brucei. Next base: position 100,656,903 of record CM053142.1, on the reverse strand, counting down.
CAGAGGCATTAAATTACGTTAAAAAAGAAACATAACGGATGCTTCCTGAGTATAACTAAACATAATATCACATTAGATAAAGACCAACAAGTGAGCTTTGTGCATACATGTGTGACTGCTTAGTCCCAAGATTCTGCAACAGGATGGGACATGGCAAAAGTTCTCCCAGTTTACAGCACTATGTTATCAATGCCCCTGAGAAGCAGAAAACTAGATTTTGGAAAAATTACTAATTTAGGAAACTGGAGCACATATGAGAAGCTCGAAAGAGTGCAAATAAAATCATGGCATAAAGCAACGGGAAGATGAAGACGGGAAAAGGAATTTCAATCCCAAGTTCTTACGACTTCAGTGAGGAGCCATTGGGCAGTCTTAAACACTGAAGTCTGTCCGTTCCTTATCACTCTGTCCTGTGACCCCTGCTTATCCACCATAAACACTGCTCACCCCATTCCCACGTTCCCTGCCATGGCTCCGCTAGCGCAAGAGAGTGTTTCTCACATTACATGTCATTACATATTGTTAAGTTTGGTAAACCTGAGGGAATTCAGAAAGAATAAAAAAGGAAATACAGCTAGTGTGACTGCTTTGGTAGGAGAAAAGGATCAGATTCCTTTAATTCCTGCATCTTTCTTAGGCCTGAGATTGTTGATGTAGCATGCTTGCTTTATCGCAGAATTATTAGTTTTCCAACAGACAATCCACAAGGAATAAGTTTGGTCCTTAAGTTTTTCCTAAGAAAACCTGAGGCTGACCCCTGCAACATGCTAAGTACAACAATCTACAATCTTCCCAAGTATACTAAATATATTTTTTGAAATACAGCACAAATTAGTTTGGGATAAAGATATACATAAATTGGTATGAGGAAATTTAGAGAATTCCAGAACCTTTAGACATCTTTTACGCCTTGATAATCCTAAAAGAAGGAGAGTTCTATATTGTTTCACACTAAGATGTGCCATGGATTTCATGAAACAATAAATACAGTGTATTTTTCTGGATCATCAGTTATACTCCATTAACAGATACTTAAACATGTTGCTTTTATAATTAAAAACTGAGATATAAGGGTTTGCAGTTCAATGAATTACTTAATGTGGCCTCTGTAGCCATGGTCCTTATAACTCCAACTCAAGTGACTAGATAGCACTACGCGAATAGGGTAATTGTGGTCCGCTAAAAGGATTGGTCAGTCTTGCTATCCACTAGTCTTCAAATGAACCATCCCAGAAGCAGCAATCAAGAAATCAAAAGACACATTGCATTGGGAAAATCTGCTATAAAAGATCTCTTTAAGGTTTTGAAAATAAACATGTCATCTTGAAGACTAAGGTGTGCCTAACCCAAGCGATGGTATTGTCAGTTGTATCACATGCATGAGAAAGCTGGACAATGAATAAGGGAGAGACAAAAAACTGACATCTTTGAATTGTGTTTTTTTGGGGGGGAGAGAAGAATATTGAATATACATGGACTGCCAAAAGAACAAACAGATCTGTCCTGGAAGTGCAACAAGAATGCTCCTTAGAAGCAAGGATGGCAAGGTTGTATCTTACATATTTGGGACACATTGTCAAGAGGGAGCAATCCATGGAGAAAGACCTAACACCTGGCAAAGTAAACAGTCAGCAAACAAAGATGACGACCATCAACGAGATGGACTGACACAAGGGTTGTAACGATAGGCTTAAGTATGAAAAAGACAGTGGGTACCATGCGGGAGCAGGCAGTGTTTGGTTCTGTTGTACCTACGACCACTATGAGTCAGCACCAACTTGATGTCACCTAACAACAACAGAACATGAGGGTATTTTGTGAACATATGTATAAGCAAGTCTCCTTTTGAATCTCTTTTTCTTAATATGGACACTGTTGCTTTCTGCGTGTATTTTTACATCTTTTTTTAACTGGAACTATTTCTTTGCCTTTTCTGTCCTTTACTTTCTTCCTTCTGTCTCTTCCCACTCTTGTCTTTTGTCTTCATTATATGTTAAAATGGTACCATTCCTTACTATGAAATTGTGCCTTATAGAGCTGTTTTCTAAATGCTTAGAATATAAAGATGAAAATAGAAATCAGCCAGCAACTGCCATTTTTAATATTTTGGGGGCTTGCTTCCAGTCTCTTTTATGTGTGTATTTAAGTGGAGGTTAATTTACAAACATATGAAATTGTTTTTAAAAGATGCTCTCTAGCACTACTTGTATTTAACACAGTACTGAAAGTGCCAGCCAGAGCAATAAGGCAATAAAAAATAAAGGGCATCCAGATTGGTAAGAAAGAAGTACGACTGTCCCTTTGTAGATAATAGTATACATAGAAAAATCAAAGGACTCCACAAGAAAATTACTGGAATTAATAAAAAGTTTCATCAGAGAAACAGTGTATGAGGTAAACATATAAAAATCAGTTGGATTTCTATAGACCAATAAAGAGAATGACGAGAGGAAATCACAAAAACAATATCATTCACAGTAGCCCCTACAAAAGTGAAATACTTATGAACAAATCTAACTGAAGGTGTAAGAGACCTATACAAAGAAAACTACAAAACAGTACTCTAAGAAACCAAAAGAGAACTATGTAACTGGAAAAATATATCACATTCATGGATAGACTCAGCCCTGTAGAAAACGTCAATTCTACCCAAAGCAATCTGCAACTCCAGCACAATCCTGATCCAGATACCAACAGCACTCTTTAAAGAGATAAAGAAACGAATCACTAATTTTATATGGAAAGAGATATGGGCCCAGATGAGTAAAGCACTATTGAAAGAAGAATAAAAAAGTAGGACGACTTGTACTGCCTGACATCAGAAGCTACTATATTCCTATGAAACAGCTTGGTACTGGCACAGGGCCAGATATGTCGATCAAAGGAATAAAATTGATAACATAGATATAAATCCATCCAGCTGTGGTCATCTGATTGTTGAAAAGGCCTCAGAGTCTATCAAGTGGGCGGAAACATAGTCTTTTCAACAAAAGATGCTGGAGAAACTAGGTATCTATCTGCAAAAAAATGCAAAAGGATCCATATCTTACACCATATGCAAAAAACAATTCAAAATGGATCAAAGACCTAAAAATAAAACCCAAAACTCTAAAGAACACATAGAAGAAAAAGAGTCAACACTAGAGGTCTAACATTAACAGGATACAAACCAAAATTAACATCATACAAACTCCAAAGGGTAAGCTATACAAACCAAAACTAACATCATACAAACTCCAGAATGCAAGCTAGATAACAGGAATCTTCTAAAAATTAAACACTTCTGTTCATGAAAAGACCTCACCAAAAGAATAAAAAAACAATCTACATACTGGGAAGAAATTTTTGGCTATGACAAATCTGACAATGGTCTAATCTCTAAACCTACGTAAAATCTAACACCTCCGCAACAAAAAGACAAATAATACAAATAAAAAATAGGTAGAGGATATGAACAGAGAGTTTCTCAAAGAAGACATTCAAGTGGCTAACAGATACATGAGGAAATGTTCTTTCTTGATCACTAGACACTAGAGAAATACAAATCAAAACCATCAGAAGATAACCATCTCATCCTGACATTACTAGCACGAGTCAAAAAAAACAGAAAATAACAAGTCCTGGAGAAACTTCTGGTAAATGGAAACTCCTACATGCTACTAGTGGGAAAGCAAAATGGTACTTGCTTAAAAAGCTGAAATAGATCTATCTTATGATCTAGCAATTTCACTTTTAGGAATATAACCCAGAGAGATAAGAGATGTCACACAAATAGACATATGTACACGCATGTTCACTGCAGTGTTGTTCATAATAGCAAAAAGGTGGAAACAACCTAGATGCTCGTCTACAAGTGAATGGATAAACAAACTATGATACAAATAAACAACGAATACTACACACTAAGAACATTGGCGAATTTGAGAAGCACCTCACAACTCAGATGAATCTGGAGGGCATTATGTGAAGTGAAATAAGTCAATCACAAAAAGACAATTATTGTATGAGACCACTATTAGTAAAAATTTATGAAGAGGTTTACACACAAAAAGAAACAATCTTTGAAAGAGGCAGATGAGCGGTAGGGATGGAAAACCACTAAATAGACAAAGATAAGTGGTAACTTTGGTGAAGGGTAAGACAATATACAGTGGTGGAGAAGCCAGCACAACTTGTACAAGGCAAGGTCATGGGAGCTACACAACCATATCCAAACTCCCTGAGGGGCCAAATAACTATGGTGAGGGCTGTTGGGATGTTGGGACCACAGTCTCCAGAAACATCTAGATCAACTGGCCTAGCAGTATAAGGACTATGTTCTGCATTCTACGTTAGTGAACAGTATCTGTGATCTCACTTCATCTTGAACAAAGGAGAATGAAGAAAACCAAAGGCCCAGTGGAAAGATTAGTCTAAAAGATTAGTCCACAAGTTCTATAGCTTCCACTAGATTGAGTCCAGCACAACTTTTGGATGGTTCCTCGCTACCATTACCAACTATTCTGATGGGGATCACTTTGGAGGGTCCTGGACAGAGCTGAAGAAAAACATAAAACAAAATTCTAACCTGCCACCCTAAGAAGGAAAAAGGAGACCAGACTTACTGGTTTGACAGACTGGAATATGGCTCCTAGACACCTTTTGAGCTCAGTAATGAAGTCACTCCTAAGGTTCACCCTTTAGCAAAAGGTAGAAATCCCCTTAAAACAAAAGAAAACTAAATGGGCACGCTAGCCCAAAGGTAGGGATGATAAGGCAAAAGAAGACAGGGAAGCTGGAAATAGGGAACCCAAGATCAAGAAGGGGAGAGAATCGACATGTCTTAGGGTTGGCAACCAAGGTTACAAGATAATATGTGTACTAACAGTTTAATGAGAAGCTAGTTTATTCTGTAAACTTTCATCTAAAGTTACAATAATAATAATAATTGGTCTGAATATCTGAGTCAAGAGCAAACAAGTAAATATGTAGGTTATCCTCATTTCTCTGTTATACCTACAAAATGAGACTTCCGCCTCACTGTTACTCTCGATAGGGGAAATCAAGAGGAAATTTAAACACAGACACATACTCCTTTCCTATAAATGAAGAAAAAGCTGCAGCTAACATAAGCGAACACTGGACCCAGGATCCCTGTTTCCTCTTCACTCACTGCTGCCCCATGTTATTTCCTGCTTTTGCTCAAAAAGTCAACACAAAGTGTCCAAAAGTGAGAAGATTTAAAGGTAAGGGAGAGTTGCATACCACCTCAGGGTCCAGCAAGTCACATGCACAGCACTCTTGGGTGTGATGTGTCCACTGCTGTGCTTCTTAGGTAATTATGGCTGAAAGCAACACAAATTAGCAAGGGAATAACGTCAGTGTGTTCAGGAAACTGGTATTATGTTCCTGTCACCCAGTTACTGGCTGCTTTCCCAACTCAAAGCCATTCGTTCAGTTCAATTATTTTCCAAGTTTCCTCAATTCCTAATAAAGCCAGACTACAGGCTTCATAGCAGAACACCACATAAAGCCAGGGACATTCAAGAAGTGTGGAAGTTCTCATGTACAAATTTATTTTCTCCATTTTGATGTGCTACATAAAGTCTTATAAAACTGTTATATGAAGTGTTTATATAAAGGACTGAATTGATATAAAGAATTTGTAAGTCTATAAAGTATCACAGGAATTGTTCCTGAGTGATAATTGAAATGATTACTCATGAAATGCACTTGGTACCCACCATCCTAACAATGCAGTTGCACTTTCTCTGGTACATCACAATTCAAGACACCTTTGTTAACATCCATCTGCATGTTTCGGCACTGAGACTTATAAAATCATTATCCTTTCTTAAATTGATAGTATACGCATGTGAATGTGTATGTTAGTCATAAACATCCATTGGATTACACAGTTATTTTTGTTTGGTAATACCCAGGAAATTTTCACTTCAAAAAAATTTAAAACAAATATCAGGAAACGCAGGAATGCCCTCTGAATCTAAGGGTAACATGCATGTGGTTCACATACTGTGACCATGACATCTAAATACTTTCTGGTTATTAGCAAACAAATATTGCTACGTAATCTGGGTCAAGTTTACTTATGACATTATATAAATTGACCTGGGGAAAATTTCTGTATGCTAATTGTCTGTGCTTTAATGTATTTTTAAAATGTGATTTCTAAGGCAGTCATTTACATTAAGATATGGTTGAGAATTTTTTTTATTGTTTTAATTTACACCATTTCTTACAAGAATGCAGGCAGTCTGCTTTCCAGATGTCTGTGGTTTTGGTCCACTGTTATATATGAAATACATTAGAGCTCACAGTAAATGTCAAAAACTGCACACTGCAATCATTAACATAAATGACCTGAGCTTTTATTTTGACAGCCTACCAAAATGATTAATTACTGCCATTCTAAACTCCCAATTTCACACTGGTTTCCCTGAGCGGGAGGATAAAATCTCAGCCATTAGTGTCTACGATACACTAACTTACAAAATTCAGTTATTGTGTGCTAAGTAAACTTTCTCTTTTCCAGCAATTAAAATGATACTTTTCTCATCATTTGCAGTTTCTGTTTTCAGCACATCATATTCAATGCATAAAATGTATGCTGCTTGCCTATGGTGATGAAATCTAAATTAATCAAAACATTTTTTATTCCATTACAGAAGCCAAGCCAAAGCCAAGTGCCACCAAGTTGGATCCAACTCATGGTGACAAGGCTTGATAATACGTAACATTTAGTTTTCCAAAATTTTTCCAGCTCCCTGGGTCTTGTCCTATCTAAGCCTGAAAGTTCTCAGCCAATACTTTCCAAAGCATACTCTTACTATTCACAGATTATTTTTCTGCAGATACACACATGTGCATGCACACACAAGTGGGCATGCACACACACGTGGGCACACACACACACAGAGATACACATAGTGGTAACCTTCTGTGTAACATCACTTTACATATCATTATAAGGGCAAGTAAACTTGCACCAACAAGAATTATTTCAATTCTTTTCCATGCAGGTCATATCTGTTTAACCCTAAATGCCTGAAACAATAGCCCAGTCAATTTCACATCTGCAAATTTTCTCAGCATGTGGACTAAAACCAGTGCTTTCTAAGGCTGAAATTTTTGATGACTATACAAACATCCTAATCATCTTGATTTAATCCTGAATCTTTCAAAATCCTAGTTTGAGCCTAAGATCTTTCAAAATAAATTTCTAAATACCAGGACTCTAAATTGGCTACACTAAGCATAGGGATTATTATCATTTAAGTCAAGGGAATGAGAAGACACTTAGAAAAAAATCTGTGCTAAAAGCAGTTTATTTTCTATCTTCTACCCGTGCCAACTAGGGTTGAGACTTGGAATTTCTGGATGGAACAAACAGTTCTTAACTACCAGCAGAAAAGTTTGCAGTTTGAACCTACCAAACAGCATCCAAGAAGGCAGACCCAGCAATTTGCTTCTGAAAGGTCATAGTCTTGAAAACTCTACAGAATAACTCTACTCTGCATGTATGGAGTTACCACAAGCCAGAAACAGTCTGAGAAGAACTACCAACACTCTGCTGAGACACAGAGAGCCATCAGCATACGTCTCTCTTTCCGACTTGAGGCAGGGATGATGTACGTTTTCATATTTGAATTCCCAAAGATTCAAATGAGGCCAGGCATATAGTCAGAGTGCTTGCCCAACAGAGAATGTATCTGCTTACTCACTTATTCATTCAACAAATTGTTATTAAATGCTCCAAAGGAGTCAGCACTGTTCTGGGTCCTGGAAACACAATGAACATGGCAGGCCAAGTTCTTGTGCTCAGAAATCTTCTGCTCTAATGTGGGGAGATACAATGAACATATAAATACAGCATGTGAGATGGTAATGGTGCAATGAAGTATAATAATAACAGTGCCAGGAGGCTAGAGAGTGCCCGAGGTGAAAGGTGGCAGTTCTGTTGTATACGACATAATTTAGGAAGTCTTCCCTGAAAACAGAACATTTGATTAGATTCCAATATGAAGTGAGGGCCAAGCCTAGAGCGCACCTGGGGAAAGTGCCTTCCATGGGAGGTACAGCAAGTGGAAAGCCCTGAGAGAGGCGTCTGTTTGACCTGCTGAAGGAACAGGAAGGCTGCCGGTTTGGTTAGTGCTGAGTAAGCCCCAAGGGAAGGGGGCGGCAGGGGAAGATCACGCAGAGTTTATAGACCACGGAAAGAACTTAGGATTTACTGATGACATGGAAACTCATTAGACAACTATGAGCAGAGGAGTAGACTGACCTGACTGCAATGTGGAGAATCTGCTGTAGTGAGGTGAGAGGAAGGGGGGAGACCACATAGAAGGGCTTTGCCGTGATCTAGGAGAGAGATACAGTGGTTTGGTGCAGGTGGTGGAACGGAGTTTCATTCTTCACATATTGCGAAAGTAAGCTAAAGGGTTTGCTAATGTCTGTGTGAAACAAGTAAACAAGGGTGACTCCAAGGGTAGGACCTTAGAAACTGAAAGAACAGGGATTCCCTTTACTGAGATGGGGAACAGTGGGAGGGCAGGAGTTGGAAATCAAAAGTTTACTTTTAGACATGGAAGATTTCTTATGCCTGCTACACGTCCAATTGACAATAGGGAAAGTAGACGCAGTCTGTGTTAGTGGTCAGAACGGCGTAGATAAAGGTAGGAGAACTCAAGGCTGACCTAGGAACACACCTATAAGGTCCTCAGCATTTCAAGACTGGGGATACGGGAAGCAACAGATGAATGTCTGAGTGACTATGTTAGCTAAAGACGGAAGTAGGAACATCAAATACTCTGGCTTTTGTTAGTCAAAGAGACATATTCTTCTAGAGTAAAATCCTCTGTTTTGTATAATATACTTTACATGAAAAATCTATTTTTCTGCTTTGAATTAAATATAAGGTTATGCTATCATAGAAGTTTTAAAAAGTACTAGATGTAGAATGTATAGTAAGAAACATCACCCTCCCCAAATTAGTCTGAAAGATAATTTTCCTTTGACATAGCTGTAAAGACAAATGATTTTCATTTTCAAAAATCTCTTAATTAATGCTAAACTTAATTTAGCATTAAGTATCAATGAAGTCAAAACATTTCAATTTGTTCACATGCTGTCAGGTAACCGCTTGAGTTTTTCTTTCACCCTTCAACCAACTGCTTTGTCACTACTTTAGCACAACTCATGATATTTGATCATAATGAAAACATTTTGAGATCAGTATTTTTTCCAGGTTAAACCAAAGGCTGCATTTAGTTAATTTTCAAAATGGTAATTATTCACTATAATAACAGAATTAACTATCCCTACCCAGTTGTCAACATTTTTTTTTCTTTTTTAAATCTAAGGAGTTGTATCTGTTCAAGTAGTTGAAACTGAAAATACTCTTAAAATCTGATTTTGACTACTTCCACATATATCTTGCTTTGCTTTTCATTCCATTGGATTATCTACTGGGGGTAGCAGGAAATTGTGTGGGCAACTTAAAAAGATGGAGAAATATCAGGAAAAAGTTCTTATTTCTTCCACCTTCAAAAAGTAAGAAGCGTTTTTGACTTGGTAAAAAATTTTGAGGCTAAAATAGAACAAAGTAATGGAAGAACAAATGGACAGCAAAAGTAGATGCTAAGATACTCTTATCAGATATGGCAAAACCTTTTAGCCTCAAAAGGCACTGCGCATAGGGGAAAAGGAGGAACTAGAAACTTATTATGAGAAAGACACCTCCGCCAATTCTGTTTTGCCCCTGGATGGTGTCTACACGGAGGGCCACACTCAGGAGGGCACAGCCAAGTGCACAGCCAAGTGCACAGCCTCCAGCAGCAGCAGAGACCCTGAGCAGGCGGCTGCTGTTCTCCATCCTCGAGGGCATTTTGTGGAAATTCATATTTTTGGTTGAGACTTTTATCTGACATTTTAGTGAAGCAAGAAAAACATCGAAGTAAAAAGTACAAGGGAAGATTACAGAAGTAGCAAGTTAAAAAAAAAAAAGAATAAGAAAGTAATAATAACCTTACGAATCCCTGGAGCTTAACTGAAGACAAGATGTATAAAAATACATTTTTGAAGATAATAAAAACATCTAGGGTCTCTAGGACTCCACTGGAGATATCATCCAGATTTCAAGTTTATAGTTCCTATTTCAAAACATTTGATTGCTATGCTAAAACTAAAGAAAACTTCTCAGGGAGGGGAAAGGAATTTCAAATGCTATAGTTAAAACAAAGAGAGGGTTATGTAATCAATCATCTGAACATCTGCAATACACAGTAAGAAAAATTCCCCTCCCTAGTTTAAAGTGGGAAAGATAATTTCCATAACAGGTTCATGTGTATATCTTTAAATGTTAACTATCGGATTTGAGTCTAAGACTACACTATTTGCACTGTTGACACGTACAATCTCTACTGGAAGCATTTAACAGTGTAGCTCTAACACAGCTCAGCAGCAGCACTCAGCTTTCTTGTTCTTCCAAACTGTGGCCCAGAATTATTAAGAACTATTAAGATTAGGATGTCTTTTATCATTGTTCTGGTGGTCACAGACACACACTCCTGAAGTTGATTTGGATTTATATAGAAAGATATGCTGCACATAAATGGATTATTCCATCCTTTTCGATTCTATCACAATACTGACGAGTGCGCACAAATGGAGTGGCCTCCCCACACCAATATGCCCATCTTATCACATCCTCCGCATGAACTGACTTTAAGAAACTAGAAAACGTCTTTAGATTATAAAATTATCAAGAAGCATGTCAAAGCAGTAGTTTATAATCTATTTACACTTCATTTCTGCTTATGACAGGACCTGGCAGAACAAACTGCTTTTCACCCTCTGCATCCTCTTCCCAGCTGCTCAGAAGCTCAGTCTCCACGAGTCCTAGAGCTTCAGAAGGCGGCCCCGGCTCGGCCACCGTGGGCCAGCCAAGTACGCTCCTAAGTATTTACTTGATTCCAGGTCACCATAAAAAATGATCAACTCTTCTGCTTAGCATTAGTGTTTTTGTTGTTGTTTCTGTTGGGAGGAAATGCTATGATATTTCTTGTTTCCTCATCTTTCTTTCTAAAATAAATTTATATATGTATATGTGTGTCTGCGTGTGTGTATGTGTGTACTTGCATGTGCACATGTGCATGTATTAATAGGTATTTTCCTTTGTGTTGAATTTCTGTGGGCTGAAAATACATATTTAACCATAATAATACATGTAAGTTTATATGTGTACATCTCTGCAGCTACGTAATTTTTATAAGCACTTACTAAAATGTTAGAGGTATTTCATAATTGGGCACAGTATGTGACAGTTTCAATTTTCTCTCTTGAAAAATCTATATGATTTCATACTATCATACAAAAGTTAAAGAAACAGAGTATATAAAAAGGATGTGATCCTGTGTTTAAGTCCTACTTCTAAGATCTTTGTTAAAACTTACTGTCTCAAAGCACTGATAAATAAGATATAAATTATTTTATTTATTTCTCTTTTTCTTTCTACCTGTCATTTCTCAGAGGTTATGGGGGTGGATATATTTGATGGGGGTGGATATGTATTTGAAAATTATGGACACATTTTCTTTGTTTTTGTTAGGTTTTGTCAAGTCAGCTCCAGCACATAGTGACCTTATGGATACCTGAATGACACTGTCTGGACTTGTGCTGTCTTCATAGATCACTGGTATATAGGTACATATACCACTGGTGTATACATCACTGGTATATACGTGCCCACGCCTGTGGCTCATTGTTTCAATATATCTCACTGAGGCTTTGCCTCATTTTCACAGACCATCTACTTTACCAACCATGATGTCTTTTTATAGAAATTGGTCTTTCCTACTGATATATAAAGTGAGCCATATTTTCACTCTTCTTACTTCCCTCATTTCTAAGCATTCTAGTTATTTCTCTTTTGAGAGTTTTCAAATTCCTAGATGGCAGTTATCAACTTTTTCTAACTCAAACGTGCTTGAATTAACACTTGATAAGTGGATAAATGACTAATAAATATAAGCTTATGCTGGAAGTGGGAACCCAGAATTGTCACAGTCTGTGGCCCCAGACAATCCAGAGCTGTTCAGCAAAATGAAAACTCTTCCAAGGACAAAGCTGCAATCCTCATCCCAGGGGAGAAATTCTCAGTCTATTGAGTCACCTAGGCAGTTCAGTCCACAAATATTTATTGTATGAATGAAGATGAAATGAATAAGAAACTGAAGTCCTTTCTAAAAGAGAATTGAGGATTTCTTTTATGCTAGTTTCTAGACAAGACCATCATCCTCAGCCTCAATAATATGCTTGAGACCAGGTCAGCATGGTTATAAGAGTTACTTTTCCACGATGATGGTATATGTAACTGTGCCAGCTTTTGTAGTTATTACTCTATGTTCTTCATTTCTTACTTATTCCCCCAAATTACTTTCGGCAAAGAATGTAGTGTATGAATAAACGTATTTCTATTATAGAATAGAAAATTCAGCTTTGATAACTTTATTAGTCAGGGTCTCAACAGAGAAGCAGAGGCAATGAGAAAGAACTTCATATTTAGTAAAGGGATTACACTGGAGTGAGCTGCAGGTGCCAGTTTAACAGTTCATGTACTGCCCTTGTGGGGGCCTGAAGTCGACAGGGCAAGCAGCTTGGGAGGAAAGATGGGCGGTAAGTCACAGACGGGGGAGGGAGGAAGAAAAAACAAACCCACTGCCATCAAGTCAATTCTGACTCAGCGACCCTATAGGGTAGAGCAGAACTGCCCCATTGAGTTTCCAAGGAGCGCCTGGCAGATTCAGACTGCGGACGTGATGGAGAGAAAGATCAAAGCAGAACGTACAAAGATGAGCTGGAGTTTGCATTCCTAGAGTTTGCATAAGAGCAAACTAGTCTGCCTTTCTCTTTTATTGCCCTAAAGCCCAACTTTAAGGATAGAGATGACCTATAGGAGAAGCTGGCTTCATCATAGACTAAGCATGCTTGGGGCCCAAGAGTTGCTGAAAAGATGTGGCAGAAGCTGGAGGAGCTGTTAGCCAACTGGTGCCCCAGGCAGACCCACCAGGAGCTGTAGGCACCCCAGGCCCAGATATTGCATCACACTAGCAGGAAAAACCAGTAGATCTGTGGGCATGTGTGTAAGCTACAACCATCCCTAAACCTATCACCAACTTCCAAGAGTAAAAGGTAGCCATGGCTTCCTTTCTGCCCTGGAAATGTTGCACAGATTTCTCTTACTGCCCACCTTAGTCCAGAACTATACAGGAAAAAGAATTCTGAGAGATGCAGATCCAGCTTAGTTTGGCTAAACAGTGGGGTGGGGGGTGTGTGTGTGTGTGTGTGTGAAACCTTCAAGAGTGGAGGAGAAGGCAATCACCCCAGGATTGTCTGGAAAAGGTGCTCAGAGTGCTCATACTAAAAGAATAAATGTATAAATGCTACTAAAAACATTCACCTAGTTTGTCTTATTAAACCTAAGGTTATACCACCAATATTCCAGATATGAAAAGTAGAAAAAATATGAAGCTCCTATTATATGCTCCATACTATATTAATGCTTCATTATTACCATGTCATGTAATCCTCAGAATCATGTTGTAACATAGCTGTTGAAATCCATATTTTATAGTTGGACAACCTACGGCTCAGTGAAGATGCATTTTCCATAACTACTGGGCATTCGATTCAGCCCACTCTGGTAACAAAAGCTCGCCTTCTTTACATTAAGCATTGATTTTGAGACATTTAGCCTTCAATGGAAACCCTGGCAGCATTGTGGTTAAGTGCTATATTTGCTAACCAAAGGGTCAGCAGTTCAAATCTGCCAGATGCTCCCTGGAAACTCTATGTGGAAGTTCTACTCTGTCCTGTGCGGTTGCTAAGAGTCAGACTCCACTCAACTGCAATGGGTATGTTTTTGTTTGTTTGTTTTTAAAATGGGTTTTGACTTCAACAGCTTCCAGGAGTAGGTTGTTTAACTCCTTCTACAAATGCAGATCGCAGAATACACAACAAAATTAGCCACCACAGTATATCATAGCTGCAGATGTTAATCCCTGCTGTCACTCATCTCTATAACATAAGAAACGAACTAAAAGCATAGGTCATAGGCCAAGTCCATCTTTGGAACGTATCACCTAAAGAGAATCAGCAGATCAACAAGCAATTAGTTGATAGGGAAACCAAGCCTGAGTAATTTTTGCCGATGTTTTCAAGATCTTCATTATGACTACATAATCTAGCCACTTTGGCCAAAATAAACCACTTGGCTACCTGTGGCTAATATAACCGACATGTGTATTAGTCGGCCCGCCAGTTCATTTTAATTAATGCTCCTCTAAAATTTAGATTTTTCCTTTTACTCTTTAACACCAAGCTCACTAGCTATAATTATTGCATCTTTTATGGTCTCCGAGACAGGACCTTGTGCAGTCCATGGATTCACATTTGACAACCACTTTCCTGCTATGCCAATGAGGATAACAGGAAACAAACACCTAGGAATGATCTTCCAAAAAACAGTTCTGAAAACCATCAGCTAGAAATTTGTCAGATGTTTACAATTAATTCAACTATAACAGCGATACTTACAAGGACAAATTTTGAAAGCATCGCGTAAAAAGAGCACAGAACGTGAAATGAGTCAAGATTTACCACATTCTCAGCTGGACAAACTGCTGCTTGCTTCAACTATTTAGTTCATCTTACCCAAGAGGACAATGAGTGCTTCCTTCCAAACGTACCCATTAGAATCCTAATCCTGAAAAAGGGAAAGTGACCCTACTACGGGTATATTAGAGTTTAAAGCCCTAGTATCTTTTCCTCTGGAAACTTTTAACCTCTCTCTTCTTCAAGCTTTTAAGAAGTTTGCCTTTTTAAAAATGACTTTACAGTAACCCAAATCTGAAATTCTATAATTTTTCTTCTCATTCCACTAGCCTCTCTGGTACACCTGCTTATCAGCAGGAGAGGCTAAATTGGCTTTTTAAATCTATAGAAAAATATCAAAAGTGCTTGAAAATGGGTTATTTGAGGCTTCTCTTGTCATCTTTTAATGCTAATACACTACAGCATTCTTTAGCTAATAGCTGCTTTTCTTAGCTTGTTCGTACTGATACAAAAGAACACTATGAACGGGCAGCTTTAACAAATAGAAATTTTTTTTTTTTCTCACAGTTTAGGAGGCTGGAAGTCCAAATTCCAGGCACCGGCTTTAGAGGAAGATGTTCTCTGTTAGCGCTGCAGGAAAATTCTGGTCTCAGCTTCTCTAGTGTTCTACCAGTCCTTGGAGGTCTCCTCCGCAGGCATCTAACTTCCCCTCTGTCAGTGCTTAAGTGAGTAGGCTTGCTGAGGCTTGCTGATGCAGCCTCATTAGCACAACAAAGAAAATCCTAACCCCAAATGGAATTACATCCACAGGTATTAGAGTTAGGATCTGAACATGTTTGGGGAGACAAAACGTAATCCATCATGGTCTTCAGTTAATATTTGGTGCATGAATGGACCGTAGTAAATAAAGAAAGCAACTAATTTCCTGACATCATTGCACCAGTTCAAAATCTGGTAAACAAAGCAGGTGACAGATTTGTTGCCTGAGCACTAAATTACATTATTTTATCACACATTATAAAGCAATGTATATTAAATCTAATTATGTGACATTTTAATTGGGACAGTTACTTTGAACACCTATAGCAATAAATGTGGTCAAATTAGAACCATATGAATACAATTAATAAAGATAGTTGCTGTGAATATAAACATATTTTTAAATTATTAATAATTCCTTTATATAATCGACTACTGTTGTCTACTTTGTTCATTGAATAGATTCTGATTTTCCTTTTTCCAAAGTAGTTAGAGTAAGAGGGCACCAATGTCCAAGAAATGCAATGATTATAAGAGATGATAGTATACAGCTGTTTTTCAATTTTCATGTTTTAGTTTTCCAGTCATGTAATTTGTTTTGTGAACTCTGATCCTTCTTCTCTGTTTTCGTAATCTGTGTTATCATTTATTTTAAATGCTATCAGTTCTCCACTCTTACAACACAGAATGTTAAAAAAAAAAAAAATTAAGAAAATTTCTAATTTTTCTGTCCTCTCTCCCAAACAAATACCACTTATACAGGACAAGAGAGTGAGCAACTGAAAATAAATATTGTTCTCAGCTATGTAAAATACTCTAGTCTCATCACTTTTTCCTTATTCTTTTGGTTAGACTGAAATTAAAATAGATATGTCTCAGTTCCCAAGTGCTGCTATAGTGAAAATACCACAAGTGAGTAACTTTAACAAACAGAAATTTATTCCTTCGACGATTAGGAGGCTAGAAATCTGAATTCACAGCAGCAGCTCCCAGGGAAGGCTTTGTCTCTGCTGGTTCTGCGGGAAGGCACTTGTCATCAGACTTCCCCTAACGCCGGGGCTTCTCAGTGCGAGGACCGCAGGCCCCAAGGACATGCTCTGCTCCCAGAGGTTCTTTCTGGGTGGTATGAAGTCTGTCTCCTCTCTGTTAAATTCTCTCTTTCACATCTCAAAAGAGATTAACTTAAGACACAACCTAATCCTGTACACTAAGTTATGTTAATACATAACTGCCTCTAATCCGGTCTCATTAACATCATACCAAATTTGTTGCTTCCTATAAAGCCCTATAGAATGATTCTGTTCCAAATCAGCCTCTCACTTCACTCCCACTCTGGTGCCTCTGTGATCTAGTTACGTCCGATCATCTACCATCTTTTAAGCATTTTGATCTTTCCTTCCCCCAAATTCTGCAATACGCCTGTCCTGGATAGAACTGTATAAAAATGTATACATGAACTTGGTCAGGCCATGATTTCCATGTTTATGTGATTGTTTACAATCTTGCTATTTGATGGAGTTTTCCTGTGTGTTACAAATTCTGTCGTTATGATTTAATAAGATGGATTAGTGGCAGTGATATATTGATGAGGTTTACAAAGTTGGATGGTGTCTCAAGCCATCTCTTTTGAAATATAAAGAGAAATGAGCAGAGAGACACAGAGACCTCATACCACCAAGAAAGTAGTACTGGGAGCACAGCGTGTCCTTTGGACCTGAGGTTCTTGTGCTGAGATGCTCCCAGATCAAAAGAAGACTGATGCAACACAAGGACCTTCCTCCAGAGCAGAGAGTGGCATTCCCTGGAGCTGATGCCCTGAATTTGGACTTGTAGCCTACTAGATCATGAGAGGACAAACTTTTCTTTATTAAAGCTATCCTCCTGTGATATTTCTGTTAGGTCAGCACTAGATGACTAAGACAGTGCCCCTCTCTCCTATGCATCAGAAATGCCAGTTCCTTCAGGATACTTTCTTTGACTTTTGATTCCCTGCAAAATATCAATATTTCCTTCCTTTGCTCTAAGCAGGCACAGAGGAGAGAAAATTTCTCTCTCAGGACACTTGTACATTTGCTTTGATCTGTTTTATACTAAAGCTAGTCATTCTCGGTCACTGGACCATAAGCAACTCCACTTAGGGACTGCATTTCAATAACCTCTTCAGTATCTTTTAATCTGGGTGCCCAATAAATGTGAGTTTAGGGGTATTAAAAATAATTCAAATTAATTAATTAATCTAGATTTTATTTTCCCTGGGATTCAATTGTGAAATGGCTAAATTGCTTACTTACATTGCTGAATACATCTTTCGGCTTTAATTTGGCTTTTAAAAGTTCAACAATAAAAATAAGTGTTATTTGTTTGAAGCTGAAATTCTGTAAGTGTGGTGATACCAGGTTATATTCAAGTTGGCTAGACAAATATTTTTGGAGTGTCCACTGTATATGGAAACCCGAGCAGAATGGTGGCTAAGTGCTGTATCTGCTAACCCCAGAGTTCAGCAGTTTGAATCCATGAGGCATTCCTTGGAAACTTTATGAAACAGTTCTACTCTGTCCTATGGGGTCACTACAAGTTACAATCAACTCAAAGATAGTGGGTTTTGTTTTTTTTTCCCTATTGGATACAAGCTATAAGTTTGTGGATATCTATACACTGCAACAAGTTGCAAGCTGGTAGCCTATGGGCCAAACAACCCTCAGATCATAGATGTGTTTTGTTTGGCCATGAGGGTTTGTGAAATTTCTGAACTGACATTTAAGAATTGAGACTGTATACATACAAATCTTAGATTTCTGATCTCTCTTAAAAAAAAAAGAAGGTCTAGCATTTCTGAGTCCACATGTTCATAAAGCAGTATGTGTATTTAGCTTGCCATAATTCTCACCATGCAAGGGGTCTGCATATGGACTCAATCATGAGATCTTAATGTGTATTATCTGCCTGTTCTTCTAGAATTTTTTAATTGTGCCCCTGGTTAGCAAACATAGAACTCATAGAAACAACTGTTTCTTTTTTTAGTTTAATACTCTTTATGAAATACTATCATTGTAAAAGGCTGAAATTTGAATCTACAATATTTTCAATTTTATTTCATTATTTGGTCATTGTCAAATGTTCCCAGGAAGTACAGTAGTTCAAGGTGAACAAAATGCCTTATGAATGAATCAGGTGAGAAGGAGGTGGTACTTGAAGTATTACCGTGGTTGTGACGTCAAAGAGTGAACATTTGTTGTTAAAACTGAACAACAGAAAATTCATAGGGATCATCCTAAAATACTGGTTTTCCTTAATTTTCACTTCATAATGGATCAGACAGACCAGACCAACTTAGGAATACTAATGCTCTGAAAGGTGTTTCTAATAGGTTTCTAAAGAGCTATCTGTGTGTTTAGGTAACCTCCTAACCCCTTCCGGTGCAGGTTGGCGGGTCATTTACACAGACTGGTGGCTGGCTTCAAAGCCGAGCCCCGAGGAGTGCTAGGAATGCACCCTTCCTCAGTCTCCCAGTCGGTCCACTCCAATTAGTCTCATATTTACTGACTTGTGCTCATTCACATTTCATCTTTGAAGGCTGAGACAGGCTGTCTCCATCTGTCATAGGGTTAAATAACCATCTCCAATTTCAGGAGATTTAATGAGCCAGAACAGCACAGCTCTGATCCAATCAATTGCTAAAGGACACCAACGAACCCAGGAAAGAAAACATTGCCCTCGAAGCTTTTTGTGAATGTGATTATTCCATCTCATACAAGTCATGTGTAGATGAACCTCTGATGCTTCTTATGTGCTCACATGTGACTGTGTCCTGTCATCCCAGAAACTCAGATGCCACCATCAAACAGTTGTTCCAGTAAGATCCCTACACGTTAGACAAGCTGGAAATCTATTTTCTTCCACAAGGATTTTACCACATTATGACTGTAGGAATTCCTCTTCAGAAACAAAAGTCCCCTCACACTCTTTTCCTAGGATTTGGATTCCTCGGTTTTGAAACTCTGAGTTGTACATCCAAACTTTTCTAAGATGGCTTTGCTGACTAAAGATTTTCAGTTTCTTTCTTAACTTTGGCTGCTCACATCCATAATCTTCATGGGAATCTCAACTGGATAAAGTCATAGAAGTTATTCTTTTGAACATCTTTTGAAAATAAAAAATACATAGATCTCAATTTCTTGCTAAAACAATTTTGCAAAATACAGTGACAGTATTAGGAGAAGCCCTATCATTCTGGAGCTTTAAACAGGAAAACTCCAGATACACTAGCAAGCAAATGTCTCCTTGTGGTAGTCCATACTGGGGTTTTAAGAATTCTGTTAATCAAGAGGCAATACCTTCACGGCAATGGACTATTCTTCACAAAGCCAACACTGCTTTGTAATTGATGCCAGTCACAGAAGTGTTCCCTTATAGATCTGGAACTGGACTTTTCAGCTTTTCACCTCCTTATGCGTCATACATGGAAAGAATACCAATATTATTACCTGGAAGCTAAGCAACACAAGGCACTGCCTCATTTTAGGCCTCAGTAACATAGCTGATGAACACACCCTCACACTGGCTGAAAAACAGAGATCTTTTTCACACTGTGCCTTCAGGACATAGGAAATCACAATAACATTCTTTTGCTCTCTGGTATCTAATGCTGAGGAGCAGGTGAAACTATTTGAGCATCAGCTCTTTCCTGTTTTATTATGAAAATAAATATTCATGCTCCTTAACATACAGTTCCCTAATAGATTTGCAATCTAGGTGTGTTTGTGCGTTACAGACGGCATTCTGTAACACATCTCTGTGTTTTTTTTTAAACTCACTTAGAAAACAGTCAAAATGTTTATGCTTATGTGAAAAAACAAATAACACGAATATATTTTAAAATAATTAATTTATTAAGACAACCATGTATTACTGACTTTTTTGTTTAATTTAATAAGCATTCTAACTCAGTTACAAGCAGAGTCAGAGTATTTTTAAGAAGATTTCTGAAAAATTATTCTGTGTGTTTCAAACTACCTTCAAACACTCTGACTTCTCATGTTGCTTTCATGGAATCAGAGGCTTTTAGTGCTTTAACTGACTGCAACTACTATTGACAAATAACAAAATCTCAGCTCAGAAAGAGATACTAATTGTCACATATACAGCAAAGCTTGGAGAGGAATCACAGCTGATAATTTCCAGATTTTCTATCACAGCACTATCTAGTAAAAAATAATCACAAAAATTTTAACACTGCAAAAGTAAATCCATACAATTTCTTGGAAAGATTCTATACATTACAGCACATAATCAGGGAAACCCATCACTTTGGGATAATCACACCTGCAGGCAAACTTGTTTGCATGCAACCACTGCTCCAACATCAGGAGAGTTGAATTAAATAGATCAGCAAGTTATCTAACTTACCTTACAGATTGTTTTTTTTCCTGTTGTGTTTATGTCAGGAAAGAGTGAGTTCAACCCTTTTTGAAATAAATGGTGTTACTGAGAAATTAGGCAATGTAAATGCCAACAAATGAGTTTTTAATGCTGAAGACACAAAAGCAATTTTGATAGACATGTGTTTTCTGTAATAACAGCTCTAAATAGAGCAATTAAGAAATTTAACAAATCCATTAATGATAATAGAGCAGCCTTGCTGTTCAAGGGCTTATCAAGTCCAAATCTGGCTTCCAGCTCCCTGTATCTACTCAGCCCTAATCAGTGTTTTTCATTTAAGATGGATGTGCTGCTAATAGAGGCAATGTGAGCTCATGAATGGATTTCTGTTCTATATGGCTCAATATTTCTGTTTGAAAACACACACGCACATATCTGCACACTATGCACCTACATAGTCCATTAAACCACAGGGGAGGAGACAGCAATGGCATTTAAAACATATTAGCAGGTCTGTAACTTCTGGTTTCCAGGACAAACAGGATGAACATTAAGAAATGGCTGCAACACAGATTTAAAGGATGCCAGAGTAGCAACAAAAGCCAAGTCACAAACCTACCTTGTAAAGGAACTACTTGTGGAGACTTGGAAAAACATCACTAAATTCACCCACTTTATACACCGCTAAAATTATGATTATCTTCAAAAAACGTCCAGTTTGATTGCGTCAGAGCTTCCAGCCTGGGAAGAGAGGCTATCCTCCCAGAGCCAAGTGATGAGAAATGCAAAGAATATCATTGTCTTCACCTAGGACTCTGAGGAAAATGAAGGTTGCCCAATGGTCAGGCATTCATCTGCTAACTGAAAGATCAGCACAGGCACTCCTTGAAAACCTCATAGGGCAGTTCTACTCTGTCCTGTAGCATTGCTAGGAATGGGAGTTGACTGGAGGGCAATGGGTTTCATTCACCTGAGTTCAATAAAGTGTAAAGTATCTTAGTTGCCAAGTTGTTGAGAATTGCCGCAATGTCGAAAGCCCAGCACAGGAAGAGATTCAAATGAAAAAAATCCAGTACAAACATTAAGCCAGTGGTAGTGAAATCAGATGAAAGTACACACCGTAACTGCATCGACTCCTGGGCTTTCTTACACAGATACGGCAGCAGGCGGAAATGCCACTAGTCTGAGCCAGTGAAGCTTAGCTCTAATACTGCTAAAGTAGTGTACAGCCTTAACTGGCTGTGTACACTTACCTGAAAAGGATAATCTACCAATAAATGATGAAGCAACGTGGCAGAAACAAGAAAACCAACTGCCCTTGAGTCGGTCCCAGCTCATGGTGACCAACATGAAAGACCATGAATCCAAACTCTAGCCTGAAGTCTAACATTTTTGGTTACGAGATTTTTGAAGAATCTTGCCTAGCACTCAATGTTCAATTGGAATGGTGAACTTTTCATTCTCTCATTTAATAAAGTTCCCTTCCCTGCTGCAGGAGAACCTCCAGGTTCACGCGTTCAGGGTTCTTCAGTGAACAGAGCAGGCACAGCGGTGCAGACCTGTCTGTCTCAGGTTCTCCGTGGAAAAACTAGACGACTCAACAGGGGGGAGTATTACAGAGCACAGCGTGACGTAGGGTTTCATTGCAGCGACAGGTTTAAAACCAACCTAGTGTGGGAAATTCAATTACAAGAAAGTAGAAAAGTATACTTGAATGCTCAGAATTTTTTAAGGATAAGAGTGTGTTATATCCCAGCCAGGCTAATATTCCAGCATAACTCTTCTTCTAACTTTCAAAATCTAAGAGATTATCTCCACAGAAATAGAGTACTTTACAAATATAAACACAAAGACATTGAGAAAATCACCATATCTCACTTATATAATATTGACATTCATAGACACAGTGCAATAAAGTGCTAAGACTCATTTCCTTGAGGTAGTCAAAAGAAGTTGTCAACATGAATTTCATTTTCTTTTTAAGAAAACTCATGCTTATACTTATCAGTGACATTGTCTGACTCAAAAAACCAAGAGTGTCAGAGCCCTCTGAATGTAACATATTCCGAACAAAGATGGCTTTGTGCTCAGGAAAGTGATAAAATCCTCCTGGGAGGATTTTCCCCACAGTTAACACTCTAATCCACTGTACATTCTCCTTCTGGCAAAAGGCCTTTCAAGATGCAAGCTCAAGGTTAGGGTTTTTTTCAATCTATTATATCCAACGTAAGCAGTCTATTCATATAATACTAATGCTGTTGTAAACTTTCTTGAGGACTCATGGATTCTCAAAGTAGTACAAAAACTACTCCACTGCCAGTAAGGCTGACTTCTGCCCCATACCTAATTAAAATTAACCTTCAGACTAAAGAAACTCTTATGAACTTCCCTTCTGTGCTTTAAGAGAAGTATGACGACATAAATAGCAGTGATGTGCTATTGATGAATGGTTACTGATGAATGGTTACTACTGTTCAGCTCATTGGAGAAACACTTGAACACATCCTCACTTGGCACCGGCAGACTCTGCAGACTTACTGACAACTTTTGGTAGTAAGAGGTATAAAATTCATTCTTGCTGGCTCTGTGTTAGTCCAGTCTAGTTGACTGTCTTTTCTTATATCACTTTATTCACAGCACGAGCATTATCAAAGACCTTTTCCTTTATGGTATCATCAGTCAATTAAGTAGCACTGACAAACATCTCTGAAAGCTACTATTACTAGTAGGTATCTATATGTGTTGTATGTTTGTGTAGATTTTTGTTTGCTTGTTAGATATGACTTTTCTATTTCTACTTCTGGTCAATTTACTTCTTATTATAATACTTCACATAGGAAATATGTTACAGTTCCTTAAACACTAAGTATCACATACCTGTATACATATGTGCATACCATAGTCCTAGCAATGTTGATATTCCAGTTTGCAGCTGGATGAGCCATTTGCAAACTCCTACTCTCCCCGACAAAATATAAAGAAACAATGGAGGTATTCAAAATCACTACAGATTGTAGTTCTTTGGTCTGAGATAAGTAGAATAAAGCTCACACCAAATCTCAAACCTAATTAGTTCTGACTACCACATGACAAAACACACTTCGCATAGATGACATGTGGCGTAAATATATTTTTAATCCATCATTTTGCTTATTTTACTTGTCGTCTATGAAAGATAATCTGACAGCTGCATAACTAACAGCTATTCGTCTAAATACATGGATTCGTCTACAGGTTTTGAATAGTTCTCCAAACTTGGAGAGGGAAAAACTAACTCCATGAGATGCATGCTGTTGCTGTTAGGTTCAGCTGAGTAGACCCCCCGCTCGGTAGCTTCACCAAGGGTGGGGGTTGCCCTCAGGCAGGGCAAAAAATCTTCTACCCTTTCAATCACACTACATGGTATGGTATTGAGTCACAATTTGTAATCTTACTTGGATCTTAAAAAATTTCTCGGGGTTCAATATTATTAACATACCAATGTGCTTGACAGAGGCAACACCTTAAACTACAGCTTACAAACAAGAAGCGCTCAGTCTGCATTTCACAAAATATCTTGCACAATTAATAGGCATTAGTCTCTGTTCTAGCTCTGGAATCCTTAGGAGTGGACAAAAAAAAAAAAAAACAAATATCCACTTCCTCAAGAAACTTTTGCTCTAGTAGGGAATAGACAGAAAATAAGCAAACTAGCTAAGCACATTCTGTAGTACGTCATCCATCGCCATCGAGCGGAATCTTACAGCAACCCTGTAGCATAACACATTAGAAGGTGCTAGTTCTGTGGAAGGAGTCCTAGTGGCTAAGCACTTGGCTGCTAATCAAAAAGCCAGTGGTTTGCACCTACTAGCCGTTGCATAGGAGAAAGATGCAGCAGTCTGCTTCCATGAAGATTTATAGCCTTGTCAAACCCTAGGAGACAGTTCTATTCTGTCCTACAGAGCCACTAAGAGTTGGAATTGACTCAGTGGTTTTAGTGTTTAGTTCTATGGAGAGAAATAGAATAGGTCAAGGTGCAAAATTACAGAAGGTAGACAGGCGAGAGCTCATTCACAGAGAAGTCGATATTTGAGCAAGGCCATGAAGCTGGTGAATGCGTGGGTCATGGGAAGTTATTTTGACATGCATAGGGAACACACTGAATTTTTCAGATAACTTCAAAGGCCCCATGTTAAAACATAATGTCAAATGATCAACTAAAACATTGTTTCAGTAGTATTTAATCAGTTTCTAAGGAAAAGAGATTGACAATAGGTAAACTGGGACCAGCATGAGTGTCTCTAAAGGTAAAATGAGCAAGGAAAGGAGAACTGAACTGGACGGGGAAGTGTGATGCTGATACGGTCTACCTACCCCACAGGTATGCCTGAATCTGATATAATCCAGACTGGGGAGAAGGCATGATGCAAACAAAAATCCGAGATGACAAGTCCTAGGACACCTTAATAGTTGTTGCAGTTAACATGCTAAACAAGCTGAGGCAAGGGACACAGTAAAAGCAAAGACAAGAATTGCAAAGGCTTGTATTGACTTCTTACCCAGAGAATGTTCTGAGTCCTTCCCAACCCAGTCTAATGCTCATTTGTCTCTAACAAACTGAATCATGGGTGGAATCATCTATTTTAATACAAAAAAGAGAAGGAAAATTTAAAGAAGCTTTGTTATCACTTTTGTTTACTTCCCTGGAAAGATTTCTGTTCTTTTAGCTACACTGCAAAAGTATTGCAAAAGTATTTGAATATAACATAACTCATTACAAGTTTTCACAATTAAAAGTGTGTTTAAAGGTAAACAACATGTTTACCTTGTTTAAAGGTAAAATATGTAGTGTCAGAAGAAGTGTCACAATGTACTATCAGATACAGCCCCAAACCTAAATCCCAAAACGCATTATAGTAGTGTTTTCAGAAATGTGCTTTAGCTTTCCTTTTTTCCGATTTTAATAAACTAGATGCAACTGCCTGGAGCTGAAAGCACTAAGGTGCAACTCTTCCTGTTCAAAGACTGAAAGTCACAGCCATCTCTGTTTAGTTCTAAAATTTAACATGATAAATACCTCTGTGGATTCTGGTGGTAAAAATAAATACATTAGACTGACAATGTAAATCCCAAGATTAATTAATAATGTACTCTTTCTTGGTAACAAAATAATATGAGTGAATGCAATTTGCATTACCTTCCCTTAGATTAATAGCAATTTCTTCACAGTCTGGGGAGGGGAATGCTATACAGTCAGAATGCTACAATGTTCACACGAACAAGTGAAACTTGCCCCTACTTTTTTCTCTATTTTTCAGACCACACACCCTGAGGCTTGCTTAAGAAAGCATGCTCTCCATCATTTCAGTTGTAAAGAGGCAGTATGAAGGTATTGTTATGCAGTGGTTAAAACTGGGAGAGCTGGAGTTGGTCTACTTAAGGTCATATTCTGGCCCAGATACTGATCTTAAAGTGACAGTTTTGTCACCTGTATAATTGGAATAATAACAATGGTTACTGCCATTGTAGAAGTTGTTACACAGCAGAATACAAATTGAACTAAAAGTTAGGAGTCTTTCTCGTCCTGTCTCTACTATGACTTTGATAAATTATTTCAAAAAAATAAACTTAAAACATTCTTCACCATTGGTATGGTTACTTGTTGGTTCAAGTAAGAGCTGGCGTACAGTGACCCCATGATTGCTGGTATGTTTGAGTCCATCGTTGTGACTACTGGGTCACTCCATTTCTCCGAGAGGCTCTGTCTCACTACCACTGACCCTCTACTACACCAAACATAATGTCCTTTTCTAGCAATTGATCTTTCTTAAAGGCATATCCAAAGTAAGAGAAACAAACTCTCACTATCTTCCCTTTAGAGCATCCTGGTTTGATTTCTTTCATTAAAATTGGAATGATCCCTGCGACCATAAAGCCAAGTGCCAAGTGCCGTCAAGATGGATCGGACTCATGGCGACCCTAGGGGCTCTATAATTTTGTGCTTCTAGAAAGATTAATGCTCTCCACTTTGCTTTGTTCTTTAATCTCACGGGAAGGGCTATCACTTGATCCTCTCCTCATTATAATCACCTAAACCTCTAAGCTAACTAAGGATACCTGACGGGGAAGTGTTCCAGTCTTGAACACACCCCAGTAAGTAACAGACCTATTAATCTTGGCATTAGTATTTAGTATACTAAACTTTGAAAACGGTAACAAAAAACAATTTTAGAGTGTGCTTCAATGGAGGAAACATAACCTTACGCACTTTATCTAGCTTTTAGTTAACACAGGTTTGAAGGCACATACTAGGCAAATAATTAATTCATCTGTCTGTATAACAGTTTCCGTATCCATAAAACTGGATTAATAATAGCACAAACTCATATGCGTTTACAAGAATTGTGTGTTTGGTACCCAGCAGGCATTCAAAATAAACCTTAGCTCATAGCACCAGTATTTTTATACTACTTTTAATATTCACTTTAACAACAAAAAAGTATTTCTAGAACCTGAAACATGGAATGCAAAATACTTACAAAATACCACATATACCCTTTATCAGACTTTTTCCTCCTAAATGACAGTAAGGAGCTCAGGTTGCACAGTGGTTAAAGTAACAAACTGCTAACTAAAGGCCAGCAGTTTGAAACTACCAGCAGCTCTGTGGGAGAAAAATGGAGCAGTCTGCATATGTAGAAATTTCTAGTCTTGGAAACCTTATGCAGTTGCTGTGAGTTGGAATTCACTCAACAGCAGTGGGTTTGGTTTCAGGTGGGAAAGTTACAGTAAGCTGAATCTATCTGAGAGCTAGAGGCAGTTGGCTTTCCCAACCTTGCAACAACCTGGATTTTTGCACTTTCTTAATTCCTTATCATTTCTACTTGGAAAGCAGCCAGTTCTTACCTAAGTTCATCTCTTTCCTGTGTTATTTTGCCAAACACAGCTAATAACTAACACACACTACTAAAGTTCTAATTTTTAACCTCTTTCATTATCACCATTGACATGTTGTTTGCCTCCCAAATTAGTGCAGGTAACAATCTGAACAAATGTTTTCCCTCTGAATCATCTGGACCACCATCATTCCAGTTTTGGCAGTCAGCTTCCTTACTATACCCCTGAACATTAAACTGATGACATGCGTCAACATTTCAGAAATACGCCTACTTCAAAGCACCAATTTAGGATGTTTTAGGATGATTAAATGCTGCAACAAACCACTATCAATTCTCAATAGTTTATCAATATAAAGGTGTGCTTCTTGATCACATAAAATTGAAAGTGGATGTTTCTTATTAGACAGCACTCCTGTGTGGCTCTCTAAGAAGCTCTGGTATCTGGCCTCTTTCCAGAGTGTGGCTCACTATTTTGTAATCCTTTGCTTCCCAGCATGTGAACAGAAGAAATGGAAAGAGAGCATGGGCAACTTCCACGATGTTAACCATCAGGAACTATTTGTACGCCTTCAATTAACAGTCAACCATATGGTCTCATCAACACACCAGAGCATGTGGCTGCTAATCAAAAGGTTTGCAGTTCGAACCTACCAGCTGCTCTTGGAAACCCTAAGGGGCGATTCTGCTCTGTTCTACAGGGTGACTGTTAGTCAAAAATCAACTAGACAGAAAAGGATTTTTTTTTTTTTTTAAATACACCAAGGGCACAGGGAAATGTAATCTGGTGTGTCCACAGTAAAAATGAAACAACCCAGAAATACACAACACTGCTTCAGCCGTAAGTACGCTGCAGTCAGTGTGTAAGAAGATAGAACCCCTGAGTAAACATGCGCCTTTCTCTACGGTGCTTTGTTTTTCTTCCAAACTACGGTTGTAGTAGCCAAAAATACACTCAAACGCCACTAGTGTCAAGACTGAAATTCTGTGATTAAGGATCTACCTTCTTGACTTAGGTCCTAATTTTTTTTTCATCATCCTGGTCCATCACAAAACCTCTTCCTCTTCCCAGTCTCTTTAACTTTGGAGATATAGAAGTGACTACCAACTTACCATGTATTTCTTTACTGTAATCTCATTTTATAAACCAGCAAAGTCAGTTTCAGACTTCAGCTCCTTTTCAGATCATTTGTTTATTCTTTTTTTATAAATATTTTTCCAAAAACAAATTTTAAGAAAGGCTACAAAACCTTAGTAGTGGTGTGTGGTTAAGGGCTGTGTCTGCTACCCAAAAGTCAGCAGTTTGAATCTGTCAGGTGCTACTTGGAAACTCCATGGGGCAGTTCTACTCTTTCCTATAAGGTCACTATGAATTGGAATTGACTCCACGGCAGTGGGCCTGGTTTGGGATTTATCACACATCAAGCATTAGATCTGAGCACTGTGGATACCACAGAGGAAAAAACATAAACTCTTTTACCTTTCACAGCCTGGGTTCTAGGCTCTCCCTTTGTTGCACAGTACATCCCTCTCAACCAGCTCTTTCCCCTAGAATCGCATTTCTCATCAGCTGCCTTTATGAAGCCCCTTGTATTGATCTATTCTGCCTCAGAAGACAGCGTTAAAGGGATGTCAACACTGAAATGACACAAGTGTCTCTAACATTTTCCCACTTTAAATTGTAGGTTATTTTCTATAGCAGCAGCAGAGTATCTAAATATTGTTACCAACATACATGGAATCCCTAATAAAATTTAAGGCATGCATGACATCATTGCTTTAAAATACTTATTTAAATAAAAGATTTCCATTTTCTGCAAAAACAGCAAATGCATACTGCTAATTTCTAATCTCATGTCAAAGTCATGTCTTGACTGGCATACTCACGAGCATACAGTGTCTTATCTAACAGTACACTTGCTCTCTCCTGGATGCAAGTTCAGATTTGTCAGCTAGCAATTTTAACACTTCATCTAACATACAATCCAATATCTTTTAAACATTCATGTCATTTAAAACTGAGATTATCAAGGGCACTGCCAAGGCTAATACTGATTAACAAAGAAGCCATTTCCACTCCCACTTCTAAGAATACATTTCAGCTACTAAAGCATTATCATTAATCATTTCTTCTCCCTGATCTCTACTTCAATAATAAAATATTTACAGAGAAGATAATACATGAAGTAAATGTGGTCTGAGGTTGGAGAATACTCATTGTCATAGACTGAATTATGTACCCCCCAAAAATGTGTGTAGCCATTTGATGGGGGCATGATTCCCAGAACTGCATGGTTGTCCTCCATTTGGTGATTTTCCTATGCTGTAAATCCTAAACTCTGCCTGTAGTTAGTAGGGCAAAAATGGATTATGTTAAAGAAGATTAGGGTGGGATTGTAACAGCCTTACTCAGGTACCCTCGCTGATCCAATGTAAAGGGAGTTTTGCTGGGATATGTCCTGTGCCACCTTTTATCATTTTGTCCTACAAAAGATAAAAGGAAAGGGAAGCAAGCAGCGAGCTGGGGACCTCATACAAGCACGAAAGCAGTAGCATCAGAGTGCATCCTTTGGGAGCTCAAGTTCCAGTACTCAGATGCTCCCAGACCGTGGGAAGACAGAAGCATTACAAGGGCCTTTCTCCAAAGACAACAGGCAGAAAAGCCGCCTCCTGGAGCCAGTGCTCTAAATTTGAATTTCTACCCTACTGGACTGTAACAGAATAAACTTCTCTTTGCTAAAAGCATCCACTCATGATATTTCTGTTACAGCAGCACTAGATGACTAAGACATTCAGTTTTCTTCTTCCCACCTCTAACAATGACTACCTACTCAAGCATAAAAATTTAAGTCAGATGTTGCTTCCTCCACCACACCCAGCTAGGACTCAGGAGTGCTTATACTGCCTCTAAGCTTCCAGGGATAACTACCATCATAACACTTAGAACCCAGAACAGTAATCTGTCTACCTCAACATCTGTCAGCTCCAGAAAGGCAAAGGCTTTACCTCTGACAAAGTAGCCTGTGTAAATACACGCCGAATAAAGCGACAATTATTGTCATTCATAAGCCTATACATTATTGTTTCTGGCAATGTGTTTAAGGCTTTAGAGATATTTCTACTATCAAATTAAAGTTTATTCACTTTTAGCCAAGTCTTTGAACTTTCAATAAAAGGATAAAGTTCAAATTAAAACGTGCAAGAAGCAACAGATGAAAAATACTTTAACATATTTCAACGCTTAAATGATACCATATTTGTTGGCAACGAGCTCTAATTAATGACAAAAGTAAGTTTATTCTATTTTATCTCATTTCATTTCACCAATTACAACTTAATTATTGAGGGTCTGCCTTGAGGAGTTACTACTTACTTGTTCTAGCTATCATTATAAGAAAGAACGTGACATAATATTGCTTTTTAATGCTTAGGAGATGTGTCAGTTCTTTCAAGCCTATAATCAGGTTTTATATAATAAAGAAGCTTTTAGTCATTTAAAAATATCCTGAAACCCAAATGTGAGACATAAATCAGAAGTGGGTGTCAATACCACTTATACAATAAAAAAAAGGTTTCCAGCTTTAAGAATTTTCAAAACTGGTTCTCAAATTTTCTCAGAAATAATATTTCTGTTCATCAGCATTTGACAAACTTCTTTGCTTAATTGTCTTACAACCTCCTTAAGTACCTCATCTTAAAACTCTGAGAGCCAAAGTGTTAGTTGAAGTGCAAATCAAAAGAAGCAGTGAGCTAAGAAAGCAGACGCGGTCAGTGAGTTACCAACAGGATCCATTCCTGAGTGTGTCTTTAAGTCAAATTTGTAAGTAAGTTTGAACAGGTGCATAAGGTTCTTCTTTTCCCTTAATTTAGCTGCTAACCGAAAGGCTGGCAGTTCAAATCCACCAAGTGCTCCTTGGAAACTATGGGGCAGCTCTACAGGGCACCTCTACTCTGACCTGTAGGGTAGCTATGAGTTGGAACTGACTCAACGACAGTGAGTTTGCTTTTGGTTTGGTAGTACAAGATGGAAATCCTGGTGGCATAATGGTTACATGCTATGTTTGCTAACTGTGAGGTCAGCGGTTCGAATCCTCCAGGCGCTCCTTGGAAACTCTGTGGGGCAGTTCTACTCTATCCTATAAGATTGCTATCAGTTGGAACCAACTGGACAGCAGTGAGTTTGGTTTGGGTTTTAGCATAACAAAAAGGCTTGAAGCTTTCCCAGGGACTTAAAAGCTGCATGTGCAGCAAGTGGAGATGATTATGATGAAGAATTTACTACAAGTAGGGATCGATACAATTGTTTCAGAGTGAGGACAACTTTACATAACAATAAAGGGCAAGGAGGAATTATCTGAAAGTCAGATGATCATAACTGGGACTATCTGTGGTGTAGATTCATTTAAAAAGCATTAAATCTGCTTTTATTTTAATTATCCTTATAACTTAGACAAAGATAGAGTGTCCAGAATTATTCCTCTCAATAGATAAATTCATTATACCACACAAAGGGAAGGAAGTAAAGTGAATTATGGACATTCCTCAAAAAGGCTTCCTTAAGCCTTGAAGTAAAAATCATCTCCACCATGCTCAGCTGGCATTATTTCCTCGAACAACATAGAAAGCTTTTCTTTCACAGCTTTAACCACAGTTTTCAATTTTCTATTTAACTTGTGTCTCTATCATTTCCCATTAAGTACAATTCTTCAGATGTTGTATAACTAGTATCTGGTATGACAGTAGGTTCATGATTGAGCAAATGAGAAAATAAATAACTCTTAAAGGAGAATTAAAGAAGTCTAATTCAGTTGTTTAAAGTCTAGACATCTACCTATTCTTGCTTCAAATAACAAAAAGTAACATGGGCTGTCAGTATTTTCATACTTAAGGGCATAAGAACTCTTGTAGTAGGAATAGTATAAAACATGTAAAAATTGTGAGAAAACAATCTTTCTATTTGAACAAGAACTTTCTTCTACAACTGTCTCTGGTTGAGTGTATGTGGTTTTTTGTTGACTTATTTGTCTGGGGAGAGAATCTTATTCTGTCCTAATACAAGAACAAGAACTAGAACAAAACCAAAAATGCACACAAAAACAAAGACAAAGATGACCATACAATGAAAGAAAAATACCATTGCACTGATATGATAATGTCTACATGCTAGCAATATTTTGATTTGGCAAGATAAATGTTTACATATCTATGTGAGAATATATATTCTTGTAATAACTACATTATCTAATTACAGCCCACAAAGATTTAGACATGTACTCGTATTGTTGTTGCTGTTAACTTCCATCAAGTTGGTTCCTACTCATAATGACCCTATGTACAACAGAACAAAACACCACCTAGTCCTGTACTGGAATTTAGATTCAACACACCACTTCTGGTGAAGGACAGAACATCCAGACAGAAGCTCAATGAAGACATAGACGATTCAATGCTACAATCAACCACCTTGATCTCACAGACATATACAGAACACTCCACACAGTAGCCAATTACACTTTCTTTTCCACTGTACACAGAAAATTCTCCAGAATAGAACATATATTAAGCCATAAAGTAAGCATTAACAAAATTTAAGCACTGAAACACTGCAAAGAACCTTTTCAGACAATATAGTCATAAAATTACAAATGAAAAACAGAAAAAGCAAGGAAAAAACCAAACACATGGAAACTTAACAACACTTTACTCAAAACCTACTGGGTTACAGAAATTAAGGATGGAATAGAAGCATTCATGGAAGCAAATGAAAATGAAAGCACATCCTATCAGAACCTTTGAGATGCAGCAAAAGGAGGGATCAGAGGTCAATTTGTCTGAAAACATTCATCATATAGCTTGAATAAGTAGAAAGAGAGCAGCAAAAGAAGCCCTTGGGCATCAGAAAAAAAAATCAACCAACAAAAAATTAAATGAATTAGAGAACATAAAAATAAAACCAAAGCTGCTTCTTTGAAAAAAATCAACAAAATCAATAAACCACTGGCCAAAATGACAAAAGAAAGACACAAGAGGAAGCAAATAAATAAGAAACAAAATGAGTGATATTACAACAGACTCAACTGAACTTTCAAAAATCAGAATACTATGAAAAATGGTACTCTAACAAATTGGAAAGCATAGACAAAATGGACAAATTTCTAGAAACACTTACTTAAATGAACAAAAGTAGAACAACTAAATAAATCCATAACAAGAGATTGAAAAGGTAATGAAAAAAACTCTCAAAAACAATAAAAAAGCCCTAACTCAGATGGCTTCACTGGAGAATTCTACCAAACTTTTACAGAAGAGTTAACAACATGTTCTTAAGGGTATTCCAAGAGCATAGAAAATTATGGCATACTCCCAACACATTCTATGAAGCCAGCATAATCTTGACATCAAAATCAGGTAAAGACACCATAAAAAGACCAATATTTCTCATGAACTTACAGGCAAAAATCTTCAACAAAATTCTAGCCAATATAACTCAATAATATAGTAAAATAATAATAATAATTGAACATTAAAAGGTGAGATTCATGCCAGGGATGCAGAGATGATTTAACATTAGTAAAACAACCAATGTTATCAACCATGTAAATAAGATAGAAGACAAGAACCACTTGATTTCACCAAGTGATGCACAAAAGGCATTTGACATAGTCTAACACCCATTCATGTTACAAACTCTCAGCAAAATTAGAAAGGAAATTCTTCAACACAACAAAGAGAATTTATACAAAGCCAAAGACCAACATCATGTTAAATGGAAACAGTCTGACAGTCTTCTCCTTGAGAATGTGAACCAAACAAGGATATTCTTTGTCACCACTTTTATTCAACATTGTGCTGGGGGTTCTAGCCAGAGTAGTCAGGCTAGAAAAAGAAATAAAGGGCATCCAAAATGGTTAAGAAGTAAAAGAGTCTTCCCAGATGAAATGATCTTATACACAAAAAACCCTAAAGAAACCGGAAAAAATCAGCGACCGCTGGAAACAATAAAAGAGCTCAGCAAATTATCAGGATAGAAGATAGCCACACAAAAATTAGCTGGATTCATCTACATCAACAAAAAATAATGTCAAAGAGGAAATCACTAAGTTAATAGCATTTACAATGGCCCTCAAGAAGCTATAATACTAAATAATAAATATAAATGCATATGATAATAAATATAAATATATATAATAATAAATGTAATCAGAGATGTAAAAGACCTATACAAAGAAAACTAGAAGACATTACTGCAAGAAACCAAGAAACCCATGTAAGTGAAATAACCTACCCTAATTATAGACAGGAGGACTCAACATTGTTACAATGTATATTCTACCTAAGCCAAACTACACAAAGTGATCTATAAATACAATGCAATCCCAATTCAAATTCCAATGTCATTTTTTTTTAGTGAGATGGAGAAACAAATCACCAATTTCACATGGAAAGGAAAGAAGACCTAGATTGATAATGTATTACCAAAAAAAGAGAACAAATCGGGAGGCTTCCTACTACCTGACTTTAGAACCTATTACACCACCACAATAGCTGCAATCGCCTGGTACTTGTATAATAGAAGCATGGATCAATGGAACAGAAATAAGAATCCAGGCATAAAACCATCTACCTATGACCAGCTATTTGACAAAAGCTCAAAGTCCATAAAGTGGGAGACAGTCTCCTTAACAAATTGTGTTGGCGTAAGTTGATATTTATCTGCAAAAAAAATGAAACAAGACCCATATCACTCCCCCACAAAAACTAAATCAAAATGACTAAAGGACCTAAATATAAAATCTAAAGTGATAAAGATCATGGAAAAAAAAGTAGGAACAACTGTGGGAGCCTAATATGAGGTATAAACAGAATACAAAGGGCACTACTAAAAAGCAAATAGTTATGCTTATCCAAAGACTTCACCAAACAAGCAAAAAGACAGCCTACAGACTTGGAAAAACTTTTTAGCTACACCAAATCCAGTCAGCATCTAATCTTTAAAATCTACAAAATACTTCAAAACTTTAACAACAGAAAGAAAAAAAATCTAATTTAAACAGTAGGTAAAGAAGACGAATAGGCACTTCACCAAAAAAGACATCTGGGTCGCTAACAGATACAGGAGAAAATGCTCACAGTCATTAGTCATTAGAGAAATGCAAATTAAAACTACAAAGAGAAACCATCTCATCCCAACAAGGCTGGCATTAATCCAACAAACACAAAATAGTAAATACTGGAGAGAATGTGAAGAGACTGGAACACATAAGCACTGTTAGTGGGATTGAAATAAAAATGGTAGAACTACTTTGGAAATTGATTTGGCAGTATTTTTCAAAAGCTAGGAATAGAAATTCTATATGATCCAGCAAGCTCACTTCTTGAAATATATCCTAGGGAAATAAGAGCTGCCACACAAATAGAAACATGCACACCATTATTCATTGAAGCACTGTTCACAATAACAAAAAATGGAAGCAACCTAAGTGCTCATCAATAGACAAATGTTATGCAATGATAAAGAACAATGACGGATTTGGGAAACACTTCATAACATGGAAGAATCTAGAAGGCATTGTGCTGAGTGAAATTAGTTAATTGTAAAAGGACAAACGCCACGTGAGGTCACTATTATAAAGACTCAAGAATATGTTTAAATAAAGAAGAAAACATCTTTGAAGTTTACAAGGGAAGGATGGGAGGGAGATGGGTATTCCCTAATTAGATAATGGACAAGAATTACTTTAGGTGAAGGGAGAAACAACACACAGTAGAGAAGAAGTCAGTACAAACGGACTAAACCCAAAGCTTAGAAGAGTTTTAAGTAAAAAGGACAGAGTAGCAGGGCAGGGAGTCTGGGGACCATAGTTTCAAGAGACATATAGGTCAACTGGCATAACAGAGTTTATTAAAATGTTCTGCATCCTACTTCGGTGAGTGGCACCTGATGTCTTAAAAGCTAGCATGTGGCCTAAAAAGAATCAATTGGTCTCAACCCACCCGGAGCAAAAGAGAAAGAAAAGCATCAAAGACACAAGAAAAGTGTGAGCCCAAGAGACAGAAAGGGCCACATATACCATAGGCTACATCAACAGGACATCGGAAAAACTAGATGGTATCTAGTCATCACCAAAGACCACCCTTACGGCAAACTCAACAAGCAGAACTTGATAAAAAGACCAGACTGCAGGGTACCCAGAAGACACAGTCCTGGGACTCTTTGACAGCCTAGAAATTAAACCATTTCAGCAGCCAGCTCCTCAGGCAAAGATTGCACTGGCCTCTATGATCTAAAACGATACTGGTGAAGAGCGCTCTTCTTGGCCTGGGTAGATACAGGAGAGTAACTGGGCAGCTCCTGTCCAGAGGCAAGATGAGAAGACTGAGGGGGACAGGAGCTGACTAAGTCAACACAGGAAATTCAGACTGGAGGGAAGGAGGGGAAAAGTGTGCTGCCATAGTGTGGGTAGAGCAGCTGGGGTCACATGTCAAAGCATGTGTAAGTTTTTGTATGAGAAACTGACTAGAATTATAAATGTTCATTTAAAGCACAATGAAAAACACTGAAATAAAAAATGATCAAGTGCTGAAAATAAGTTATAAAGTTGGATATTTTTATTACATTACTCAGAACTTTGTAAAAAGGATTTTAAATATGTTTTAGCACTTTCTCTCTAAAACACACTAATAATAAGGCAACAGTGGTATCATCTATAAGGAACCATTATGACACAGTGTTCAAGAGCCAGGTTGCTAACCAAAAGGTTGGCAGTCTGAACTCACCACCTGCTCCATGGGAGAAAGATATGGCAATCTGCTTCTAGAAGGATCTGCAGCCTTGCAAGCCTTTTGGGGAAGTTTCACTCTGCCCTTGTGTGTTCTCTATGTGTTGGAACTGACTTGACAGCAATGAGCATTATTTGATTTCCTGAATACTTTTTGACAAAATATGCTACTAGTATTGCAACTATTGATAAAGAAAATGATGCCTAATTTTCAAAAGTCATCATTTATATGAAACAACCTTTTAGTTGGCTAAACAAAATAACTTGATTACTTTCTTAACTAAGCTCATTTCTATGCAAAATAAATGCTACTTCTTATGGTTCATTTAATAGAGCTTCTCTGACAGTATCCCAGGAGCTCCTTCCAAATTAAGAAAAAAGCATCTTAGTGATGACACATTACTTTCAGACCCAACAAAATGACATGAAACACACGCCCACACCTATACACACATACATGGACACATATACAGATACATACAGGTATGCAAGCACATATATGCATGTGTGTGCACACACAGATTTAGAGTAACACACA
Source organism: Heterohyrax brucei (assembly GCA_028571685.1). Classification (NCBI taxonomy): domain Eukaryota; kingdom Metazoa; phylum Chordata; class Mammalia; order Hyracoidea; family Procaviidae; genus Heterohyrax; species Heterohyrax brucei. The sequence goes on along the minus strand of CM053142.1, from coordinate 100,618,963 downwards.
CCATTTAAATACTTCTTTAATCTTATGTAATTTAACCTATACACTCTCAAACACCTAGACCATTAAAAAAGGGGCAGAACTTCATTGTCTTTCAGATACAAATCTTCTGGAAACTTTGTTTTTCTTCCCCTCATTAACAAAATTCTCAAAAAAAAGGGGGGGGGGAGAAAAACGACAGAGAACAAGAAGGAATATTTGTAAAAGTTAACAATTATTACTTTGTATTCTTTATGGTTTCTTCTATGAAAGATAAACAATAGGCATCTTACTATCTCATCATTTTTAGAGAGGAAAAAGAACTACCTAGCTAGCATGTCTTCTACAGATCAGAGGTTCTCAGGCTTTTACTAAAACAAAACATTTCATGTATCACTCCTAATGCCAGGTATTAGAAAGCCACCATCACATCAAGAATTAATATGAAAATGGTAAAAACTGATAAGCAAATATATTAGGTTTTGATCAGGCTAAAAGGTCAAATTTTTTCAACTGCCACTTGTGAAATAGTTGACAAAGATGAGATGCTAAGTCCTTAAATTGGTATAACTAAATATTACTGATATGAATAGTATAAAATTCTTAGAAGTAAATTGATGTAAACAACATAAAGTGGGATAGGTACATATGTGTGAATTACAGTAAGATAACTGAGAGTTCATGATCTCACATAGTAAAATATTCAGCTTTGTAAAATATTACTAGAGAACACAACATTTCTTTTTACTTTTAAATGAAAATCATCCTTCAGTGGTTTACTTATATAACCCTTTTGAGCCACTCAGTTCTACTCTTCTATCTCCCTCTTTGTATGCTAGAAATCAACTTTTATTTTAAGACTTACTATACGTCAGTGACCTAATTCTGAGTCACCATAGTCTGACACCACTGCAGTTCTTGATTGGGATCCAACGAAAAATCGTACTTGTCTAAGAGAAGCTACTTTATCCAAGGAATTCAGAAATTATTGGACAAAAGCATTAGTATCCCACAGAAATAAAATTATTCTGAAGATAATTCAAAAAGGTTACAGTAGTACCTCAACCCAGGGAACTGCCAGAATTTCAAGCAGGATTCAGAAGAGGACATGGAACAAGTTATGTCACTGCTGATGTCAGATGGATCTTGGCTGAAAGCAGAGAATACCAGAAGGATGTTTACCTGTGTTTTATCAACTATGCCAATGTATTTGACTATGTGGATCGTAATAAATTATGGATAACATTGCAAAGAATGGAAATTCCAGTTCACTTAATTGTGCCCATGAGGAACCTGTACAAAGATCATTTGAGCAGAAAAAGTACATATTGTGTGGTTTAAAGTTAGGGAAGATCTGCATCAGGGTTGTATCCTTTCACCGTATTTACTCAACTGTATGCTGACCAATATTCTGCAAAGCTAGACTATATGAGGGAAAAGGGAATATCATGAATGGAGGAAGATGGATTAACAATCCGTGACACACAGATGACACAACTTTACCTGCTGGAAGTGAAGAAGACTTGAAAGACTACAGATTACACCTAAGCACAAATTAAACAAAAATCCTCACAACTGGACCAATAAGCAACATCATGATTAATGGAGAAAACATTGAAGTTGTCAAGCATTTCCTTTTACTTGGATTCATAATCAACTGCCATGGAAGCAGCAGGCAAGAAATCAAATGATGTATTATGTTGGCAAAGCTGCTGTAAAAGACTTTTTTAAAGTATTAAAAAGCAAAAGCGTCACTTCAAAGACTAAGTTGCAGCTAACCTAAGGCCCAGTATTCGCAATTGCCATATAGGCATGTAAAAAAGAGATGATGAATAAGGGAAACAGAAGACTTGATGCATTTAAATTATGGTATTCATGAAGAATACAGAATGTGCCATGAACTGCCGGCACAAAATCTGTCTCGGAAGAAGTAGAGACAGAACGATCCTCAGAAGCGAAGATTGTGAGACTTAATCTTATGTATTTTGGATGTGTTCTCAGGAGGGACCATTAACAGAAGGACTTCGTGTTTGGTAAAGCAGAGGCTCAGTGAAAAACAGGAAGACCCTCAATGAGATGGGTTAACACAGAAGCTGCAACAGGCTCAAACAAAGCCATGATTCTGAGGACTGCAGCTGTGGGGAAAACTCCTTAGGAGGTGTTTTCTTCTGTTGTACATGGGGCCACTAACAACAACAAAGAGGAGATATGAACCACAAAGTTCTGGATCACAGAAAGAAACCTCCTCTAGGAGAAAGTTCACAGAAGAACAAAAACAAAGAATTTCTTTTCTTTGATCGTTCATAACTGTTAGTAAGAATTATGTCTCTGAAAAAACTAACACCCACACACTCAATAAGGTGACAAGCTTTGTAATGCAGCATATCTAGGCCAAAAGTAGTTGCTTAGGAATTTTATTAATCTTTGTTAGGCAGATTGAAATGCCAACCTTTAAGTTAGTGATCAAGTGCAAACTGTTTATGCCATCCAGATTACATGAAAAGAGACTTTGGAAATCTACCCCTTAATGACTCGGCTAAGCAAGTTAATTAGGAAACCATTTGATGGTACTGGATAACGTTATGGTTAATAGTCTGAAGAATGGGAAGTCCAGAACACTTAACCGTGCTTATACAGAATTTGTACCTGGACCAAGAAGCAGTCATTTAGACAAAGCAAGGAGATACCTTGTGATTTAAAATCAGTAAAGTGTGCGTCAGCATTGTATCTTTTCACCACACTTATTCAATCATATATTGTGCAAATAATCCCAAGTGCTGGACTATATGGAAATAATCCGGCATCACAATTGGGGGAAGACTCTCCAGCAACCTGTAATATATAGATAACACAACTTGACTTGCTGACAGTGAGGAGGACTTGAAGAACTTACTGTGAAGATCAAAGACCACAGCTTTCAGTATAGATTATACCTCAACATACAGAAAACAAAAATCCTCAGAGCTGGGCTAATAAGCAGCTTTAGAATGAATGGAGAAATTTTTCAATTCTGTCAGTCAGCCAAGTGCCGTCGAGTCAGACCCAACTCGTGGCAAGGATTTTATTATGCTCAGATCCACAATCAACACCCACAGTAGCAGCAGTTCAGGAAATCAAAAACACATTGGATAGGACCAATCTTCTGCAAAAGACTTCTTCAAGTGTGAAAAAGCAAAGATGTCACCTTGAGGACTAAACTAGGGTATTTTCAATAGTTCAACACGCATGTTAAATGTGAATAGTGAATAAGGACGATCAAAGAAGAATGGATGCCTTTGTGTTACAATATTGCTAAAGAATATCGAATATGCCATGATCTGCTGGAAGAATGAACCAATCTGTCTCGGAAGTAGTACAGCCAGGATGTCCCTTAGTAAGGATGGCAGGACTTCATCTCACGTACTCTGGACATATTGCAGGAGGAACCAGTCCTAGGAGAAGGACATCATAGTTGATAGAGTGTCAGCAGTACCCTCAACATGATGGGTTGTCACAGGGGCTGCAGAAGTGGCATCATACATAGCAGAGATGGGAGGGTGGTACTGGATTGGGCTGTGCTTCAGTCTGTTACACATATGGTCATTGTGAGTCAGAACCACCTCGATGGCTCCTAGCAACAAGAACAAAAGCAACTAGTACTCATGCTTTTCTCAGACAAAATTTTATTGTAAGTAAAGTATCCATCATATTTCTGAAATACTGAAATATCTCCAAAATGATTTACTGGCTAATAATTCTGTGATATAACAACCAAACCCATGGTCACTGAGTGGATTCCAACTCACAGCAAATATAGTGGCATGTTTCAAAATAGTAGTGGTGAAGGCCCTTTTTAATTTTAATTTTAATCAACCATGAATTGATAAGTGAGTATGTATTTCTAGAAAAACTAAAATAAAATTTTACAAGATGACAGCCTCAATTATTTTTTATTATTATCTGCTTATTATTATGGGACCTCATTGTACAGTGATTAAGAGCTTGGCTGCTAACCAAAAGGTCAGTAGTTTGAATCGATCAGCCACTTCTTTGAAACCCTACAGGGTGCTTTTTATACCATCCAGGCAGGTTGCTGTGAGTTAGAATTGCCTAGATGGCAATGGGTTAAGTCTTCTGAGGGGGAGGTTACTATCAGAGTCATTTAAAATTCCTTCTATGAAATTGGCATATGTACTCTGTATTTTGTAAATATACTGTCATGGACTGGCAAGAAAGAAAGGTCTAACAACCTGCATCCATAAAAAATGCCCACAAAGAAAACGTTGTGGAGCAGTTCCACTTTGCAACACATGGGGTCTCCGTGAGTTGCACATCAATTCATCAGAAGCAGGTTTTGGTATTCATACTAAAAAGTGTAACATAGCCTGCAATAAAAATGAAACTTAAGAGGATAGACAATGTCTACGGTAGAAGACTATACTCATAATTTAAAATGAACAAATTGTTGGAAAGTGAAGACAACAGGAAATATTCACTACTTTCTGGCATTTTTCTCTTTTTTTTATTTGCTACATGTTCTCATTTCCTCATGTAATTATACCTTGCTGTGGTCTTTAAACACTTGTTTCTTGTCTGGTGTGCATTTACTTTTCAATCTACTGCAAATATTGAGATACACAAGTGAAATTTATATACATGGAAGACATGTATACACTTGCGAGAGAAATTTACTATTTTAGGTTAATCTTTTAATTATTGCTTTGTCTTGGTCAAGCATCAAAAGTATCACAGACTCGTTGCTTCTACAGAAACACCAACATCCTTAGCCAAACATGAAAGACCATCCTACTAATTTTTCTGAAGTCTTGATTTCAGTTATTTTTCAAACATTACCTACCACTAATAGCCTATATAATTCAGATCAGATTGTGGTTGTGAGAACAGACTCAGGGCCTCTTACTGTATGACCTTGGCAAAGTACTTGATTTCTCTTCCATAAAATGGGAATACTACCATTATCTATATTAACTATCTTATAGGAATAAAATTGAGCTAATACCCATAAAGCACTTAAAGAGTACCTGACATACAGTAATCACTAATATTAACTATTATTTTATATAAAATGGCTGTTATGCAAGACTCCTTCCTACCTCTTCATTGCTCCTGCCATTTTTCCTATAAATAGCAAAGAGTTGCTGCACCCTATTTTTCTCCTCCCACTCTCAATATGTCATTTCTCCTTTTTCTTTAAAGATTGTTTCAATTATTACTCATCCTTTAAAGCGTCAGGCCATGACAATACCAGGAAATGCTTTTTGGTAGATCCTCTTTGCTAGTCTTTCATCATTGTTTGTTTTAAATGTATAGCTGTCTCCCTGTATATGTTATAAGCCCTTTGAAAACAAAACCAAACCCAAACCCAGTGCTGTCAAGTTGATTCTAACAGTGACCCTACAGAGCAGAGCAGAACTGCTCTGTAGAGTTTCCAAGGAGTCCAGGGTAGATTCTAAAGGCTATGGTCAAATTTTCATTAGCATGTAGCACTTAGTCACTACGCCACCAGGGTTTCTAAGCCCTTGGAGGCATGCATGATCACTAAAAGATCTTTCCATTTCCAACAATAAAAGTCTACTGCCCTTCACATTTTTGTTTAATAATGTCAACAGCAAATGTCACTACAAGAACTGACAGTCTTTTATATTGCTAATGCATTTGTGTTAACCACAATCTCTTTTCCTAAATACAACTTTATGGGAAATTTATTATTTCCTATTATGTCTTTGTCAGATTATGTCAGTCAAATATCAAACTGTCTAATTTTATATAAAATAATTTGAAAATTTTAATGTAGCAGTATACATTTTTCCAGCTACTGAGGGCCAACTTTTATCCTTACTTGTATTAGTAAGTGATAATTTCTCAATTAATAAAGTTATAGCAGCATATGTACATGTCTTCTAACCTTATGAGGTAAATATTTGGTCCTATACCCTTTATAGCAATATGAATTATGTTGAAATATTTTTAGCCACACGATGAGTAATGTCTATTTTCTGGGTGCAGTTTTGATTTGACAAACACAATGAATCACCTCTGAGTTGCTGATTACCAAAACAATGATAAGCTTCTTCTTAAGAACACTGTTAACTACTTAAGAAAGTGCAGGAAAGTAGATCAAAGGTATTGTCCACAAAGCTGTTGGACTGTGATGTAGCTGCAATAATTCACAGGGTTAAGAGGATCAAACACCAAATCTACCCAACACAAGTCAGCTGCCTTTTTCTCCTTTGTGAAGCTTTCCCAAGGCACTGCGAAGAATAACATTTTAGAAAAAAGTACGGACGCTTCTATTCATGCATCTTTGTAGAAACACTGAAATCCTCCGGGAATATAATAGCATGAATTCCTCCAAAGCACAACCTTCTTAAACCTGCCTCTAGAAGTTTCAGGAAACATGCTTAGTGAGTTGCTCCTAAAGCATCCTCAGAATGTCTCACAGCTGGGGCTACTGTTCACTATTGCCACCAGCTCTCATCAGCACAACTTCAAAGAGCCTCTCTGGCCACTCCCCAGGCCTCTAGGATGCTTCCAACTCGGTCTTTTCACCAAACTCTTAAGAAGGCTTGGAAACATTGAAAACATTTTTCATCTTTTTCGTTCCTCTGTGGTTAATCAGATTTTTGTTCAATTCCACATTCAGTCCAGTGCGGTTTTCTGCAAATCTGCTTTGCAGAAAGTTATTTAAATGTAGCCAGTTTTACCAGTGTTCTTGAAGTTCAATAGCTGAAAATCTGCATGGGATGAAGGTCAACACACGTGTTTTCTGATCCAGTTCAATCATTTGCATAAACGCAACTTGAAATGTTATATTGCAGACTTGTTTATTTTCATCTCTTAAAAGCCACTGCTGTCGAGTCAATTCTCACTAACAGCAACCCTATAGACAGAGTAGAACTGCCCCACAGTTTCACAGGAGTGCCTGGAGGATCTGAACTGCCGATCACCTGGTTACCAGACAGAGCACTTAACCACTAGGCCACCAGGGTTTTCTTTCTTCTCAAACCACTATCACTAGATCCTAGCTAATTTTTATGAAACAGTACATCTTTCATCTTCGGACCGACTATGTGATAAAGATGCAATAGGAAAGAACAGGATATGACAGAGAAAGAATGCAGGGACTCACTGACTTGGCAAGATTTCAGGTATTCTGAAGACCTCCTGGATTCAGACCTTACTGCCTAAAATCTTAAGCTTAAGGTTCACCCATTCCTTCATTCCACTATTCAAACGAAAATGCTAAAAAGCCTGGAGTTTGCCAGGTATAATGCAGACAGCAGGGCGGGCTCTGGAGATATTAAATTAAACAATACAGTAAAGGCTCTTTTTAGAAACTTATACATTTGTGCAGGGAAAAGAATATGGAATAATAAATCATATGACTATCATATGAAAAATGCTATGTAAACAATAGTTATAAAACTCTACTGATAGCAGATAGGGACTGGAAAGTGCTTTGTTCTGTGGTACACAGGGCCACTTTGAGTGGGAACTCACTTGATGACACCTAACAATAACACCGACAGGATATACTGTAAAGGGCTTTAGGGAGTACAGCACAAGGGAGTCTACCGGCTAGAGGAGAGATGTGGGCAGTGGGGGAGGACGAGAGAATACCCGTAGGAAGAGGGGCAGAAATAAGGCGGAGAGGTCTACAGATGAGAAAGGGAAGTGATTTCACACGACTATAACACAATGTTTAAAAGGGAAACGTGAGGAGGGGGGAAAAGTAAGTCTTGAAGAGCCACTTTGCTTCCCTCACAAATTTGCCTTTTATCATTATTGGCCAGAGAAAGCTAAGGATTGACAGAAGCTACAAAATTACAACTCTATCCGAGTTGTAATCAGAGGGGAAGCTGATTTGCAAATGGCAGTCACTGTGAAGGAGAGTGACCATATATTGGATGCACTTTATGGTTCTATGCATCTATAGGATATCATCCTGCTGACCTCTGGCTGGAGGAAGGAGAGTGGGTGGACAGGAGGGGAAAGGAGGCTGTTGGGAGGATGAGACATGTATGGAGCAGAGAGGAATAGTGTGCTGTCACCGGACAGGGAGAGCAGTGGAAGCTGCATATAGGGGGGCATGTAAATTTATATGGGAACGTACATTTTCACTCAGTCATAATAAAAAAAAAAAAAAAAAAAAAAAGGTAATCCAGAAGTTGCTGTGCTCATCCAGGTGAGAATGATAAAAGCTTGAGAGCCATGAAAGCATTAAAACCAAAACACTCGTGGCCATCGAATTGGGTCCAACTCATAGTGACCCTATAGGTCAGGGTAGAACTGCCCCATGGAATTTCCAAGGAGTGCCGGGTGGATTTGAACTGCCAGACTTTCGGTTAGCAGAAGCAGCACTTAACCCATTATGTCACCAGGGTTCCCACGAAAGCATTAGCCCAGTTAAAATCCAGCCAACTTTTCTCACTCAAACAGCGGTGTAAGTGCAGTTAAGCACATTCTCTCAAAAATGTAAATGCTGCAGAGATACAGGAGAGTGAGAAAGAAGATTCCAAGAGCCTACACTGAATAAAGGGAGGGAAAAAAAAGGAAGCCAGTAAACACTTAGATACAAGCACTTTGAAAATTGTACCAAAATGTAACTCTGGAGCACAATATAAAATATATCTCTTAGTCCTATAAAAGCTGTGATGAGGTGGGTTTTTCTTTGTTTGTTTGTTTCTTGGTAGCACAGAGTGCTGAGGAGAACGGGAATCGTGGTGGGACCTTGTGACAGGGACACCGCATCTGGTTATGCATTATGTAAGCTGCAGTCAGACGCGACACGGCAGCTCTGTTGCCTTTCATAGAAGTTCAGCACTCAAAATTAAATTCAGCCTCATGTCTCCTAAATCACATTGTGACACGTAAGTTAGAAGGAGCTCTGGTAGCACAACGGTTAAGCGCTCAGTTGCTACACAGAACATCGTTGCTTGAACTCATCATCTGTTCCACGCCAGAAATTACTTGGTAATCTCCTGTAAAGACCATAGTCTAGGAAACCCTATGGGGCAGCTCCACTCTGTCACATACGGCCTAAGTCAATGGCATACAACACACACGTACATAGCAAAACATTTGCCACTTCAACCTTCGTCACAGGTAAAGTTCAGGGACAATGATTTTTTTCATCATGCTGTTCAACCATCACTAGTATGTCTTTTCAAATTTTCTTACCTCCCTGCAAAGCGGCTCAGTGTCCCCCAGGCAATGAGTCATTCTCTCCCCTTTCCTCCCACCCAGGTTGGTAACCACTGATAAACTTGGGTCTCTATACACTTATCTATTCTAGATGTTTCCTGTACATGTATAATACTTGCCTTTTTGTGACTTCACTCAGCATCATGTTTTCAAAGTTCACCCATGTTGGAACACTTATCAGAACTTCATTCCTCTACAAGGCTGAGTAATATTCTGTTTAAAACCTAGCAATGACTGTTGAGGATGGCTCAGAATCTGGCAGTATTTCATTCGGTCACGTAAGGAGGGGTGGCTAAGAGTCAGAACCCATTTCATGATATCTAACAACAGCAACCAGTTAGCTGTGTGGAGCTTTGTCTCAACAAACATGACAACTATCAAAGATTTTTCCTTGAGTATCACTAAATAATGTAATGACAGAGAATACAGGAGGTATAACATTACAGAATCCAAAGCAAGTGTAGCCGGGAGCCTGCTAATAGTTCAAGTTTCTGGAAACACTGCATTTGGGCCACTTTTGCTGTGCTACTAAACTCAGCATTGTACAGAAACTGCTACAGTGACACTCTTCCAATCGCGAGCTGTCTATAAATAAAAAGACACATGTCTTTAGGCTGCATTTCATTATGATTTTCAAGCTAAATAAAGCAGAGAGATCTTCACCTGTTCCCTAAAGAAAACTCTGCTGACCTGCCGCACTCACCTAGATTCCGCAGACCTCCACCCCCCACCCTGCCCTCCGGAAGTTGAAAGGAAGGTGTAAGACCACTGTACCTCGGACACTTTCTGGTCACACAGCACTGTCGAGGAGACGGGGGCCAGGGACAGGGTGAGGTGGAAGGTAGAGGTGTGAACAAAGAGGCAGAAATGACTTTCCACTGTCTACTCGTGGCTCCACTTTTGGATTACGGTTTCATTGCCTGCTATGAGCATTACGGAAATAACGATAAAGAAAACTGCTGACCTAAGCCGTGAACACGGATTCTCAACCTCATCTCCCACACATCGCCTTCAGGCATTCTGACACGATGATAATTTCAACAAGGCCAGGATAGGTATGGTAATACTACCCTCTTCCAGAATTGTACTCAACTTTCCAACAATATCAATATCTTTCTGGGATATCTTCGAGTCTTTAAAGAATGAAAAATATCATGCAAAAGACGCTTTTAGTCTGATGTACCTTATCGTAAGTCCAGGTAAACTGTTAATATGCTTAAAAATGTCCCTAATAATATCTTTAGCCTTTTCAGTCTCCAGTAATAATTTGATGCCTAATGTTGCAAGTCAAATACCACTGCTGATTTTCTTTTCTCAGTCTGGGCATGTGAATATTTTAACACATTTGATGTGTTAACAAATGTGTCAGCAGCTAGAAACAGGTCAATGTGGTTGCCCATACAGACTGACTCGAAAAATTAATTTACCTTGTATTATGTGAAAAATATAAACGTACTTTAGGACTGAATTTTTTTATTCTTTTATGATATTGGATTAGTTTCACTGGAATGCAGACTATTAAAAATAATACTTTTAGAGTTATGATTGTTTCAGCTTTGGCAAATTACAATATTTAGTATTTTAATTAGAATTAGTAAAATTTCTTTCAACTATTTATAGACTTGTCATGGACTGAATATGTTCCCTAAAAAATCTGTAACCATTTAATTCCTGGTATTGAGTGATGTTCCTTCATGCCAGAATTCCTGCCTCTATGATATTTGTAAGGTGGATGGACAGCAGTTGTGTTGGTGAGTAAGATTCAACGTATAACTTTGTTTTGTGCCTTGAGGCGGTCTCTTGAGCTATAAAGGAAAAAAATTTGGCAGAGAGAATGGGGAGCCTTATACCCTCAGGAAAGCAGCACTGGGAGAAGAGCATATCCTTCAGACCTGATGTTCCTGAGCCAAGATGCTCCCTTAACAAAGACTGATGCAACACAAGGACTTTTCTCCAGAGCAGACAAGGGGAAAAGCCTCCCCCTGGAGCAGACACCCTGACTTTGGACTTGTAGCCTACTGGACTGTAAGAAAAAACTTTCCTTTGTTAAAGCCATCCACTCGTGGTATTTCTGCTAGAGCACTGCTTAGCTGATCAAAATAAGACCCAAATCTCAATCATATTTAATTTCCCATTTAAATGAATGATTTTACAAAAGTTTTTGTAAGAACAATCAATGAATTTGTTGTTATGTATTTAATTAGACAAAATATTTTGAGAGTGTATCTTGATTATAAGTAAAAAAGAAACTGTCTTCCAGTTTGTTTGTTTTTTTTCCCTTACTCACACTAAGTTTAAAACATCTAGGAATGTATCAGATGGTGGCAATTAAGTCATATGGACAGTTTCATAATTTATGGAGTTTTACCCTTTATACTGTTAAGAAATTTATTGCACTAGATTTATATTATCACAGTCATTTGAAATTCAAAGACTGAAAGAATTCATTAAATTTTATTCAGTTAACAAATAATTGAGCACAACGACCAACTACTCTAATTAGGATCACAGCAAAGGGTGCCAGCCACAACCAGAAAAACACGCAGAATAAAATTCAAACTCACAGAGAGAAAACAACAGACGTACTGGCCTGACAGTGAAAGCAGAAACTCAGAGAGCATGACCCCTAGATGCCCTTTACATCAGTACTAAGGCCACTCCTGAGGTTCACCCTTCAGCTGAAGATTAGACAGGCCTATAAAACAAACAACAATACACACAGTTAACCACGTATACATGATCAAATGACCATACCGACCCTGGGGCAAGACAAAAAGGCAGGAGAGGACAGGAAGGCTGGATGAATGGAAATGCGGAACCCAAGGTCATGGTGGGAGAGTGCTGACAATGTCTCAGTGTTGGCAAACAACATCACAAAACAATAGGTGTGTTGTTTCATGAGAAACTAATTTGCTCTGTAAACTGTCACCTAAAGCACAATTAAACAAAAAAGAAAGAAAAGATAAACTACAATGAGAAGCAGACTCATTGAACACCACCAGCCCAAATTAAAGAAACAAAAAACAGAAAATAACAGATGCTGGCAAAGCTGCAGAGTGACAGAAACTCATGTACACTGCTGGTGGAAATGCAATTTGTACAACCATTATGGAAAACTGTATGATACTTCCTCAAAAAACCTGAAGGAGAAATATCATGCAATCCAACAGGACTTCGTGTGTGTCTCTCCAGGTCAGCTGGCCAGGTGGCTGTCCTCCAGTGAGCACTCTCAGTGCTGATTCCACTTCTTGAAACATCTCAACTGATACTGTCAGTTCCTGAAGCATTGATTTCACCTTCAGTGCAACTTAGAGTATTTCCTTCAGTACCACTGATTCCTGATCATATACTACCTCTTGAAATGGATGAATATCAACCAATTCTTTTTGTATAATGATTCTGTGTATTCCCTCCACTTTTTTGATGCCTGCTGCATCATTTAATGTTTTCCCAATAGAATGCTCTACTATTGCAACTCAAAGATTGAATTTGTTCTTCAGTTCCTTCAGCTCTAGAAATGCTGAGCATGTTTCTTCCCTTTGGTTTTGTATCTCCAGCACTTTGCACGTGTCCTTATAATACTTTGTGTTCTCGAGCTGCCCTTTGAAATCTTTTGTTCAGTTCTTTTACCTCATCGTCCCTTCCTTTCACCTTAGCTATTTGACATTAAAGGCTAATTTCAGGGACTCTTCTGACATCTTCTTCAGTCTTCTCCTTCTTTCCTGTCTTTTTAATGCTCTCTTGCTTTCTTCACGTGTGACACCCTTGATGTCACTCCACAGTTCATCTGGTCTCTGGTCATTAGCGTTCAGCACATCAAAACGATTCTTAAGGTGGCCTCTAAACTCATGTAGGATACCCTCAAAGTGGTACTTCGGCTCTTGCAGACTCATTTTAAATTTCTTCAGTTTCAATCTGAATTTGCATTTGAGGAATCAACGGCCTATTCTTTAATCTGCACCCGGCCTCGTTCTGACAGATGATATTGGGCTTTTCCATTGTCTCTTTCCACAGATGCAGTCAGTTTGATCCCTGTGTATTCTGTCTGCTGAGGTACATGTGTCTAGTAGCCATTTATGTTGGTGAAAAAGGGTATTTGCAATGAAGAAGTCATTGGTCTTGCAAAATTCTGTCGTGCAATACCTGGCATCATTTCTATCACCAAGGCCGTATCTTCCAAATACCTATCCACCTTCTTTGTTTCCAGCTTTCACATTCCAATGACCAGTAACTATCAATGCATCCTGACTGCATGTTGGATCAATTTCAGACTGCGGAAGCTCATAAGAATCTTCAATTTCTTCATGTATGGCCTTAGTGGTTGGTGTGTAAATTTGAATAATGGTCATATTAACTGGTCTTCCTTATAAGTTTATGGATATTATCCATCCACTGACAGGGCTGTACTTCAGGATAGATCTTGAAATGTTCTTTTTGACGAATGCAATGCCGTTCCTCTTCAGGTTACTGTTCCTGGCAGAGTAGACCACATGATTGTTTGATTTAAAACAGTCCATTTCAGCTCATTAATGCCTAGGATATCAATGTTTATGGGTCCCATTTAATTTCTGATAATTTCAAGTTTTTCTAGTGTCATACTTGGTATATTCTATGTTCTGAGTATTAAGATGTTTGTAGCTGTTTCTTCTCCTTTGAGTCATGCCACATGAGCAAACACAGGTGCTTGACTCCTTCTGCGTCATTAAGGTGGACTCCGCTTTCAGGAGGCAGCTCTTTTCCAGCTGTCTTTTGAGTGCTTTCCAACCTGGAGGCGCTCATCTTCCGGTGCTATATCAGGCAAAGTTCTGCTGCTATTCATAAGGTTTTCGCTGGCTAGTGCTTTTCAGAAGTAGACTGCTACATCCTTCTTTCTAATCTGGAAGCTCACCTAAAACTTGTCCACTGTGGGTGCTGCTGCTGGTATCCGAATACCAAGGGCACTGCTTCCAGCATCAAAGCAACACACAAGCCCTCGTGGTACAACAAACTGACAGACATGTGGGGGCAGCCAAATATTAAACAAGCCTATAAAACAATAACATACGTAGTTCAACCACACATATGAGACCAAATGTGCACACCAGCCCAAAAGCAAAGATGAGAATGCAGAAAGGGACAGGAAAACTGGACAGATGGAAAACAGGGTACATGAGCGCTATAATGGGAGAGTGTTGATGTATTACGGAGCTTGCAGCCAACATCACAAAACAATTTGTATATTAGTTGCTTAATGAGAAACTAATTTCCTCTGTAAACTTTTACCTAAATGACAACTGAAAAAAATAGAAAAATTGTTTTCAAAACTGCCTATGGTGAGAAAAAGCCAGCAGGGAAAAATCATTGAGCACAAAAGTAGAAATTAGTCTACTTTAAAACCTTTTCTGTCTCTATTCATTTTTCAGTACTCAATATATTTCTTGCTATTTTAGCTATAAACCGTAAGCTGCTTCAGGTTGACTGGACCCATATGGCAAATAAACTGAAATAATTGACAAGCATCAAATCCTTCTAGCCTCATTTGGTAGATAAGCATCTTTTATAACATACATAGATGCGCTGAATGCACAGACAGCTTGATCAAATAGATATTAAGTGAAGTCACACAAATATTCATTCACTTTAAAAGGCTGATTGCATCACTGAACAACTAAACTTAGGAATTTATTTCTAATAATTTTCCCTCCAATCTATCTCATCCTACTTAACAGATAACATTCCAGAAACATGCACATCATCTAACTCATTTCCTCACTGCAATTGTGATCACACTAGTCTACTGTAGACTTGTAACAAGAATATACATACCATCAGTATATCCTGGTATGAAAGACATAATGAAAAAAAATTACATCATTCAGGAAAATTTCAAGTTTTGCCATTCACTGCTAATAGATATAAACTCAGGTGAACAGTAATACTGCCAGCCAAGCCAAGTGCCGTCGAGTCGGATTGCAGCCAGTTATAAATTCTGATTTGGATTTCCATGGTTGATCTCTATTCTCTTTATATTATCAGATTTGACTAAAGTTAGCCTAAAATATATTAGTAACAATATTAAACACATGTCTGGATGCACTACAGTTATCAATCACTGTATAAAATTACCTCTTTATAAATACTAAATCACTGAGTTTTTCATAAAATGTGCTATACCAAATATAAAAGCAAAATTATGTTTCTTTCCTATCAATGCAACATTAATAAAGCATGGATAACATTTCATCCTAGCTAGAACAACTTTTTTAAATTCCTGATATATGTTCCAGCCTTCACGCTGTGTGTGTGTGTGTAACTGAGTATCTGTATTCTGTTTCATCAGCCCTTCTAATAGTATCAGATGAAGGTGTTCATTTTCCATTCAACTGGAAAAGCTAAAATGCTTTAGTGATAAGGCAGAAAGTAAGAAGGACAAATGCTTTTGGTTAGATTATGTTGCTATGTAAATTATACTGAACAAACACAGGTAGAAAGAGAACGTTCTAACTTTACAAACTGCATCATGTAAATGTTTCTGCTAGGCAAACTGTCGAGACAAACTAGACGGAATCAGCGACAGTAGGTTTATACTTTCTTGGCTATACAACTTGAAGGAGAAAAGCTTGATACAAGAGCCTTCTCTAGACAAAAAACAGTTTTTCACCCTAAGGCAACTCTCTTCTCTTGCCCAAAAGTGCCTGCCTATAGACAGCTAATTTCATAATGTATGTATTACTTTTTTCCCAAACAGCAAATTATTGGCTTTTCTGGATTCTTTGTACTTACTAAATATCATATTATTAACAAGTCAACTTGTTCTAATGTATAAATTGTAAAGAAAATTCTTCAGATTTATTCAAATTTTAATGAAGGATTTATTCAAGTAAGGAAACAATTCCCATCCAGATAGTTTCTACAGGTCTTCAGAAAGATACCAATAGTACTTAAATAATTTAGAATAAACATTTTTTTTCTTAAAGAATGGTGGCATCAAATAAAGCTTCCGAATTTCTATATAATACACTGTAATGAATCCAATCATAAAGATAATCTAATAGTTTTAGGTAACACAAACAACGCTATCACAACCAGTTGATAAAATATCCCTAAGACAGAGGTAGCAAATGGTAGTGACCTAAAATTCCACCATCACTATCTCACCAGTGTTAATGTTGCCATCCCCAAGTGCACAATACAGCTTTCATGCAAATTAGGCAGAGTTCCCATAGCATTTTGGAAACCCTGATAGTGTAGTCGTTAAGTGCTATAGCTTCTAACAAAAAGGATGGCAGTTCAAATCCACCAGGTGATCCTTGGAAATTCTATGGGCTCATTCTACTATGTCTACTTGACAACAGTGGGTTAAGTTTTATCATCAGCTTTTTGCAATAAGAAAAAAGCTTATTTTCATATAGAGACATAAACAAGATAACCATATTACATTAATAGAAAAAATTGCAACATGCCAATTACAAGATTAAAACATGATTGTGTTTCCTGATCCAACATGTTCTTCAGCAGAGAATTATCACCCTTTTCTGAAATGCACCCCAACCAAAACCTTCCTTCTTAATCACACAACTACTATCAAAGTTCATGGGGAAAGAAAATTCATTAACACATATGAAAACTTTGGGTGGTTTATTGTTCCATCCCACTATCGAATTACTGCAATAGAGTCATCACAGATCTATGTGTTTCTATAAGGCAGGGGGAAAAAAGCAAAGCTTCTATTGCTGGTTACATATAAGCTCCAATAAGTACCACACCAAGGTAAAATAATACATTCTTAAATTCAAAATCCCAAATTATTTTTTCCAAGAATAATATCTGTGTTTGACTATTTTCTTACCTCGATAATTCTATCATGAATCTCCAGGCCGTCTGCTCTGTCAGCAGGTCCATTTTCCAGAATTTTTGAAATATAAATTCCTTCAGTTGATGTTTCTTCCTGGTTATTCTATATGGAAAATACAATCATGAGGATTGAGAAAGACACAAAAGATAATTTAGATTGGATCAAGGATAAATAACTGAAAGTAGCATTGCTAGTCTTCCTAAAACATGCAACTCTCTTGCTTAGCTGGCAACCTGGCTTTAACTTTTAACTTACTTAACACTGATGAGTCATTAATCAAGACAGGCAGCTTTAAGGGAAAAGTCCAGCATTCTGATAAGACTATTTGTTTACTTCACATTTTTGAGTCTACATAACAAGAGCTATGGGGAAAGAATATGCGCAAGTTGACATTGCCTGTCTTCTAAGTATTATTTATAAAACAACTCACTTCCAAATGGATGCAGAAAGTAGAAAGGGAAATAATGTCAAAAGCCAGGATGGGGGGAGGAGCATGTACATCCAGCTTCTTTATGTAGTTAGTCTGAAATCTGGTCATACTTTTGAAAACACAGTTTAATGTCACGACATGACAGGTTTGGAAACTTGGCTCTAACTATGTCTTCACAGGAGAGACTGGGAGTTTTCTCAAGTGTAAAATCCTATAAGATCAACTCTAAACCACAAGAGAACCCATCTGAGGCCCAGCTTTACACATTCCCAACTGCAATCTGCCTAATGATGAAAACCTGAAATGTATATCCTTAATATGATACAAACAGGACATTTTAGCCAATCACAAGAATTCAGCTATATTTAGGGAAAATGTTCAGTATCCTATTATGGACTGTATAATGATAAACATTATTTTACTTCATAGGAGGTGTCATGGATTGAATTGTGTCCCCCGAAAATATGTGTAGCCATGTGGCTGGGCCATGATTCCCAATATTTTGTGACTGTCCTCCATTTCGTGTGTTGAAGGATTAGAGTAGGACTGTAAATCCCTTTATAAGGTCACCTCCCTGCTGCACTGTAAAGGGAGTTTCCCTGGAGTATGGTTTGCACTGCCCATAATTCTTTCATACTGCAAGAGATAAAAGGAAAGGGAAGCAGGCAGAGAACTGGGAACCTCCCACGATCAGAAAAGCAGCACTGGGAGCAGAGCGTGTCCTTCAGACCAGAGGTTCCTGCATCAAGACGCTCCCTGGACAAAGCCTGATGCAATACTGGACTTTCCTCCAGAGCCAACAAGGAGGAAAGCCTTCCCCAGGAGCGGACACCCTGAATACGGACTTACAGCCTACCAGACTGTGGAGGAGTAAACTTTCCTTTGTTAAAGCCATACACTTTGTGGTATTTCTATTAGAGCAGCACTAGCTGACTAAAACAGTAGGTTAAATAAAATTATTTTCTCCTTAATTGTCCTTTCTTAGCATGAATTGTAAGACATTCAAAATGCTCAGTGTCATCAAAATGTCAAACACCTAGCTAACATCTATAAACATATTCCTTCGGGAGAAAGAACAAAAATGACATGATGGAAAGATTTCTACCTTTGTTCATAATATGGTGGTTTTAGAAGCAGAAGCACAGCAGTTGTTCACTGCTAGATGTTTGAAATACTAACACAAGGAAGAAATATGTCCTTGCCATCCGGACCTAAACCTAGCATATGGCCAACCACACTGATATGGCTTCCTAGGGCAACATCTGCAAGGCAGGGTGTAAAAACTTCATGGTAGTGTACTGGACAAAGTAAAGAACATGACTTTTTAAAATTTCACCACTGTTTTCCAGTTACGGTAAAAGTTAATATAGGATCTGAAGGTTATAGGAGAACTTTGCAACTATAGTATATGGTAGAAGTTTATAACCTGCACATTCTAAAACAATTGGTGTCCATATGGAAAACATTATTCATTCAATTAAAGATTTCAATTTAGGAAGCTGACATATCAAATCAACTATCTTTTTAAACATGGCATTTCCTATGTAATTGTGAAAATGATTACTCTTTATTTCAACTTGCAAAACAAGATCATTCATTCATTCAGTGTTTATTATTAACTACCTAGTCTGTGTTAGCCTTTAAACACTGAGCAATTTAACTTAATTAATAGGAAATACAAGCAAGAATACAATTGCCTAATGCAATAAAATAAAATGTGTCAGTACACATTATAGTAAAATATGTCTATTTAAGAAATCAGCCAATAGGTCACAGAATTTAGATAAAATGCGAAGCGGTAATAAGAAACAAGTTTGTTGTTTGTTTGTTTTAATCTTGACATTTATTAGAATATGTACATTAAGCATTCAGTGATATTTGTTAATGTGTATATGTATAAAGATTAAACCACTTCTTTTTCATATTCAAAATTCCTAAGGAAAGCTAAGTCTCCTATTATTTTATGAGCAAATATTGAGTGATACTTCCATAAAGCAGGTTACCTGATTTGGTCGACCTCCTATAATATTGAATCCCAAGGTGTCATTTTCTCTTTCTAATACAATGGTGAATGGCTTATGTTCTCCACCCTAGGGGGAAAAGAGGGAGTAAAACGACTAAACAGGTGAAAAAATATAAAAGAAACACAAATGATACAGGCTAGGCTTCTTTTTTTTTTTTTTTTTTTTTGCTATAAATTGATATTTTAAAAGGGGGAACATCTTAAAATTAAGGATGGTTGAATTGGGGAGGTTAAATTTTTCCTAAATATACTCTGCAAATTTTGAAGGAAGTAACTGTGCACATGAGGAAGAGGCTATTTTAAAAATTACTAAATTACTGCATTTTTACACATGCTGTTATCTTATATCCTATGTATACAGCATCTGGAAACCCTAGTGGCACAGTGGGTAAGTGCTCTGCCTGCTAACCAAAAGGCTGGCAGTTTGAATCTGTGAGGCACTCCTTGGAAGCTCCACGGAGCAGTTCTACTCTGTCCTATAATGTCACTGTGAGTCGTAATCCGGACTCAACAGCAGTGAGTTTGATTTCGTTTGGTTTGGTTTTGGTATACAGCATCTAATTCTAACTTCACTGCAAATTTCCGGTTTAACCCTAGGGGTCTTATTTTTTCACACACTTATAAGTAAGACAGATTGTTAAATGATTTTAAAATCATCTTATATAAAATCTTCATTTTTTAAAATCTTCAAGGACCTAAGGAGTGCCAAACTATTTATGAACTTACAACAGTAATATTCAGATTTCTATTGTAACACTATCTGATACATTACAATATTAATTTTAAAGGTATCTTTTATTTTTTAAGAATTCCTGTTAAAAAAAGTAAAAAGGATCTTTGATAGGTAGAACATTATGTATTTTTTCTTGATGAGTAGATAATAATTATATAGAAATTATGTCAACTACCTATTTCTTGGTAAAGACCAATGTAAATGTAAGATGAAACAGTGTCTGACCAGATGAGCTTTATTCATATTTAGGAATGTTCTTAACTATCTGAGGAAATTACGTATTTGGCCATCACTTGTAGATCATAAAATTCCATCAACATTGTCAATACCACTACCATCATCTCCACCTGCTCCGGGAGTTAATTTCTAGCAGAGCACACAGCAGCCCCTACTGGTAGTGAAAAAAAAAAACATTACTGAAGAGCACAGAGGAGCCTTTTGATAATTAGGCTTCAAATCAGGGGCTCTCTTCCAAGGCCCATAGCTTGACTTGATCCAGGAGCTTCTCAGTAGTGTAGTCCTGGCTACTGTGGCTTCATCATTGGCTCCCTACAACTTTGAAATCTGGATGGGCAATGCAGAGTGCATTTCTGTGCTTCTAAGTCTTTCCACTTTATAAGTCTATCAATTCATATATCCATATTATAGAGAGGCTAGGGAGAGAATCAGAGTATGCAGCCTTTCAAAAATGAGTACGCTTCTTTATTAGGGCTAAAACATTTTCACATCTTCAGTTCAGCTGTCCTTTAGGTCGGTAGACCAAACCAAACCAATCGAGTGGATTCCAACTGATAGTGACCTACTGGACAGAGCTGAACTGCCTCATTGTGTTTCCACAGGAACACTGGTGAATTTGAACTTCCCACCTTAGGGGCCGAGCTCTTAACCACTGCGTCACTAGGATTCCAAGCTTCTGAATGCCTGAGTTGGAGGCACTACAGTACAGTCTCAAATGACATTCCTCCTGGGGTTGCTCCTCCCCAGGAGTGCTTCAGAATGAAAACAGCTCCTTGAATGGAGTGCAAGTTCTGCTAAATCCCCGCTCTCCATGGCAGCGCTTAACAATGTCAAACACTGTGCAGAAGCCCTCCAGAAGAGAAGTAACAGCTTTATAAACAAGCTTCTTCACACAGGGTGCTGCAGAGAGGCTTGTTTATTAGGTCTGAAAGCAAGCGCTCCAGCAGCAGTTTGGGACCAACATCTTCGACAAAGAAGGGAAACAGCCGCTGCCCTGGAGCTCAAAGGCCAGTCTGGCTACAGATGGATGTGGTTTTCAAACCGGGCTTTCCAAACTGCCCCCTCACACACACATACTCCACCAGTAACGAGATCTGGAAGCAGGGAAGTGTTACGAAGGCAACGTTAGGGCGATAGAAAAGAACTGCAATTCTAAGCAATTCCATATCTCAACTCCGAGGTGGTCCTGCGCCCCACATCCCTGTGAGTCCCTGTAAAGGGCAGAGGCAGTTGACATGGGCAGTTTAGCGAGGAAACTAAGTCTTTCAGAGCTAACACCATTCCCAGAAGGTGGAAAGACAGGACAGTGGAGAAGCTAACTGGTCTTTGCTTCCCGGTTTTTCTCTCCTTTTCTGATGCTTCAAGGGTACAGAAAAAAAAAAGAGGCACAGAGAATAAAAGACGGATAACAAGACTCTAGGTGGGAAATTCAGCCTTCCCAATTCTTGCTTCCTCATGGAAAAGCTGCAGTTGAATCCGTTTAACTATTTGCAATCCTACTGTAAGTGGCGAGTACAATCTTTGCTAACTAAAATGCTAACTAACACCTTTGTAAGACAGTAATTGTATAATACAATCGGGGCTGGCGGGCGGATGCTTTCTACTGCGTACGAAGGAAGTTTGTCGCCTTCTAAAAGAATCTTGAAGGAACAGAAAGAAGCATTCCGCTGTCCACCCCAGTACCTCGTTCCCCCGGTGCCCACTCCCTTCACGCTTACCGGGCCATGGTCTCCATCCAGGTCCCTTGGGAAGATGCCGACGTGAGCCATGTACTGGACGAACTTCTCCTGGTACCTGCGGGCGGTGAGCTGCACCTCGCCTTGCAGAGCCCAGAGCTGCGCCAGGAGCGCTTTCTCACGCCGCCTCCAGACCAGGGCCCCTGGGTCAGACCTCCGCCCGCTCCCGCAGCGGCGGCCCAGCCGGCCCCTACGTGCGCGCCCGCCCCGGCTGGCCCGGGGTGCTGGCCCGGCGCCCCCGACTGCGGACACGTCCTCGCCGCCCGACTCCGATGCACAGCCCGCTCGGCGGCGGCGGCGCTCAGGGCCGTAGTCGCAGCGCTCGACGTGTGCAGCCAGATCGTGCAGCCGGACCGTGCGCCCGCAACCGCGAATGTGGTAGTCGCACTGGATGCGCAGCTTCTGGATGAGGCTGTGCAGCGGCAGCACCCGGTGCAGCTCGGCGGGTGCCAGGGGCTGGCACTGCAGTGGGCACCGGCGTCGCCGCGCCGCCCAGGGCAGCAGGCAGCTGGCGCAGAAGACGTGTCCGCACGGCGTGCACAGTGGCTCCTCCAGGACCTGACCGCACAGCTTGCACTCTAAATCCGAATCCACGGTTTCGGCGAAGCGCTCCAGGGCAAAGCCCATATTAGCCAGAGATGAGGCGACCGAGTCGCGGCAAGGGGGAGTCAGAGTGGGGCCCACCTCCTCCGAACCCCTCTGTCTCCCTTGGCCTCCTCGCCAGGACAGCACTGACGCTGCAATGGTAGTTCGTCGGAGGGGAGGAGACCAGAGGGTTGGGGTGTGATCGCAGAGTTTGCACGGCTACAAGTTTTTCTGGCTCAAGCTAGGTCCACCGTATTGACGCTAATAGGCGCTACCTCTGGAGGAAACCGCTCTTCCCTTCTGTCCTTCGGCCCTTCCTTTGCTGCCTCGAGACTGACTTCAAATTTTATCCACGGGAAGCCGGAGCTAATGCCTACTTAAAATTGCCCTTAGGGGAGCTGTGTTCTCTTTTGCAAAGCTGATGGATGGGCACGATGCGAATGTTGAATAAAACCACTTTTATTTCTATCAGAATGTAAACTCTGGGAGACCTGGATCTTTGGCCGTCCGATTTTCTGCTGAATCCTCATCGTCCTGCATCGTCAGTCTTCAGAAAATACGTTTGAAATAGATGTACTTTTGTTCTTTCAAATCAGCTAAAGACAAAATCACCAGCTAAGTGGTTACAACTTTATGAAATCAGTACTAGGTACGGCCACAGCGAGGCTTCTGAAATCACGATGCAGAACTGAGGTGAGTGTAGAGACGCGGGTGGCTTAACTGGGCAGGAGAGATGAAGAATCCGCCAGGTGCCCACCTGTGGACACTTTAGGGAACGTCACTGGCCAATCAAGGCCTTCTAAGGAGTAAGGGAATTGGACTTGCTGCAGGTTACAGGCAGCCTGATTCCAAGTTCAGTCGCCATACCGTCCATCTTCATAGTCCCACTGGCATTTCGCTACTGGAAATGTGGACTGTGATAATTCCACATTTATCTAGAAAAGATAAATGGAGAGATTATCAAAGAAAGCAGTTAAATCGTACAAAAATAAAATCTTAGTGACCGTTTATCTCAATTTACCGTGAATACACAGTGTTGGATCCAAACTTCTCCCTCCTTCCATTAAATTAATCAAAATGCTTAGGATGCTGAGCCTTACTGCAAATGTGGGTGAAGGGTCCCTTCAGTCCCTGCTTCCCCAGCCTCCTTCAACATGTTTGGAATAGCAGGGATGCACAGAGACTCCACCACCTGAAAGCACACTGCTTACTGCTATTATCCTGAAGCTCCTACCAGATGCTTAGGAAGGACTGAGTTAATTAATCATTGATGTTTCCGTACTGCCAGTTCAGTGTTGCTCCAGGAAGGCTGTGTAGCTCTCTGTGAGGCAGCAATCTACATCAATCTGAACCGTAAAAATACTCCATACTTTGTATTTTAAATCCCTGGAGCTAACTGAAGAATTAACAAAGCCTAGTCATAGCTCCTTCTGAATCTTCTATTTTCGAGATGAGATTTTATTAGAGTAGTTCAGTAGGCAGTGAAGACCCAGGAATGGCTTGCCACTTATTTAATGTGCTTTTAAGGTTTTTTTTCCCTCAAAATAAGACTCAATATTTCATATTTTATATGTACATATACATGATCTGATAACATTTGCCACGGTGTTCCATGTTTGCCCTTTGCCTCTGGTTGCTCTGTCCAGATAAACAAGCAATAAAACCCTGAACAGAAATCATTTAACATTAATGGCATGAGCACATTCTTGTGAACTGCATAGGCTGGGAAAAGATGAGTGTTATAGAATTTATCCAGATATCTCTGGGGAGGAGGGATCTAGTCTGTTTTCCCAGTAGCTATAAGGACTTGATACTTTTCTTCACAATAAATGACAGTGTGAGCATTTTTTAAAATGCAGGCAGGGGAAACTAAAAGTGGTCTCTCGAGATTTTTTAAAGGGATTAGGATAATTAGACTTGCAGTTACATGAAGAGAGGGGGAAAAATGGCTATATGATGTCCTTGGTCCACCTATGTATTCCCTGTAGCAAAAATAAGAAACATGAGCAAACTATGGTCTGAGTAATTCCATGATGTATAACATTCCAATTCTTATAGAGAAAGTGGATGTCTAAAACCTCATCCACAGAGAGTAAGAAGTTCAAAATGAAAACAGACTGTATAAAGCCTATTGTATTAAAAATTTTGAGTGAAATACCTACAGTAGTTCATAATAACACACACAAGCACTACTTTTTGATGTTTATGAAAACTTCAAGATTTGAAGCCAAGTAATGAAGTAGGCCAAAAGGGAACTGAAGAAAATCTTTGATGTGAGAAAATGCAATCTTGAACACTTCCAAGAGTTAAGCACCAGGTAAAAAAAATAAGAGCTGACTACTAGTAGACACACCTAACTGAACTTCATGGTCTCTTCTCATCAGGAAACACTATGACATCTGTGACATGGGTCGAGTGGGATAGTCAGACTTCACTTCCCAGACTGTCAAAGATTTCCTATTCATTAGGGAGAATATATCACTAAAAAGCCTGGGTGAGCTAGAATCATGGAGTCTAATTAAATTTGAGGTAATGTAGTAAGAAAATAATGCATTCTGAATTATTTTAAAATATGCATAAATTTGCAGCAAAACAGACCCTGTAACATTTAAATGTCTTTAGGCAAATGAGACAAATTAACACCTAGCATCATAAACGTGGACATAGGCTTATGTTTTCATTGATCATAATTTATTCTTTTCAGAATCCCTGGTTAGCAAAAGCTGCAGGTTGAATGCCAACATTGGGGAAGAGCAAAGACTGCTATCTTTTATTGGGCAAGGCCTTCTCTTAGCCGGTCTTCTGATGACTGTGTCTAAGCCGATGGCTGTTACCTATCTCATAAGCTTTATTTAGACTGGGCCTGAGAATGTGCTTCACTGACTGACAGACACAGGAAAGATAGCACACTCATTTAATTCTTCTTCAGGCCAAGGACCATCGCTTTATTCAGAATATCTTTAATCATTTGGGGGCTGCATGTTTTCAGCTGACCATATTTTTACACAAATAACACATGTGTTATTCATTTTTTTTGCCAGCTCCACAGCCCCCATTATTTTCTTAGGTGGGCTATATGTGTTATTGCACGGCTGCTTTATTTATGTGGGTGTGTTCTTTGTAGGAACATACGGTAGTTACTAGCTTTGTCTTCAATCTAATGTCAACAGTCATTCACAGGCAATTTTAGGGTTATAGATGTCTGATCTAAGGACAACTCATGCTTAAAAACGCAGACTGTATAAAGTCTATTGTATTAACATTTTGAGTTAAATAACTACAGTGGTTCATAATAACAAGCACAAACACTTCTTTGTGATGCTTATGAAAACTGTGAGATTTGGTCGCTTTTAAGTGCTTTATACATTAGAAAAGTAAAATGTATACCAAGAAAAACATCCGACTGATGCCAAATAAAAACCATGTATACCTGTTCCCACTTACCTACAGACTCATTTTAAAGACAGGCTTAGGAACAGATTCATTGTCACTTGGGGACTGCCGTATTCATGAGAAAAGAACAGAAAATTAATTTCCTTGGACTAGTTCTTAGAGCAGTGATGAAACTAAGTGTACCCGTGAGCGTTTTGAATGAGAAGAGGCAGATTTCAAAACCAATTCTGAATCGTCCATACTTCCCAGGATTAATAGGGAATCTAGGAATCGACAGGTTGTTGAATCACATGCTAACAGACTGATACTGAAATGCTATATACTCCAAGACTCTGAAATAATGTATCTACTCCATGCATAGACAATGTATAGATGATTTTTTCTCTACCTCATGAGTGCCAAAGCCACGTGCCATTGAGTCAGATCCGACTCGACCCCATGAATAGATAACTCAGTTGTTATTTTTTTCATTTTGTCTCATACATTTGAACATGATTATAAGTCACAATGCCTACTCTTAATATGTTCAAATGCATGACACAAAAATGAAAAAAATCACAAATGAGTTTGTATTAGCAAGGAGTACAGGACAAAAACTATCTACGAATGGGATTTGAGAGTCTTAGGATATTTATCACTTCAGTATATAAGTCTCTTAACAGTGGTAACATGTATCGACTATATCAGAACAAAGTCTAGGGATGACTAGAGAACGTAGCATAGGTTGCTTATATGAATGTTCAAGTGGAATCTGAATAAAATTAAAACAAGTCCATGAGAGCCAAAGTATGACTTTGAGTTTCCCCACCTGAATATATAGAAACCACCTGAAGAATAGATTTGATACATTGAACTATTGGTCATTAGTGTTCGGTGTAACGAGTTGTAGAAAGACATCAAGGACATCATATATGAAGAGAACAAAAGGTCTTTAAAAAGACAAGAAAGAAAGAAAAGACCAAAATGGATTTCAGAAGAGACTCTGATTCTTGCTCTATAAAGTAGAATATGAGCTAAAGCAAATGAAAGAAATAATGAAATAAAAGAGCTGAACTGAAGATTTCAAAGGGCAGCTTGAGAAGACAAAGTGCTGTAATGAAATGTGCAAAGACCTGAAAATAAAAAACCAAGGGAGAAGAACATGCTCAGCATTTCTTAAGCTGAAAGAACTGAACAAAAAACTTAAGCCTTGAGTTACAATATTGAAGTATATTATGGGCAAAATATTGAATGATACAGGAAGCATGAGAAGATGGAAAGAATACCCAGTCAGTATGCCAAATAATGTTTGTTGATATTCAAACATTTCAGGATTTGGTATACGATCCAGAACCAATGGTACGGAAGGAAGAAGTCCAGGTTGCACCAAGAGCACTGGTGAAGAGCAAGACCTCAGGAACAGATGGACTGCCTTAAGATGTTTAGATGTTTCAACAAATGGGTGCAGTGCCAAAAGTGTTCACTTGTCTATGCCAAGAAATTTAGAAGGCTGCTATCTGGCTGATTGACTACAAGAGATTCATATTTATGCCTATTATGAAGAAAGGAGATCCCACTGAATGAGGATATTATCAAACAATATCATTAATATCACACACAGTAAAATTTTGTTCAAGATTATGCAAAAGCAGCTGCAGCAGTACATCAATAGGGAACTTCCAGAAATTCAACCTAGATTTAGAAGAGGATGCAGAACCAAGGATATCATTGTTGATGTCAGACATATCTGGGCGGAAAGCAGAGAATACCAGCAAGATATTTACTTGTGTTTTATCGACTATGCAAAGGCATTTGACTGTAGGGATCATAACAAATTGTGGATAACATTGTGAATAATGGAAATTCCAGAACGTTTGTTCATGTGGGACCTATACATAGATGAAGAGACAGTCCTTAGAATAGAACAGGGGTAAGTGTGGCTTAAAATAAGGAACGTCATGTGTCAAGGTTGTACTGCTTCAGCACAGGACTCAATCAGCATGCTTGAAGAAGAACGAGCCTTCAGGACTGGACAGGGAAAACTAATAACTTACAATATACAGGTGACACAACCTTGCTTGGTGAGACTGAAGAGGACGGAAACCACTTACTGATGAAGTCCAAAGATTATAGCCTGCAGTATACATCATACCTTAACATAAAGAAAACACAAATCCGCACAACTGGACCAATAAGCAACATCAATCGACATCATAATAAATAGAGAAAAGATTGAAATTGTCAAGGATTTCGTTTTACTTTGATCCACAATCAACACCCATGGAAGCAGCAGTCAGGAAATCAAACAACATATTGCACTGGGCCAGTCTAATGCAAAATAACTTTTTAGAATGTTGAAAATCAAAGGTGTCAATTTGGGGTCTAAGGTACGTGTGATCTGAGTGATGATATTTTCAATTGCCTCATGTGAAAGCTGGACCATGAGAAAAGAAGACTGAAGAAGAATAGATGCTTTTAAATTAGGGTGACAACAAAGAATACTGGCTGCACCATGGACTGCCAGGAGAATGACAATTTGTGCTAGAAAATACACAGCCAGAATGCTCTTTAGAAGCCAGGATGGTGATATGTTATCTCACATGCTTTAGACATGTTATCAGGAAGGACCACTTGTGGAGAA
Source organism: Heterohyrax brucei (assembly GCA_028571685.1). Classification (NCBI taxonomy): domain Eukaryota; kingdom Metazoa; phylum Chordata; class Mammalia; order Hyracoidea; family Procaviidae; genus Heterohyrax; species Heterohyrax brucei. The sequence continues at coordinate 100,590,192 of CM053142.1, read as the reverse complement.
GGACATCATGCTTGGTAAAATAGGGTCAGTGAAAAAGAGAAAGACCTCACGTGAGGAGTTGACACCGTGGCTGTGACAGGTGTGAGGGTGGCAGAGGACCAACAGCATTTCGTTTGTTCAGTATACAGTGGATCATTACGTGTCAGAACTGACTTGACGGCACCTAGCAGTGACAACAAAGAGCCATAAAATCAAAAGCTTGGGAAGATTTTTCAGACAGTTTAAGTAAGTCATTTCTTTATTCAATGTATGTTTATATAGCATTTTTGATACTTTTAATATAGAATTAATTTTTAAATGCTCCATTCGAAGAATTTTCTTCACAAGAAAATGTTATTATTATATATGTTTTCTTCCTTTATTCTATGGACAATTTATCATAAATTGTTATTATGTCATATAATCCTATGCATTTTCTCAACATGCCCTCAATTTAAACGGTCACTATTCAGGATAACTCACATAACAGAGGCAAAAATACCCAGCCACTTCAAGTCAGAACAATTTCTATAGACTACACTTACCTATATAATTGAACTCAACATTCATTTTTGTTCTCATCTTGATAATATTTGTGTAGGAGTCTAGAATCGAATTGTACCAAATAGCATTAAGAAGCGAACTCATAAGCCGTAAAGTAACAACAGGCTCATTGTGACACTATTTAAAAGTTCCGAACTTGATTAAAATAATAGAAGATGCCTTGAAATCACGTTATTTAAAATCTCATTAAAAAATTAGGTGGCTAGTTTCACAAGATTGAGCCACTAATGTGTTATGCTGGACAAGGAATACACTGGAATATGCGTTTTACTCTTTGAAGTAGCCCTAGTGGCATAGTGGTTGAAGAGCTCAGCTGCTAATCAAAAGATTGGTAGTTTGAACTCACCAGTCACTCAATGGAAGAGAGATGTGGCAGTAGGCTCCCGGCTTCACCAACCCTTTGGGGCAGCTCTACTTGGTCTTACAGGGTCACTGGAAATGACTCATTGCCAGGGGGGTTGGGTGTTTTGTTGTTGTTTTTGTTATTGTTGTTTGTTTCGCTCTTAGATCAATACAGAATCTGCTAAACTCAGAGGACACAGAGGAGTATAATTCATATAATATCTGTCTGCTGTCATGTTCTCCGTTAGGTGTTATTTGCTGTTATTATGCTTTTGGACTTTGTTTGGCAAATGAAGAGTTAAAGGGGCACCAGGACCATACAAAATGCCATTTTTAGCAAGATCAATTGACATGAGCAGAATATACACACCAAAATAGAATAAGTGATTGACAATACGTGTGCAGTTTCTGTGGGAATGAAGTGTCAAAGTGGAATGAGGAATTTAAAGAAAATCAAGTTTAAGTAAGGCATTATATTAAATATTGTGGCAACTTTCAACTCAGTTACAGACTAATTTTCTAAAGTCACTGAAACTCACATTAGCTAGAGTGATATTATTCTCTTTGAGAGCTGTTATGAAAGAGAGCTTGTAGAAGAAAATATATTAAATTCTTCATTTAATTAACCTTTATTTTGTATCATATCTTTGTGGACCACAGTCACTGACACAGAAGGACAGTGTCAAAAATAATCATACAGCTAATATGGAATAACTCCTATTATGTGAAACACACACAACTACACTACATATGCAAGATCTTATTCAGTTCTCCCAGTGACCATTCTAAATAGACAGTATTATTACTCACACAACCTGCCCAAGCTTACACAAATAGAAAGTGGCATAACCTTGGTTAAGACAAGATTTGCTAAGGAACTCACTCTTTGACCCTATACTGTATAATGATTTGCTTTTAAAGTCTACTGTACAGTTATTTTAAAATAAAATGCAGCTGCAGTAGTTAAGAACTCAGCTGCTAACTAAAAGGCGAGCAGTTTGAATCTACCAGCTGCTCCTTGGAAACCCTGTGAAACAGTTTTACTTTCTTCTATAAGGTCATTATCAGCTGGAATCTATTTGACAGCAGTGGGGTTTGTTTTAAATCGAGCCTTAATTTTGAATGGAACCTATAATTTCATCTAGCAAAATTTTGTTGTTTGAAGACTACATCTTATATTTTCTTTTCTTTAATAAAGGATGCTCTAAGGCTATGTATAGCAGAGATCTTTGAGTAATTGACATGAGAGAGAATATTGAGGTTATTCACTGTTCTGTGCAATACTAACGTGACTGTAGTTTTTTAGATTGCCTTCTCATAATGAACCTATTGCCTCTGAGTCGATTTCGATGCCTTGCGACTCTGTATGACAGGACAGAACTACTCCAGAGTGTTTCTAAGGCTGTAATCTTTATAGCAGCAGACTGCTACATCTTCCTCTGATAGAGCACCTGGTGGGGTCTAACTGCTGACCTTTGGTTGGCAGCCCTAAACCACTGTCCCATCGGGGCTGCTTTATCCTACATAACCGTTTTCAAACAGACAAGAGTATTCTATATAATAAGGCAACTGCCTCCACATTCCTTAAAAGCCTGTCCTTAATAAATCAATTACTGGATATTTCAGTTGAGCCCTCATTTTGTGCTTAGTTCTTTTGTGAAGATTTTTCTGTAGCTTAGTATCTTCTAGATGCTTCTCCAAATCTCCAGAACAACTTTTTTCTTTTTTTCATATTTATTAGAATGGTGTGGAAACCCCGATTATGCAGTGGTGGCAGTTTGGATCCCCCAGGCACTCCTTGGAAACCATATGGGCAGCTCTAGTCTCTCTTACAGACTCACTATGAGTCAGAATTGTCTCAGTAGCGATGAGCTTGGTTTTGGAGGGCAGTTAATAATGGTGTGGGAAGTAGTTTCTAGACAAAACCCAGCAAAATGTCACTAATTACCTTTACTATCAGTAATTATCCTCTCTTTTTTCTTTTCAATGTAAAATATCTTCATTATATTTTGTCTGGTTATAAAATAGTATGTGCTTCTCATCCCTGGGTGATGTAAATGGTTAAGTGCTCTACCACTAGCCAAAATGTTGGCAGGGTTCAAACCTACACAGAGGTGCACTGGAAGGCAATCTTGCTCATCAGCTTCTTCAAAGGCAGGGCTGTGAAAACTGTAAGGAGCTGTTGCATTCTGCGCACATGAGTCAGGTTCCACTCAAAGATAGCTAACAACAAGAATTGTTAATTACAATTCACCACGTAGAGAAAATAACCACTAACAGTTGTATAATGTTCTAGAAATTTTCATTCAGTTTTTATGGTCTTACCATAGAATTTTTTTTTACACGAAAAAGAGATCAGACAATTCATGCAGTTTTCTAGCCTGCCTTTTGTCAGGTCACAATATAAACTCAGCATCTTTCCAGTTGAAAACAACACCAACGTGTTTTTTAATCATTTTCTAGTAGTCTGTTACAAGGACATGCCATCTCTATAAAATTTAATCCATTTTTAGTGGATTTTGCTTGCTGCTGCCTTTTATGTATTATAAGCAATATTGCAGTGAGCATTAGTTTATATCTTTGCCCCTGTCATAACAAATTACAGATAACATTATGAAGAATGGGAACTCTAAAACACTGAAGGATGCTTATTTGGAACCTGTTTGCAGACCAGAAGTAAGAGGATATTGCATTGTTTACAATCAAGAAAGGTGTGGGTTAAGACTGTATCCTTTCATCATACTTATTTAGCCTGCATGCTGAGCAAAATAATCCAAGAAGTTAGACTATCTGAAGAAGAACAGGCCATCAGGATTGGTGAAAGACTCATTTACAACCTATGATCTACAGATAAGATAACCTTGCTTAGTGAGATTGAAGACAGTTCAATGCCCTTACTGGTGAAGATCAAAGACTCTAGCCTACAGTACAATTTACACCTCCAAATAAAGGGAACAAAAATCCTCACAAATGGACCAATAAGCAACATCATGGTGAAACAGGGAAAAGATTGTCTTTGTCAAGGATTTCATTATATTTGGAGGCACAATCAATGCCCACAGAAACAGCAGTCAGAAAATCAAACAATGCATTATTTTAGGCAAATCTGTAAAAAAAAAAAAAAAAAAAAAACCTTTAAAATGTTAAAAGCACAGACATCTGTCATAGATTGAACTGTATCCACTCAAAATATGTGTCAACTTGGTTAGGCCACGATTTTCATGGTTGTCCTCTGTTTTGTGATTGCAATTTTATGTTAAAGAGGGTTAGTGTAGGCTTGTTAACCCCCTGACCCAGGTCATGTCCCTAATCCAATGTAAAGGGAGTTTCCCTGGGGTGTGGCCTATGCTTCCTTTTAACTTTCAAGGCATTAAAAAGGAAAGGGAAGTGAGTAAATAAGGGAGACTTCATACCACCAAGAAAGAGTAGAGAAGCAGAGTGCACCCTTTGGGCCTGGGGTCCCTGCATTTGAGAAGATCCTCAACCAGGGTAAGATTGAGGGCACTTTCCCTCAGAACCAACAGAGAAAGAAAGTCCTCACCTGGAACTGACACCCTGCTTTTCTAGTGAGGAAATAAACTTCTCTGTGTTAAAACCATTCATCTAGAGCAGTACTAGATGACTAAGACAGTCACTTTAAAGGCTAAAGTATGCCTGATCCATGCCATGATATTTTCAGTCATCTCATATGCATATGAAAGTTGAACAGTGAATAAGGAATTTCCTTTTGAACTACAGTGTTGGTAAAGAATACTGAACATACCATGGACTGCCGAAAGAATGAAAGTTTGTCTTGGAAGAAATACAGCCAGAGTATTCCTTGAAAGTGGGGATGGCAAGACTTCATCTTTGAACATGTTATTAGAAGGCACTAGTCTCTGGAAAAGGACATCATGGTTGGTAATAACAGAGGGTCAATGCCAAAGAAGATACTCCTGAACAAGACAGATTGACACAGTGGCTATAACAATGGGTTCAAACACAGGAACAGTTGTGAGAATGGCCCAAAACTGGTCAGTGTTTCCTTCTAGATGGCCCTTAACAACAACAACAACAATGTTCTCGTGTTAGATATGGAGTTGGGAAAATTCCAGTAAACTGAAGTTAGATCAACAATGCTGATAATTTCTTTTTAATTTTAGTTAACTTTTTCTTGACTCAGTTGTTTACCAACTGTAGAATGAGAATAATTATACCTACCTCAATGGGTTGTTATTAGAATTTTTTGTGTTAATAAATGTAACACACAGTCTTGAAGCATGCTAAAACCCATTGCCATCAAGTAGCATCCAACTCATGGAGACCCTAGAGGTCAGCGTAAAACTTCCCCATAGAGTTTCCAAGGAGTGCCTGGCGGATTTGAACTGCTGACTTTTGGTTATCAGACGTAGCACTTAACCCACTATGCCCCAAAGATTTCCTGTCAAAGCATAGTAAATATTATATATGTTTCTGCCCTTATAATTGCATTCCAGAAGTATTGTGTCGAATTACACGTGGACCACAGTGTACGATTACCTGCTTTGCACAACTTCATAGCAATGGATTACAGAAAAGGAATAAGATACAATAATAAAAAGAATATATATGCATGCACACATGACTCCCTGGAGAAGGACACTGTCGTGGATTGAAATGGGTCCCCTAAAAATGTGTGCGGCAGGTTGGCTAGGCCATGATACCCAGTATTGCTGATAGTCGTGTGTATTGTAAATCTTGCCTCTATGGTGTTAATAAGGGAGGATGGGCAGCAGTTGTGTTGGTGGGGTGGACTCAAGGTCTAGGGTTGTGTTATGCCTTGAGACAGTCTCTTGGGATGTAATGGAAAGGAAACCAAGGAGAGAGTTGGGGAACCTCATACACCAAGAAGCAGTGCCAGGATCTAAGTGTGTTTTCCCAAAAGGACCCAGGATCCCTGTGCTTCAGAAGCTCCCAGTCCAGGGGAAAATTAACAACAAAGACCTTCTACCAGAGCCAGCAGAGAAATTCTTCTATGGAGCTGACACCCTGAATTTAGCCTACTGGACAATGAAAAATAAAATTTTTCCTGTAAACGCCATCCACTTGTGGTCTTTCTGTTAAAGCAGCACTACGTGACTAAAACAGACATCATTCCTGGCAAAACACAGGGTCATCAAAAAACAGAGAGATCCTTAACAAGCCAAGCCAAGTGCCGTTGAGTCCCTTAACAAGATGCATGGATAAATCAAATGGCTACAACTATTCACAATAGCCAAAAGTTGGAAATTACCTAAATGTCCATCAACAGATGGACATGATAAGAATTACTACACTGGTGTGGTTATTTCTGATATCTTCCCTCTTTGTCAGTGACTTGAGTCCACAAAGATATAACATAACATCAAAAGATAAAATACATGTTGTTGTTGGGTACCACTGAGTTGGTTCTGACTCACAGTAAAATGTTTCCTGGTCCTGTTTGCTTTGTCCTTTCTCTTTCAGTACAGCTTTAGCTGTTCAAGGCCTCTTCACATTCCGTATAAAGTTGAGGACTGGGTTTTTCCGTTTCTTTAAGACAAGATGTTGGAATTTTGTTTGGGATTACATTGAAACTATAGATTTCTTTGGGTAGCATTAGGAATTGAATATTTTAAATGTTTATGGGTCATAGATATTTCTTCATGGGATGTGTTCTTCAGATCCTTTATCTATTTTTCCATCAAAAAAAAAAAGATGTTTGTCTTGTTATAACTGACATGTAGGAATACTAATATTTTATCAGTCTGTATAACATTGTCAAATTGTTTACTCACTTATCATTGACATTTGAGAAAAAAAAATGCATGCATTAATCTGTGTAAAGGGATCTTAAAAAATAGGATCTCAGTTATCACTATCTTATCTTGAGGAGAAAAGAAATAAGAGTCATTGTTTTGCATGTCCCAACACATCCAATAAATAGGTATGCATTCCTTATTATGTATGTCAGGAGAAGAATGCACGCTTCAGAACTACTTTGAACTTCATATTGGAAACTACTTTCATGCTTCTGGATTTTTCCATCCAAATATTGAAGTTTCCAGAAAAACTTTTCCTCTATTTTACAGATTTGTTCACCAGCTTTGTGATATAATCTGTCTTTGTTTGATAGAAGCCAACATTGTGCCTTTTTATGGAAACCTAGTTTTTAGGCATCTAATGTAGTATTCAGTAACTGTTTAATGTTAAATAAATATGATATTTCTAAATTATACACAATTTTGGCTCAAAGTGAAGGTTATGATTAAGGTGTTTACTTGCAGAGTCATCCCACAACTGCCCACCAAATTTCTGCTTAGAACGCAGATGCTGATTAATTCCATTCATGTATTTCTTATTAGCGTCATTGTTAGCGCCATGGCCCTTACTCTAATCTCATCCATAATCACTTTCCAAGTTACAACTCTTTGTTCTAGCTATCTTCCCTCAATTCTTTCTAATGCAAAGATAACTCTAAATTTTTTCTTTTATTTAAAAACTTTTTAATTTTTTAAAATTATGATTAAATGCAAGTATACAATCCAGATCAATTTTGCATGACCACCTGTCTACAACTCCATCTGCCTTCTTCACCCTGTGATGGCACACTCCTCCTTGTCACTTTCTAGTATTCTGTTAACAAATATCTTTCCCCTCCTCTCCATCCTCTCCTCTTCCATCTAGAAAGGAACAAGTAGGAAAGCCCTCTATAAAAATATAGAACCATAAAGTACATATACCACCTGCTCACACTGTGTCCCCAAGTCCAGTCCATTCCTGTCTGAAGAGATGACCTCAGTACTAATTTCAGTTCCAGCAGCAAGTATAAGGACCATGTTCCCCGAAGACTCTCCAGGCTGTCAGATCATGAGTTCTGATCTTTTGGTAGAGTTCTTGAACTGTTCACCTCTTTGTCTCATGCTCCATCAGGAATGCTACATTGTGTCTCCCATCACGGCTGCCTTTAGTGGTGGCTGGGCACCATCTGGTTCTTCTGGTCTCATGATGATGCAGTCTGCCTTTCATATGAGTCCTCTGTCTCCTGGGCTCACTTATCCTTGTGTCTTTGATGTTCTTCATTGTCAACTGTTCTAGATGGGTTGGGATCAGTTGGTATTCCTGAGATGACAGCTTGCTGGCTTTTAAGACCTGAGATGCCACTCACAAATATGGTGTACAGAAGACTCTCAGTGGAAGACTAATTATGCCGATTGACCTCGATGTGCCCTGAAAACATAGCCTGCAGGCCCTGTCCCTGCTACTCTATCATTTGAAGTGGTGGGTTTAGAAAATCTTTCCGTTTATGATATAGTCCAGTTACGTTGGTCTGCTTTTTACTGTGTGCCGTCACTCCTTTCACCTAATGGAAATCCTATCTGCTCTCTGTCTAGGACCAACCATCTCCCTCCCCACCCCTGTAGAGGTCAAAGATTCCTTTCTTCTTCACGTAAGTCTAATTTTAAGTCCTTATATCAGAGGTTTCATATAATACTTGTCCTTTTGCAGCTGACTGATTTCACTCAGCATAATGTCTTCAAATTGAAATCAAGTAATGATACACTTCCTAAAATCATCATTGTTCTTCATCATTGCTAGTGACCCATTATATATACGTACCATAGTTTATCTTCTCATCTGTTGATGGGCACCTAGGTTGAGTTCATCTTTTTGCTATTGTGGACAGTGCTGCAGTAAACACTCATGTGCATGTATGTGTTCATGTGACAGTCTTTATTTCTATAGGATATATTCTGAGCAGTGGGATTGCTGGATCATGTGGTCTTTCTATCATTTTTAAGAAAGTGCCAAAATGCTTTCCAAAGATGTTGGACCATTTTGCATTCCCACCACAAGTGTAGGGGAGTTCCAAACTCCTCACAGGCTCTCCAGCTTTTGATGTTTTGTGTTTTTGAGGTGAGGTAGTATCTCATTGTAGTTTCAATTTAGATTTCTCTAATAGCTAATGATCATGAGCATTTCCTCATATATCTTTTCGCTGCGTGGATGTATTCTTTGGTGAAGTGCGTGTCTGTGTCCTTTGCCCACTTTTTAATGGAGTTATTTACCTTTTTTTGTTGATATTTTGCAGTACCTTGTAGATTATGGGGATCAAATGTTGATCTCATACATAGTTGCCAAATATTTTTTCCTGTTCTGTACATAATCTTTTAAAGCTTTTGATAAAGTCTTTGGATGAGCATAAATATTTGATTTTTAGTAGTTCCCATTTATCTATTTTCTCTATTGATTGTGCATTGTTGGTCAAATTTCGTAGTCTGTCTAAGCCGTGTATTAGAACTTCCATTGTTATCTCTGTTTTTTCTTGCATGATCTTTATTGTTTTAGGTTTGATATTTAGGTCTTTGATCCATTTTGAGTTAGTTTTTGTGTAAGGTGTGAAATACGGGTCTTGTTTCAGTTTTGTGAAGATGGATATCTAATTTTGCCAACACCATTTGTTAAAGAGACTGTTTTTACCTGAATTTACAGCGTTTGGGCCTTTATCAAATATCAGCTGTTCATAGTTTTCTGTTCTGTTCCATTGGTCTATATGTCTGTTTTTGTAACAGCACCAGGCTGTTTTGACTACCTTGGCAGTGCAGTAGGTTCTAAGGTCAGGTAGTGTGAGGTCTTCCACTACATTCCTCTTCTTCAGTAGTGCTCTCCTTATCCAGGGTTCCCTCCCTTTCCAAACAAAGTTAATTTGTTTCTCCATCTCATTAATGACTGACACTGAAACTTGTGTTGGGATTGGATTGTATACGTGGATCACTTTGGGTAAAATAGACATTTTCACAATGTTAAGTCCCTGAGTGAGGTGGGTTTCTCCACTTCTTTTGGTTTCTTTCAGTAAGGTCTTGTAATTTTCTCTGTGTGGGTCTCTTACTTCTCTGGTAAGATTTATTCCTAAGTATTTTATCTTCTTGGGGGCTATAGTAAATGGTTTTGATTTGGTGATTTCTTCTTTGATGATCTCTTTGTTGTTGTAAAAGAATCCTACTGATTTATTCATGTTTATTTTATATTCTCATACTCTGCTGAACTCTTCTACTAGTTTATTTGTGGATTCTTTAGGATTCACTGTGTATATCATTGTATCATCTGCAAATAGGGATAATTTTTACTTCTTCTTTACCAATACAGATACTCTTTCTTTCTTTGTCTTATCTGATTGCTTTGGCCAAACATCTAGCACAGTGTTGAATAAAAGTGGTGACAGTGGCATCCTTGTCTTGTTCCTGTTCTCATTCTCTCTCCATTCAGGATGATATTGGCATTTGACTTTGAGTAGATGCCTCTAGGAATTCATATTTTGCTGAGAGTTTTTAATGGGAATCGGTATTGGACTCTGTCAAATGCCTTTTCTACATCAATTGACAAAATCGGGTCATTCTTATCCTTTGTGTTGTTTATATAGTTGATCATATTAATTGTTTTTCTGATGTTCAACCAGCACTGCATCCTTGGTATGAATCCAAGTTGGTTATGATGAATTAGTTTTTTGATATGCTGTTGAATTCTACTGGCAAGGATTTTGTCGAAGATGTTTGCATCTAGGTTCATGAGTGATATTGGTCTGTAATTTTCTTTTTTTAAGGGATATTTCCCTGGCTTTGGTATCAGGGTTTTTCTGGCTTCGCAGAATGAATTTGGGATTATTCCATCTTTTTCTATGTTGCTAAATAGCTTCAGTAGTATTGGAATTAAGTCTTTCCTAAACATTTGGTAGAATTCTTTGGTGAAGCCTCTGGACCAGGACATTTTTGGCTGGTAATTTTTTGATGACTTTCTCAATCTCTTCCTTTGTGATGGCTTTACTAAATTGTTTTGCTTCTTTTTGTGATAATTTTGGTAGGTGATGTGAATCTAGAAATTTGACCATTTCCTTTAGGTTTTCAATTCTGTTAAAGTAAAATTTTTTGTAATATTCTGTTACATTGCTTTTAATTTCAGTTGGGTCTGTTGTGGCATCTCCCTTCTCATTTCTTATTTGGATTATTTGTTTCCTCTCCTTTATTTTTCTCTTATGAGTTCAGCCAATGGTTTATCCATTTTATCGATCTTTTCCAAAAACCAGCTTTGGGTTTTGTTAAGTTTTTCAATTGATTTTCTATTCTCCAAATCTTTTAGTTCTGCTCTAATTTTTATTATCTGTTTAGGGTAGCCATGAGTCGGATCTGACTCGATGGCACTTAGCTTGGCTTGGCTTTCTTCTGTTGCCCATTGAGTTCTTTTGTTCTTCTCTTTCTACTTGTTCAAGTGGTAGGGTTAATTCTTGATTTGGGCCCTTTCTTTGTTCCATATATGTGCATTTATAGAAATAAATTGACCACTAAGCACTGCTTTTGCTACATCACGTAGGTTCTGGTAGGACATGTTTTCATTCTCACTGGATTCCATGATTTTCTTTATTGCATCTTTGATGTCTTCTATAACCCATGAATTTTTGAGAAATGTTTTATTTAGTTTTTATGAGTTCAAGTTTCTACTCATTTTCTTTTCAGCTGTTGATTTCAACTTCTATGGCTTTATAGTTTGAGAAGATGCTTTGCAACAATTCAGTGGTTTGGATTTCACTGAGACTTGTTTTATGGCCTAATACATGGTCTATTTTGGAGAACGTTCCATGTGTATTGGAAAAGAAGGTGTAATTATGTTGTTGGGTAAAAAGTTCTGTAAATGTCAGTGAGGTCTAGTTGGCTGATTGTTGCAACAAGATCTTCTGTAGCTTTATTGAGCTTTAATCTGGATGCTCTGTCCATTACTGAAAGTGGAGTGTTGAAATCTCCTACCATTATTGTAGAGTGATTTATCTCATTTTTCAATGTTAACAGCATTTGTTCAATGTATTTAGATGCGCTGATACTGGGTGCATAAATATTTAATATTGTTATATCCTCCATATGTTTTGAAGATTTAAGCAATAGTGACCATCCTTGTTCATGATGCTGGATTTTACTTTAAAATCTATTTTATCCAAGATTAGTATTGCCACTCCTGCTGTTTGTATGTTGTTGGCTTGGCATGTACCTTTCCATCTTTTGATTTTCAGTTTGTTCATATCTTTGACTCTAAGGTGTGTTTCTTGTAAGCAACATACAGACGGATGGTGTTCTTTGATCTAACATGTTATTTTCTGTCTCTTCATTGGAGTATCCAATCCATTTACATTCAGTGTAATTATTGATAGGTATCTATTTAGCGCTATCATTTTGGTGACTTTATTTTTGTGTTGTTGACATTTTCTTTTTTCCACTTAATATTCTGTTCTGAGTCCTTTTCTTCATAGGTTTTCTTTTCATCCTTTTCAATGTTGGTTTTGTGTCTGCTGACACTTCTATATTACATTTCTTGTTTTGATATGTGGCATTGTTAGTTTTCTTTGCAGCTACCTCTTTGTTCTTAATGTTCTAAGTGTAAACCAGTCTTTAAGTTCTGTATGTTTCCTTACCTTCCTCTCCATCTGAAAGGGCTATAAGTACTGTAATACAGACTTCTTTATACTTTAATGATATCACAGTTTACATGTTAAGGTCTCTGTTTCCCAAATTTTAACATTTTAGCTTTGATTGAGCTTTTTGACTTCCATTAGCAGGACTCTGGATGCTGTGTCCTGCCTTGCATCCTTGAGTATACAACTGATGTTGTATACTGATTTTCTAATCAAAGAGCTTCTTTCAGTATTTCTCGTAGTTTTGGTTTGGTTTTTGCCGTCTCTAAGCTTTTATTTATCTGACAATGTCTTAACTTCACCATGATATTTGAGAGACAATTTTGCAGGATAGATAATTTTGGTTGGACATTTTTCTCTTTCAGGGTTTTGTATGTGTCTTTCTATTGCCTTCTTGCCAACATGGTTTCTCCCAAGAAGTCATAGAACAGCCTACAAGGCTTCCCTTTGTATGTTAGTTTTGATTTAAGCCTGGCTGACTTTAAGAGCCTCTCCTTACGTTTCATTTTATTAAGCTTGTTTATAATATGTCTTGGTGTCTTTCTTTTGTAGTCTACCTTTTGTGGAGTAGCTATTTCAGGGAAGTTTTCTGTCAGAAAATTTTCAACAATTCTGTTTGTAATTTCTTCTATCCATCCCTGTTCAAGAAATCCAATTACTCAAAGACTGTTCCTTTTGGTAGAATCCTACATCATGCTTAATGATTCTTCATTTTTCTTGATTCTTTTATGTCATTTCACCTCATAAATGCTGGTGTCAGTTGCTTTATGTTCAGTCTCGGTAATTCTGAATTCCATTTCTTCAGTCCTACTCTTTTGGCTTTCCACTGAGTTGTCTGTAATTTTATTACTCTGTAATTTTATTATTGATCTGCTGAATTTCCAATTGCTAATGTTTGAACAGTTCATATAGCTTGCTTAGTTTTTCATTTTGTTCTGCTCCACTCTGTTTAATCTCTAGAAAGGCTCTATACATAATTCTTTCACATTCTACCTCCAGTAATTTCAGGAAGCCTTCTACATCTGGGAAGTTTTTTGATTCTTTATTTTGGGAGTTTTCTGGAGTCATGGTGGTCTGTTTCTTTAAATGGTTAAATAGTGATTGTTGTCTTCACACTATCAAAAAGCTGTTGAGCTTCTCTGGTGTTGTACCAACAGAATCTATGATGTATCTCCAAGACAGGAGTGAGTACAGGTACAGATAGACTTGGCCACTGGCTGCTGCTGTGTTCTCTAGGTGCAGCTGACTTAAGCACAGCTTCTCTGGTGAGACAGACACTGTCCAGCCCAGTGATGCTGCTCAGCTTGGTGACTGTCCACAGCTGGGCTGTCAGGTGTGAGAGGCCCCACCACCTGGCTGACAGATATGATGACCTACTCGTACTGACTCTCTGGAGTCATGCCAGTAGATACTTGGCATAGCTCAGGGAAGGGAGGAGAGAAGGGTACATCATACTTGTCCACCAGCCACTGCTGCATTCCCTAAATGTAATTGTCTTAAAAACTACTTTTCTGCTGAGAGAGGCACTCAGTGGCAGGAGGTAGCAGCCAGGCCCTCAGGGGTGGCAGGTTCCTTCTCCTGGCTGACAAAGATGGCTCCCTACCTATGGATTCTCTTGTGGGCCTATTAGCAGACACTATGGCATGGTTCAGTGAAGGGAGGGGGAGATGGCATCTCTACACTTTGCCGCCAGCCACCATTATATTCTCTAGAGGGGATTTTCTTGAGAACTGCTCTTCTAATGAGAGAGGCACTGTCTAACAGCAGCCAGTACTAGCTGGGCCCTTAGGGGTGGCAGGCCCTGCCTGCTAGCTGACAGGGATGGAGACCTACTTGTGGAGTCTCTCAGGGGTTGTGTCCACAGACAGTATGATGTAGCTCAAAGAAGGAAGGAGAAAGGGTGCTGCTACACTTGGCCATAGCCACCACTATGTTCTTAGGTATGATTGTCTTAAAAACAGCTTTTCTGCTGGGAGAGGTACTTTCTAGATAGATGCAGTTGCTCACTGTGGCCATCAGCCCCACCTGGGCCCTCAGGCATGGCTGACTCCACCTCTCAGCTGACTAAGACGGCATCCTGCCTGAGCCAGCAGAATCTACAGTGCAGCTCAGAGAAGAAAGAGGGGAAGAGCACTGGAACCCTTGGCTGCCAGATACTGCTGGGTTCTCTAGATGTGACTGTCATAAACATACCCTCTTTGGTGCAAAAGACACTGTCTAGTTAGGTATTACAGCTCAGCACAGCAGCTGGCCCCTGCCAGGCTCTCAGGCTCACCACTCTCACTCCCAGTCTCATAGTTAACAAAGATGGCATCCTTACCTTTAAGCGTCTCAGCCACTGTGCCAGCAGAAGTAGGCCTCCTTGTGCTACTCTCTTGCCTCTGACAAAGATAGTTTTCCCTTTCCTATAAGCTAGTCTGATCTCACAACGCTATTCTAGATCTTAGGGCTCCGAGAATACCCACTCTGCTCTGCTCAATTGTTTATCTAGGCCTTAGTTCTCAGAGGGAATCAAGGAGACATGTGACTAATCTGCCAACTTGGCCCCACCCCTAAAATATTCTTTTTAATCAAACTTACTTATTTTTGGAATCCTATTTTCAATTTCACAATGCCCTTCTCTATAATCCTTCTTCCATTTCTAAGAGTCCCATTTTCAAACTTTCCTAGGACAGTTTTCTTCATCTCTATCATTCTAACTTAACCTGGCTTTCTTCTGGCAACTGAACTCCCTTTAAGTTTTAGTAGTACGTCCTCTTACTCACTAACACTTCAGACCCAAGGAGAAAATAAAGATAAAACCCCAAACCAAACCTGTTGTCATCAAGTTGCTTCCAACTCACAGTAACTCTGTAATGACCCTATAGGAGTTTCATTCCCCATTAGGGTTTCCAAGAAGTGCCTGGTGGAATCAAACTGCCAACTGTTTGATTAAGTAACAGTAGACTCGACCACTAAACCACCAGGGTTTCTGACTGCAAAAAAGGGATGGCAGCTATATATAGTCTGTTTGCAGTCTGTGTGTAAAGAATGCATTAGGTTTTTTGTATCACTTCTGAAAATAGCCCTTGGAATTCCCCAGCAATCCAAGATGTCTTTGTTTTTCTAAAACAGCCAGGTTACACTGTATTGTTGTTGGTTGTCCTGAAGTAGATTCTAACTTAAATGAGTGCAAATGAGGTGGGAACCCAAAGGTCACTCCTGAAGAAACAAATTTAGGAAAAACAGAGGGCCTGTTAGCCATACATATTCAGTGATTCAATCATTCATTCACTGTGAATAAAGGCCACAGTCTTTCATATACATTGAGGCATGGATAACCATTACAAAGGATTCTGGATCTTGGAGCCTCAGGGTGGATTATGCACATGGGAGAACTAGCACACATCTGAGGACTGGAATCTTCAGGCCAAACACTCCTCTCAGACCTCACCTGTGCAACTCTTTGTGTGTTTCCTCTTGTGGTTACAGTAAAAATGTTACAATGAGTACACGCCTTTCTATGAGTTCTGTGAGTCATTTTAGTAAATTATTGAACACACCTGGGGGACTGAGGGTCCACAGGCCCCGGTGTCTGCCTATTTGGCAGTTAGTAAGAAGGGAGTCCTAACTTGTAAAGGACCTGGATTTATACTGCTGGTGGACAGAAGAGGCCGTGCAGGTGGTTATTTGGAAAGAGCTAACTCTGGGTGATTACAGTCAAAGAGAAGAAAACACCAGATGTTGGCTGGTGCTAGAGACAAGGAAGTGGGAAACCAGGGTAATGAATTATCTTCACCTTTTTGAGGGATCAGCTTTGTGTCAATTATTGCCAAGGCAACAACTTTCACTCAGATCCAGCTATGAGAAAAATTCAATTCACACTGACCTAAAGAACAAAGTCTGGAGATAAAGCAGACTTCATTTTTGGCTCATCCAGTGTCTCAAAGATGCCTTCAGTGACCCAGGTTTCTTCAAGTTTATTTCTCTATAGCCCTGGCTAGCTTCTAAGGCTAATTTCCTTCATGGCTGGGGAATGTATGCCAATACCTGTCAGGGTATTGTGCTTTCTCATACATATCCAGTGGGCAGGGAGGTAATTTTTCCAATAAAAACAAGCAAAGAGTTCCTCCAGAAACCCTCCAGTAAAAGCTTGCGTCTGATTTGTCATAACTGCATGTTAGAGCTCTTCTAGAAAACTTACCAACAAAGGCCACAGAATTATGCTGACTGACTCAGACCAACCAGGACTAACACCTGAAACAGGGCTCCCAGAAAGAAGAGTGCCACTGTCTTCAGAAAGAGAATGTAATAACTGACTACTACTCTATCTCAAAAACTGTCCAAAACTTAAATGTATTTCAGTCCCTTAAATGTTAAAGCCATTCTAGGAGGTAGGTATTATTTCCAATAAATTGTCTTTGTTTTACCAACAAGGCAACTTAAGCTCGGTCTGAGTAATTTACTCACTGTTTCAAAATTATTAGGTGGCATAACTGTGATTTATATTCATACACCTGTCATAAGAGATTCTGTAGTTAACCACTGAACAATACTATCTTTTAGGGTATACACTATACAATTTTTTTAGAAAACCATGGTAAAACGTCCAGGCTTCATAGCTAATGTACTTCACAAACTTAATTACAGTTCCACTGTATACTGACTTTGTAATCTTGTGAGAAAGGAATTAAGCTTTCAGAATTGCAGTTGCTTTATTCACTTGTTGAACAAACAGAATAATGATTCCCTGTTGTTGCCAAGTCAATTCCAACTCATGGCAACACCAAGTGTACAGAGTAGAGAGGCCACATTGAGTTTTCAAAGCTGTGACCTTTTAGATGAAAATGACCGGGCCTGTCTTCTGAGTTATCTTCAGGTAGGTTTGAACTGCCAGCCTTTTCATTAGCAGTCCAGCCCTTAACCATTTGCACCACGGAGGGATTCCTGAAAAGTGACTGCTGCTGTTAGCAGCCAAGTGCTTAATCAGTGTGCCACCAGGCCTCCTTTGAATAATGACTAGTACACAGGAATTGTGTGGAGAGTGATAAAATAGTGCTCATTTCCCTGCCACATAGGAGAAATTAAATAATTGGAAGCTCTCATTATTCCATTTTAGGGCATTACATAATAATCATAAAATTTTTTGTTATTCTATTAATCATATTATATAATATTTAACCCCTTATTTAAATGGCATGGAATGCAATTTCATTAAAAATACTTCCTTAAAACCTGACTCACATCAGTAAATATGCATAAAAACATTCACTGTGTGTACTGTCTCAAAAATAATCTAAAAAAGACTCCAATGTGAAAAGAAGCTTAAACATTAGATTTCCTTTTTGCTTTTTCTCACAGCTATGAAATTACTTATCATTTCATAAAAACTAATTTCACAAAAGCATGCTAAATAGGAACACAATGAAAGAATATAATTTATCAAGCAATAACAGGTTAGTTTGTGATTGGGAGAGTGTAAATTCCGAGGAATAATTTATAGAATAATGCAACCTGTCTGTTAATATTGACACAAAACCAAATTTTCAGCCTAGTATTAATCCTGCCAAAATACTTAGAAATACAAGCCAACAAGTCCAGACACAATCTGGCAGCACTTAATGACATCAAGAATGTGCACACCTGTGACCTGGCAGCCCTTTCCTGGAAGCGTCTTCCACAGGTGATGGAGGGAGATGTTCCTGGGGTTTGTGACAGCTTTGTCTGGTAAACAAAGGCAGCCAAGGTGCAAATCTATAGCAGAATAACATTTTTTGTGGTAAATTAAAAACAGGAACACTAAAAAAACCCAACAATGAATGTTTTCAAGGATACACATATCCAAGGACACATGTTAAATGTGTTAGAGTAGGGAACTATAGAATAAGGGAAATGAAAGATAGAAACGTGAATACAACAGCAACAAAAAAAAAAAAAAAAGAGGAAAAGAAAAAGAACCGAACGAAGCAAGATAGTAGCTTGCGTAGAATGATAATGGTGCACCATGAAGAGACTATGGTTAACTCAATTCCCTGTTGCTAAGGCCCAATAAAAAGAAAAAAAGAGACAGAAAGAAGTAGTGAAAGAAGGAAAGGAAAAGAAAATTACAGGAAGCCCCTATTTCATCCACATCCTTTAAAAAGTTTTTCATTTAATCTTTTCATAGTAGTTGAGATGCAGTTTGGATCTCCGAGTATCATTAAAGTTTACTTTCTGAAAATAACTACTTTAAGTCTACCTACTTATAGCAGATCCTTATAACGACTCCAGAGGCACTTAGATATTAAATTGATTTAATCAGTATACAAAGAATAAGAAGGAAAAGTAAATTGCCTCTCTACCTACTCGGCTTTGTCTTTTACTAAGTCTGCTGAACATTTGCTGTGACAGGATAGTTAATATAGCCATTTATCAATCTTTCAATTTTTCATAGTCAGAACTTCTAAATAATAAGAGTTGAGTATGTTCAAGTATGCATGCTTTTATTGGTGCACAAAGATGATATGAGTAATATTTTGCTTAATTAATTTTTTACTATGGGATAATAAAATCTTATTAAACATACATACAAAACATTAAGTGAGGCTAAGAGAGAAAGATAGAACACAGAGACACAGAACCTCCCTCTGGGCCATGGAGATATACCAAGCTTCTTAGATTCATAGCAGACACTGGAGGATTTTTTGGGGTGGAGATTTAGAAGGAATAAGGGGAATTGGCAAGGAAGACAACTGGTTTTCACATAAATACTGTAAGAGTTAACCCTAGTTTCATTATCTGACGTGGAAACTGGAAAGAAGTAGTGTTAGGGCGATCACTTACATATTTGGAACAAAGCCTGTTTTAATTTTGACCAATCTATAATCATCCAGAGAAGTTCTACTTGTATTAAATGAATAAATATTTTTAAAATCTAGAGATCACTCCGAAAACAGAAGAAGGTATCAGTATTTTGGCTGCATTATATCTAAAGCCTCTGCATATTAGCAATAAAGTAAAAATAAAAGCATATAATAAACATGCCAGTTATAGATTGCTAATAAAAATATTAGCATACCAACAGAAACATAAGCCAAGGGCATTTACAAAACAGAAATACAAATGACTAAGAAATGAACAACCAAAGATTAACTTCCTTAAGTCAAAGTCGTGCTAAATGAGGAAGCAATAAGAGAGTATTTTTGTCTAATAAATTGAGTATACACTTCTAGATAATGTGTGTGTGTGTATGTGCACGTGCATGTGTGTGCTTACGTGTGCACATGTGGGTACATGCACATGTGAGGGTTTGTCAATTGTTCCTCTATGTTCCTTGCTATGTCAAAATACAATCTACTTTGAGGATGTAGGAATTACATAAATAAATTGTTATCCATAGTTGCATTTAGACCATGCAGTAGAAAAAAAAAAAGAACCTAATCAATCTATGTGTATGTGGTCACATGATTTATGACAAAGCTACAGTGCAATGAAAAAGGATGAGCCTTTTCCATGACATTGTCTTGGTCTATTGGATAGTCATATGGAAAAACAAGAAAGGCGTAGTTGTAACAGGGGTAACACTTGAAAATAGTAAACAATTTTTCATTCCTGTGTATATTTGACTTCCTTTGTATGATTTCCATGCAAGGAAGGGAGGGCAGAGCCTATCTAGAACAGAGACTCAGAGCTGACTTTCCTGTGTCCATGGGAAGGCAATATGTTTGAAAATCAGATTTGTGGAGACAGAAGACATCTTCTTTAAATTCCTCAAAATGTCTTTACACATCAGAAGCAACCCGGAAGGATTTGGACCAAGAGGTTAACTCTATGCCACAGGTAGAAGCCCTCGGGATAGGTCAGAAGTTCAATGCCCACTTGAGGCCTCCAGAGAAAGAGAGGAAGAAGGACAGGGTGGTCAAACACCTCACGGATCTCTTCCTCTGGGAGCCTTTCCTCTTTCCAGTCCCTTTAGCCTTCTAGAGCCAAATTCAAAGTGAATATTGTGAGAAAATAAGTTCTTCTCCTCCTTAGAGAGCCAGGACGTTATCAAGCCCCCTTGGAGATGCTCAGGCCTTAAAAGAGCAATCTAATCTGCCTCAATTCCCTCTGCTTCCACATGGTAGTGAAATGGATTCAGAAGTTGCCATGTGCTCCTAGTGGGAGGTGTAGACAATGAGACGAGTACAGAAGTAATGGAGTCCCCAGATGGTCAGTTAACACTCATCTGCTAACCCAAATGCCCCACCGAGGTGTCTTGAAGGAAATTGCCTCCAAACAATCTAAAAACCTGTGGGGCACAGTTTTACCTTAATACTCGTAGAATCACCAAGAGTTGGAGTCGACTCCACAGCACCTGTTTTTTGGAGAGATAAAAGTGGTTGTGTGGAGAAGGGAAAGGTGACACCGAATCAGAGACTTCAGGGCTGGCAGCCCACACTTGCAGTTAGGTGGACCAAGAAGGTAAGATGCAGAATAGGGCAGCACCGAAAAGAGCCGAGGGATGGCAGACTCGGCAGGCGGAGGAGCATCGGGCGCCGGTGTGACCAGCTGGTTGGGTTTGCCTGGAACTCAGGTGGTTCCTATGAAATGGAATTTTTGTTTTTAAACTGGGACAGCCTTAAGCAAACTGAGGTAGTTTGGTCATTCTACCACACCCTTCCAAACTAAAGTCCTGACTCATAGAGACACTACTGGACAGAATAGAACTGCCACATAGAGTTTTCAAGGAGCAACTGCTGGATTCAAATTGTTGACCGTTTTGTTAACAGTTCAATACTGAAACACTGCACCCCTGGGGTTTCAATAATAAACCCTTAGTAAGCTAAAATTAGACTACAAAGTGTCACAGACTCAGGCTTCAGTGAGATCCTACTAGGGCACCCAGTGGGCATGGAGTTGTGGGTCTGAGCCTTACACCCTAATTTGTTATCCAAGATGTGATAAATTCAACCCCATACACAGATGCCACCTTGGCTAAAAAAAATGGGGCGAATGGAACGGTGCTGAGTAGGACGACTTGTTGAAAAAAACTCCTGAACACTAAGCACTTATTTGGAAGAAGCAACTTTTATCTCCTACCACCAAGAAAGGTATTTTCAACCCTGCAGTTGATAAGCAGATCCATTTAGTTGACAAGCTTAGGTCCTTTCTCCCTTCCCCTGTGTAGGACAGGGGCCTGGAAACAGACAGAGGTTTCTTGTAGAATGTGAAAAAGCTCTAATTTCTTGCACTTCTAAGAGTGTATGAAGTTTTGACATCATTATGCCTGCATAGTGGCTTTGTACTGTTAAATTATTTCAGCTAGAGCTATGTTTTCAGAATTTCCTTCCCCGCATTGTGCTAGATTAAATAGGCTGTGAGCATAATTTGTACAAGACTTGGAAGGTAGAAATCAAGCATTAGCCATGCTTTGTCGGACGGTCGGCATAAGGCCAGGTGCTATTGTGGCTCCCTCCTAGCATCCTGGCTTGCCAGGCTCACTGTGGAAGCGTGGACCAGCAGCCAGGTCTGTAACTCCTACGGCTCCTGACGTATCTCTTCTTCAGTTTCTCCATGTTCTCAGCCAGTTTCACATACAGCTCAAGGTAAAACAGTGTCTGTAGCTCACTAACATCATCAAAGGTGGAGGCTTACAGGCAGTGAGAGATGAGGCAGGTTCCAGAGAAAGAGAGGAGCAGAGATCAGTGTATCCTCTTAGATTTCAGCTCGTCTTCCTGGACTCCTATTCATCCTTGCTTTCCCCATTTCATTCTTCCCTTACGGCCAACAACCCTGCGGTCTTTAGGGAGAGCTCTAGATGAGGAATAACACATTTAGACTGCTTGAAACAGCTACCAGACTCACACAGTCTAACCTCTGTTATAAATGAGCTGTCCCCCTCAGAGTGGTTCAGCCCCTGTGATGGAATCGTAACTGTTATAGTCTAAACGAAGGAACCTATATACAGTCTCATTTATTCCTCACCCTCCAAGACCAAACTTATTTAGGCATCTGGCACTGCTCCCACAGAAAAACCATGAATGGAAGACTGCATGAAGAGAATCTTTATTGTCACAGTCTGGTAAGCCGCAAATCCATTTAGAAATTATAGATCCATTCAGTAAGAGAAATTATCACAGTCTGGTAGGCTGAGTCCAAATTCAAGGAGATCATCTCGGCACAGGAACATCAGGTAAAAAGGATGTGCTCTGCTCTTGGTGCCGCCTTCTTGGTGGTACGAGGTTCCCAACTCTCTGCTTTTGCTTCCCTTTCCTTTTGACTCTTGCAGGATAAATGGATAAAAGATGGTGCAAGCCATGCTCCGGGAAAACTCTCTTTACAATGAAGCAGGGAAATGGAGCAGGGAGGTGATCTGTTGAAGGGTTTTACAGCCCCACTCTAATCCTCTGTAACATAACCCACTCTGTTAACAACAGGCAGAGATTAGGATTTACAGCATCAGGAAACCACAAAATGAACGGCAATCACAGAATACAGGGAATCCTGGCCCAGCCAAGTTACTACACGTTTTTGGGGGGACACAATTCTACCCATGACACAAACCCAATGCGAAGCAACCCTATAGGACACTGTAGAACTGTCCTACAAAGTCTGCAAATCTCTAATCTTTATGGAGGCAGGCTACCACATCTTTCTACTGCAAAGTGGATAGCGTATAGGAACACTGATTTTTCAGTTAGTCACCATGCCAACAAAACTGAAAAAAAAAAAACTCATTGAGTAGATTCATACTCGTAGAGACACTACAGGACAGGGTAGAACTGACCCCTAGGGTATTCAAGGAGTACCTGGTGGATTTGAACTGCTGACCTTTTGATTAGTAGCTGTAGCCCTGAACCACTCACTAAACCATTAGGGTTTCTACCGTGCCACCAGCGCTGTTTTAGGGTTCATGAGATCCCTACTGCTATCTCAGTTTCTCAGGTGAAGAAATTGAAAGAAGTTAAGTAATTGGTCCCAAATCATACAGCACATAGAGGGTAATTTAGGATTTGAATGAGGGTGTCTCTGGGTTAGTTTCTTTCCAGGTGGTGTTTCAGCGGTCATTGTCAACCCAAGGCAATCAGTTTATTGTGCAAGTCACTGCCTCATCAACCCTCTGGCAGAGTGGAACAGAGGACAGGTAAGTTGCATCTCAGGAGAACGGAGACTTAATGCTGTGGGGAAATCAGGCCCAGCTCTCGTGTCACAAAAGGTATATTCTGGCTGCCTGATGCTTATACTAATGACACTAAATCAGGCTTTTTCTAAGTGGTGCAGTGTCTTTTAACCAGAAACTTGGCAGTTCAAATCCATCAGCTGCTCCTTGGAAACTGTATGGGTTAGTTCTACTCTGTCTCACAGGGTGCTGAGTCAGAAGCAGCTTGACAGCAACCGGTTTGGGTTGTTTGTTGCATTTTAAATGTATCAAATCTCTTAATCTGTGTAACAGTTGCAAATGTTGGTGTTATTATTAATTCCATTTTACAGATGGATAAGATTATCTACCTGATTGGCCAGGATTCAAACCCAGAAAGATTGGTGTACTAAGTAGGATTCTCTGGATGAAATGGAGCAGATCCCACAAGGAGATGAGAATCATTATGAGCGTCAGCGCTTCATTGAAGACTATATTTAATTGCCTCACAATTTTGTTTATAAATAGCCTCATACTGTAGGAAAAATGAAGGCTTGTCCTTTTTATAGAAACAGTTACAAAACATAAATAGCAAAGTAAAATCTTACGACCTTTCATCAGCAGACTTATAAATCTTATGTTTTTCTCAAAACATTAAATTGCTAATAGAAACAGAGGTTTGAGCCCTGAAATGCTGAAATCACTGTAGTGTCACCTATGGCATTAGAACTCATTAAAGTCAAATTTCAGGAGAATGAATAATTTGCTTAAATGATGGCTTGTCAGAGATTCTTCAAGTGTCCAAAGCAGACTTCTCCGGTAGGCTAGGACTTCTGTTAAAGGGCTTTCTGTGGTAGATTATTTATTCTTATATTATACAAGAAAAATGTTTAATCATAATTTATTTCTTTAAAAAATATATATGAGAATAAAATGAAGATGTTTAGTATTCATCTAACATCTTTAAAAGAAAGGAAAAGTAAAGAAAGTGTGGGTATAAAAGAGGAGCCCCAAAAGCTAAACCCACAGCCGTTGAGTTGATTTCGACTCATAGTAACTCTGTAGGACTGAGTAGAGCTGCTTCTTTAGAGTTTCCAAGGAGCACCTGGCAGATTTGAACTACTGACCTTTGGTTAGCACACATAGCACTTAACCATTACACCATCAGGGATGAAAAGAGAGAAAAGGTGAGCCAGTTATAAATACAAAAAATGAAAACTGAGGAAGGAAAAATATGTGTGTTGGAGTAATTTCAGGCTGTTTACTTTAATTCTTAGAACTAGGCTTTCGAAACAAAGTTGAAATATCATTCCATTAGCATCTGTTTGGCTCACCCCAGAGCTAAGCAAGCATCCCGAAGAATCTGTGCAAAGAATTGGAATAAGCATTACTGCTTGACATAGACACAAGATGCCCTCCCAAAGGCAGAGAAAACTATTCCACATGTGTTCTTACAAGCAGATTGAAAAGGGAGTTAAAAAATCAATAAATATGTCTCAGAGACAAACATAAATTTGGTTCCCTTTTGCTACTATTTTTTTCTTCTGTCTAGACACTAGTCATTAGAAATAAAAATTAACAAGTGGAAAAAAATTCCAGGAATAACAACATTTAATATATGACTTCTGACATGAGTAACTTCAAAGTGCTCTTATTACACTTTCCTTAGTAATATAGTTAGACAAAAAAATAATAATTCTCCCAATTACTAAAGGACTTCAGTGTTTACAAAACATATTCATACATTGTCTCTTTGATCTTCCTTCATAATAACTCCATGAAATAAGGACAGGTGTTCTTATTTTTGTTTTGCAGGTAATGAAAGTGAGTCTCAGACCTTTAAGTGTGTTGTCCAAGGTCATGTCCTAAAACCTTGGTAAACTAATTTTAGGATTAATACTTTTTTCACATTTATGTTTTTTAGTCCCCAGCTCCCCTGAGCCTCCTTAGATTTGAAAAGTTTGTGTCTTAATCAGCATTCTCTACAGAAAAAACAGTGTTAGGCAGGCAGGCAGATAGATAGTTGTTAGGTGCCACTGAGTTGATTTCAACTGCAGTGGACTGAATTATGCGCCCGCCTCCCCTATGAATGTGTCTTTTTTGGGTGAGTCATCTTTCCAGATATTTGTGATGTTTCTTTATGTTATAAACCCTGCCTCTATGATATCAATGAGGGAGAATGAGCAGCAGTTGTGTTGGTGGGACAGGACCCGATATGTGAGATTGCAGCGTGCCTTGGGGCAGCCTCTTGAGATATAAAAGAAAGGGAAGTAAGCAGAGAGTGGGGAAACCCATATCAGCAAGAAGCAATGATGAGCAATGAGTGCATCCTTTGGGAGGGACCTGGGATCCCTGTGTATCGGAAACTCCCAGTGCAGGGGAAGCCTGATAACAGAGACCTTCTACTACAGCCCCCAGTGGAAGCCTTCCCCCGGAGGTGACACCCTGAATTCAGACTTCAAGCGTATTGGACTGTAACAAAATAAAATTTCTCTCTTTGAAGCCATCCACTTGTGGTACTTCCGTTAAAGCAGCACTAGATGACTAAGACGCCAGTTGTTGTTGTTAGGTGCCATCGAGTCAGTTCTGGCTTATAGCAACCCTACGAATAACAGAACAAAACACTGCCCGGTCTTGCACCACATCCACAATTGTTTTTACACTTAGCCCATTGTTGCAGCCACTGTGTCAATCCATCTTGTTAAGGGTCTTCCTCTTTTTCACTGACCCTGCACTCCTCCAAGCATGATGTCCTTCTCCAAGGACTGATCTTTCCTGATAACACGTCCAAAGTATGTAAGATGCGCTCTTGCCATCTTTGCTTTCAGGGAGCACTTCTGTTGTACTTCTTCCAGAGCAGATTTGTTGGTTGTTTTGGTTGTCCGTGGTACATTCAACATTCTTCTCCAACACCATGCTTCAAAGGCATCAATTCTTCTGTCTTCTTTGTTCATGGTCCAGCTTTCCCATGCACATGATGCAATCAAAAATACCATGGCTTGGGTCAGGCGTGTTTTACTCTTCAAGATGACATCCTTACTTTTGAATACTTTGAAGATATCCTTTACAGCATATTTTCCCTGTGCATTGTGTCTTTTGATTCCTTGACTGCTGCTTCCAAGGGCATTAATTGTGGACCACAGTAAAATGAAATCCTTGACAACCTCAATCTTTTCTCCATTTATGACAATGCTGCTTACTGGTCCAGTTGCAAGGATTTTTGTTTTCCTTTTGAGATGTGCCACATCAGCAAACGAAGATCCTGGAGGCCTTACTCCATCCACATCATTAAGGTTGACTCTACTTTGAAGAGGCAGCTCTTCCTTGGTCATCTTCCGAGTGCCTTCCATCCCGGGAGGGGGGTCACTTTCTGGCACCATATCTGACAATCTTCCATTGTTATTCATAAGGTTTTCACTAGCTAATTCTTTTCAGAAGTAGACTGCTGGGTCCTTCTTCCTAGTCTGTCTTAGTCTGGAAGCTCAGCTGAAGCTTTTCTACCGTGGGTGATCCTGCTGGTAACTAAATTAGTGGCATAGCTTCCTGCACCACAGTAACATGCAAGCTGCCACTGACAGACAAGTGCGGGCTGCTTACTCTCTCCGTACCTGATCCTTGTGGCAGCGTAGAATAATCTCATAGAACTTTCCTGGTTGTAATCTTTACAGAAGCAGATTGCCGGGTCTTTCTCCCATGGAGCTGATGGGTGGATTCAAACACTCAGCTTTTCAGTTAGTGGTTGAGTGCTTACCCATTTGCACTACCAGAGCTCAATAGATAGGCAGGTAGACGTAAAGAGAAAGAGAGAGAGAGACTAAAATTGAGAGAGACAAAACTGTGGAGACTGGCAATTTCAAAACCTGTACATCAGGTGGCAGCCTGATGTTCCTGCAGTCTAGTATCCCCAAATGCATAAATCAGGTAGTGGGGTGATCAAAGAACGAAGAATTTCTGCTGAAATATCTAATTATAGCCTGGAGCTGGACCTACAGAAATTTCTTTTTGATTGTAAGACCTTACATTGACAGAGGCCCACTCACTTATGGAACGTGATATTTAAGGTCAGTTGATTTAGTCACGTAATTACATCCACTCCTCACTTACACATGTAGTTAGGTTTCAAAGACATGTCTTTATAGAAAAATTGGCTTTACATGAAAAAGGAAATGACCTTCCAGATTACAAAATGCAGGATGACTATATCATTATGTAACTGCCAGATCAATGAGACGCTTGTCCCAGCTAAGCTGACATGTAAACCATGACCATCATAGCCATTGTTACGGTCACCTTGCAACTTGAGGTTCATTACAGCCACACATGTGTTGTTAACGTGCAAAAGAGTTGGACGGTAGACTTTTCACTATTGTTGTAAATGGGAAATATTGGATAATGAGACAGTCAGTAAGTAAGGGGTAAGTGTACCTCAATATAGCAACTAGACTGGTGTTGGGCCAAACGGTTAGCACTATAGGCTAGCCAAGCTGACAAGTAAAATCAACCATCTCAGTTGGGCCTCAGAATGATTGTGTTCATGCTTCTAAAATATTTTTACAAATTTGAGATCATACACAAAATAGCTATATATATTATCAGTTATATTTTACAGAACACAGGATCCCTTTGTTTCATAAAGCTCCTGGGTGGTGCAAAAAGTTGATTTGCTCAGCTACTGAGTGAAAGTTTAGAGGCACCAGTCCACCCAGCCATGTGTCACAAGAAAGGTCATCCCATCTACTTCTCAGAAATCAGCCGTTTAAAATTCTATGAAACACAGCTCCACTCCGACACATGTCGAGTCAGAGATGATTCAGTGACAATGGATTATTTTTATAGAAATGGCAAATGGACAATTAACATTTCTTTCCCTACTATAACATTCTTTAAAAATTGTTTTTCAGGTATGTCTGACCACAGATATCCAGGTTTCTTTCTAACAACACTGCTGTGTAGGAGGACTGCTAACTAGGTTTAGGAACTCATCCTAGGAAAAGTGCTACATGTCTCATTACTGAACATCACTACAGTCACCTTCGAAGTACTAGCCTTGGGAAGCTATGTACTGATACCAGCACCTAGTCCACCCTGCGAAGCAATTTTGGAACTCTGTTTCTGGAACAGCCATGAAACTATCGTCGCATTACCCTTGATGTCCTGAATATCGTCAAAATGTCTTCCATTCAAAATTCCCCTTATCTTCGGCTAAAGAGGAAACATTGGTGGCATAATGGTTAAGTGCTACGGCTGCTAACCAAAAGGTCAGGAGTTCAAATCTGCCAGGCACTCCTTGGAAACTCTGTGGGGCAGTTCTATTCTGTCTTTAGGGTTTCTATGAGTCAGAACCGACTCAACAGCAGTGGATTGAATTTTTTGGTTTTTGGCTGAAGAAAAATAGTCATTAGGGGCCAGATCAGGTGAGTAGGAAGGGTGTTCCAACAGTTATTTGTTTACTGGCTAAAAACTCCCTCAAAGATAACTGTACAATTTAGTTCACAAAGATGACACTTCTTCACAGTGCGCAACAGTCATTCCAGGAAGAGTTCCGAAACTGCTTTGAAGGGTGGACTAGCGCTGGCGTCGGTGCACAGCTTCCCAAGGGGAGTGCTTCGAAGGTGACAGGGAGGTGTGTAGCACTTTGAACTTAATTGTCAGACCTTATAGAAAAACTGTATCAACTTAATAGAACAGAAAATTTCACTCAGAACCGTACTCTGGATCGTTGTGACAATTCAGAAACAAACCACCTGTAACGCTCCTACCAGCTCTTCTTAAACTAGAAATTTAGCTTAATAAGGAATTAAAAAAGGAGCATTGTTTTCTGCTTAATATTATCTGTGTTCTGGCCTATGATAATCTCGATCTCTCAGAAAATGTTGTTCCATAAAGTATACTTTTTTTCTAATTTACAGCATTCTGTAAGAGCCTGCATTGGGGTAGAGATTTTTAACTGGTTATGCATACTGCTCTAACTCTGTTCTCGAGGTCAGTGTCTGGCATGTGATAGATGCTCTATAAATGTTTGAAATTTACAAGCAAAGGCCGAGGAAATAGTTTTTCTTTTTTTGGATAAAGGATATGTAGTAATGTCAGTTATAGAAATCTAAGTACTGTCTACTGGCAACCGAGAAAGAACATACTGCTGATCATTGACTACATCAAAATAATCTACTAATTGAGATAAAGAGGAATAAAGCATCACATCAAAAGATTCTCTAAGTTTATTTCAGATAGGGTTACTAAAGCAAGCTCTAAACTCAGCTGAACATTTTGAATTGTAGTATATACAGAAAATTAAATTTGTGATGTTTTATGGGTCAATGAGCAAAAGCCAAGGCAAGTGCCGTCGAGTCGGATCCTACTCAAAAGACACTACTAAAACCATTCATGTGGATTATATTTCTAAACACTAAAAACTTGAAATTATGTTTACCCAAAAAACAATAAAAAACATATTTTTATGTAACTATTGCACCAATTTTTCCCTTTGATGAATTTACAAGATACATTTAGACAGAAAGAAATCTAAATAAACATTGATGGTGGAAAGTCTATATCCAAAGTGTATCATCAAAATAATAAATACCCATGAAGATTTAGATACCAAAGTTAATCAGAAAATATCCTTCAACATAAGAACTACAATAAATTGTTCAGGGAAAAAGAAGTTAACTTTCCTTTTACAATTAACTCACTGGTTATATGCAAATAAAGTACAGCTGCTAATAGCTAGCAAGAGGCACTGACTTTCAGTTTAGACATATGTACTTTTTGTGATCAATGGTATTTTATTGCACATTATTTTTCATTTTGAAATTGTATATAGGAGCTTAATATCTAGTCAATTTATTGGCAACCTTCAAAAGACTGCTACTAACTTTATCAGTACTTGTTCTAAAGATATACAACCGTTAGAGATTCCCCTGGTCTTAGGAGGTAATGCAGGAAGTGTGTGGTTCACAAGGTGTCAATGATAGTGTTTATAAGACTAATGGAAGACCATTAAAACTGAGGTTGAAAATGACATAAATGGAAATGAAGTAAATTGAGATGAAAGACTATGAAAAAGATAAGATTCCATCCTTCTTATTCAGGTCTTTCCCAGCCTGATTCACAGTCTTTAGACTTTTGCTCCTGCTTAATCTACATCACTGAATATATAGAGAGCATTACTTGTACCAAATAAATGGAGGCACCTGCACCAAAGGATAGGGCATTAAGGAGCCAAAGTCCTAGGGATTCTACCAGTCCCTATCAGACCAATAAATCTGGTCTTTTTTTAACTTGTGTATGTAAATTTCAGTTTTGTTTTACTTTTTTTTCCCTGCTCTGTCTAATTGTGATCCCTGTGGTCATTAGTAGTAGTCAGGCATGATCTAATTCTTCTGGGCTCAGGGTGGTTGAGGCTGTGGTTTGTGTAACCCATTAGTCCTCTGGACTAATGTTTTCCTTGTGTCTCTGATTTGGCTAGAATGCTATTGATAATTCATGCATTTATACTCTTGAGACTAATATTCTTTTTTTGCAGCATCCTTGTATGGCTTTGTATCAGGGTTATGCAGGCTTCACAGAATGAATTTGAGAGTATCCTTTCTTTTTCTATGCGCTGGAGTAGTTTGGATAGTATTGATATGAGCTCTTCTCTGCATAATTCTCGCTAGAATTCTCCAGTGAAGCTGTCAGGGCCTGAGTTATTTTTGTTGTTGTTACTGTGTTGTTTATTTGCTTTTGGTTTTATTTGAGAGGTTTTTCTTCTTTTTTTTCTTCTTTTTAACCTTTATAATCTCCTGTTACAGGTCTATTCAGGTTTTCTATTTCAGTTCATGTTAGTTTAGGTTGCTGTTGTAACTGTGTGACACTGAGACACTCCTCACTCTTAGCAAACCCATATGACAGAGAAGAAGTGCCCCACAGGGTTTCAAAGTTGCAGCTGTCTTTCTGCTCACATCTCTTTTATATTTCAGAAGAGATTGGTTTAATATACAACCTAATCTTGCAGACTGAGTCCTGCCTCATTTAACACAATTGTCTTCATTAACATAATAGTAGAATTTACAACACATATGAAAACCACATCAGATGACAAAATGGTGGACAGTCACCCAATCCTGGGAATCAGGGCCTAGCCAAGTTGACACATATCTTAGGGAGACAGAGTACAACCTATGACATCGTCATTACAGATTGATGTCTCTGTTTCCCTGTTTCCAGCATCAGCCTTGTTGTATTATTTGGAGTTCTTTACTTATGTTGCTGTCTGTATGAAGTCAGCCTATATCTGAGACTCTGGTTGTCAACTGATGCTTTGGATTCTCTGAATGAAAGACTCCCCTCATTACGTTTTCTTTTTCCTTTTTTTTTTTATTTTGATTAAGTTAAAGTATAAAGTCCCAATCAATTTTACACGCCCACCTGTCTGCAGCTCCGTCTGTTCTCCTCACCCAGTGGCCACACGTACCTCCACTGTGTGCACCATCACAGCTGCCTTTGGTGGTGGCTGGCAACATCTGGTTCTTCTAGTCTCATGTGAATACAGAGCCCTTCGTATTTTTTGTAAGTTTACTTTGGTTTTTAAGAATTCCCTTAATTACACTCCAAGTCTCTCTTTGTTCTCTGTTTACCTTTAGTTTCTTCTTCTTGTTCTAGTTCTTTAACCACCCATTTGATGCTTGGGGTTCCAGGGTTGACCTTTTGTATCTGCTTTACTTAGTTTCTGCAGTCTTTGGTATAGACAAAATGGCATGGTGCAGCTGGCTAAGATGCCACATTGGCCCTGCCTTTAATTCTTCTTTGCGATCTTGGTGTCTTTCTTTCTCATTTGCTGCAGACAAGTGAAGGCCAATAGTTGGTTGAAGATAGCCATCTAAGATGGCTATTTGAAATCTTTTAAAACTCTAGACATGATTCCTAAAGTAGGATATAGAACATAAACTTTATGAACTATGTCAGTTGACTAAGTTATCCCATAAGACTATGGTCCTAAGTTTTGAAACACAGAAAACCATGAGCCATTTGGTTATGTCAAAGAAGTATCCATAACTTTTCCCCTATATGATTTATTATATGTATAAATATGTGTGCATAAATATACATATACACATGTGTATAGACACACATGTACATAAACCTATGTACACTCAAATATACATAACATATACATAAGTGCAATACCTGTGCATACATTTTTCTGTTGTTAATGTTGCTGCAAAGTTACACATGCCATAACAGTTACCAACAGGTCCTTTATTCTTATGTACATCTTAGTGGCATGGTTTACCTTTATCAAGGTGTGCATACTTCATCCTCATTCAGTGTCACCTTTCCCATCAACAAAGTAACAACTATCTTTCTTCAAGAGGGAATCCTATTAATGCAATTGTTAAGAATTATGACTGTAAACCAATAGGTCAGCTGTTCAGACTCATCAGTCATTCATTGGAAACCCCATGGGGCAATTTTACTCTGTCCTATAGGGTTGCTATCAGTTAGAATCTACTGAACTGCAATGGTTGTTTTTTTTTTCCTCTACCTGGAGAGATAAATCTTCTTCTGTCTCTCCTACCAGCCCTTTAGGATTCATTGCTTTCTACATCTTATTTGAATAATTTATTGTGTAGCAGTCATTAATATTCTCCATATCTAAAATTCCACTTTAAAGTCATGTGTTGACTCAGCCTAGCAAGCGTGTCTAAAGAAATCACATCTCAGTAACTTCAAAATTTGGCGTGTCACCATTCAGTCCCTATATATCTCTTGAACTGAATAAAACTAAGTATTTCCTGATAACATTTAAAATAAATGCAGTTAATTCATAGGGATGCAAACTTACTGGTCTACAGGAAAGTGAAGGTTTAATATTGTGATCTTAAAAATTTTTTTATGTAAACTTTTTTTGATTTGTGTTGAAATTGGTTTAGTTCCATAAGAACATAAAATGACTTTTAATCATATGGCTTCACACTTACAAACATCCCACAGCATTTATGCTGAGGCCGAGGCTGAATAAATTTCTTTGTTCTTCTTCTAGTTCTGAACGTATTAATGTTAAGAGTGTGTATCATTAAAAACAGCCCAGTCTACGGTGAAGGTAATAGCATAGCTACAGTTGGTTTGTTCTCTATAACTGGAGTCAGTAAACTATGATCCAAGGGCCAAATTTGACCCGGTACCTGTGTGTATAGAAAGTTTTATGGAAATATAGCCATGTTCATTTGTTTATGTATTGTCTATGGCTGATTTCATGCTATAGTCGCAACAAAAATTGCATACAGGGCCTAAAATATTTACTAACTATAGGCCCTTTATAGAAAATGTTTGTGGATTCCTGCATAAGAGCATTTTTTATATACACTGTCAGGATTGCCATATATTTCATCATCCCTAGAAAAAGATTATTTGTACCATCAGACTTGGACATTCTCCATTAATGTTGTTGTTAAATAAAACAAAAAATAGTTAAATTGCTTCTGACTCATAGCAAACCTAGAAACAGAGTAGAGCTGTCCCACAGAGTTTCCAAGGAGCACCTGGCAGATTTTAACTGCTGACACTCCGATTAGTAGCCACAGCACTTAACCATACACCATCAGTTGTTGTAGTTACATACTATCAAGTTGGTTCCAACTCACAATGACCCTGTCTACAATAGAACAAAATGTTCCCAGTCCTGTGCAATCCTCACTATCATTCCTATGTCTGACCTTACTGCTGCAGCTTCTATGTCCATCCATCTCGTTGAGGAGCTTCCTCTTTTTTACTAAATCTCTACTTGATTAACATTATCAAACTTGGATCCTGCATCCAACTCATCATCATCTAATCTCTGGTTCTTGGATTTGAGCCAGCTGTGTTCTGTAATTCCTGCTGATGTTTGGATTTGTCAGCCTTCACAGCCTGTGAATCAGCAAACTACCATCTGGAATGTTTGTCTTGGGTTTTTCAGCTCCTGTAGCTGTACTGAATTAGGAGAAGCCTCCAGCCTGATGCCTTAATTCATGGACTTGGAGCTTGTCAGCAGCTACAATCATGTAAGTAATTTTCCTGAGACAAATCTCTCTGTCTCCATATGTGTGTGTGTGTATAACCAACACAGGAAGCATCAAAAGAAGTTGGAAGGAATATATAGAGTCATTATACCAAAAAGGATTGGTTGACATTCAACCATTTCAAGAAGTAGCATGTGATCAGGAGCTGATCACACTGAAAGAAGAAATATAATTTGCACTGAAGGCACTGGTGAAAAGCAAGCCTTCAGGAATTGATGGAATGTCAGCTGAAATGTTTCAGCAAATGGATGATACACTAGAAGTACTCTCCTACATCAAGAAATTTGTATGATAGCTACCTGGCCAAGGAACTGGAAGCCAAAGCCAAGTGCCACTGAGTCGGATCCAAGGAGATCCATCTTTAACTATTCCCAAGACAGGTGACCCAATCAAATGTTGAAGTTATTGAACAACATCATTAATATCATATGCAAGTAAAGTTTTGTTGAAAATCATTTAAAACTAGCTACAGCATTACATCAACATGAAACTGCTAGAAATCCAAGCCAGATACAGAAGTGACCATGGAACCAGGGGTATCATTTGTGATGTTAGATAGATCCTGGCTAAAAGCAGAGAATACCAGAAAGATGTTTAGCTGTGTTTTATTGACTATGCAAAGGCATTTAACTGCATGGGTCATACCAAATTATGGATAACATTGTGAAGATGGGAATTTCAGAACACTTAATTCTGTACACAAGCAACCTGTACATAGATCAGAGGAAATTCTTTCAGGCAGAATAAGAAGATACCATAAAGTTTAAAGTCAGGAAGGATGCGCATCAAGGTTGTACCTTTTCACCATATCTATTCAATCTGTATGCTGAACAAATAATCTCAAAAGCTAGACTATCTGAAAAAGAATGGGGCAACAGGATTGGAGGAAGACTCATTAACAACCTGCATGATGCCATCACAATCTTGCTTGCTAAAAACTATGTGGAGCAGTTCTACTGTATCCTATAACGTCACTATGAGTTGGAATTGACTCGATGGCAGTGGGTTTGTTTGTATGTTTGTTTGTTTTTTTGTTTGGTGTCTTAGTCATCTAGTGCTGCCATAACAGAAATATCACCAGTGGTTGGCTTTAAAAAGAGAAATTTTATTCTGACACAGTCCAGAAGGCTGTAAGTCCAAATTCAAGGCATAAGCACTTGAAGCACTTTCTGATGAAGATCAAAGGACACAGTCTTCAGTATGGATTGCTTCTCAACATAAAGATGACAAAAATCCTCAAGACTTGATAAATAGAGAAAAGATCAAGGTTGTCAAGGATTTCCTTTTACTTGAATCCATAATCAACAACCATGGAAGCAGCAGGCATGAGACCGAAGACAAGGGGGCAGAGCCTAGACGGTGGACTAGAGACACATCTCCTCAGTTCATTCTGCAGTGAGGCCTGGATTAATAATTGAATCGAGCATCCTGGACACTCAGGGAGGTTTAGCATATGGCATAGGGTTGTTTAGTTCTCTGATGTTGCCTCAACAGGTACTGATGCATCATTCTGAGACTCCACTAAATGAGAAACTTCCTCTCTCTGGCACAAGCCCCTCTCCTACTGACTCACCATTCAGGTGGACTGCATGTACTTTTGTTGTTGTTGTTGTTAGCTGAGAGGCAGGGGATGGTCATGAGCTGGCAAATGCCCTGAACTGCAATGCTAAAGTAAACAGGGTATAGTGTAGTAGAGAGGCCGTGTATGGGACAGCCACATTTTAGAGAGCCCCGCTGCTGACTGAGGGTTCCACTGCCCCTACACCCTCTAGTTTCTGAGCTCCACCATAGATTCAGCTGTTTTGAGGAGGGAAGGGAAGCTTGGCCAGGAGGCCGTCTTGGTTAGCCAGAAAGCAGAGTCACCCAGCTGGAGGTCTCAGCACGGTCTAATTTACAAGCTGAGAAGTAGTGCCAGTCCAGAAACCTCTTTTCCAGCAAAAAGGCTGTGTTTAGCACAGCATTACCTTATGGACAGGGGCTCAGATGAGGATGGTAGAAAGTGCATAACTTCCCCCAACTTTGAACTACATCATAGCATCTGGGAACAGCTGAAGAGGTTCTTCGTTGTCAGCCAGAAGATGGGGCCTGCCACATATGATGGCCTGAGTGATTTTGGCAAGTGTTGGATAGCTCTTAGCTTTTTAAAATAAAACTGCCTGGAGAAACAACTGCTGAGGAGCCTGGCAGCACTTCTTCCAGCCTTTAATGACCCACATCACAGGGTCAGTTGACACTCTACCAGTACTCCATAAGTAGGGTGTCATCATAGCCAGCCAAGAGGTGGAGCCTGCCATGCCAAAGTCCACCAGGGCCAGTCACTAGAGTACATACCAGCAGCTGGTGAAAAACTCCCTTCTCAGAATGACACATCAGTACCTGTTGAGGCAACAGCAGAGAACTAAAAAGCTTCTAGATGGCCTGAAGGCAACAAACCACCTCTAACCTCTTAAAGAAACAGTCCAATATGGCTCCGGAAAACTCCCAAAATAAAGAATCAAAAAACTTCCCAGATAAAGAAGGCTTTCTGAACTATCAGAGGTCAATTACAAAAAAATTGTATATAGAACCCTTCTAGAGATTAAACAAAATGCAGCAGAGCAAAATGAAAAATTGAGAAAGCTATTTGAACTGATGGAACATCAATAATCTGAAATCCAGCAGATGAATAACAAAATTATAGAATAAGACAATTCAATCCAAAGCCAAAGGAGCAGAATTGAGGAGATAGAAGTCAGACTTAGTGACCTTGAAGATAGAGCAACTGACACCAGCATTTATAAGGAGAAATCTGAGGAAAAAAAAAAAGAAAAATGAAGAAATATTAAAAAACATGTGGGACTCTATTAAGAGGAATAATTTACAATTAATTGGAATTCCTAGAAACGGAGAGATACCTAAAAACACAGAGAGTATTGCTGTTGAGTTGCTGACAGAAAACTTTGCTGCAATTGCGAAAGAAGAAAACATAGATATCCAAGATGTGTATTGAATGCCAGAAAAACTAGACCCCTTAAAAAGACACAAAGACATATCATAATCAAGCTTTATAAAATGAAACATAAACAGATTCCCTTAAAGACAGTGAGGCTCGAAGCAAAGCTAATATTCAGAGGGAAACTCTGTAGGCTTTTGTCTGACTTCTCATTGGAAATGATGTTGGCAAGGAGGCAGCAAGATGACACATTCAAAGCCTTGAAGGAGGAAAACTTGCAACCAATATTACATATCCTGCAAAACTGTCTCTCAGACAACAACAGAAAAACCCATTGCCATCGAATTGGGTCCCACTCATAGCGACACTTGAGGTCAGACTAGAACTGCCCCATAGGGTTTCCAAGGAGTGCCTGGCAGATTTGAACTTTTGACTTTTTCATCAGCAGATGTAACACATAAACCACTGCACCACTGGGATTACTGTCTCTCAAATAGGAAGATGAAATTATGACATTAACAGATAAATAGAAATGTAGAAACTTTGTAAAAACCAAACCAAAACTATAAGAAATACTAAAAGAAGCTCTTTGCTTAGAAAAACAAAACCATTAAGTGTATATTTAAGAAATCTACTCAGTTAGGGAAATCACAAACCTCAAAGCTACAATATTAAAAGAAAGGAACCAGTGACTAAATCACAAAAACTATGACACCATCACACTAAAAAGAGGGATATACCACAGTAGTTATAGTTCTTTCAGATGGAGATGAAGTTAAAAAGATATACAGAAGTAAAAATTGAGTTTCAACTCGTATAGTAAGAGGGATTATAAGGGTAGCCACAAAGCACAGTAACAATGCAACACATCAAAACAAGAACATAATACAAGAGTCTCAAAAAACATAAAACCAATACTGAAAAAGATGAAAAATCCACCCATAAAGATGACCCAGAACAGATTATTAAGAACAACATAGAAAACACCAACACAAAACTAAATACATCAAAAGGACAGCACGAAACACATACCTATCAATAATTACACCAAATGTATACTTACTGAATGCTCCAAGAAAGAGACAACAAGTGATATCCTGGATCAAAAGACACAGCACACTTTTATGTTGCTTACAAGAAACAGACTTTTGGCTTAAACATATGAACAAACTGAAAATTAAAAGGATGGAATAATATATATCAAGCTAACAATACATGAAGAAGAGCAGGTGTGTCAATACTAATCTCAGATAAAATAGATTCTAATGAAAATTCACCACTGTGGACAAGGATGGTCACTATTTATTGCTGAAAGATTCACTACACAAGCAGGACTTAACGATATTAAATATTTATGCACACAATACCAGAGTATCTAAATACATCAACCAAACACTGACTACACTGAAAAATGAGAGGTTACTCCACAATACTTGGAGATTTCCACTTTCAGTAATAGAGAGATCACCCAGAAAAAAAGCTCAGTAAAGACACAGATTTTATTACCACAATTAACCAACTAGATCTCATCAACATATATAGAACTTTTTATCCATCAACAGATAAGTATACCTTTTCCTCCAATGCACATGGGCCATTTTCCAGAATAGACTGTGTGTTAGGACATAAAGCAAATCTCAACAAGATCCAAACCACTGAATTATTGCAAACCATCTTCTCAGACCATAAAGCCATAAAAGTCTAAATCAATGGCAGAGAAAACATAGAAAGAAATTTCAATTCATGGAAACCAAACAACACTTTGCTCAAAAAGCTATCAGTTACAGAAGAAATCAAAGACAAAATAAAGACACATATGGAATCAAACGAGAATGAAAATACATCTTACCAGAGCCTACACGATACAGCCAAAGCAGTGCTCAAAGGTCAATTTATCTCTGTAAATGCACACATCCAGAAGGAAGAAAGGACCCAAATCAAAGAATTAGCCCTACAGCTTGAACAAGCAGAAAAAGAACAACAGAGGAACCCATCAGACCCCAGAAGAAAAGAGATAATAAAGAATAGAGTAGAAGTAAATTAATTAGGGACTAGAAGAGCAATTGAAAAGCTTGATAAAACCAAAAGGTCTTTTTTTTGAAAAAAACCAACAGAGTCAATAAATCATTGGCTAACCTTACAAAAGACAAACAGGAGAGGAAACAAACAACCCAAATAAGAAAGGAGATAGGAGATGTCACACCAGACCCAACTGAAATGAAAAGTATCATAACAGAATACTACAAGTGACTGCTCTAACAGATTTGAAAACCTAAAGGAAATGGAAAAGTTCCTAGATTCATATTACCTATAAAAATTATCATGAGAAGAAGCAGAACAACTTAATAAACCCATTACAAAGGAAATGATTGGAAAAGTCATCACAAAACTACCAACCAAATAACGTCCTGGCCTAGATGGCTTCACTGCAGAATTCTATCAAGCTTTGAGAGAAGAGTGAACTCCAATACTACTGAGGCTATTTCACAGCCTAGAAAGGATGGAATACTCCCAAATTCATTCCATGAAGACAGAATAATGCTGATACCAAAGCCAGGGAAAGATCCCACCAAAAAGGAAAGTTACAGATCAATGTCACTCAAGAACCTAGATGCAAAAATCTTCAACAAAATCCTTGCCCACAGAATTTAACAACACATCAAAAAAATAATTCATCGTGACAAGCTGGATTCATACCTCGGGCTGCAAGGCTGTTTCAACATCAGAAGAACATTTAATGTGATCAACTGTGGAAATAACACAAGATAAGAATCATTTGATTTTGTCAACTGATGCAGAAAAGGCATTTAACAAAGTCTGACACCGATTCATGCTAAAAACTCTCAGCAAGATAGGAATAGAGCAGAAATTCCTCAATACAATAAGGGCATCTGTGCAAAGCCAACCTCCTACATCATTCTGAATGGAGAGAGATTGAAAGAAGTTCACTTGAGAATGGGAACTAGACAAGGATGCTCACTCTCACCACTTCTATTCAACATTGTAATAGAAGTTCTAGCCAGAGGAATTAGACAAGACAAAGAAATAAAGGACATCCACAATGGCAAACTAGAAGTAAAAATCTCCCTATTTGCAGGTGACATGATTGTATATGCAGAGAATCCTAAAGAATCCGTAAGTAAACTACTCAAACTAATAGAAGAGTTCAGCAAAGTAATAGGATATAAAATAAACGTAAGTAAATCAGTAGGATTCATTTATACCAACAAAGATGATCAAAGAAGAAATCACCAAATCAATGACATTTACTATGACCCCTAAGAAGAGAAAATACCCAGGAATAAATCTAACTAGAGAAACAAGAGAAAGAGAACTGTACAAAGAGAACTACAAGATCTTACTGCAAGAAACCAAGACAGATTTACATAAATGGAGAAACCTATCCTGCTCGTATTTAGGAAGACTTAACATAAAAATGTCTATTTTACCCAAAGCAATCTATGTATACAATGTAATCTCAATGCAAGTTCCAGTGACATTTTTTAATGAGATGGAGAAACAAATCACCAACATTGTTTGAAAAGGGAGGAAACATCAGATAAGCAAAGCACTACTGAAGAAGATGAAAACAGTGGGAGGCCTCACACTACTGGACCTTAGAACCTCTTACACTGCCACAGTAATCAAAACAGCCTGATACTGGTATAAAAAGA
The DNA here is from genome assembly GCA_028571685.1 of Heterohyrax brucei. Lineage (NCBI taxonomy): Eukaryota > Metazoa > Chordata > Mammalia > Hyracoidea > Procaviidae > Heterohyrax > Heterohyrax brucei. Next base: position 100,549,151 of record CM053142.1, on the reverse strand, counting down.
AAAATATAAACCAACAGAACAGAGTTGAGACCCCAGAGATGCCACCATTGTCTTATGAGCAGCTGATATTTGACAAAGGTCCTAAGATTGTAAACTTGGGTAAAAACAGTCTCTTTAACAAATGACTCTTCCAAAATTAGATATCAATCCGGAAAAAAATTTAAACAAGATCCATATCTCACACCTTACACAAAAACTAACTTAAATTGCATCAAAGACCTAAATGCCAAACTTAACACGATAAAGATCATGTAAGAAAAAATAAGGTCAACAATGGAAGCTTTAATACAGAGCTTAGACAGACTTCAAAATCTGACAAAGCACAATCAGCAGAAAATAGATAAATTGGCACTACTAAGAATCAAACACTTTTGCTCATCCAACGACTATGAAAAGAATTAAAAGACCACATATAGAATATGAAAAAATATCTGGCAACTACATGTTGGACTGACATCTGATCTCCGTAATCTACTGTACTGTAAAATATCATCAAGAAAAACATAAATAGCCCAACTAACTCATAGGCAAAGGAGATAGCCAGACAGTTCACTAAAGAGCACATCCATACAACCAAAAGACACATGAGGAAATGCTCGTATTAGAGAAATCTGAATCAAAACTAAAATGAGGTACCATTTGACCTCATGATCCAAAAAGCCATGATCCAAAAAGCACAAAACAACAAATTCTGGAGAGTTTGTGAAGAAATTGGAACTCTTCTATGCTGTTGGTGGGATTGCAAAATGGTAAAACCTCTTTGGAAAGCAATCTGGCACTTCCTTAAAAATTTGGAAATAGGTATATCATTTGATCCAATAATCCCACTGCTTGGAATATATCCCACAGTATCAACGGCAGTCACACATACAGATACATGCGCATGAATATCTACTGCAGCACAGTCCACAACAGCAAAAAGATAGAATCAACCCAGATGCCCAGCAACAGAGGAATGGATAAACAAACTATGGTATATATACTCAATGGAACACTACGCATTGATGAAGAACAATGATGATTCTAGTAAGCATTTCATAACCTGTTTTCAACTGGAAGACATTATGCTGAGTGAAATCAGTCAGCGGCACGAGGACAAATATTTTATGAGACCCCTACTATAAGGACTTTAACACAGACTCATGTACAGAAGAAAACTCTTTGATGGCTGCAAGGGAGGGGAGGGAGGGGAAGGAGAGAGAGGGCTGGTCATAGATTAGTTGATAGAAATTTGATTGGATGAAAACTTTGACAGCAAACATATAAAGAAGATCAATTTAAGTGGACTTCGATATAAACTGAACACTCTTCTAAACTTAACCCAACGTTACAAGGATAGAGTAGCAGGGGCAGGGGCCAGGGGACTATGCTCTCAAGGGACATCAAGGCCAACTGGCATAACTAGCCTATTGCTAAGAGAGTCTTCTGCACCCCATATTGGTGAGTGGCATCTGGGGTCTTAAAAGCTGGCAAGCTTCCATATGAGGTACACCAAATTGTCCCAACTCATCTGGAACAGAAGATCACCACCAACAACAAAGATATGAGGGAAAAAAAAAAAAAGCCCAGGAGACAGAAGGACTCATGTGAATGGCTAACTGTATCAACATGCGACCAGAAGAACCAGATGGTATCCAGATGCCACCAAAGACAAACGTGGTGTAACACACAGTGTCAATTCCCAGTGGCAACATGAGAAAAAGAGGGTGCATCTCAAGAACTCCACTGAAAGACTGCAAGTGATGGTCCAGAGGCCTGAGGTTCCACCTGGGAGCTTGGCCCCTAGACCTGCTTCTGCCTCTAACCAGAAAACATTACTATGGTCAACTCTTTGGACAGGAATGGGCTGGACTCGGAGTCACAGTATGACCATATGGTGTGTGTACTTTATGGTTCTATACATCTATAGGATGCTGTCCTACTGGCATCTTACCAGAAGGAAAAGGAGAGGGTAAAAAGGAAGGGTAGGGAGATTGTTAAGAAGATATGACATACATAGAACAAAAAGAAGTGGTGTGCTGTTACCAGCAAGGTGAGCAGAAGGAGCTGCAGAATAATCGGGCATGCAAATTTAATTTGGATTGTATACTTCCACTTAACCACAATAAAAATCAATTAGTCAATCAATCAATCAAAGGACACATTCCATTGGAGGACTCTGATGCAAATAACCTCATTAAAGTGTTGAAAAGCAAAGATACCACCTAAAAGACAAAGGTAACACAAGCCATGGTATTTTCAATTGCTTCACATGCATGTGAAAGCTGGACAATGAATAAAGAAGACAGAAAGTATTGTCTTTGAATCACGGTGTTGGTGAAGAATATTAAATTATAGCATGGACTATGTTTTAGTCAGAAACCCTGCTGATATAGTGGTTAATGGCTACATCTGCTAACTAAAAAAGTTGGCAGTTCAAATTTGCCAGGCGCTCCTTGAAGATTCCTTCTATCCTATAATGTCACTATAGAGTAGAATCGATTCAATGGCAGTGAGTTCTTTTTTCATTTTTGTGTTTGTTTGTTTTGGGTGTCTGACCTAGTGCTACCATAACAAGAGATACCACAAGTGGATGGCTTTAAAAAAAGAAATTTTATTCTGTCACAGTCCAGTAGGCTGCAAGCCCAAATTCAAGGCATAAGCTTCAGGGGAAGTCTTTCTCTGTTGGCTCTGGAGGAAAGTCATCAATCTTCCCCTGGACTGGGAGCTCCTGATGCTCAGGAATCCTGGGTCCTTTCCAAAGTGTTCAGTTTCTGGCACTGCTTTTTGGTGGTACGAAGTTTCCAACTCTTGGCTTGGCTTGCATCCTTCATTTTCCTTCGCCTCAAGGCATGATACAGTGTTACACGCGAAGTCCTGTCCCACCTACAAAACTGTCACCCATCCTCCCTCAATAATATCATAGAAGCAAGGTTTATAGAATACAGAAACATCACACAATACCGGGAATCACAGCTCAGCCAAATTGCTACACACATTTTTTAAGGGGATACAATTCAATCCATGACATTTTACCTTTTTAGCACCTCCAAGATCATGTTGTTGCAACATCCGAGACATATTTATATCATGGCAAAAGTCTTAAGTCAAGTCTAAAGTCCAAAAATTCCTCTTGGACTGTGAAATCTACAGCACAAGTTATCTGCTTCCAAAATACAATTGCAGAGCAGACAGGCACAAGCTAGACATTTTCATTACAAATGGGATAAATTCCAGGGAAAAGCATAACAGGTACCAAGAAAATTAACAGAGCACATTATATTAGCCCTTGTGACATTGAAAATAATCATCCATTCACTGAGACATTTTATACAATGTAACTATCCTCCAGACTCTAGGTATTGGCAACATTCTCCAGGTTCTGAGTGGAAGATCCTATGTGCTGCAACTCCACCTTCCAAGCCCACTTGACAGCAACTTTGCTCTCTCAGTTTTAGGCACACCATTTTCCTAGTCCAATTTAGCGGCTAGTCCACCCTTAGAATCACCATGGGCCATGGCTCTACCATTAGAAACAGCTGAAGTCATAGCCACACCTTTGGAGACGGAGGCAGCTCAACTATTTATGTTTCTCGTCTCTTCAGCTTCTGTTTCCTATGGCCTCATGGCCTGGGCCTCATGCCTGCATTTGCTCTGTTGGTGCAAGTGTTCCAAAGCTTTGTATGTCCAACAATTTAGGTGCTAAGAGGCACCCCACTCCACTAGGAAGGCTACTGTGCATAGGCACTCAGCTGTCTTGCATTGAGTTGGCTGTCTCAGGGGTTGGCTCCATGAAACAGTGCTGTTGCATGTTGGTCTCCTGGTTCTGCTGCTGCCAGTTTGTTGCTGCTATTTACTGTCTGAACTCTTTTTGGTTTTAGCAGTTCTCTTCAGTTCCTTCTGAGTCTTCTACCCATTCACAGTTTCAAAACCATTTTTACATTTTAGTTATCTGTTAGAGTAGCATCCCACTCTCAGTACCAAATTCTTAGTTATCTAGTGCTGCTATAAAAGACATACCACAAGTAGATGACTTTAAAAAGAGATATTTTATTTTGTCAAAGTCCAATAGGTTTAAAGTCCAAATTCATGATGTCCACTCCAGGGGAACGTTTTCTCCATTGGCTCTGGAGGAAGGTTCTTGTTGCCAGTCTTCCCCTGGACTGGGAGCTTATGATGTGCAGGGACCCCAGTTCCTTTCTAAAGAATGTGCTCAGCTCCCAGAGCTGCTTCTTAGTGGTATAAGGTCCCGAAATCTCTGCTTGATTCCCTTTCCTTTGTATTCTAAGAGATTGCCTCAAGGCGCAATACAATCTTACACACTGAACCCTGCCTCACCAACACAACCACCACCCATCCTCCTTCATTAACATCATAGAGACAGGATTTGCAACTTGGAGAAACATCACACAATACAAGAAATCATGGCCTACCCAAATGGCTACATGTATTTTGGGGGGGAGATACAATTCAATCCATGACAGACTACCTACAAAATGAATATATCTGTCTTAGAAGAAGTATGAGAATGCTCCTTAGAAGCAAGGATGGTAAGACTACATCTTACATGCTTTGGACATGTCAGGAAGGACCAGTCCCTGGAAAAGAACCGTCATGCTTGATAAAGTAGAATATCAGTGAAAAAGAGGAAGACCCTCAAGGAGATGGACTGACACAGTGGCTGCAACAATGGGCTTAAGCATAAAAACAATTTGGGGCATGGCACAGGACTGGGCACAGTTTAGTCCTTATCTGTTTTCCCCTGAATTTTACTATAAGTAGCGAGGAGAATCTATGCTGTATTTGCAAGATTTTGCTTAGAAATCTCCTCAGCGAAATTCATTTAATCACTTATGAGTTCTACTTTATACAAAACATTCAAATATAATTCAGCCAAGTTCTTTGCTGCTGTATAGCAAGAATTATTTTTCCTCTAGCAATCAGTAAACTATTCATCATTTCCTTTTGAAGATTCACAAGAAGCACATTTACTGCTCACATTTCTAACAACACTCTGATCATGATGAGAGAAGCTCTCTCAGCATTTCGTGCAGAGCCCTCATGAGAATTCCCCAACTGTACATAATTCTACCAACAGTTTCTTTAAGGCAATCGGGCCTTTATTATCAAGCACCTCAAAACTCTTCCAGCCACTACCCATTACCTTATTACAAAACCATTTCCACATTTTTAGTGTTTGTTACAGCAGCACCTATTTTCTGGTACGCAACTGTGTTTTAGTTTCCTAGGGATCCTGTAACAAAGTACCACAAGTGGGTGACTTTAAAGAACAGAGTACTGTCTTACAGTTCTGGAGGCCTCCAACAAGGTCATGTCTGTGGGTACAGAGTTAGGACTTCAATATATCTTTGGGGGATACAGTTCAGTCCATGACAATTCAATCTAGAATGCATGTAATATGTGCTCTAGACTGTCAATATAAATTATAATTCCAGAAATGTATAGAAGGAAAATTATATTTATGTTAGTGGTAAAGAAATAACTGTAGCTTGGATTTGGGAGGGAAAATAACTGATGATTATAAAATAGATTGGCACCTCACTACATAGTGGGTTGCTAGGCATCAAAATCAACTCAATGGCAACAGATTTTGTTTTGTTTTGGTAATTATCTGTGCACTGTTTTGGTCTAATTTTCTTGGTTCTATATTTCTTGTGTTTAAATTTCAGAGATAGTCTACCTACCTTGGTCTCACATATTCTAGACATTAAATAAATACCTTCTTCTCTTTTCTAGAATGTGGAGTAAAGCATTGAGTTCTGAGTTTGTTTCATTAGTATACATTTCAGAAAATGAAAAGAATAAGCTAAGTTACTGACTCAGGTTTGGCAATATGACTGCTCACGGAACTTTGATATAGAAACAGAAATGTTTTACTCTGATCTCAAAATTTAGGTGACAAATGGAGCAACAAGTAATTAGATTTCAAGTAGGAATTCAAAATAAATTAAAACTTAATGGTAGATCAAAATCTTAACTAGTATCCCGTGAATGCATACACACACACTTAACCCCATAAAGATTTTAAGAGTAGAGGAAAAAAATAACCACAAAAAAACTTTGAGTATGTTTTATCTGTTACTCTAGGGCAGATGACATATGGCAATGAGTATAATTTCCTTCTCTCCTTCTCTCAGCTTATATGGAAAAAAAAATTACTTGCTGTATAAAATAGAGGTTGTCAGCACTATTGCTAATTGATGGTGTAGCTGCCGAATACCAAGTCACATTGTGACAAAGAATATGACCTAATGTTACTCAAAAACATTTCACCAGTCAAAAGTCAGAAAACAGCCAACAGCCAATATTTTCTTTGGATCAATAGTGCAACTTTATAGTGGCTGTTAGCATAATTAAAGGTCAATAACCAGATTAAAAAGTCTTAGTTTGTAATTTTTCTTCACTAAAAAGGAATACATAGTAAATGATGTTTGAGTTGAATCCGAAGAATGGACAAGATCCCATCAATTTGATTAAAAACGTTTCAAGGAGTGTTTAATGAGTACCTATCCTGTGCTCAATGAAGGGCACCCTAGGAGATATAATGGCAAAAGATATAATCTCTGCTCCCCAGGAATTTCCAATGTGATTGGGTAGAGAAATGTAGTACATTTAAAATAAAAATCAAGAGCTCAAAAGCAAAAAATGAAACACTACTAGCAATAGTGTATCTGAGGCTAAGGAACAGTGTATGAGTTAGAATAGTTAGAAAAAACATTGTGTAAAACTTGAAAAAGAGGATGGAGCAATGGAAGACATCACAGTGGTCTCTCTTTTATCTCTACAAGCTGGCTTCCAAACACATGTAGCTGAACTAGCACGTGAAACGGTAGCCGCGTAACCCAACAATTATTTAGAACAGAAAGGTGTCACGCAATAAAAAAAATAGAGAGAGGATATAAGTTTACAACGCATGTTGTAGTCACCAGCATTCAAATAGTAATTGAAATTATCAACACACACAAACTTGAGCCACTGGAGGAAGATGCAGAAACAGAGAACCAAGATGGGGTTCAATGATAAAACACGATGATCAACTTTGAGAGATGCAGAAAAATTACTCATCTTGCAACTTACAGCAGTTAATGCATATTTAGCAATATTGAGAAACTTGAGTGAAACAGGAAATAACATCTGATTGGCAGACAGAAGGTCATTGGTGCCACTTGAGAAAAGGAACCAAAGACAAGAATGAGTGGATTTATTGGATAAGAGAACAGGAACAGCTGTGAAGAAACTGAATGGTGAAAAGAAAAAAGAGTTTGTTATCTAGAGCATTGTGGAAGCACTTTGATAATAATTTAATTCTTTCTAAAACAAAAATGATAACTGCAAATACCATTGCTTTGCAATACATTGGCTTTGTCTTGGTGTATCGTGGTAGAGGAAAACATTTTCAAATAATAAGGAATTGTTTTTCTTCTGCTAGAAAATAAAGTTGAATGCTAAACACGAACACAGTAAACTGGGTGTTCAGCATAATATAGGCCAAGGAGGCAAAATCTGATGGCGGCCTCAAGTACCCTGAGGTAGAGTGATGGATGTTTAATCCAGTTTGTCAGAGGTGTGCAACTCATCATAAGATTTTAGGATATCGTGGATTTGTTTAATGGATTACCTATATAACCAGAGAAATACTACTCATTCCCCTGCAAAACCTGTGCTCAAAGTATACTTTGGTACTCACTGAACTCTGGTATACTATGCTGAAATTTTTTTCTTTAATATAGGAAAAAAAATTCAAGATACTTAAAAGCTGAATCTTAACTTTAGTAAAATACATGAAATCAAGTAACGGCCAAGAGCAAATAGTAAAATTAGAGTAAGTTCATTAAATTCAAAACTCTGATAACACAAACGAGAGTACGATTTCTGGAAACAAATTGCAAGGGTTTGCTACTTACTAGTTGGTGTCCTCAAGCTAATTACATACCTTCTGCATGGCTCAGTTCCTTCATCTGCAGACTTTTAAAAGCATCTACCATTCAAGATTTTGCAAAGCTAAATAAAGTCATTTAACTTTTTAGATCCATGATTAGAACAAACTGAACATTGAAAGTGTTTGCTTTCATTTGTTTCTTTTTATAAATTCAAGTTTTCTGAATGGTTTTATGGCACTGTGATGCTATTTCAGAAAATTAATGAACAATTATATTACACCCATTTGGTCTACTACATGATTGTGACATAATGTCTTTATCCTATTTATGTTTGTAGTATGAGGCTCTGTTCCCTCTTTTATGACTCGAAACACATTTACTTTATTATCACAAAATAAAAGGCCAGTGGAGTTATTTTAAGGAGTGCTGATGGCCCTCAGCTGCTAACCAAAAGGTCAGTGGTTTGAACCCAACAAGTCTTCTGCGGGAGAAAGACGTGACGGTCTGCTTCCATAAAGACTACAACCTTGGAAACTCTATGAGGCAGTTCTACTATGTCCTATGGTGTCAACATAAGTTGGAATGACTTCGTGGTGTGGGGTTAGGGTTTATGGTTTTGAGAGTTACTGTGCTCAATCTTCATGTCTTGTTCTTAGAAGACTGATGTCTTTTAAAACAGTCTGATTTCTACCTCTGAATAAACAGGGTATTTATTAATCATACATATCCCTGGGTCCTACCCCAGAACTAGCAAATCACATGGGCATTTGATCCAGGAACACGTTTTTTATAAACATACCATAACTTGATCAGATGCGTGTTAAAATATGAGAATGGCTACTTCACATTTTCTTTATGCTGTCTTTCAATTCTTTTGTTTATATTGACTTTTATAATCTCTTTTCACTCTCTCTTTGATCTTCAAGATTCCCTTCAGCTGAGAAAGAAGCAGACTGTTTTGTTTAACAACAATTAATTCTGTATCATATTTGAGTTTTTGATTACAAAATTAAGTAGGTATTTGAGGCTATCAGCTGCATTAACTACATGATTGGGCTTTTGTCCTAGGTAGACAGTGGAAATCGCTTGAAAGGACATAAGATAGATAGAAACTACATCAGTGCACAACATAACATAAAGCTGTAAAAAAAAAAAAAGAAGATAATGCCAGCATAGACTGAGTACCCGTTAGGTTATTGGAAACTCCAGTGACATAGTGGTTAAGTGCTACATCTGCTAACCAAAAGGTCAGCAACTGTATCCACCAAGCATACCTTGGATACTCTATGGGGCAGTTCTGCCTTGTGCTATAGGGTTGCTATGAGTCAGAATCAACTCAACAGCTGTGGATTTGGTTTTGATTATTAGCTTATTAGGAACTGTGCTAAGCATGTTACTTTTATTGTGCCATTTATTCTCATGGAATCCTTGTGGTATGAAAACTAGAATTTACAGATGAGGTTACTAAGACACAGAAATTTAAAGCAGCTTTTCCAGAATCACCCAACATGTGAAGTATCTCAGGTGGTAATAAAGCTGTATAATTCCTACAAATGATCTCTTACAAGGCATGATTTGTTGCTTGTATATATTTATAAATTATAGATGTTTAGAAATAGAATTTGGGCATATAGCCAAGCACCACATAATGTATGTATATGTTTGTCTCTTTTCCCTCAAAGGACTTTACTAAAATTATAGTAGTAAAAATGTATAAACATACCAGTGCAGACAGAATAGTGAGGTAAGATAGCAATCTAAAGATGTCAGCACATTTTTAGAGTTTAAAAGGGGATGAGATTGTTGCCAGGGAGAAGAAATGTGAGTGTAAATGCCAATGAAAATCAAATTTATTAACACCACAGGTCCTCAGAAAGACCAGGAACTTGGAAATACCAGGAATCAGGGTGAAGAATAGGAATGCAGCAGAAAATGATTGATGTGAATATAAGAAATTTCTGCCCCCGAGGTCTTTTCCCAATCTGTAGGAAGGCTGAGATTTGTTATCACTGAACCGGAGTGATTCTAGAAAATGTATCTCATGCTTTTTACATAACATGCTCTAAATATAAAAGGAAAAAGTAAATAAAGTGCTCAGGTTATTTAGAAAACATCTCTATGAGTTTGATAGAAAAGTCAGTATTTTTCTTTCTGTTTGATAATTACAAGAAAACAAAGTATCCAGGAAAACATTAAATACTAAAATTTTGTTAAACTGTTGACTAAATCCTTTTTTTTTATCTTTATAAGAATTAACTTGCTCCTCTGACCATCTTTCTTTTTTAAGGTAGGTTTTATGATTAAAATGGCTTCATACAATTCCCAGTTAAAAAAATTCAAAGTGTTAGGGAAAAAAGTAAATTGTTAGTTTGTTCTTATTTGCTTTTTAAATGCTATTTGAAAGTATTTTAAAAACTTAAAAATGTTTCTTTCAAATCCCTTAATTAGTTGGTCCAAGTGAAATAATCTGCCACTATCAAAAGAAACCCGGGTGGCATAGTGACTGAGTACTATGTCTGCTGATCAAAATATCAGCAATCAAATCCACCAGATGCTCCTTGAAAACTCTATGGGAGAGTTCTACTCTGTCCTACAGGGTCGCTATGATTCAGAATTGGAGTGATGGTGCTGAATTTCTATTTATTTATTTGGTATTAGAAGAAAAAAATCCCAAGAGACTATACTTTACTTCTTACAAACACTCAAATAATATAATTGAAATTATAATTAAATAATAATGTCTTTTATTTAATGAGGGAAATATTGGAGTTACTCATAAAAAGCAAGTGAAATCAAACCCATTGCCACTGAGTTGTTTCTGACTCAAAGCAACTCTATGGAACAGAGTAGAACTGCTCCATTTGGTTTCCAAAGAGGTCTTGGTGGACTGAAAGTACAGATCTTTCAGTTAGCAGCTGAACTCTTAATCATTATGTCACCAAGATTTACTTATATTTTCAATAAAATTGTATTCCGACTAGATGGCACTTGGCTGGCAATTTAACTTTTAATAAAACTATTTTAAAATAATGATGAAGCTGCAATTTGTAGAACATGAATGCATTCCATCATTAAAATCTCACTTGGAATGTACTACAAAGGTGTAGTATATAAGCTGTGATTGCTGTAAGGTTCGATTGAGTCAATTCCAACTCATAACCACCCTGTGTATGTTTAAAAAAAAAAATCCACTGCCATCCAGTTGATTCCAACTCATAACAACCCTATAGACAGACTAGAACTGCTCCATAGGGTTTCTAAGGAGAGCCTGGTGGATTTGAACTGCCACCTTCTGGTTAGCAGCCATAGCACCTAACCACCACTACACCACCAGGGTATCTAATGTACATATGTAAGAATACATTAAAGTATATAAACTTCAAATAAAATAACCAACAAATAAAACCAAAAATTCCGACTACCTCCTGGAGCCATGTCTGCCAAGAATCTCCACCTGGTCCTCCTGTCCCAGTTTTCTGGCAGGATACTCTTTGGTCCACAGAACATAAATTCCTCTATCTACTCCTGATTAAAATCAGATGTTCTTGTTCATGATGGTCGGTGGGGCACTCTGCAGCTGCTGAAGTAGACATCAAGGGGAAGACAAACTTAACTGAGTTTGTTCAGTCAGTATTGGATTTGTTCATCAAGCTTGCTATATGCAGAAACTGAAGGGACACAGCCTACTTTGCTTGATTTATCTTTGGAGAGATTCTGAACAAGTCTCTGTATTACTGTTACAGCTGACAGACTGGTGTTTTACATAATTTAGCATTTAAATCAAGATACTTTTAAGGGAGTATTATTAATTACATGGAAACATTGGTAGCATAGTGGTTAAGTACTGGGTCTGCTAAACATGAGGTTGGCAATTCAAATCCACTAGGGGCTCCTTGGAAACTCTATGGTGCAGTTCTACTCCGTATTGCAGCATCACTATGAGCTGGAATTTTCCCTATGGTAATGGTTTTGCGTGGAGGGAGAAGGGGTATTAATTACACCACAATAACTGGTTTAAATCAGAAATGTTGAACTGGCTGAACAGCATGGTTATCCCATGAGGGTCCCACCCAGACCCCCATCAGGCCATTCCAGGGATGTAGGAGATCAATATATAATGGTTTTCAGTGTTACTTGAAATCATTCCGCCACAGAATTCTGAACAGTCCACTGATCTTTAGGCCTGAGCGTTGCTGCCCTGAGGCTCTGTGGGCTTCTTTCACATGCTGAATCCACTGTTCTCTCGATACCAACATCTAACATCCATTTCACTCTCTTTGTTCACTCCCTCATTTTGGTGAAGCCCATCCCACAATAATTTCCAAAGATTGTATATATGGAAGAGAATTTTTTTTTCTTTAGAATCTTGTATGGTTTACTTATAATCATACGCACTTTGCTTGCTTCTCTTAATTGCATGAATGTTTCTGGCTTTCTACACCTACGAATGTGAGAGATTTGGTCATGTGTAAAAACCCACACATCAAGCATTTCAGCTACTCTGAGATGCAAACAATGTGAAGCTTTTTATTTTACCTCCATGGATACTTTCCTTTCCTGACATCCATGGGGGGTGGGGGAAGTTTTCTGTGAAATCTTTTTAGAAATTTAATAAGCCCAACATCACTTTAATATGAAGTGGGGTTTTTTGTTGCTTTTTTTTTTTTCTCTCTGTTAAGAATTTTTCTTTATTTGATGGTCAGGGGCAATACTTAGTTTTCATGATAGAAGTTTCTTTCTATTTCTACATAATTATTTTATATAAATTGAACCATTTATGAACAAGTATGAAAGGATCAATAGTGACTTCTCACTTTCCAATGTATTTTACAAAGTAAGGAATGTGAAGAAACCTTTTAGCATGTTGTATTAGTCATTTAGTGTTGCCATAACAAAAATACCACACAACAAAGAGAAGTTCATTTTCTCACAGCCTAGTGAGCTAGAAACCCAAAGTCAGAGAGTCAGCTCCAGGGAAGTTTTCCCCTCTCTGTCAGCTTTGAAGGAAATTACTTCTCATCAATCTTTCCCTAGACTAGGACTCTCCATGCAGGAACCTAGTATCCAAAGGATGTGCTTCTTTCTTGGAGGTAGGAGATGTTTCTCTCTCTCTGCTCAGTTCACTTTCCTTTTTATATCTTGCAAGATAAAAGGTGGTACAGGCTGTATGTAAGGGAAACTCTTTTTACGCTGGATCAGGGATGTGACCGTAATAAGGGTGTTACAATCCCTCCCTAGTCCTCTCTAACACAAAATTGCAATCACAAATGCAGAAAAATCACACAATACTAGAAATCACAGCCTAGGCAAGCTGACACATGTTTTGGGGGCACACAATTCAATCCATGACACTTGTTTTAAAGAACACTTAAATTACCAACTTACCATAATAATGATTAAAAAAATAAGTGAATTGCTAAGGCATGAATCTGAGGTTTTCTCTGAAAACCTTTGCTGATACCTTGATATCTCAACCTCAATTCTTGAGTCATCTGTGGTTTTAACCTCGAGAGTACCAGCATGAAAAAAATTCATTAAGAGTGATTTAGGTCAAAATAAAGCAAGTTGCAGAGGCCTGCCATCCGCAAAGGCCCTTGTAGACAAAGTCACAGACTTCTGTAAATGACAGGCTCAGGCATCTCACCCGTGACATGTTTTTTAGCCTATTACCCCTGACAATATTTTGCTTCCTAATTAAATTTTCCTCAAAAAAATACCCCCTCCCCTCCTGATATGAGGATTAAGGAAGGTGCCTTCTAAGAGGGGCTTTACTACCCCCTTGGTTTATGAGATTATATTGGGAAAACTTCTAGGGAAAAGAGATCAGAGGAAGGGATTTCAAATAGCACTGAGGCCTGCCCAGCCTCACTGACTTCCCCCTAATTGCGTTCCCCCCTCCCTTTTCTCCACATACACAGGTTTACAAGGTAACCCTTGAAAGGTTTCTCAAGGACAATTCTCCACATAGCCATTAAAACTACACAAGCATCTCACTCCTTACAGCAGAAAGAACAAATAAACTTCTAGGTTCATTATAGCTGGTATGGTGAACTGATAAACACTGAAGAAACATCTTTCTTAAAGCAGCTGGGCTTGATTAGGTGATAGCAGACACTTACTATCTACACAGGAAGATATAAATAAAAACTTAGAGAAACAAATGGAGACAGCCAAATGGTAAAGCTTCTGTACCTTCCACTTTGAGGTACGAATAAAACCATTAATTGTTTTCACTGACATTTATCACCATGAACACTTGCCTCAGACCATTATCCAAAAAGGCCTTGACAATTAACTAGAAGAAGAAGACCACGAGGGGTCACCTTTCTTGTTAGACAGTAATGTTAGGTTAGTTTCTTGTTAACCAATAGTTTATATGTTGAAGAAAATAGGGTGAACACTACATCACCTCGTCTACAAAAACAATAAAGACAGACAGCTCTCTCTATTCTCTCTTGGTCGGGCTGCCTTTAAACCAAAAACTCTTTCCTGTCTCTCTTAATTCATTTCCCACCAACGCCTCTCCCTCCCTCCGTGCGGGACCCTGAAAAGTGTTGGCACTGGCTCCCAGCAGAAAGTGATACAAAATAAACATAATGGATCCTGTCTTAACATGTGTCTGGGGCTACCACAACAGAACTACCGCAAATGGATGTCTTTAACAAAGAGTAATTTATTTTCTTGAGCAAAGAAGACAGAAGAAGAATTAATGCCTTTGAATTGTGGTGTTGGAGAAGAATGTTGAATGTATGATGGACCACCAAAAGAACAAACAGATGTATTCCGGAGAAAGTACAACTGGAGTGCTTCTTGGAAGCAAAGATGGCAAATTGCCTCTTACACGCTTTGGACGTGTTTGGAAGGATGAGTCTCTGGAGAAGGACATCATGCTTGGTAGAGTGGAAGGTCAGTGAGAAAGAGGAAGACCCTCAACAAGATGGATAGACACAGTGGCCGCAACAATGGGCTTAAGCATAAAAACAATTGTGGACATTACACAAGACTGGGCAGTGTTTAGTTCTGTTTTTCATAGGATCGCTATGAGTTGGAACTGACTCAACAGCACCTAACAACAACAACAATTTATTTTCTCACTGTCTAGTAGACTAAAAGTACAAATTTAGGGTGTCAGCTCCAGGGGAATGTTTTCTCTGTTGGCTCTTGAGGAAGGTCTATAAATGTTCCTCTGGACTAGGAGCTTCTCTGTGCAGGAACCCTGGGTCCAGTGGGTATGCTCTGTTGGTAGTATTGACTTTTTGGTGGTATGAGGTCTCCAACTTTCTGCTTGCTTCCCTTACAGGCCACACCCAGGAAAACTCTATTTACATTGGGTCAGGGATGTGACCTGAGCTTGGGCATTACATCTCTCACTAATCCTCTTTAACCACAAGCAGAGATTATGGTTTCTAACAAATAGGAAGATCATGGAATGGAGGCCAACCACAATACTGGGATCCATGACCTAACCAAATTGGCACATATTTTGTAGGGACATAATTCATGTATGTCCCTAGTAAAAATCACTTTGAAATCTGAAAACCAGATTTTAAATTATAAGTACAAGTGCTATATATTTAAATGTTACAGTAAAGATAGTCCCTTATCTAATATAAATAAATTTTGTCTCAGATTTTTTAGTAGCTACTTGTTGCTGTATGTATGTTTTACTCTTTAGTTCCCCCAAAGGAAACATATATATGGATATATTCTTTCCCTCCTCTCCCCTCCCCTCTCGCCTTCCCCCCTCCCCCTCCCTTCCTTTCCCTTTTCTAATTCTTTTCTTATCCTATATCAGACAACAGCTGTGTGTGTATTTCAAACTACCTAGTATTTTTTACTACTCATCTATCAAAATAACAACTCTCTTCTAAATATTAAATTGGGACATTTTAATATTGATATAGTCAGTTCCTTTCTCTTGAGTTTTCACATCAGATGTGTTTGTATTTCATAATATTTCCCTCAGCTTTCTTTTGCTTTAAATCCCAAGCTTTGATTATGTTTTCTATAGGATGTTTTAAGTTCCCTGACATTAGGCACTGGGACCTGTTTGATTTTGTGTCCTGAGTATCTAGCCTAGCCTGGCTCACGAGCTGGTTGGTGAATGACTTCTGACTGAATCAGTGCCACTGCCCTGGTGATAACTGAATGTTTGCCTATAGCTGTGAAGCTACCCTGTTTCTTCTGTGAGTTTAGAGGAAGGGAGTAGAAATGTATCTTCTTAGGCAGATACGGAGTTGTTCAGAAATGCCCTTGGCATGACTTTTAAACCCAGAGGCATCTACTGTGGTACTTTAAAATCCTAAACAAAAAAATATTCTTAGTTTAGTCAGGGTCTAAGT
Organism: Heterohyrax brucei; assembly: GCA_028571685.1. Classification (NCBI taxonomy): domain Eukaryota; kingdom Metazoa; phylum Chordata; class Mammalia; order Hyracoidea; family Procaviidae; genus Heterohyrax; species Heterohyrax brucei. The sequence goes on along the minus strand of CM053142.1, from coordinate 100,532,929 downwards.
AAGAAACAAATAGTGACTGAAATGAGATGACAGAAGAAAGTTTAATAAAGGGACTGTTTAGAAAGACATGAGAAGAGTTAAGGAAATGCAACGAGGTACTGCAAAGCTGACAGTAACATTATCACTTCTATGTGTCAAGGGACAGGGGAACGAACAGTTGCAGAAACCTAAGAAAGCCTTTCAAGGACAAACGGAGTTGCTGCAAACCACAATCAAGCACGGAGAGAGTCAGAATACCTGACTTGGAAATCCTGCTGACATAATGGTTAAAAGCTACAGCTGCTCTCCCAAAGATTGGCAGTTTCAGTTTATCAGGCACTCCTTCGCAACTGTACGCAGCAGTTCTACTCTGTCCTATGGGGTTGCTATGAGTCAAAACAGATTCAGTGGCAAGAGTCTCCCTTTCCTCCTACTTCTGGCTTTCTGTTGTTCCTTTTATTGGTAGGAACCAATATGTAGAAAGGCTTTCTTATTTATTTTATTGTGGGACATAGAGACTAAAGTTTAAAGTAAAACTTTAAGGGCACCTTCTGGAGGATATTTATTTGTTTGTTTGTTTAGCAGAATAGTGGCCAAAAGCTTAGTGCTAGAAAAATCTTAGATATTTTCTGAGAACATTTAAAATTGGTATTTTTAATTATTCATGCATTCACTAAATATTTATATAGAAGAGGTTGTATGCTAGTACTGTGTTGGTGTTGACATAAAGAGGTAAAAAGACATACAAGTCCTGTCCCCACCTCCAAAAGAGAGTACCTTTTGGAGAGGATATGGACAATAAAAACTAAACAGACACACAGAATAATTCTGGATTATATGCTAAGAAAATAAATAAGAAATTAGGGAGTAACTGGGCAGACTACTTTAGAAATACCAGGGAAATCTCTCTGAGAAAAGGATCTGCAGAAACATACAGGAGCCAAGCCAGAGTTTTTTCAAATTCAGGTTAGTGATCCATTGTTATTATGATATCAGCTTATAAACAGACCCAGTGCCGTCAAGTTGATTCCAATTTATAGAGACCTTATATAACAGTAGAACTACCCCACGGTGTTTTCCGGGCTGTAATCTTGATGGGAGCAGACCACCAGGTCTTTCAGTGGGTTGCAAACATACTTAAACAATACCATTTCTTTTTACAGATATAGAATAAAACTGATCAGAGTGTGTCATGTGTACAAAGAAAGTATTGTTTTGTAAAAATCTGGCTTTAGTTTCATACTATTTATATGTTATGTGTGTGCAATGGGTCTCTGATGTAGAATGTATTCATTAGATGGATTAAGATTTCACACTGTGAAATCTAATCTGACCCAGTCTATCAGTGATAATATCTATAGCCCTATGACAATGACTGGTTAATACAATTACAATTCAAATTTACCAGCCACTAATACGAAAGGTGAAGAAATTGAAGATTTTTACTAACTCTTGCAGTCTGACACTGATCAAATACGCAAACATAATGCATTGACAGTTACTGGCAATTGGAATGCAACAACCGGAAACTAAGAAAAAGCATTGGTAACTGAAATTGAATCTGGTGATAAAAATGATGCCTGGGATCTCATGATGGAATTTTGCTAGACCAATCATTTTTCATCACAAATATATTTTTTCATGAATGTAAATGATAACCATACATGTGAACCTCAGCAAATGAAATACACAGGAATCAAACTGACTACATCTGTGGAAAGAGATGATGGAAAAGCTCAATATCATCAGTCAGAGCAATGCCGAGGTAACTATACAACAGACTACCAATGATTCACTTGCAAGTTCAAACTGAAGTTGAAGAAAATTGGAACAAGTCTGCATGAGCCAAAGTATGACCTTGAGTTGATCACGATGTTGGCTAGTCCACTGTTCCCAGTATTGTGTGCATATCCACCATTGTGTCTCCTGAAATAATTTTTCTATGTTATAAATTCTATCTCTATGACATTAACAAGATGGAATTAAGGTGGTTATGTTAATGAGGCATAACTGCATTTATAAGATGAGGCTGTATCTTAAATCAATCTCTTTTGAGATATAAAAGAAGTGAGCAAAGAGGCAGGAACATCTTGTGCAGCCTAGAAAGAAAAACCAGAAATTGTGTATCCCTTGACCTGGGGTCCCTGTGCTGAGAAGCCCCTAGACCAGTGGAAGACTGAAGACCAGGACTGTTCCCCAGAACTAAGAGAACAAGGAAAACTCCTCTGGAGCTGGTTCCCTGAATTCAGACTTCTAGCCTCCTAAACTGTGATAGAATAAACGTCTGCTTATTAAAACCATCCACTTGTGATATTCCTGTTGTAGAAGCAACAGATGACTAAGGAAATAATCAAAATGATGGGTAGGCATACTGGCTGTTACAGTGGCTCAAGCATAACATTGACTGTTAGGATAACACATCCTTGGATAGTGTTTCCTTTTGTTCTAAGTAGGGTCACTATGAATTGGAACTGACTTGATGGAGTGTAACAAAAACATCATCTTACTCAACTTTCCAAACTATTCAGTCAACATAGTCAAATTCTTCCTTCTTGAAATCCTTTCTTCTCATCTTTGAAATTACTATACTGTACTTTTTTTTTCAGTAAAACTGACACTATTTTCTTTGCTGATTTTTTTCTCTGTCTTAATCTCTAAATTGCTAGGAACCTGTTCCTGTATGCATGATTTTTTTGAAAGATAATCTCCACCATTTCATGGCTTTATATATCATATACTTTACGATTAACAGTGAATTTGTATGTTTACCCCAAATTGCTTTCTTGGACTACAAACTGGAATACGCAGTTTTCCTCTTGGCCCATCCCGTAAATATCTCAAATGTAAAATAGTGAAAAAAGAACTTTTAATTCTCCTCCATTCACCCTCAAGTTCTCATCTCAGGGAATTGAATCTTTATCTGTTTAATTACTTCAACCCAAAATCTAGGAATCACTCTCACTTCATCTTCTACATTTAATCCATTGGCAAGTCTTTGTTGTAGATACAAATATCTTATTTTTATACCTACATTAATGCTACCCTGGAGGTCACAACAGCCCTTTTAGTTAAGGCTCTTTGTTGCTGATGTTTTTAATTTTTCTTACTTATCTGTCTTCGGTCAAGTCTACATTTCTCTGAAACACACTGCATTCAAAGTTTGTGGATATCTTCTGAATACAAAACTCTTAAAATAAGGCTAATATGGTGCCAGCTGTGGAATTATCTCCTCTGTAGGATGTAGACACAGTCTGGGCATTCTGAATAGTCAGCAAACAGTTTTTTTTTTCAGAAATACGAAGAGATAATAGTGACTGCCAATGAGCAGAAGGAATTCTATTCTTATATTTATTTGTGTAGTTGGATAGGATTGGAATGTGAAAGCACAAATGCACTTGGATTTGACCAAACAAATATGTTGATTTTTCCCCTGCACTTCCTCCTCAATAAGCCAGGTGCTGGCAGCCACCATGTAAGGACTTCAAAACTGAGGTGATGCCAGTAAGAAATAACATATATTTTATTCTTATTTGCAGATTCTTTCCATTGTCTTGGCTCAACTAGAGCTATACAAAGAGCAGTAATACCTCACTTCTGTAGGCTAGACAATTATCACAAAACATTGTAAATCAAATTACTTATAGGCAGAAACTCCCAAGGACAGTTATAAGGTACAATATTTTAATATAGGCATACTATCAACCTAAACATTCTGCAAGCAAGATGAACAAGACAGACATTTTATTTCTTTATTTATGATTGAGTCCAAATGTACAATCCCGGATAAATTTGCTCCCTAAATGCAGCTCCCACTGCTCTCCCTGCCCGGTGACAGCACACTGCACCTCTCCGTTCAATACATGTCATATCCTCCTCTCCACCCACTCCCCTTCCTCCAATAAGAGGTAGGCAAGACAACATCCTATAGATGCACAGAACCATAAAGTGCGCACATGATATGGTCACTCCATGTTGCCAAGTCCAATCCATTCCTATTCAAAGAATTGACCTCCATTATGATTTATGGACAGAGGCAGCATCAGGGCCAGGCACCATGCTCTCTGGGGAACCCCGAGGCCCCTGGGTCATCAATTGCAATCTTTTAGTGGAGATATCAGGGTGTATCCTTTTTTTATTGTAGTGTTGCCAGTGTGACTCAACTTTGTGAGCCCCATCACAGATATTGCTGGTGGTGACCAGGCACCATTCAGTTCCTCCAGTCACATGTTAATGTAGTTACTCACTCACTTGGGTATCTCAGTCTCCCGGTTCTCTTTCCCCCATGTCGTTTTGGTCCTTGGTGATCATCTGTTCCTGCTGAGTTGGGACCATTTGGTATACCTCAGACTGCAGCTTGGCAGCTTGAAAGACCCCAGAAGCCACCCACCAATGTGGGGTGCAGAAGACTCTCTTAGCAAAAAGCTAGTCATGCTAATTGGCCTTGATGTGCCCTGAGAGCATGGTCCCCAGACCCCTGCCCTTGCTACTCTGTCCTTACCATATTGGGTTAAGATGGGAGGGGTAATCACGTTATGTTGACGTCCAGTTAAAATTGATCTTCTGTCTAATGTGTGCTGTCACTGATTTCACCCAACCAAATTTCTATCAACTATCTAATCTATACTCCTCCCTCTTCATCCCTCCCTCCCCACCCTTGCAGCATCAAAGAGTCTTTCCTTCTGTACATGAGTCTGTTCTTAAGTCCTTATAGTAGTGGTCTCATACAATATTTGTCATTTTGCTGCTGACTACATTCAATCAACATAATGTCCTCCAATTGAAACTAGGTTATGAGATGCTTCCTAAAATCATCATTGTTCTTGATCATTGCATAGTGTTCCACTGAGTATATACACCATGGTTTACTTATCCATTCTCTGTTGCTGGGCATCTGGACTGATTCCATCTTTTTGCTATTGTGGACTGTGCTGCGATAAACATACGTGTGCGTGCCCTTGATTCTGTAGGATATATTCCAAGCAGTGGAATTACTGGGTCAAATGGTATGTCTATTTCCAACTTTTTAAGGAAGCAACAGATTGCTTTCCAAAGAGGTTGTACGTTTTGCAATCCCACCAACAGTGTAGGAGAGTTTCAGTTTTGCTACAGCCTCTCCAGCATTTGTTGTTTTGCAGTTTTTTGGACCATGGCCAACTTGTTGGGGTGAGATGGTATCTCATTGTAGTTTGGGTCTGAATTTCTTTAATAGCTAGTGAACGTGAGCATTTCTGCATGCATCTTTTGGCTGCCTGGATCTCCTCTTTAGAGAGGTGTCTGTCCATCTCCTTTGCCCATTGCTTAATTGGATTATTTATCTTTTTCTTATTGATATTTTGTAGTACCTTGTAGATCACGGAGATCAGACATCAGCTTGACATATAGTTGCAAAATATTTTTTCCCATTCTGCAGGGGGTCTTTTAATTCTTTTGATAAAGTCTTTGGATGAATGAAAGTGTTTGATTCTTAGTAGTTCTCATTTATCCATTTTCTCTTCTGTTGATTGTGCTTTGTCAGATTTTGAAGTTTGTCTCCACTGTGTATTAAAACTTCCATTGTTGATCCTATTTTTTCTTGGATGACCTTTATTGTTTTAGATTTGATATTTAGGTCTTTTAACCAGTTTCAGATGTTTTTTGTATAAGGTGTGGGATATGAGTCTTGTTGCAATATTTGCAGATGGATATCAAATTTTGCCAGCACCATTTGTTGAAGAGATTGCTTTTACCCAAGTTTAATATCTTAGGGCCTCTGTCAAATATCAACTGTTCATAGAAAGATGGTGTCATCTCTGGGGTCTCAACTCTGTTCCTTTGATCTATCTGTCTCTTTCTGTAGCAGTACCAGTCTGTTTTGACAACTGTGGCAGTGTAATAATTTCTAAAGTCAGGTATTGAGAGGTGTCCCAGTGTATTTTTCTTCAGTATTACATTACTTATTATGTGCTTCTTCCCTTTCCAAACAAAGTTGGTGATTTGTTTCTCCATCTCATTAAAAAATAACATGAGAATTTGTGTTGGGATTGCATTATATAAGTAGATTGCTTTGAGTAAAATAGACATTTTCACAGTGTTAAATCTTCCTATCCATGAGCACAGTAGGTTCCTCCATTTATGTAAGTCTTTCTTAGCTTCTTGTAGTAAGGTCTTGTAGTTCTTTTTGTCAAGGTCTAATATTTCTGTGGTTAGATTTATTCTGAGATATTTTATATTCTTGGGGGCTATAGTAAATGGTATTGATTTGGTGATTTCTTCTTTAATAATCTCATTGCTGGTGTAGAGGAATCCTACTGATTTACTTATGTTTATCTTGTATCCTGACATTTTGCCTAACTCTTCTATCAGATTGAGTATTTTACTTATGGATTCTTTAGGATTTTCTGCATATACAATCATGTCATTTGCAAATAGGAAGATATTTACTTCTTTGCCGATGCAGATGCCCTTTATTTCTTGGTCTTATCTAATTGCTCTGGCTATAACTTCAGTACAACGTTGAATAGAAGGGATGAGAGCGAGCATGTGTTTCAGTCTCTCTCCATTCAGGATGACATAGGCAGTTGGCTTTGTATAAGTGGCCCTTATTGCACTGAGGAATCAGCAGTCTATTCCTACTTTGCTGAGAGTTTTTAACATGAATGGGTGTTGGACTTTATGGAATGCCTTTTCTGCATCAGTAGACAAAACCAGGTGATTCTTGTCTTTTGTGTTATTTATGTGGTTGATCACATTAATTGTTTTTTTGATGTTGAACCAGCCTTGCATCCTTGGTATAAATCCAACTTGGTCGTGATGAATTATTTTTGTGATACATTGTTGTAGTCTATTGGCAAGAGTTTTGTTGAAGATTTTTACATCTAGGTTCATGAGTGATATTGGTCTGTAGTTCTCCTTTTTTGTTGGGTCTTTCCCTGGCTTTGGTATCAGGGTTATGCTTGCTTCATAGAATGAATTTGGGAGTATTCGATCCCTTTCTATGCTGTGAAATAGTCTCAGCGGTATTTGGGTTAATTCTTCTCTAAAAGCTTGGTAGAATTTTGTGGTGAAGCTGTCTGGGCCAGAGCTTTTTTGTTTGGTAGTTTTCTGATGACTTCTTCAATCTCTTCCTTTGTGATAGGTTTATTAAGTTGTTCTGCTTCACCTTGTGATAGTTTTGGTAGCTGATATGAATTGAGGAATTTGTCCATTTCCTCTAGGTTTTCAAATTTGTTAAAGTATAGTCTTGTATTATTCTGTTATGATATTTTTTATTTCTCTTGGATCTGTTGTGACATTACCCCTCTCATTTCTTATTTGGGTTGTTTCCTTTCCTGTTTTTCTTTAGTAACTTTAGCCAATGGTTTATCAGTTTTGTCAATGTTTTCCAAAATCCAGCTTTTGTTCTTTTTAACTTTTTCAGTTCTTCTTCTATTCTCTAATTCGTTTAGTTCTGCTCTAATCTTTATGATCTGTTTTCTTCTGATGACTGAGGGGTTCCTCCATTGTTCTCTCTCTACTTGTTCAAGCTGTAGGCTTAGTTCTTTGGTTTGGGTTCTTTCTTCTTTCCAAATGTGTGCATACATAGAGAAAAATTGACGCCTGCATACTGCTTTGTCTGTATCCCATAGATTCTGATAGGAAGTGTTTTCATTCTCATTTGAATCCATAAATTTCTTTATTTCATCCTTGATTTCTTCTATAACCCACGGCTTTTTGAGCAAGATATTGTTCAGTTTCCATGAGCTCCAATTTCTATCTATGTTTTTTCTGCTATTGATTTAGACTTTTGTGGCTTTATGGTGTGAGAAGATGCTTTGCAGTAATTCAGTGGTATGGATTTTGTTGAGATTTACTCTATGTCCTAACGTGGTGTATTCTGGAGAATGTTCCATGTGCACTGTAAAAGAAGGTGTAGTTATCTTTTGATGGATGGAAAGTTCTGTATATGCCAACGAGGTCTATTTAGTTAACTTCAGTGATAAGATCTTCTGTGTCTTTACTGAGCTTTTTCCTAGAAGGTCTGTCCAGTGTTGAGGGTGGAGTGTTGAAGTCTCCCACTATTATTGTGCAGTGATCTATCTCTTTTTTTTAATGTAGTCAGTGTTTCTTCAATGTATTTAGATGCTCTATTATTGGGTACATAAATATTTAATATTGCTAACTCCTGCTTATGTACTGAACCTTTCAGCAATAGTGTCCATCCTTGTCCACAATGGTGGATTTTACACTAAAATTTGTTTTATCTGAGACTGGTATTGCTGCACCTGCTCTTCTTTGTGTATTGTTAGCTTGATATATATTTTTCCATCGTTTAATTTTCAGTTTGTTCTTATCTTTAAGCCTCAGCTGAGTTTCTTGTAAGCAACATATAGACAGGTTGTGTTTTTTGATCCAAGATGTCACTCGTTGTCTCTTTATTGGAGCATTCAGTCCCTTTACATCCAATGAAATTATTGATAGGTAGGTGTTTAGTGCTGTCGTTTTTATGTATTTATTTTTGTGTTGGTGTTTTCTCTGTTGTTCTTACTATCTGTTCTGGGACATTCTTCTTTATGAGTTGATTTTTCACCTTTTTCAGTGTTGGCTTTGTGTTTGCTGAGACTCCTGTATTATGTTTCTTGATTTGATATGTTGCGTCTTTATTGTGCTTTGTGGCTACCCCTGTAATCCCTTTTAATAATCTATGTTTAAACCTAATTTTAAATATTACAAGTCTTATTAAATTCCTCTCTATCTGGAAGGAATATAACAACTGTAGTACATCCCTCTTTTTAGTATGATGATATCATGGTTTTTATGACATGATCACTGGATCACTTCTTTTAGTGTTATAGCTTTGAATGAGTTTGGAGCCTTCCCTAACTGCATACATTTCTGGATGATGTGTCCTGTATTTCCTCCTAGTGGTTTTGTTGTTCTAAGCCAAGAGCTTCTTTCACTATTTCTTGTAGTTTGGGTTTGGTTTTTACCAGGTGTCTGAGTTTCTGTTTATCTGCAAATGTCTTTATTTCACTTTCATATTTGAAAGATAGTTTTGTGAGGCACATAATTCTTGGTTGGAAGTTCTTCTCCTTCAAGGCTTTGCACATGTCATCCTATTGTCTCTGTGCCAGAATCATTCCTGCTGAGAAGTCAGACAAAATCCTTCAGGATTTCCATCTAAATGTTAGCTTTGCTTTGAGTCTCACTGCCTTTAAGAGTTTCTGCTTATCTTTCATTTTGTTAACCTTCATAATAATGTGTCTTGGACTCTTTCTTTTGGGATCTATATTGAGTGGCATTCAGTATGCATCTTGGATATGTATATTCTTTCATAATTTCAGAAAAGTTTTCTGTCAGCAACTCAACAATAATACTCTCTGTGCTTTCAGGTGTCCCTCCCTGTTCAAGAACTCCAATTAATTGTAGATTTTCCCTCTCAATAGAATCCCAAGTGCTTCTTAATGCTTCTTCATTTTGCTTGTTTCTTTTCTCTGATTTCTCCTCATAGATGCTGGAGTCAGTAGATCTGTACTCCAAATCAGAAAGTCTATCCTGTCTTGTTCAACTCTGTTTTGTTGGCTTTGAATTGAATTTTCTATCTCTTTGATTTTGTTCTTGATCTGTTGGATTTTGGAATACCAGTGTTCCATCAGATTGAACAGCTTGCTTAATTTTTCATTTTGCTCTGCTGCATTTTGTATAATGTCTAGGACAGCTTTCTATATAATCCTTTTGTACTTGCTCTTTGATTGTTTCTGAAGGGCATCCTTGTCTGTAAAGTTCTTTGGTTCTTTCTTTTGGGGGTCTTCTGGAGCCACAGGTGAATTTTTCTTTACATTTATGTCCAAAGTTTGTTGCATTTGGGGCATCTAGAAGTTGTTTTGTTTCTCTAGTATCATCTTAATTGGATCTAAAGCTCAGTCTGAGAAGGAAGGTGATCACCAGTCACCTCTATGTACTCCAGTGACTGGGCCTGGTGGAATCTCTAGGTTAACAGGCTCCATCTCCTGATTGGCAAAGACACAGCCCTACTTTTAGAGTCACTGTGGGGCCATCAGCTGACCCTATGATGTGAGTCAGTAAAGGCTGGAAAAGATGCCATCAGGATACACCACAGTGGGGAGTCTTATACTGAAAGGTAAAAGGTATCTGACAGCTTCCACAATCAGTCAGGCTTTTAGGTTTGCAAGTCCCCCTTCCCAGCTGGCAAAGTAAACACCTCTATATCCAACCCCAGATGCTGTAAACTAGTTCAAAATACAGAAAGGCTCCTGTCCTGCTGACATCTGCTGCTGGGCTCCACCCATAAGGCCACAACGTGCAAAACAGTCCTTTTCTGATGGAAAAGTGCTCCCCAGGCAGGCACTGCCCCCCGGCCTGGGAATTAGGTCCTGGTGAGGCCTCAGTTTGGGTAACTCTGCCTCCCAGTCAAACAAGATGGAGTCCCATACAACCTCTCCTGCCTACTGTGGAATAGGCAGTTCAGTGGCAGAGGTTCAAAAAGAGAAAGTGGATGAGTCTATGTGCATAAAGTCCAGAGCTGGGATCTCAGAATGTGGTCATATTGTCTGCTGATCCCATCAGCAGTGTGTCTGAGCTTTGCTGCCAGTTAACCCCAAGCCCTGCTCGCTGGCATTTGGGTAACTATGCCTCCCAGTCAGACAAGATGGCATCCTGCACAAGCTCTACCACCCACTGTGGAATAGCTGATTCAATGGTGGAGGTTCAGAGAAAGAAGTCAAAGGTGTCAACGTACACAGAGTCCAAAGCTGGGCTCTCAAAATGCGGCCATTCCACCTGCTGATTCCACCAGCAATGTGTCTGAGCTTTGCTGCCAGTTAAGCCCCAGACCCATCCGCCAGCTAAGACAGAGAAAAAGAAGTTAAAACGGCAAGTTACCTTCAGTCTGAGATAGCCAGTACTCAACCAGGGTGGGGTCGGTGAAAGAGAAGAAGTTTCCCATTCAGTGGTGTGCAGTCCAAATTGACAGCCCTATGCCGTGTCCTAGGGATCATTAGGTGTCCAGAAGGCTCTGTTTAATTATCAGTTCAGGCCTTAGTTTCCAGAGAGAATTACGGAGATGTGTATTTAGTCCGCCACTTGACTCTGCCTCCAAGTCAGATACTTTAAATCACATGCGACCAATAATGATAATTTGGAATAATGAGATGTGGGAGATATGAGATGGTAGACCCAAACCAAACCAAACCCATTACTATCAAGTTGATTCTACTTATAGCAACCCTACAGGATAGAACGGAACTATTCCATAGAGTTTCCAAGGACAGCCAGATGAATCTGAACTGCCGACCTTCTGGTTAGTAGATGTAGTACTTAACTGTTGTGCCATCAGGGTTACCTATCACCTCTTTAAACCTGAGTTAGTCAGGGCGTATATACTCAAGGCTATTCTTTATCTGTAAACAAATGGCTGGCTTCCATGATCTGAAGATCTACCTTGGCAAATTATTTAATCTATCTCTACTTTCTTATTTACAAAATAGGAATAATACTTGCCTTGAGTATTTCAAACAATTTTTTTTACAGTGAATGGGATTATGTGTACAAAAGCCTTTAAAAATATAAATCCCATCCAAATGTAAGTTATTATTAAAGATAAGTGAAATAGATAATTATTCACAGGAGCTAGTCACTAGTCTTATACCAAAAGCAAAAACAAAACTCATTATCTCTGAGTCGATTCTGACTCCTAACAACCTGTGGAGCAGAGTAGGACTGTCTTTAGGGTTTCTAGGGAGCAGCTGGTGGATTAGAACTGCCAACTTTTTGGTTAGCCACCAAGCTCTTAACCATGGTGCCACCAGGGTGTACTAGCTGTATGGTATCTATGAAATTTATCATTGAGAATCTTTAGTTATCAATAGTATTTTATTATTGTTGTTATACATAGTCACTCTTCAATTTATCTGCAGTATTTTCTACCTTTCTGTACACTGTACTGCCAATGCCCTCTTCCTTTCTCAGTTACTGTTTTATCCATTCACTTTTTAACTACTCCTTGAGTCCTTACTATGTGTCAGGAATACAAGCACATGGTATACTATGTAGTTTGCAGCCATATAAAATACGGATTTTTACTTACTCTCTGACAGTGCTTCACCACATTATTTCATACTTTCAAATTTCTACTGTGTATAACTTTCAATAAAGAGTACTTTTGCTCTCAAACTCTTTTTAACTTTAAATCTTTCCAAATCTTTTTCCCTTCCATGGGCCTTTCTCTTATTTTCCTTTCAACTTTACTTGAATTCCTTTTGAATTCCTTATTGCTCTTTTTTGCATTCCATTTAGTCAGAAAACAACTACTGAGTATCTATTATAGGCTGGGAACAGGGCTGAATGCTGCTATAGAGAGTCATGGTTTCTGTCCTTAGAAAGCTTATACTGTAGTCTGAGAGACAGCTAAGTCAATTCTGATACACAAGGAAGTATAATCAGTATTTGATTTAGGTATACACAAGATACTACAGAAGCAGAGAACAGCTAACTCAAGGCAACTGAAGATGCAGATACTTGCAGTAAGATTTAAAGGATGACTTAGACTAAACAAATGCAAAAACTCTAAACTCATTGATGTCAAGTTCATTCCAATTCATGGTGACCCTATAGGCAGAACAGAATTGCCCCACAAGTTGTCAAGGAACAGCTAGTGGATTCCAGCTGCCAGCCTGTTGGTTAGCAGCAGAGCTTTTAACCACTGAATGAGTCACAGGGCTACAAACAAATACAATGGTAAAACTATTCCAGGGACTAGCAGGTAAAAGCACCAATCAAACCCAAACCCTCTGCCTTCGAGTTGATTCCAACTCTCATGACCCTATAGGACCAAGGAGGAAACTCCATAGGTTCCAAGGATCACCTGGTAGATTCAAACTGCTGACTTTTTTTGGTTGACAGCCATAACACTTATCCACTAAGCCACTAGGTTGAAAGTACAGTAGAGTTTGATTTCTTTGAAGTAACACTAAGTAGATTGATATACCCATTGTCACCTAGTCAATTCCAACTAACAACAACGTTATAGTTGAGGAACAGTTACTTGTATGTGGGATAGTTTTCCAGAAAAGGCACAGTGTGGTCACTTTAAGAAGTTTGAACTTTATCTTGAATGTTAACATGAGCCATTAGAGTGACCACACTGTGCAAATTAGTACTTAAGAAAGGTCGCTCTGACATTATACAGAACGGAGTCGCTTGAGGGGAGCCTGGAGGCAGCAATCCCAGCTGTGTTACAGGAGTATTTTAGTCTACTGCCAGTTTGGTATCCAGAGACTGAAGAAAACCATTAATGCTGGGAAAAAAAAGTCGTTAATAAGGAAAAAAAAATTATCACAAATGGAAAAGAACACCTTTAAGACTAGTGAATCCTTCATTTCAACATCTAAATTTTGTTGTCTTCTTGGAAACTATATCATTGAAAATATATTTTAATATACGTGAATATTTTAGTCAGGTTTGGTGTGGTCTAGGACTGGTCAGCACGGAAAACGGCACGGAGGGCAACTGTGATGGCTTGGTTGGACCTTTCTTCACTTGGTAAGTGACTGTCAAGAAAGGTTAGAAACTTGCAGTTTTCTAGGAGATAATTTTATGAGGCACTGGACCAAGACAAATGTCCCAAAGGATAGCGTATATAACAGGTACAAAGAGAAAGTCTGTGTCATTAGAAAAGTGTGGGTTCACAGTTCCCAGTCTGCCTACTAACAGTCCTGTAGTAGGTAATTTCACTTTTTAAGCCTTTATTTCCTTAAGATAACATAGCAAAGAGCTGTGTCACAGAATGTTTTAACGATTAAATGAAACAACATACAACAAATGTGTGGCATAGTGCCCAGGCATGTAAATGTAAAATCTCCATTGTTTATTACAGGCTTCACAGCTAGTAAGATATGAAGGGCGAGTGTCACTTAGGAAGGTAATGTTCAGGTTTCTGATGTGGAGTTACTTGATCAGTAGTGACAATAAAATAAAATTAAAAAATGCTTTGTTTTTCTGCTTTTTCCTTTATCTCTCTTCTTGAGCTTATTCTTAATTTCTTTTTTCTTTCTTTTTTCCATTCTGCTCCTTACCCTTCTTTTGACAATCTGAATATCGGATATCTTTCCTCTCTTATCTGTGAAAAAGTATTCCAACACTTTCTTGAACATATGATACATGAGATAGAAGGGGGCCCTCCTCCCCCATCTCTGCTTCTTTCCTCAAGGACAAGCAGGCTAGCCTGTCTAATTTGGTGGGTTGAAAGCATCATCCCCTTCATTTCCAGGCAGAAGTATTCCGTGGCTCCCCCAAACTGTATTGGATCTTCTTCTTCTATGTTCCATAGCACCCTTTGCTCACTCATATTAAAGGAAAAATGGCACATGATATACTGAGCAGTTCACTTGTCTTCCTCCTTTGCCTGTAAATTCCGTGATGGTGCAACACTGTATATCACTGGCTGTACTCTGGGAGATTTATGACAAGCTACTTAACTTCTGCAGTTTTGTCAACCTGACCACTCTTTCCAGGTCAACTAGATGTAAACTATCTCTGGAGACTAAGGGTTCCTCTTTTCTTTTTTAAAGGAAAAAAATTTAAAAAAGCACCTCTTGTTTGAGAAAAGAAAAGGTACATGTAGATGTTAGCGTGGGGAGAAATCCTCATAGAGTCAGAATTCCATGATAGGCCAGTGCAGCAGTGGTGACTGTCTGTTATATGAAATTTTATAGCCAGCATCTTAAATCATATGCAACACACATGATACATAGAAAAGATACAACATACAGGTTGCCAAGAGATATAGGAAGAAATGCTCATGATCGCTAACCAGCAGAGGAATCTAAATCAAAACCACAAAATGATACCATCTCACCCCAACAGAGCTGGCAATAATCCAAAAAACACAGAATAATAAATGCTGGAGAGGATGTGGAGAGATTGGAACTTTTTTACACTGTTGGTGGTGCTGTAAAATGGTTCAACCACTATGGAAATTGATTTGGCGCTTTCTTAAAAAAGTAGAAATAGGAATAGCATATGCTCCAACAATCCCACTCTTTGGAATCTATCCCAAAGAAACAATGGCGACTACTCAAACAGATACAAGCACGCCGATGTATATTGTAGCTCTCTCTGCAATAGCAAAAAGATGGAAGCAACCTAGATGCCCGTGAACAGATGTCTAGTTAAACAAACTGTGTTATATTCATACAATGGAATACTACACAATGATAAGAAACAATGATGGCTTGTTTCTTATCAGTGTGGGACCATCTAGAGGAATTTATGCTGAGTGAAGTTAGCTAGACACAAAGGGGCAAATTTTGTATAAGACTATTATTATAAGGACTCAACAAATCATTTAAGCACAGAAGAAATCAATATTCAATGGTTACAAGTATAGGGAAAGAGGGAAGGAGAGGGATTTTTTACAAATTAGATAGTGGTTAGGATTAGGGTTGGGTGTAGGATGCGTCAGCATGCACTACAAGTGGGGTACCCGTAATTACTTAATTTCAAAACCCCTTACTGTGGACCACTTCTTTAGAAGGTCAGAGAAACAGGGTCAGGGATCAGGGGACCATGCTCTCAGAGGACATTTAGACTAATTGGCATACATGAGATTTTGCTCTCTCCCTTTCTTAAGATATTGTTTCACATACCACCAAGTGACATCTGGAGCATTAAAACCTAGCAAGCTGCCATCTAAATAGCACCAAATGGTCCCAATCCACTTTGACCTGAGGTAAATGGTGGACATTGAGGAAAAGGGAAAACACGAGCCCACCAGATGGAAGGGGCCATATGAGCCAGAGTCCACTTCAGCATAGGACCACAGAACTAGATGATGTCTGGCCACGCCTAATGACAGCTAAGATAGGGTACACAGAATGGAGCCCCAGACACAGAGGATAGTGGAGTAGAGGGCAGAGATAGAACTCTACTGAAAGACCACACCTGATGGTCCTTCTGAACGGAGGGCCCCTGGGAGCACAGCCCTCAGAATCTCCGACCCAAAACTGCATCCAGCTCCGGGACCAGTTCCCCAGGCAGACTGACCTGGGCTACACAAAACATAGAGTGATACTAGAGATGAACAAACCTTTAACATGGGGTTGTCTGAGAGGCTCTTTGTTGGAGCTGAGGTGGATGAGGAGGGCCAGAGCTTGGTCAAAAGGTAATGGGAAGTTCCAAACAAAAGGGGAAACATGCTGTGACATGTGGGGTTGCAGCTAGAATAGAACAGCAGTGAAAGTTCTGGGTGTTATATGGTAACATGATGTAGACTATACAGTTGTTCTTAATTCACAATAAAAGATATTTTTAAAAAAGAAAAGTTGCAAAAATTCCTATTATTTGTACTGTGTGCAAAATGTATTTCTGGACCAGTGACTTGATAAACAAAACACAGGCTTCTAAAAATATGTTGTATATAAATCACACACACACACACACACACACACTCACGTAACATGCATGTTTCCATCAGTGGTACAAATGGGTAAGTACTGAACTACTGACCAAAAGGCTGGCATTTCAAACCCACTCAGAGATGTCTCAGAAGAACAGCCTGGTGATCTGTTTCCAAAACGTCAATCTTGAAAACCCTATGCAACAGTTGTACTCTGCACAGATGTGGTCCCCGTGAGTCAGAATCAACTCAGTGGCAGCCAACAACGTAACATATGCGTACATATATGTATCAGATTTTTACATCAGCAGTTCTGTGGAATGCAGCAAGCAAATAACAAAATCATGAATTACAGTCCTAATTATTATAGAGAAGCCACTCCCAAACGGCCAGGTAGTGTGTACAAACCAGTAATACCATCCTGAGCATCTTGAGGATAATTTATGCATTTGCTTCCTTTGACACTATGTAATAATATGTAGAAAAATTATAATACTATTATATTATATATTATTATTATATATTATATTATATAATACTATTCACTCTTTTGAATTTACTCCCAATATCATTCAGTCCTTGGCAAATATTTTCTACATAGATTTTCCCCTTTGTTTTTCTTGGCTTTCTTGGAGAATTGAAATGAATACCTGGGTATTTGTTTTTGTTTTTCAGTTCCAGGATAACCACTAATACTGTGACTTCCCCACATAACACAGAGTATATGCCCAACAGTGCCACTGGAAAAGTGCAGAAACCGTTAGAAACAGAAAATGCTACCGTAACGGAAAAAATCCAAGATGAAGTGTCGCTGAATACCTAAACCTACATGTGTGAGAGAAGGCATCTCAAATGCATTTACTGTTAAATGTGACAAGTGGACTTAGAATAATCATAGTAAAAGAACTACTTTGTAATTTGGGATACTTAGGATTTAATTCTCTGAAGTACTGCAGTGTACACGCCGAGGAATTTCTTAAGAAACATGATGTTGAATACTGCTACCAATGCACATACCATTACTGATGTTCATTTAGTGCTACATCTCCTATCTTATCCATTCAAAGCCAAGAAACTCTTTTTTTCCCCTTATTTTATGCTGAAATTGGGCTTAGCCTCAGCTCTGGGAGCCCTGGTGGCACCGTGGCTAGCACATCTGACTGCTAACCAAAGTGTCAGCCGTTCAAAACTACCAGCGGCTCCAAGAGAGAAGGAAGTGGGAGTCTGCTTCCACAGAGATGTGTAGCCTTGGAAACCCTAGGGAGTTGGTAGGAATCAGATTTGACTTGGTGACAGCGGGTGTGGTCTTCAGTTATTCTCAGTTCCAGAGCATAATGACTCATCTGTTAGTGTGGCATTTTCTATCTTGTCAATTCAAGCGCATTTGATCAAAATGACCCAGCTCAGAGCACGTTTGCGGCCAAATTTACTTTGCCAAAGAACTCATCAGCCATCTAGAGCGGCAGTCTCCTCCCCGACTCTATGCTTGGCTTTTTACCTCAAGTTGATTTGAGATATAACAGTTGCTGAAATATTCTTTTACATTTACTCTTTTAGACACAGGTGGGAATACTTTTACAAGGCTAAATCTACACTATAATTGCATAGGATGATCATATAGAAATGGTGGTCACACAGTAAGATCCTAGGGCAGTATTTCTGGAGAATTTACAGGTGATGGGAGAAGCAGAGGTTTATTAAATTACTGAGTCCCTAGAAATTGTTAAAACGGAGTATGTTTTGATATATATATTTCTATCCAAAAAAAAAAAAAGTTACTGAGTCATTGGCCTTGTACAGTTCTGCCAGAATATGTGGCATCCTAAAACCTGCTCTATTGGGAAACTCTCCAGGAATTCTGAGGGTTGCCAAAGTTTGAAAGCCACTTTCCTACTGAGTCACATTTCTACTCTACCCCACTTTGCACTTTATGTTGTTTAATCCTGAATATCTTAACTGTTAAGAAATCCCAAAGACAAATTTTTTCAGAACAGACACTTAAAAATCATTAGAAAGTTTCACATTGAGTTAAGAGCTTGAAAATCTTCAACTACCTAATTACAGTGATAGGTTAATCTTATATCACAGTATGTAGGAAACTGCAATGAAATAAATAAGGCTCCATGATAGTTTGTTAAAATTATTCAACAGAAGTACAGTCAAAAGGAAAATAAGATATATGAGTATTTTTATTAAGTTTGTTTTAAAAGATTGCTATTTCTTTTACCGAAAAAGAAGTTACTAAAATTGAATCTAGAATTCAGCCAGTCTTCCAGTGGGTTTCATGTCCCCTTCCATATTTCAGGAATCCCTGGTGGCATAGTGGTTAAGTGCTTCATTCGCTAACCAAAAGGCTGGCAGTTCAAGTCTGCCAGCTACTACTTGGAATCTCTGTGAAGCAGCTTTACTCTGTTATATAAGGCTGCTATGAGTCAGGATTGACTTGATGGGAGTGAGTGTCCATATTTTATAGTAACCTTTATAAAATTTCACCCTTATGAAAATCCTCTGCTTAAATGCTTTCACATTTACCTATGGACATCTATAATAAAATTCCCTGTGTTAGGTTGCTAAACAAGGTATGGACCTAATATTCCTTTCTAGCTTTGCTGCTTGTATGTTCCAGCAGTGAGGTTTCTAGGAGCTAGCATGATTTGACAAAGCCCAATACCTATTTATCCTTCAAGAATCAATTCAGCTATCATTCCATTTGAGAGGTTTATCCTTGGGTTTCCAAAGGAATGTTGTTTCCCTTTCTGCACACTTTCATAGTGATTAGATAAACAGCTATTTACTTTTCTTTCCCCCACTGCTTGGATAAGCATCTTCATATTATAATATCTTATTCTCGGCACTGAATAAATGTTTGTTAAATTAATGAATAAATTAACTAACATAATGATGCGCACTAGGTACAGAAAGGCAACATAATGTTAACAGGTAAAAGAATGGCCTTTAACATCAATCTAGGTTTGAATCCCACTTTTGATACTCTTTAGCTACATTCACCATGGAAAAACTTTACCTCTCTCAGTTTCCATCTGCATAGTACAGATATGTTAAGAAGTCTAAGGTACTGAACAATATGACAGGCATGTGTATGTAGTCCACATATATTAGACATCATTTGAATTGCAATAATAATACATTCTATAGGTAAAATGATATACTGATTTTAGCTAGTATACAGCACCTCTAAACAAAAAAGGATGAACTGAAGAAATTCCTCAAAGACACAGAGAAGGAAGTTTTCCGTGGTGAGCTAAGTGACAGTCCTTTGGGAAAGAGCTATCCTGGCAGATAACCCAGCCTCCCTGATGGATGCAGCAGATGGACGTGTGGTAAAGCCAAGCAGCAAACAGAGCTGAGTTTGTGAAAAAGAGCTATTAACCAATTTTAATCAAAGTCAAATGATCTTTATCAGGTTGCAATATGACTACAAGCTTTACAGTTATAAATGTAAAAAAGTCCAGTTTAATTATTTTTAATACAAAGTGTAGAAAGTGTTTACTAAACTGAATTCTCCTAATCATTAACCATTCTCTGCCCCTTCAGTATAAAATGCCCAGTATGCATGTTGTGTGGTAGACTGGGCCCCTTACTAGAGTATTAAGTATTCTTAGGGAGAAATTAAACACTTCTGAATGGATGTCATGATACTCTTTGTGTTTATCTTTCCTCATCTTTGTTTTGCAAAATTAAAAATATTGCTGTCAATATTGATTAACAGTAACTTTTATGTTGTTTAAGCCTGGGCTTCACAAACTCAAGAAAACTTCCAATTAATGTGTAATCATCCATTATATGATTGTACTGGTTTTTATTAAATTTGAACATTTTACTCTGAAAAGTGTATTTGCTAGCAAGTTAAAACTGTAAACAAAATACTCTGTTGGAAATTAGATGTACTCAAGAGACTATATACACTGAAATTGATTAAACATATTCACCAATATATATCATACAATTGAGGCCAATCACTTTAGTCATGTGGTTATTGTCTGTCTGTTTTAGTCAGCCAGGGCTGCTGTAACAGAAATACAACAGAGTGGATGGCTTTAACAGAGGAAGGTTTATTCTTACATAGTCTGGTAGGCTGCAAGTCCACATTCAAGGTGTCCGCTCCAGGGGAAGGCTTTCCCCTTGTCGGCTCTGGAGGAAAGTCTGGTGTTGCACCAGTCTTTGGCCAGGGAGCATCTTGGCACAGGAACCTCAGGTCTGAAGGAGGTGCTCTTCTCCCAGTGCTGCTTTCTTGATGGTATGAGGTTCCCAATTCTCAGCCTGCTTCCCTTTCCTTTTATCTCTTGCTGGATGAAAGGATTAAGGGTGGCGCAAGCCATGCTCCAGGGAAACTCCCTTTACAGTGGAGCAGGGAGGTGATCTTCTGAAGGGATTTACAGTCCCACCCTAATCCTTTAACATACAGCATAGGAAAACAACCAAAGGAGGACAAGATACTGGGAGTCATGGCCCAGCCACATGGCTACACATATTTTGGGGGGGGACATAACTCAATGCATGATACTGTCCTTGACAACTCTCTTCATTAGAGGTTACCATGAAAAGTATTTTAAAATTACAAAGAAAAAAAGGTAGTATTTGTAGAAAATACACAATTTAAACTATAAACACTGTGTGACTGACAATAAACAGATACTTTATGTTTTGCAAATAGCACACCTACTTAAGTAATACACACATGAGTTAACTTAGTCATGTGGTACTGCTCTAATAGAAATACTAAAAGTGGATGGCATTAACAAAGAAAAGTTTATTCTTACACAGTTTAGTAGGCTAGAAATCAGAATTCAGTGTGCCAGCTCCAGTGGAACCCAGTCTCTGCATGTATCAGCTCTGGAGGAAAGACTTTGTGTCCCCTTTGGTCTGGGAGCAGCTCGGCACAGGAACTTTGGGTCCAAAACATGCACTCTGCTCCTAGTGCTGCTGTTTTAATACTATGAGGTCCCTAACTTTCTACTTGCTTCCCTTTAGTTTTATCTCTTGTAGGGCAAAAGGTGGTACAAGCCATCATCCAGGGGAACTCCCACTGCACTGGAGAAGGGAGGTGAATTTAGGAGGGGTGTTGACGGGCTAACATATCCAGTCTATCAACCACAGGCAGAGATAAGGAATTACAGCACAGGAAAATCACAAAGGGAGGACAATCACAAAATACTGGGAAATCTCGGCCCAGCCAAATTTTGTTACACACATTTGGGGGGGGGGCACAATTCACTGCATGACACACATAAATTGCAGAAATGACAAAATTATGTAAAATTATGTTAAAAAGTTGCAGCATCGTTTTACCCATACATACAACGAGGGTGTTTTGCAAAATTTACAGAAATGAATTTCAGCCTTGGTCACCCTCATTCAACAGTCCAAAACTGTTACATTTGATCATATTTATGTAAGAAATATATAAGCCATGGTGGTCAAGTAGTTGTGGGTCGAGTTTGGCATTATCCCCATAACGAGAAAGGAAGCAATTGAAACTGTGCATTTGTTTCTGTTAGTTTAAGTTGGTAATTATATCTCTGTCCATTCTGAGTCATTAATCAGAACCTTGAACCTACTGAAAGCTGTCCATAAATCACCTGCAATCAACTGGAAGCATAAACAAACCAAAGCCTGCACTGGTGAAAATGGCAATGAGTAGCTAGTGACAGGAATTTCGATTCTATCTGCAGTGACGTAATCATCACGGTTGCCTTCCAACTCTGGCTGGCTGCAACTGTCCTCAGGGTAGTTTCCCCAAGAACATGATTTTTACCTAGTCTGCCTGTCATTTAGCTCTGCTGCAAACCAAATGTTCTCCAATTCGAATCCACCAGATGCTCCATGAAAAATCTAAAGGGCAGGTCTACTCTGCCCTTTGAATTGGTATCAACACAAGGCAGTGCTTTTTTTTTTGTTGTTGTTGTTTGTTTGTTTGTTTTTAATTGGCATGTTGTTGATGCTCAAACTCTAGAACAGAGTTGTGGAGGCTGAGGGGAATGAAGGTGAAGAGATGAAAATGTAGGAAGAATCAGCCAAGATCAACTTGTCACATGTTTTAAAAGAAACGGAAAGGACAAAGAAGACATTTGTCATAAGGATTTAATAACTGGAGTAAGCCAGGAATCAGTGAGCGATTTTTAAAAAGGTAAAATGACAGTAAGCAATTCATCTTAAAGTGAAACGGGAGAACAAAAGAAAATTCGTGTTACTGATTTGAAGTATGCCTGAAGCTTTTAAAGTGGACAGTTTAAATGCTGTTTGTCTTTCTTTGATCTCACTTCAGTGCAGGTTACTGTAAGGAATTAGTCTTTACAACATTTACTTGGGAATGAAACTCTAAACCTTCAGTGTCCTCGGTGTTTTGAAAGGCTCCCTATGAGGAGACAGAAGGGCAGATAAGTAATAAGAACACTTGTAAGCAACCCCTTTTCTTGTTTTTTTTTCAGAGCAACTGCATTTAAATAATTTATACATTGGACTTGCTAGGAAATTGCCTTAAGACAGGGCTCTCTGGGCAAAAAAGAAGGAAGAGTGAGAAACCACTACAGAGAACTGTTTGTTATGACAGAAAAAGGTAGACAGATGCTACTGAATATTTTAAAATCTACAAACATATTTTAAAGTTGGGATTCAATCTCAGTCTAAGGACAAACATTTAAAAATATGCACTCTATTGTATTTTTGCTGACAGTATTTACAACAAAACAGGTTTAAATTTATTAATTTTGACACATATTGCTCAAAGACATTGGTTAGATTCTTCGCACTGTGTCAACAGCCAGCCTAATCACTTGTATTTTCCTTCTAACCGTTTCTATTTCCATTACACTAGCCTCCCTTCTCCTCTAACTTCTCAGCTTGGCTTTAGAGTAATTGTTGACCATTTGGTCTCATATAGATGAGTTTTTAAAAGACTCACAGTACTCACTGGGGCAATGAGCTTTACAGTTATAAGCATACTCAAAGCTAGTTTAATTCTTTTTGATATAAAGTATAGAAAATATTTATTAAACTGACTTCTCATCATTAACCAATCATTTTCTCTTAATTTTATGTGTTAACCTGCTATCTGGCTTAAAGAAAGCTTCAGGGGATAATTTTCAACCAAGGTTTAAAGATTACCTCAGGGCAACAGTCTCAGGATTTCTCTGGCCTCAATCAGTACAGATGCCTGGATTTTTTAAGAATTTGAGGTCTGTCCCACAATTTTCTTTCTTTCTATCAGGATCTACCTACTGTGGCCCTGATTATAACATTCAGTGGCAGTAGCTCTGCATTGTCTCGTTCTTTTGAACTTAGGGTAGAGGAGGCTGTGGTTCATATCAGCTAGAAGTCCCGCAGACTAGTTTCTTCTCTGAATCTTAGGTTTCCTTCTTTCTCTTTTGCTCCGGACACATTGAGACCAATAGTTCTATCTTAAGTGGCTACCTACAAGCTCTTACGATGCCAGACACTACTAACCAAACTCAGATGTAGAACTTTATGAACTATGTTATAGAGCTGACAAAATAATCCCATGTGACTACAGCTCTGAACCTTCAAACCAAGAAAACCAGTCCTATTGGATGATTGGTTATGTCTAAGAAGCATTAGTACCTATGTCCCCTGTTTGTTGTATTATATAGATAAATACACACACACATACCTGTATATATACATGTATATACATACACACATATATATGCATATATACAGATACATATACACACATAGGCACATACACATTTTTGTTGTTGAAAAGTTGTATACGTCACATTTACGCCAACATCCTTTTTCTTGTGTACAACTTAGTACTTTGCTTGGTCAAGCTATGCACTTGGTGTTACCTTTCCCATCACCAAAAATAAAAAGTGTCAAATGCAGTCACCCAATATGAAAAGAACACTTGCTGGGCATCACTGACAATATTACTATTTTACTTACAGTTGAATAAGCAGCATATCTCAAATTACCTTGCATTGCCTAATTCATGTGTGTATAGTGATTGCTACTTAATATACCTGTGGGGTTGGTTTTAATTAAATTTAATAAAAGTAAAAATACTTTTTTGACTGGCATACATTAAATTATTACATGGAGAAAAATAAATACAAAGCAGCTGTGATCCAGAAAATGATTTCTCTCTACTGTCCGTCACCACTTCAGCTAAACTCTTAACAACTAATCCATATTGCCTCTCTGGGAAATTGGATCCCAGACAATAACTCTGCAGTCATTGCTCTTAGCCGTTAGGTCAATCAGTCATCAAATCATTTATTCTGCAGACATTTATTTGCATCTGCTATGAGCCCACTGCCCCTGCGGTCGCCGGGAGTCCGATCCGACTCAACGGCACTTGGCTTGGCATGAGCCCACTGGGAGCCCTGCTGGTGCAGTAGTGAAGAACTATGGCTACTAACCACCAAGGCCACAAGTTTGAATCTACCAGCAGTAACTTGGGAACACCGGGGGCAGTTCTACTGTATCCTATGAAGCAGGATTGACCGGACCGCAAACGGGGCCTTATGTGCCAACCCAGAAGCCCCAGTGTTGCCATCCTTAAGTGCTGCCTCTCACCTGCTCAACAGGTGGTCTGCAACTGGAACCCGTGAATTGCTCTGCAAGAGCAAGATGTGGCAGTCTGTTCCTTCAAAGATTACAGCCTTGGAAACCCTACGGGCAGGAGGCTCTATTTTGTCCCAGAGGGTCGCTATCAGCCAGAATTGAGCCAGTGGTATTGGATTTAATTTGATATGTATAAGCTACTGCTTAAAGGACCAAAAATACAGCTGGGAATAAAAGTAGGAAAAATTATTTCTCTTATAGTACTTACATTTTAGAAAGGGGAAACAAATAAAAATTCATACAATATGTCACATAAGAGTGTTGAGAAGAAAAATAACTCCACACCTAGAAACTAGTACAACTGACAGAGTTTTGGTTTACATGGGTTGATTATAGAAGGCTCTTCTGACAGGGAGATGTTTGACATAGACATGAATAAAATGAGAGCATCCTTTGGAGAATTTAAAGAGACAGTACCTATGACAGCACCTGTCTCATAACAGGAACTTGGTGAATCACGCTTTTGTTTTCCCCTTTAAGAGTTAAAGGAAACACAAAGGGTGGAAAACTAGGAACTGACGGCTGAAGTCCTGGGTCGTGCAAACACTCATGTGTCCAGCTACTAACCAAACAGCTGGAGGTCCAAACCCATTCAAAAGTGTCTTACAAGAAAGGCCTGGTGACGTGTTTCCTAAAGAGTATAACCGTTTCAAACCTATAGAACACCTTTCTATTCTGACACACATGAAGTCTCCATGGGTCAGAATTGACTCCACCACACACTTGGCTTTGGCTTTGAGATTTTTTTTCCATAGAAGGCAAAATGTGATGGGAAGGAAGAGAGTTCACTCGTGTCTGCATTTAAATATTACACATAATTCAAAGTCCCTTAATTCTTTTGAAAATTTAAATACACAAAAGCAAATAAACCAAGATAAAATATGCAAGCTGTGTCCGTGTATATGACAGAGAGATGCAGAGAGTGGCAAAGGAGAGAGGAAGAGTTGATAGACAAATTTAGAGGTTTCAGCAGAAAGTGCTAACAGACTTTTTAGCATTTCAGAGCCTGAAGCATCTAATGGGCCAATAAATAATATTTCTGGCATGTCAAATTTCAGAACTTTTGTCTAGAGATGAGACAATGGGTGTTTGACTGCTTCTGGATTTTATCCAACTCAGTTAATGCCGCATATATCATACAGCTCACCCAAACCCATAAATCATGCGTACAACTACCTTTAGTTTTTTAATGTGTGCCATAACTATCATAATGCCATGCAGGGAAATTGAAGTATCCTTTGGGAAAATTACACGAACATTAAAATTCTATATGACTAACTGGTGAATAACATGGAAACGTAATAACTCTACATTCCCTTTATAATATACAACTATACATATTATGTTAAAGAGTCTACTCACTTGAGTCAACACAGTGTGCATTTGGAAGACTTTGTATTTCATGCTTTTGGTATTTAAGTGAAATTAATATTAAAAGTTGACTGGAAATTTAATACAGAACACAGGTGCAGGGATTGTAAAACAGTTATTACCTTGTATTTCTTGGCATGAACAGGTGGATTGGACCAAGTCAATGTTTTCTTACATTACTCACCTGCTGTTATTTGAACTTTGTAGCCGTTTGTTGGTATTCTCATCCTTCCTGTGTAATAGGCAGACAATAGACGCAAGGCTGGGAAGTTTGAGTAACGGGAGTTGGTATATGTAAATGTGCTTTCGTTTCTTAAAAGCATCAGATGTTCTTCGTGAGAGGCAGTACCTGAGGAAACCGTAGTCCAGTAGGTTGCTCTCTGTTCCATTTATTCAGGGCTTGATTAAACCCTTGCTTCCCCACTTGAGCATATTTTCAGGGAACAGAGTGCTGCAGGAAGATGACAGCCTTTGAGTCCCTCCTTTCTCCACTCTTCCACTTTGTCTTCACTTCACTCAAAAATTTTCAGCCTTGCTCTGCATACCTTTGCCTATCATGCACCTTTACCCCAATGGCTATACTTCTCTACGCTGCTTTTCAGATTACTTGATCTAGGAAATGAATTCCCCATCTTGAAACACACTGTAAAACTGGAAACTGACAGAAGGAACAGGGTGACAGTCCTTTCAGTGCCTGAAACCGCTGTTCTTCATTTTCTCCTCAAATTCTCCCACAAAATTCAGGTGTCACAGGTTGAATTGTGTCCTTGAGAAAATAAGTGTAATTGGTTTGCTAGGCCATGATTCCTCATATTGGATGATGTTCCTATGTGCTGTAAACCCTGCTTCTGTGATGTTAATGAGATAAGGTGGGCAGTCGTGTTGGTGGGGCAAGACTCAACGCGTAGGATTATATTGTTCTTTGAGAAGACCTCTTGGGGTATAAAGGAAAGGGGTATAAAGGTTGGGGTCCTCATACCATCCCAAAGAAGCAGGGCTGAGAGAAGATCACATCCTTTGGAGCCAAGGTCCCTCTGCCTCTGAAGCTCCTGGTCCTGGAAAAATTGAGGACAAGGCTCTTCCTCCAGAAACAACAGAGATAAGCCTTCCCCTAGAGCTGTTGCCCTGAATTTGCACGTGTAGCCTACTGGACTGTGACAGAATGAAACTTGTCTTTGTTAAAGCCATACTCTTGCAGTATTTCTGTTACAGCAGCACTAGATGCCTAAGACACAAGGTCTAAATTCACTTTGAAAGAGATTGTAAATATGTCAGTAAATAGTAGCTTACACATTCAGATGATTCATTTTTTTGAAGCATAGAACTATCACATATAGTAAGTTAATAGTAAAATAAAATATTAGTAATAAAACAAAAAACCCCACCGCGGTCGAAGTTGGGTCCGACTCATAGCAACCCTAGTGGTCAGAAAAGAACTGCCCCACGGAGTTTCCAAGGACATAGTCCCTCCAATCAGGTTCTTTAGGAGGGTGTAATTTCTCTGAGAATAAATACAACCTTATCTATTTCCAAAAGGCTAATTTACATAAAAATTCAAAGCAACATGTCTTTCTCAGTAACAGAAAAATGTAGTAGTTGTTGTTGGTTTATTTTTATACATAAAGCCAACATAAATTTGAAACACTTGGCTAAAAGAATTTCATATTGAGTAACTAAGTAACATTAAAACAAAATGTAATGACTTATCACATCAGGCATGATTAGGATAAAAGAATTGTAACTATAGAAACATTTTGGTTGAAAATATTGTCGAGACACAGATCTATCCATGAGTGTTGCAGTCTATGTTCACACCCTTTCTGGGTGTGGTATGACTTATTTTCATTCCTTGTGAAACCTAAATACTAAATATAAATAATGCTTACAATGCACACACCACATAGTTCACACAGAGACAGATGGAGAACTTAATTTCAGAAAGCCACATTTCTGATTATTACCCTGTGGATCACTTATTGATCGAACTACCTTAACTCTTAGAGGAAACTTTCTGTATATTCTGTCATGAAACTACAAATGACACAGTTTGTAATTTTAAGGTAGTGTTCCTTCCATTGGAGCCCGGGCAGAGCAGTTGTTAAGAGCTTGGCTGCTAACTGAAAAGCCGGCAGTGGAAATCCACTGGCTACTCCTTGGAAACCATCTGGGATGGTTTTACCCTGTCTTACAGGGTCACTATGAGTTGGGATGGACTTAATGGCAACAGGGTTTTGTTTAGCTTTGTTTCTTTCATTTAAGTGGTGAGTGAAGCCTACAAATGTGATGCTAACATTTGGACTAGAGTATTATTCTTCCTGGCATATGCTTCCTCTTCCTCATCGCCTACCAAAACTATAGTTACTGATATTTACAGTGTTTTATAGCGAGGACTTTGTGAAATTGCTAATACTTCTTTAAAGATAGGTCCAAAAGGAAGCAGTTTACTCAATCACATAATCTGGGATGAGATCCATGTCACTTGATGACAATTTCAGCTTTTCAGGTCACCAATGTCTCTAAATCATAATGTTTGATGAACCAAAAGAACCTGTAAGTATGTAACTCCATTACAAAAGGATTCCTGGGAATTGTTGGATGATGGTAGCTATTCCTATGTTGACATACCTATCTGTCAGTTTAGAGATAAAGTTGGGCTGAATTGCCACCTTTTACTCAGTCTTTCTTAGATTTATGAGCTTTATACCTTACACTTTCCCTCTGCTGATAAAGAAATTCACCTATTTTCTCTTTGGAAATGTTTAGAGAAAGACACAGTTGACTGGCTTCTCAAGGGGTCTAAAATTTGGCATGAATGTGTGTTGTGTACACACAGATAATGTTTTCCAGGCTGAGTGCCCAGTGTCATTTACATTATTGTTAATTATTTGTTCAGTGTTCCATGTGTTCCTTGGCTGGATGCTTCATGAATATAATATCAGGCTTCTTATTCTTTAAAAGGGAAAACACCATTTTAAGACATGAAATAGATCTATATCTAGAAGGAATAAAATTTGCAATTCTGAGCCTTTGGGGCTGTACATTCATTTGCTTACTGGCACATTCCTTGCATGTTGTGGGGCTACCCTGAGGAAAGACTTTTCTCATGTTCATATTTATACACATTGTCTTGGCCATGCCTTACAATAATAAAAATCTGAGGAAAAGAAGAAAATTACATGTATAAGGGAGTGAAACAATATGCCAGTTATTTACAAATAGGAAAAATAATTTGCAGGGTCCCCCTAAGGTAGGAGGAACTCACAGCGGAAACAGTTCATTTGCCTAGGCACAGGGTTAAGAGGTCTGCAGACTTTGAAAACCTCTGCATAGACATGTGTGGGCCCCCTATGAGAGCATAGGACTTCATTCGCACAGTACCAAAGGGTATACACCTGAAGACTAATTTTACTGCATAAACTACATGGCATAAAGGCCGGTTCCTGACAACTGATACTGAGCTGTCTTTTGAGCAGCATCTTCACCGACCCACATCAGAGGCTTGAGCACTGGTAGCTTCACCCATAGCAGCTAACCACCCATGACAGGGCCTAAGACTGAGCAGTGCTTCCGAGTCCTTTCAACCAACAGTATTAGGCACCTGTAGTCTTCCTGCAAAACCTACTCATGCACTTTAAGGAGTAAGAACATACTTTCCTTACAGACACTCAGGTGTGGCTGTCAATCTCCTGCTTTGCTCATTGGGTGCAGTCATATACCTGTGCCTACGCGATCACCCCTGCCTGTCTAACACCATAGGTGAGAGTCTACACCATGCACTTGGTGAATGACCACATGGATACCTGAGCTAAATCTGTACAAGAAAAGTAAACAGACTCCTGGGCTTACATGCCTAGTAAGAATTCTATGTACCTAGTGACAGGAAGTTAGACCTTTTACCTGACCCACAGCTCTCAAGTGGAGTCTGACTAATAGTCACCCTACAGAACAGAGTAGAACTGCTTCACAGGGTTTCCAAGGAGCACCTGGTAGATTTGAACTGCTAACCTTTTGGTTAGCGTATGTAGCACTTACTCACTACACCACCAGGTTTTCCTAGTGCTTCAAAGTCATCGATAATCAAGCTAGCTCACATGGTCAGCCTATTTGGGTATTTCAAAACAAGACAAGAAGCTATAACACAGTATGCAAACACAAAATAAATAAATACAATAACTTATTAATGGTTCAAAGACAAAAGGTATTATCAAATCACATAGAGACTCTCAATCATGGCTTTAGAAAACTCCCAAAATAAATAATCAAGAAATTTTCCAGATGAAGAAAACTTCCTGGGATTACCAGACATAGAATACAGAAGTTCCATATAGAGAATTCTTTAAGAGATCAAAAAGGAGGTCAGGAAAAACACAGAAAAAGCCAAGAAAGAAACAGACATGGCAATCAAGGAGCTTAAGAAGTTTAGAGCAGAGAATAATGACAATTGACCAGGTTACAAGAATACACAGAGAAACATCAAACAGAAACTCAGCAGATTAAAAATAAAACTTCAGAATTAGACAACTCAGTAGTAAGTCAAAGGAACAGAACTGGGGCAATGGAAGTAAGACTTAGTGAGATGGAAGACAAAGCAGCAGACAGCAACATATTTGAGGCAAAAATCAGATAAAAGAATTAAAAAATGAAGACACCTAAGAATTACACTGGACCCTCCCAAGAGGAATAACTGATGAGTGACTGCAGCTATGTAACAGGAGAGGTATAAGAGAAAATACAAAGAGAATTGTTGAAGATTTGCTGGCAGAAAACTTTCCTCATATGAAAGATAGAAGATACCTACACAAGATGTTTATCTAACCTCCCATTAAGGTAGATCCCAAAGGAGAGTCATCAAGACATATTGTAATCAAATTTGCCAAAACCAAAGTAAAGAGAGAATTTTAAGAGCAGCTAGGGATACACAAAACATCACCTACAAAGGGCAATCAGTAAGACTAAGTTCAGACCACTCAGCAGAAACCATACAAGCAAGAAGGCAATGCCAGCCAAGCCAATGGAATGACTTATAAAAAGCACTGAAAGAACAAAACTGGGAGCAAAGAATTATATTCAGTGAAAATGTCTGTCAAATACCATAGCAAAATTTGGACATTTCCAGATAAGCAGAAATTTAGGGAATTTGAAGAAACCAAGCCAAAATTATAAGAAATACTAAAGGGAATCCTTGGGTTAGAAAATGAGTAACGTCAGATAACAAATGAAGACTAGACTACAGGACAGAATAAACAAATATGAACCCAGATAGGGAAATCACAAAAATAAATCAAAGCTAAAACACTAAAGGTAGGGAAACTGAGGTGTTATGATGTAAAAGGAGATGACATTATAACAAAAGAGTGAGAAAAAATGGAGTCATAGATGTTTCACTAAAGAAGAAGTCAAGGCAATTTAAATGAAGAAAAGACTAGTTTAAATTTATAAAAGCAGGGGTAAATATTAAGGTAACCACAAATGAAGTTAACAATACTGCACATCAAAGTATAAAAACAAGAAAAACGTAAAGATTCAGCAAATACAAAATCAAAAATAAAAAAGGCGAACAGAAAATACAAACAAACAAACAAACAAAAAAACCCAACTCAGCCCAGAAAATAGAGAGGAACAAAAAAACTCTCAATGATACACAAAAAAACAGGCATCAAAGTGACAGCACTAACTCATGCCTATCAAAATTACCGTGATTGTAAATGGATTAAAGTTGTCTATAAAGTGACAGATTGGATAAAAAAACACAATTCGTCTATATGCTGACTAAAAGAGATACATCTTAGACTTAAAAACAAAAGCAAACTAAAACTCAAAGGATTGGGGAAAAAAATCAAGCAAATAATATTAAAAAGTATAGCAGGAGTGGCAATGTTAATTTCTGACAAAATAGACTTTAAAACCCACCATAGTGGATAAGGAAAGACATCAGATAATGATTAAAAGGTCAATACAACAGGAGAACATACCCATATGAAATATTTATTCACTCAACCACAGAACTACTAAATACATAAAACACATTCAAACAGCATTGAAAAGAGAAATAGATAGCTCCACAATAATAGTAGGAGTTTGGTAAAGGACAGAACATCTGGAAAGAAGCTCAACAAAGAAGACCTACAAGAAGACCACAATCAACCAGCTTGACCTCATAGACATATACAGAACACTTCTCCCACAGCAAAGTATACTTTCTTTTCCAATATGCATAGAACATTCTCCAGAATAACCACATATTGGGCCATAAAGTAAACATTAAGAAAATTTAAAGCATGAAATATTGTACATCATATATTCTGACCATAAAGCCATAAAGTAGAAATTAATAACTGGAAAAACAATGGGAGGAAAAAAAAGTTAAATATAAGGAAATCAAACAACAGCTTGCTCAAAAACTATTTGGTTACAGATAAAATTAAGGAAGAAAAGACAAAAGAAATTCACAGAATCCAATCAGAATGAAAACACGTCTTATAAAACCTTTGAAATATACCAAAAGCACAGCTCACAGGTCAATCGATAACAATAAATGCCCAATCCAAAAAGAAGAAAGGGCCCAAAGCATTTCCGCTACAACCAGAACATTAGAAAGAGTATAGTGAAGGAAGTCCTCAAGCATCAGAGGAAAAGAAATAGTAACATTTAGAGCAAAACTAAATGAAATAGAGAATATAAAAACAATTGAAAGAGTTAATAAGACTAAATGCTAGTTCTTTGAAAGGATCAACAAAAGTGATAAAATACTGGCCAAACTGACAAAAGAAAAACAGGAAAGTATGCAAATAATCTAAATAAGAAATGATATGGGTGATACCACAACAGACTCAACTGGAAAAAACAAACAAGAAACAAAATATAACACAGCAGTAAGATAAATCGCACTATAACAGATATGAAAACTTAGTGGAAATGAACAAATTTCTAGAAACACATTACCTACCTAATACAAATAGAGGTAGAACAAATAAATGTTTAATGAAAGAGATTGAAAAGGTAATTAAAAATCTCACATGCATCCACATCTTCAAAAGCCCTGGCCCTCGTGGCTTCACTGAGAATTCCACCAAACTATCAGAGAAGAGTTAACCCCAAGCCAAGCCAAGTGCTGTCGAGTCGGATCTGACTCATGGTAACCCTACGGGCCAGAGTACAACTGATCTCCAGAGTATTCAAGGAATGCCTGGTGGATTTGAGCTACCAACCTTATCGTTAGCAGTGGTAGCACTTAACCCCCTACACCACCAGGGTTTCACCACTGTTATTAAAAGTATTTAAGAGCATAGAAAAGGGTGGAATACTCCCAAACTCATTCAATGAAGCCAGCATAACCCTGATACCAAAACCAGAGAAAAAATCCTCAGTAAAGAAAATGATATGAAAATAAAAATAACTCTCATGAACTTAGATGCAAAAAGTGCTCTGCAAATTTCTAGCCAATAGAATTCAACCATATATCAAAGAAATAACTCACCATGGCCAAATGGACTTCACACCAAGGATCCAGAAATTCTTCAACATTAGAAAAACAATCAATGTAATCAATCACATAAATAAAACAAAAGACAAGAACCATCTGATTTTATCAACTGATGTAGAAAAGACATCTGACAAAGTCCAACACCCACACTTGTTACAGACTTTCAGCAAAATAGGAGTAGAAGAGAAATTCTTCAACATAATAAAGGTCATTTATATAAATCCTGCAGTCAACATTATCCTGAATAGAGAGTCTGAAAGTATTGCCCTTGAGAATGGAAACTAGAAAAGGATGGTCTTTCTCACCACTTTTATTCAACATTTTCCCTGGAGGTTCTAGCCAGGGCAGTAAGGCAAGAAAAAGAAAGAACATTCAAATCAGTAAGGAAGGGAGAGAAGTATCTCCATTTGCAGATGATATGATTGTATACACAGAATACCCTAAAGAATCCACACACATACACATATACATACACATGCACACACGCACGCACACACACACACACACACACACACACACACAAAACTACTGGAACTAATAGAAGAGTTGAGAAGATTATCACAATATAAGATGAACATACAAAAATCGGTAGGATTTCTCTATACCAGCAAAAAGAACGTCACAGAAGAAATCACTGAGTCAATACCATTTGCAATAGCCCTCAAGCTGATACAATACTTAGGAATAAATATAACCAGAGATGTAAAAGACCTATACAAACCAAACTACAAGATAGTGCTTCAAGAAACAACAAAAGAGCTACACAACTGGAGAAACTGACCTTGCTCAAAGATAGGAAGACTCAACCTTGTAAAAGTATGTATTCTATCCTAGGTGATCTATAGATATAATTTTACCTCAATTCAAATTCCAATGACAGTTTTAAAAGATTATATTGTGCTTTAAGTGGACGTTTATAATCCAAATCAATTTGCCATATAAAACCCTGCACACACACCTGTATGCAATTCTAGCTACTCTCCTTGCAACGTGACAGCGCACTCCTCCTTTCTACCCTGTACTTCTCTCTGCGTTCAACTAATTCCTGTCCTTGCGTATCCACCCTCCCATCTTGCCTCTAGACAGGAGCTGCTCCAACACCCTCACGCACACATTTAAGCCTAGAAGCATAGACTTCACTAGCATCTTTTTGTGTCTTGTAGTCCAGTCCAATCTTTGTCTGGAGAGTCGGCTTCAGTACTGGTTTCAGCTCTGGGCTAGTCGAGAGTCCAGGAGCCATGCCCTGACAGGATTTTCCAGAATGATGGACCATAAAGTCTGGTCTTCCAATAGAGTCATAAATTTGCACCCCCACTCATCTTTGCTACTTCAGAGACTCTACACTGTGTTGCCTGTTGGCGTAGCCATTGGTGGTACCCGGGCACCATCTAATTCTTCTGATCTCATGCTGATGTAATCTGTCAATAATATGGCCACTTCTGCCTCCTGGGCTCGTATTTTCTTCATGTCTTTGATGTCTTTTATTCTCTTCTGCTCCAGATAAATTGGGACCAACTGATTTTCATTAGGTGGTAGCTTGCTAGCTGGCTGAATGGATACAGGAAATACAGGGTGAAGAGATGAAGTGTGCTCTCACAGTGTGCAGAGAGCAAATAGGGTTACATACCAATGCATACGTAAGTTTTTGTATGATAAACTGATATGAATTGTAAACCTCTACTTAAATCACAGCATTACAAAAAATAAAATAAAGTGAAATTGTGTTTGACACACATGTATTAATTTCCCTGGTTTGGAATCCTGTCACCTCTGTTTAGTTTGTCCCACAGTTTTATTTTTTTTAAAAAACTTAATCTGTGGGCCTCTGTTAGACACTAAAGCTTTTCTTCATTTTAATGCTTTTATAAAAATACTAAGGAGCTTCTGTAACACAGTGGTAAAGCACTAGGCTGCTAAGTAAAAGTGGTTCAAGCCTTGAAAGATGTGACAGTCTGTTTCTATGAAGACTGACAGCCTTGGAAACTCAATGGTTCTGTCCTATTCTGTCCTAATATGGTCATTACAAGTTGGAACTGACTCAGCAGCAACAGCTTTGGGTTTTTTGGTTTGGAGAAATACTGGTTGTAATTTTTTGGTTGAAGAAAATAAAAACAAAATCACAGATTTTCAAAATGGAAACTGAGTATCTTGTTTTCATGTATAGTTGAAACCTGCGAAAGCCAAAACTCATTGGATTGCCTCGTCTCTCTGGGTCTTACAAGCCTTATGCTTTCACAGCATATAGTCTTACCACTTTTCTATCACTCTAGCAAAATGTGTTTCAGATTTCATTCTCTGACCGGTTTCTATCTTACACAGTTTTTAGAGTTTGCAGGTTTTATTGTACGTGTAAATGTGAAAGACCAAAAAACAGCTAGAAATTCTCCAAGGAGAAAGGCTAGGAGACTTTGCTTTAGTGGGCATCAAGACTTGTTACGAATCTAAATAAGAGAGTGTAAGGCTGACACAAGAATAGACATGTAGATCAGTGAAAGAGAAGAGACAATCCAGAAAGAGATCCAAATAAAGACAGAGTTGATGCTGAAGTCAAATTGACTAGAAATGGGAGAAAAACTGGCCTATCCAATAAAGAGCCTTGGGTCATTTGGAGAGCTCCATGGAAAAGGGAAGACTTTTCCTCTTGCTTTATTTGTAACATCATTCCCATGTTTATTTAAAAAGTGAATGTGAAAGATAAAACAATAACGTGTCTGAAATAAGAATATATAGTAGAAAATTCCATGACTATTGGTGTAAGATACTTTTAATTAGATATAAACTGTCAATCATAAATTTGTTAAACTGGACTACTTCAAAATTAAAATCTTTTAATCAAAATACACTGTCTGAGAGAGCAAAAGATAAGCTACAAAGTGGGAGAAGTATTTGCATCACTGCTAACTGAAGGCATAAGTAATATACAGTGCTCCTGCCAATCAGTAGGAAACCCCGCTGGCATATTGATCAATAAGAAAAAGATAATCTATCCAGGATGTCAAAAAGACAAGAAACCGAACAAGTATTTTGTCTTAAAACAGATATCACAGGGCCAATAAATATATGAATGAATATTTATACCATTAGAGTTCTGGTCAGGAAAACAGAAGTCACTCTGTGTATTTCACGTATGAAGAGCTTTACTACAGGGAATTAGAAGCTTACACAAACATTTAAAGAACCAGGGAGTAAAAATGAGAGAATCTCCCACCTCTCTTTCAGCCTGCATCAGTGAAGTTTTCAAAAGCTCCTGAGGAGGTTGCTAAGAAATCTCCTGTCTGCCTGTGAGTCTCACTGTGATCACTGCTGGAGAACACGACTTTCTTTTGCCTTCCATGAACTGCCTCTCAGTGTCGTGGTGGAATCCAGAATCAGAGAGGAGACCCTTTAGAAACGCAAACTCGAGCGTCTCCTCAATGATACCCAAAAGGCCCTGAAGAGGGCTGGTGGTGACAACAAATTGAAACAATTTAGAATTCTGTTTAATCTCACCAGTTACCAGGGGTACGAAAAGTAAAACTGCGAACAGGTTTACCACATACCTGTAGAGTAGCTAAAAATAAAGGCTGAATATAATAAATGCTGAAAAGTATGTGGGGCAATAGTAATTGTCATACTTTGTGGCTGGAAGTATGGATTGCTACAACCACGCGCAAAACAATTTGTCCTATCTTACAGGATCACACTATGAGTCAGAATCAACTCGATGGCACTGGGTTTGATTTTTTTGTTTATTATGTTGAGCATATGAGTATTATAGGACATATATGCAGTAGAACATGCAAAAGCTGGGAAGTGTAAGACAGAAAGCTGTCAGAGAAGGAAGATTCAAGTGATTTCTAATGATTACTAAGTTATTAGTGACACTTTGGCTACAAGAACAGGTAGTTCACAGTTCAGAGCTTCCATGTCCAAAATGATAGTGTCATGCATTGAACTATGCTCCCCTAAAAATGCGTGTAGCCGTTTAGTTCTGCTGTGATTCCCAAAATATTGTGATTGTTCTCCATTTTGTGATTTTCCTATGTTATAAATCCTGATATCTGCTTGTGGTAAATAATGTGGATTATGTTAGAAAGGATTAGGCTGGGACTGTAACATCCTTCCTAAGGTCACCTAACAGCTCCAAGATAAAGGGAGTGTCCCTCAAATGTGGCTTGCACCACCTTTTATCCTTTCATCTTACAAGAGATAAAAGGAAAGGGAAGCAAGCAGAGAGTCGGGAACATCATAGGATCCAGAAGTAGCACCAGGAATGGAGTGCGTCCCTCAGACCTGAGGTTCCTGTGCCAAGATGCCCCCTGACCAAAGAAATACTGATGCAACAGAAACCTTCCTCCAGGGCCAACAAAGAGGGAGAGCTGGAGTGGGCAGTCTGAATTCAGACTTGTAACCTACAGGACTGTGTAAGAATAAACTTTTTGTTTTGAAGCCATCCACTTGTGGTGTCTCTGTTAAAGCAGTACTAGGTGACTGCAGTAAATAGCCAGAAGCCTTTTGTGTCTATTTAAACAATTAATGATACATCCGAAATTAATTTCTGCCCTGAACTGGCCACATATCAAGTGCTAATGAACCACATGTGGCTAGTGCCTAGCATTTTGTACAGCACATTACATCAAACAGTGTTTTCATCAAGGAATATTCTGTTGGATGGTGCTGGTCTACAGCTAATTTGTTCCGTAAAGAAAGTTCTTTGTAATGCTTCTCTAAAATTATTGTCTCCCTTGTAATTTATTTTTATAGGTCACTGTAAGAATTCTGTTTCAAAAAGAGCCAAATAAACTATAAATTATCTACTGATTTAACTAATTCGAGCATTGGAAATAGAAGATACAAAATAATTTACGATAAGTAAGAGTGAAAAATTGACTTTTAAACAGTGGTGTCATTGTAGACAAAACTTTGAGCTCCAGGCTAACAAGGGTCTGAAACCATCTTCACATTTTAGTCTTTAAATAAATAAGCATTCCTTGCAGAATTTATTTATAGTATTAATCTAACAACAAAGAATCACATAAATTATAACTCAGTGCAAACACAAGAATTTTTGCATTACTTTGGATTTGTTTATAAGGCATTTTACAAAGCTCTCAAAAATATTTAATGTTGAAAACTCATTCCCAGATGTATTTGCTTAATTTTTCTGTTTCTGGTGATTTAAACGGCACCTGCATCAACTACATTCAGGGTACAATAGGGAATGACTTTTCCTTAAGATTAACTTTTCCTATCAGCCTTTAGGATCTGAGCAAATAATAATGGCAATCAGACAGCTAACCTCATGGATTAGTTTAAAATATTCTCTGCTTACTAAGCAAAAATAGCAAGGCCCTAGACATTAGAGTTTATTTAGTTTCCTCTTCCTGAGGATAATCAACACCTCTCCCTATATCTGGGTAATGTACTTACAATAACATGTAACTCTGTTGACAACCACTTAATACCTCTGACTTATATTAATCACCTTACTAAAATAATAGTTTATTTGTGGTTTGCAGTACCACACACTAATTTTAATCACCAACCCTGAAAATGGATCACTGTGTGAACTTGGAATTGCTTTCAGTGAACATTCCCTGAACTTGTGATTTGATTGATGTTTCAAGCAGCTATGGTTCACAAGTTTTGGTTGAGAACAATTACCTTTATTCTGCATCATTTCAGATGTTGGTTTCAGAATATTTTCCAGGAAATAGGTGCTTGCAAACAAATCACTATCATGAAGCATGGAGCCTAAAAGACGCAATTTAATTTGTGTGTTGTATGAATGAAAATATGGCCTCCTAAGTTATAGTTCTGGAACTCCGATGGCACTGGAAATCCTGGGTGGTGTAGTAGTCAAAACTACAACTCTTAACCAAAAAGTCAGCAGTCAAATCCACCTGGTGCTCCTTGGAAATCCTATGGGGCAGCTCTACCCTGTCCTGTAGGATCAGTATGAATCAGAATTGATTTGACAGCAGTAAGTCTGGGGTTTGGGAGTAGAACAGTGGTTAAGAGGTGAGCTGCTAACCAAAGGGCCAGCAGTTTGAAACCCCAGGTACTCCTTTGAAACTCTGTGGGGCAGTTCTTCTCTGTCCTACAAGGTTACTGGGAGACTGGTTTTTGTCTTTAATTTATATTTCTGAGGTTAAGAATTCTCTGATGTGTCTTAATATTGATTTACAGATCAAAACAAACTAATTTTGAAATATGAAAATTAAAATCATACTGTTAAAAAATAAACAGGGTAAAATATTTGATTGATTAGTGGTCTTCATAAATGGTAGTTTTATATAAAAATTTGTCATTTTTGTATTTTTTAATCTCAAATAAGGTTTAGAATAAATGCTGCCTTACCTAGCAATCATTTATTGACAAGGAAAAGCTTAGTCCATGTAGAAATATCTATATGTTCTAAAGGCTAAAGTTCCACATGCCTATGACCTCCTCTCACCAAGGACTTCAAGGAAGTACTGACATTGGTGGTCTTCTAAACAACTATTTTATAAAAGACATGCAACAAAGACAATGTTTAAAAGGTGTTTTTCTAAAAGAATTTATTTGATATCATCAAAGCTTCTCTGTATTGATTTTTTTAGGAACTTACTGTCAAACAGCATACAAGGCAAATAATTGGATAGCTAGCTGTCAAAAATAACAAAATGTTCTTTAATCACTGGGTTGCACAGTTAGTTTATTCTTTGTGTAATCTGCCTAGAAGGCAAAGGTTCTGCCTCCCATTAGAATAAAAGCCCTCTATCAAAAACCCATTAACATGGCTTGGAAAGAAGCTAAGGATTTTCAATCCCAGTGTATTCTATCAGTCTCTTCCTGGGAAGTACCCATTACCTGCAAGACCAATGCTTGAATGACAGATGTATTCTATTTGTAATTGTTTATAGGTCACCTCATTGCCTAGAAACCTTTTCTGCTTGCTGAACCACCATTACATATGCGGTTAAGAATTTGTTAGAAAACATTACCCAGTTAGGATGCTCCTCGGACCCTTTGCAGTGGTGGAAGCACTCACTTTACTGGTACAATTATTAAAGATGTTTGCAAAGATTTTACAATTCTTCAAAGACTTCAGTGCGCTTACCACTCTCACTCATTAGGCCTTGTTGAAAGTGCCAGTGGAATAATTAAAGGCCAGCTAGTTAAATTCTCAGCTTCCTTTATACTTGTCTTGTATTCCCCTTCTTTTGTTAAACCTTAGATAGATAACATGTGGTCGTCCTAAATTGACTTTTCATGAAATATTTACTGGGTGACATTTAGCCTTTCCCTATTCAGCCTAAATTTATTCCAACCTAATTTAAAGCAATATTTGAAATATTGTAGGCCTTGGTGTATTATGCTGAGTTATAAGACTTTAATCAAGGAGGACTTTGATGGTGCCACACCTGATGAAGCTATGAGCTCCAAAATTCAACCTGGGGATTATGTATACTGGAAGTGACATTGAATAAAGGACTCTTTTGATCCCTGATGGAAAGGACCATATTTAGTCCTTCTCACTAATCCCTGTGCTGCTAAATTACAAGGAGTTCATATTTGGATACATTTGTCTCAGCTAAAGAAGGCCTCAGGCCCTAAGTTAACTGTCCAAACTGCTAGGGGCTCAAA
This sequence comes from Heterohyrax brucei, assembly GCA_028571685.1. Lineage (NCBI taxonomy): Eukaryota > Metazoa > Chordata > Mammalia > Hyracoidea > Procaviidae > Heterohyrax > Heterohyrax brucei. The sequence continues at coordinate 100,491,512 of CM053142.1, read as the reverse complement.
CTGAAATTTCACTGCCCTGGGGCCCAGAAGCAGATCATCTTGAAGACAGACAAGCCCAGGACTTTCAGAACAATACTTAGTGTGATCTGCTACTTATTATGGACTTTGTCTCCTGCTAACAGATACTCTACTGTAGACCGGTGGTATCGTCCATTGTTTTAATATTTTATGTTTTCCTGGGACCATAAAGCCCTTATTATTAACAAGTCAATGTTAGTATCTTTTCCATGGCCTTTTTCATGGTGACCAGTTTGTTTACTCTATTTGCTTCATTGTATTGCTTTAGATTGTTTCTCTCGACTATGAAACCCTTTTTAGGTCTTCTTTTACTACTCTGCATGACTGCCAGTCAACATATGGTCAGATAATTCATTCATGAAACTAGTCCAATCAGTGTCCAGTGCAGCCAATCTAATTGCTGAATTTTTAATCCTCTGCAGTGAATTTTTCATGAGAATGCAGACCCGTGGCAACTCACATGCTAGGCACACAGTTTAGTGACCACTAGAGTTATCGCCCCCAAAGCTTTGACCTAATAAACCATCATAGTTATATTATGACATCCACCCAATTTGCTTACCATAGTACCTTGTCTTCAGGTTTCTGATATATTTTTATACACTGGTAATATCTGCGGTGATGGAGAGACTATGATTTTCCATTGGTGACAGCAGGTATCACTGTCTCAGTAGATGTCTACAATCACCAGGACTCAAAGAGATCAGTTTGCTCCCTTAGTCAACATGTACCAGACATAGGAGCATTGTCCATCTGTAAATCCTATTATCAAAAAATAGCCTATATGTGCAAGCAGGACAATTCCCTCCCCCTGGTAATCTAGACTGGAGAAGAAATGTTATGTGAACCACCTGAATATATGTTTTTAGGTTACGAGTCATGCCATTTGAGTGCTCATTCCCAGTCTTTTGTGTGAGCTTTATCTTGTCTAGATGGATGGAACTGATGGAAGAATGTACACTAAATCTCCTGTGAATCACTTTAGAACTTTCCTTCTACAATAAAAGCATACATTCAACCAGTAAATTAAAGTTATATGAAAAGGAAACAAGAAAGAAAGTCCACCATGGATGAACAAGACAAAAACAATGAAAACTCTCTAAATACCAATCCTGGCTTAGGATTCTTTCCTCCAAGTATTCTGCCTTGCTACCCAGTTGCAGGCTTAGAACATGCATTCCATAACCTGTGTAACAGTACAGAAGGAATAAAAATTAAAATTGTAGATGCTATATCAAATGATCCACGCAGGCTACTACCAGTCCCATAGGGTTAATCATATGTTAACATGTCATCACTTACACTTCCTTAAAAGTGGGTTTCACTGGAAAGGATTTAGGGTCTGGCTGTGCACTCACCATTTAGACCAGGAGACTCTGGAGCAGAAATCTTTGGTAATAAGGCGTCTCAGAGGTAGAGCCAACAGGGACAGCACAAGAAGCACAGGTACCAACAGAAAATGGTCCCTTGAACCAGGCTGTTCAGTCCTCAGGAGAATCCAGAGTAGGATTTTGTGATAATGAGGTCTACTCAGAGGTGGATTTGACAGAGACAGTATAGGAGGCTCAAGCACCAACTGAAAACTGTCACAGTCACTAAACCAGGCCTTGGAAGATGAGACAGAAGTGGTCTTAGGGTCGGCTCACAGCACAGCAGTAGACTGATAGGTGCAGACCCCAGGCAGAGAAGGTCCCAGAGGGTCCCAGACCTTTGAGGATGAGGCAGATAAGGTCACAGCACCAGACCACTAAGCACAGACCCCAGGAGGGGACTGCATGCCTCAGGCCTTCAAGAATGAGACAAGCAAGGTCACAGCCACAGACCTGTGGGGACAGATCTCAGAAAGGGAAGGAGCACACCAAATCCAGAGTGCTGGATTTTTATATAAGTTGTTCATTTTGTTCTGGTCACTATTGTGCATCCATAGTCTTATCTTCTGGTACCTCGGGTTGTTGACTTCTTTCTGATTGGTTATTATTTTACCATGTCTCTGACCATCCGCTGCTATTTCCATGTGGCTGTTGTTTTTTTCATTTTTACTTCTTCACCACGACTTTGCATTTTCTTACAATCTTATTTAAGAACAGTTATTTTGTGTTTTAATGGTTTTGCCAGTTTATAGTTTAGCCAATTCTTATGTTTATGGCAAGACTATATTTTACTGTATATTCTATTTTTATATATCTTTCTTTGAACCACTTTGCTTTAATTTCAGAGTGTGAATTTCTCTGCTGTTTAACACAGCTAAAGTATGTCTAAACCTTTTTTGAATCACTGATTCAAAATTCTCTTTAAAAATCACTGTTTGCCTCTGAGTTCTCAGTGTTGTTGATTATCTTCAAAATATTCTCTAGAACATGATGAGGTCAGTAATGTAGCATTTTTTAGCCTATAGATTTTCTTCCAAACCACTGACATCTACTGCAAATGCTGATGCTAATAGTGTAAGGACTTATACAAATAGAAAACAAACAGGTAAATCTCCCTGGTGGAAATAGGGATGGAACACCTGTTCTCCACTGTCTTCTTCAGAATTAACTTCTGCTAGCTTATAAATTCATGGTCTTTCTAATAAAGTATCTAAATGTAACTTCAGGTAATTTTCCTCTCCCTTCTTGTTTTTCACTGGAGATTAACATGAACTCTGGTGGCCCTGCTATATCTCAAGGCCATTGGGGGAAAAAATACAAAAAAAACAAAAAACAAAAACTCACTGCAGTCAAGTTGATTCTGACTGATAGTGACTGTATAGGATTAGAAAATGAACAGTTAATTTTAAATTATAAATGTATTGATTGTACTCCCTTAGGTATATCATGGCTAAGATTTCTTTCTGTTTTTTCCATCTCTTTAATAGATTACCTATCATTCATCACGTTCTGGTTTAAAGCTTATTCAGTCATAACATTTTAATTTCTCTCCTCTCTTTTTGGAGAGGATTTCTGGGTTGGGAAAAGATTTTGTTTTTAGTAAATTTTCCCCAACTTGATATTTTTTCAACTATGAATAAGTAAATTGTATTTCACTGATAATTTATACACTGCTACTGCTTTCTTCCTTCCTGTATAGACAAATATATTTCAATAAATACTGATTCACAGTATAATCAAGATGTTTTAGGTGTAATTAAATCTAATGTGTTTTAGTACCAGCTATCCCCATTACTTGGAAACCCTGGTGGCCTAGTTTTAAGCGCTAAGGCTACTAACCAAGAGTTGGAATCCACCAGGTGTTCCTTGTAAACTCTATGGGGAAGTTCCACTCTGTCCTAGAGAATCACTACTCAGCAGTTTGTTTGTTTGTTTTTTATGTCTATTACTTAACCGTAGTCATGGCAACTTGAACAATCATGGCTGAGGTCTCACGTGTGAGTGATTATTCTTCCGTTGCTATCTAATGTTATAATTTCTACAATTGCTGAATCCCAATATATTAGATTTTCCCTCAGTCAGCTATAGGGTTGTTATGAGTCAGAAATGACTCCATGGTAAGACATTTGGTTTGGTTTTATATGTAAGGAAGAAATCCTAGTGGCAGTGATTTAGAGCTACAGCTACTATCCAAAAGGTGTTTCAGTCCACTAGATGCTCACTGAAAACCCTAGTAGGGAGTTCTAAAAGGTTGCTATGAGTAGGAATTGATTCCATGGCAATAGGTTTTCGTTTTTGTTTTTTTAATATACAAGGAGGAAAGCACAGTGGTATAGTGGTTAAGAGTTTGGTTGCTAAATAAAAGATCAACAGTTTAAATCCACCATGAGCTCCTTACAAAACCTATGAAACAGTTCTACTCTGCCCTATACGGTCACTATGAGTGGGAATTGACTCAACTGCAGTGTAGTTTTTGTACGTAAGGAGCCCATGTAGCTCAGCAGTTAAGGGTTCTCAGCTGATCCCTGAAAAGTCAGCTATTCAAACCCACCAACTACTCTGTCCTTGACAGATGTGACAGTGTGGTTCCATAAAGATTACCACCTTGGAAGTGCTATAGAGCAGTTCTACACTGTCCTGTACAGTTGCTATCAGTAGGAATTAAGTTGATAGCAATGAGTTTAGGGCCAGGGAGCTGGCTGGTAGATTAATAAGAAGAGGGAGAATGGTAACCTTAGCTACCCAAAGAGTTGCAGGCTCTATTAGAGAGGGAGCCTTCAATTCAACTCCATGCAGATACATGTCCCAATGTTGCCTGAATGGTCATATTTTCAAAATAGAATGCCAGAAATTCAAGATTTTGCATGAAATTAACTGACAGCTAATTGAACACCTAAACAATGCATAGATTTAAAACTATGTATTCTAAAGAAAGCATACGTATAGGCCAATAGAGGGCTTGGGTAAAACAAGTAAAACTGAAGATAAAATGTAAGAGGACTCTCTTTCCTCCCTTTCCTATGATTTGACAAAGGGTTTTGTTTTAGTGTGCATGGCTAACTAAGAGAAAAAACAATCACCATTTACCTGTCTTCGTAAGAGGTGGATGGACCTTCACCATGTAGCAGATTTCAGGGAACCCCATTAAAAACTGCTGAAACATGGACTTTGCCTGTTTTTCTTTGCCATTTTCTCCATTCTACTGCCTGGAAACCTCTCAGACCTTGAGGACAAGGGCTATACTTTAAGAACAGCAGATCGCTAAGCTGGAAGAAGTCAAAATTCTTGAAGACTTTATGAAGCAAACACCACCAAACCATCTTTCCTCTGCTTTTACTATTTAATTAAACTGATGTTATCTGCAGCTGAAGCTAATCTTATCTTGAGAAACTTAATCGCAAATTAGAAAGCTGAAAACATGCTAGAAACCTACTCACTGGCAAAGCTGTTCCTTACCTTGCTTCCTGTGGCAACAGGGACGGCATACAATGCACACACTAAAGTTGAAGTTTCCAGGCAAAAAGATATCAGAATGAAAAAGAACTTAGGCTCCTCTTGGGGTTTTCACAGGTATCTGTAAGAAAGAGACAAGTGTTATTTTTAGCTGTTACACCTGAAAATAAAAAGCAGTTCACTTTTCAAGACACCTTTTAAACTTCTAGCTATAAATGCAAAACAACTGAAGATCAGATAATCCTGTGACCCAATTTTGTGAATTGCAAAAACAGAATTTTTTTGCCTTGTGTAAAGGTTTCAGAAAGCAAAGTCAGAAAGATTAAAAACATTAGTCATAAGGATTAATAATGGAAACTATAAAAATTACAAAACCAAACACTGCAGTAGAGTTGATTATGACTTGTAACTGCCCTGTAGGATGGAATAAAACTGCCCCATAGGGCAAAGTAGAAGTGTCCCATAGGTTTCCATGGAGTACCTGCTGAATTCAAACTGTCAACTTTTGGTTAGCAGCCGTAGCTGTCAACCACCATAGCACTAGGGTTTACAAACGTAAGAAACTATATACTGTTTATAGGAAATATGCTTTAAACACACAAATTAGTAAAAAAAAGAAAAAAAAAGAATGGAAAGGATATGCCAGTAAATACCAACTGTAAGAAACCTGGCACTGGAATATTAATATGAAACAAAGTAAATTTCATCACAATAAACACTATCAGAGATATTGAAGAATATTTTATAAAATTGAATGAATCGTATCATCACCAATATATAACAATACTAATTACTTAAGTACCCAAGGTGGATCTTAAAAATATATAAAACAACACAATGTCATTAAACTGTACATGCGAAGGATGTTGAAATGGAAAATTTTTGTTACGTATGTACTTACCGTACTAAAAGTGTCTGAAACAAAAAGTGCTTGTATTGAAAGGAAAAACAAATTCATAATTGTAATTTGTTATCTGTGGGGGACAATATGGAAGATACTTTGCTCAGGCCTTCTAACTCTGTACATGCCTTGAACACAAAAGTGATTCAGCACTGTAACATACTCTGTTTATGCCCATATTGGCCTTGAGGGCTCAAATCTGGCAGCCAGCCATCTTTGTGTAAAACTAGTGTATAAGGTCACTCTGCCACATGGCACAGTCTAGTTGCTGCTGCCTGATTTCTGCTGCTGCCTGCCTTCTGTCTGCCAAATGCTGTCCTTGCCTCTAGCCTTGGCACCAATAAAACTGCCATGGCTACACCAGCAAAGCTCCTGTTACTGGGTCTCCTTGAACCTCATACCTGCATTCCTGACCTTGTACACTTGTGTTCCAACAGTATTTCAGTTTTCTTCTCTTAGCAAATGATAGAATAAGAAATGAATCAGGAAATGATATATAACACCTAAATAATACTATCAATCAATTTGATCTATGACATTTAAAGAAGGCTCTGCTCCCTTATAGTAAAACACAAAGCTTATTTCGAGCACACAGGGAACATTCACTAAGACTGACCATATATTACACCATAAAATGTCTCTGCAAATCTACAGGATTAAAATAATACAGAAACCGTAACAGAATTAAAATTGATTTTAAAAAATACATACTTGGAAAATCTTACAGTATTTGGAAATTAAGCAAAATACTTCTAAATAATGTATGAGTCAAAAAGAAAATCTCAAGACAATTGAGAAATATTTAAACCAGAAGGGCATGGCCAAGATGGCAGACTAATCTCACATCTCCTTGATTTCTTCTGAGAACTCAGGTCTAGAAAACCAATTGAACAGAGCTCAGTGGACATTCTGGGAGCCCCAAGATCAGGCAGAGGGTTGTGAGACTGGCCTGGGCAACAGGAAGAGGAAAACTATCTTTCTCAGAGATGAGATGGCAGTGCAAAGAATCTCACTTCTGCTGGTGTGAGGGTTGAAAGGCTTACGGGTACAGAACCCATCTTTGTTAACCAAGAGAATAGGACTGCGGCTTCTGATCCTGAAGGCCTGGCAGGGGCCAGCTGCCATGCTGAGCTGCAGCACCTAAGTAGACAATGTCTCTTGCAGCATACAGCTTTTACTTCAGACAGTCACATCAAGATAACCCAGAGGCAGCTGGTGGCCAAGGATACTAGTGTCATTCTCCCCTCTCTTCTCTTAGCTGTACCATAGATTCTGCTAGTGGAGCACAGAAGAGGTCTCACAGGTAAGACGCCCTCTTAGTCAGCTGAGAGGCAGAGTCAGTCATGCCTGAGGGTACAGCTTGGGCTGCCTGCCATGCTGAACAATAGCACCTATCTGGATAGTGCTTCTCTCAGGAGAAAATGCTGTTTCTAAGGCATTCACACCTAGAGAACACAGCAGTGTCTGGTGGCAAAGTGTGGCAAGGGCCCTTTCTCCTCCTGTCTCTCAGCCATGCCACAGCATCTGCTGAAGTGGCCTCTCAGAGACACCAGAAGTAGGTCATCATCTTTGTCTGCCAGGAGGTGGCATCTGCCACCCCTGGGGCTCAGCTGGTACTGGCTTCCACTGGACAGCACCTCACTGAGCAGAAAAGCAGTTTTTAAGACAATTGCATCCAGAGAATGTAGTGATGGCTGGTGGTCAAGTCTATCAGCACACTTACTCACTCCCTTCTTAGAGCTATGCCATAACTTCTGCTCATTACACTGAAGAAGCTGAATAGCTTTGTGATTGCACAAAGAAAACCATCAATATCTAGCCATTTAAAGAAACAGACACCATGTGTCCAGAAAACTCCCAAAATAAAGGATAAAAATATTTCCCAGATGAAGATGGCTTCCTAAATTATCAGAGGTAGAATACAAAAGAAATATGTATAAAGCCCTTCTAGATCATAGGGTGATAATTAAACAAAGTGCAGCAGAACAAAATGAAAAATTAAACAAGGTATATGAAGTGCTAAAACAACAATGATCTGAAATTCAGCAGATAAATAATAAAATTACAGTTAGACAATTCAATGGAAAGTCAAGAAAACAAGATCAAGGAAATGGAACACAGAATTAGTGAGACTGAAATTAAAGTAACTGACACAAGCATTTATGAGGAAAAATCAGATTAGGTAATCAAGAAAATCATTAAGAATCATGTGGCATTCCATCAAGAGGAACAATTTATATATATGATTGGAGTTCCAGAACAGGGAGTGATAGAAGAAAACACAGAGAGAATTACTGAATCATTGTTGACAGAAAATTTCCCTGACATCATGAAAGAAGAGACAATAGCTACTCAAGACACTCATCAAACTCCACAAAAGGTAGACCCCAAAAGAAAGCCACCAAAACGTTATAATCAAGCTTAACAAGCTGAAACATAAGGAGATGCTCTTCAAGACAGCTAGGCTTACCCCAAAACTGACACACAAAGTGGAGCCTTGTAGACGATCTTTGACTTTTCAGCAAAAACCATGTGGGTAAGACAACAATGGGATGACAAATACAAAGTCTAAAGGAAAAAAGTTCCAACTGAGAATTATACATACCCTGCAAAATTGTCTTTTAAATATGATGGTGAAATTAGGACATTCTCAGATAAACAGAAGCATAGACACTTGGCAAAAATCAAAGTTACAAGAAACATTGAAGAAAGTTCTTCAATTAGAAAATCAGCAATACCAGATGCAATGCAGAACACAGCATCCAGAGTCCTAAACAGTTAGGTAAGTCACAAAGCTCAATCAAAGCTAAACTATTAAAATTAGAGAAACAGAGAGAGAGCTTAACATATAAACTATGACAACATTACATGATAAAGAGAGATATATTACAGTATGCTTAGCTCTTTCACATTGTAAGGAAGTTAAAGAGATATAAAAAAGTTAAAGACTGGTTTAAACCTATAACATTGGTGGGGGGAAGGGGTAGCTGCACAACAAGCTAACAGTACTACATATCAAAACAATAAACACAATACAAAAGTCTCAACAGACACAAAACCAACACTGAAAAGAATGAAAGGAAAACCCATAAAGAAAAATGACCCAAAACTGAATACTAAGAAGAATTAAGAAAATGTAAACACAAAAACTAAGGCACCAAAATGACAACACTAAATGCATATCTATCTGTAATTACTCATGGCCATGAGTTGGATCTGACTCAACGGCACTTGGCTTGGCTATCTGTAATTACATTGACTGTAAATAGACTGAACTGTAAATAGACAGAGAGTAACAGGCTGGATCAAAAAATACAATCTGTCTATATGATGCTTATAAGAAACACACCACAGACTCAAAGATATGAACAAGCTGAAAATTAAAGGATGGAAAAATATATACCAAACTAACAATGTGCAAAGAGGAGCAGGAATGGCCATATTAATCTCAGATAAAGTAGATTTTAAAGTAAAATCCAGCAGCATGAACAAGGATGGTCACTGTGTGTTACTCAAAGGTTCAATACATAAGGAGGATATAATAATCTTAAATATTTATGCACCCAACATCAGCACATCTAACTACATTGAACAAACACTGACAACACTGAAAAATGAGATAGGTCACTTCATAATAATAGTAGGAAACTTCAATACTCCACTTTCAGTAATGGACAGATCATCCAGAGAAAAGCTCAATAAAGATACAGAAGATTTTAATGCAACAATCAATCAACTCAACCTCACTCACATATATAGAACTTCTCACTCAATAATGGACAAGTACATCATCTTTTCCAACGCACATGGAACATTCTCCAGAATACAGCACATATTCAGCCGTAAAGCAAGTCTCAACAAAATCAAAACCATTAATTTATTGCAAAGCATCTTCTCAGACCATAAAGCCATAAAAGTTGAAGTAAATAGTAGAAAACAGATGGGTAGAAATTCAAAGTCATGGAAACTGGACAACAATTCACGGGTTATAGAAGAAATCAAGGGTGCAATGAAGAAACTCATGAAACTAGATGAGAATGAAAACACATCCTACCAGAACCTATGAGATACATCAAAAGCTCAGAGCTCCATTTATCTCTATTAAGGCACACATCCAAAATGAAGAAAGGGCCCAAACCAAAGAATTAACCCTACAACTTGAAAAAGTTGAAAGAGAACAACAAAATAACTCCTTTATTCAAGATTAGAGCAGAACTAAATGAATTAGAAAATAAACAACTGAAAGAATTAATAAAACCCAAAGCTATTTTTCTGAGAAGAACAACAAAAAGGATAAACTATTGGCTAAACTTTCAAAAGAAAAATGAGAGGAAACAACCTGAATAAGAAATGAAATGGGAGAGATCACAACAGAAGCAACTGAAACTGAAACTATCAGAGCAGTATACTATGACAAACTGTACTCTGACAGATTTGAAAACCTAGAGGCAATGGACAAATTTCTTGATTCACATCACCTACCAAAATTATCACAAACTAGAACAACTCAATAAACCTATCATGAAAGAGCACCAAGCCAAGAGCCATCGAGTAGAATCACTGAAAAAGTAACTAAAAACAAAAAAACAAAAAATTGCTAGTCAAAAAGAGTTCTGGCCTAGAACCCTTCACCAGAGAACTCTACTAAGCTTTTAGAGAGGAGTTAATTCCAATACCACTGAAGCTATTTCACAATATAGAAAAAGGACAGAGTATTCCCAAATTTATACTATGAAGGCAGCATAACCCTAATACCAAAGCTGGGTAAAGACCCTAGGAAAAAAAAGAAAATTACAGACAAATATCACTCATGAACCTAGATGCAAAATTCTTCAACAAAATCCTGGTCAACAGAATTCAATAACATATCAAGAAATAATCCATCACGGCCAAGTAGGGTACCAGGGATGAAGGGTTGGTTCAACATGAGAAAAACAATGTGGTTAACTACATAAATAACACAAAAGATAAGAACTGATTTTATCAACTGATGCAGAAAAGGCATTTGACAAAGTCCAACTCTCATTCATGTTAAAAACTCTAAGCAAAATAGAAACACAAGGGAAATTCCTCAATGCAATAAGGGGCATCTACAAAACCAACTGTCAACATTATTCTGAATGGAAAGAGACTGAAAGAATTCCCCCTGAGAACAGGAAGTAGACAAGGATGCCCACTGTCACCAATTCTATTCAACTTTCTGCTACAGGTCTTGGTCTGAGCAATCAGATAAGACAAAGAAATAAAGGGCATCTGAATCAGTCAAGAAGAAGTAAAAGTATCTCTGTCTGCAGATGATATGATTGTATACACAGAAAACCCTAAATAATCCATAAATAAGGTACTGAACTAATAGAAGAGTTCACCAAAGTACCAGATATGAGATAAACATAAATAGATCAATAGGATTCCTTTACACTAACAAAGACATTATCAAAGAGGAAAGCACCAAATCAATATCATTTAAAATACACCCAATAAAATAAAATGCCTAGAAATAAATATAACCAGAGGTGTAAGAGACTTACACAGAGAAAATTACAAGACTCCAGTGCAAGAAACCAAAAGAGACTTAAATAAGTGGAGAAATCTACCTTGCTCATAGATAGGAAGACAACATTGTGAAAATATCTGTTCTATCCAAAGGGATCTATATATGCAATACAATCCCTATACAAATTCCAATGTCTTTTTTTAATGAGGTGGAGAAAAAAAATCACCAACTTTGTTTGGAGAAGGAAGGAATTTTGGATAAGTAAGACACAACCGAAGAAATTAGTGGTAGGCCTCACACTACCCAGCCTTAGAACCTGTTACACTGCTACGATAGCCAACAGTCTGGTACTGGTACAAAAATGGATATATTGACCAAGGGAACAGAAAAGAGAACCCAGAACTATCACCATTCTCCTGTGAATAGTAGATATTTGACAAAAGCCCAAAGGTTGTAAACTGGGATAAAAACAGTCTCTTTGGTGTTGGCAAAATTAGATCTCCATTTGCAAAAAAATGAAACAAGAGCCATATCTCACACCTTACACAAAAACTAAATGGAAATGAATCAAAGACCTAAGCATCAAACCTAAAACAATAAAGATTATGGAATAAATAATAGGGAAAACAAGGAAATTCTAATACACAGCTTAGACTACAAAATCTCGCCAACAATTCATAAACAACAGAAAACACTAAAAAAGGAAAAAAAAACTACTAAAAACCAGACAACATAGGCTCATCCAAAGACTTAACTGACTACCCAAAAAATGGGAAAAAATATTTGCCAACTATGTATTGGATTAATGTCTAATTTCCATAACCTACAAGGTACTGCAAAACATCAAGGGCACCAATTGGGGGACTTCAGGCATTGATACCTTTTTTATTATTGGAGAAGTGGGACTGGGTGTAGCTGGCAAATACTCTAAACTGTAGATGCTTAAATAGACAGTGTATAGTGCAGTAGAGGGACTATGCTTGTGATAATCACGTTTCGAGAGCCTGGCTGTGGACTGAGGGCACTACTGCCCCTCCATCCTCTCTTCTCTGAGCTGCACCATAGATTCTTCTCATAGCAGGAAGGACAGCTCAGGCGGGACACCATCTTGGTAAACTAGGAAGTGGAGTCAACCTCCCAGAGTTCTCAGCTGGGGCTAATTCTTACACTGAGCAGCAGTGCCTATCTGGATAGGGCATCTCCAGAAGAAAAGTTGAGTTGAAGAAGATCTTGCCTAAAGTTAAGGGTGGGGCCTAATGAATGTGGCAGCAAAGCCCCATCTGCTCTTTTCTTTGAATGACATCATAGCATCTAGAGATGGCCTATGAGGTGCTTTTTTGTCAGCCAGAAGGCAGGGCCTGACTGATTTTGGCAGCTGACGGATAGCTCTTCTCTCAGCAGTTAAGTGTCTTTTTAAAATTAGAACACCTGGAGAACTGACTGCTAAGCCAGACGGTAAAATCTCCACCACCCATCACTGATCCACATCGTAGCATCAGCTGACGATCCCCCAGTGATTCCATAAGTAGTGTGCTGTCTTTGTCAGCCAGGAGGCAGAACCTGCCACCCCTGACAGCCCATCTGCCTTTGGTGGACACTGTATAGTGCTCCTCACAGCAAATAAGCAGTTTTTAAGCTAAACACAACTACAGAGCTAAATGGTCCTCAGCAGTTGAGTCAGGTGGTATCCTTCTCTCCTCCATTCTCTGAGCTACACCATAGGTTCAACTGGCACAATGACAGAGAGTCACCACAAGTACCTCCCACCTTTAACAGCCAGGAGGTGGGGCCTGCCACCCCAGAGTGTCTACCTGGGGCCAGTCACTAGAGTATACAGAGGAAGCTGGTGACCAAAACTAGTATTGTCCTTACTCTCCTCTTAGAACTGTGACTCAGCTTCTGGTAGGGTAATGCCAGAGAAACCGAATTTCAGCTAAGTGATGGCGTGAAGACAAAAATCAATAGTTAATCATTTAAAGAAGTAGTCCATCATAGCTCCAGAAAACTTCCAGAATAAAGGATCAAAAACTTCCCAGACGAAGAAGCCTTTCTGAAATTATTGGAGGTTGAATACAAAAAAATTATGTATGGAGTCCTAGAGATTAAATGAAATGCAGCAGAACAAAGTGAAAAATTAAGCAAGCTATCTGAACTGATGGAAACTCAACAATCTAAAATCCAGCAGAACAATAATAAAATTACAGAATTAGACAATTCCTTCCAAAGCCAAAAGAACAGAACTGAGGAGATAGAAGCCAGAGTTAGTAAGCTTGAGGACAGAGCAACTGATACTAGCGTTTATGAGGAGAAATCAGAGAAAAGAAATAAGAAAAATGAAGAAGCATTAAGAAACATGTGGCACTCTGTAAAGACGAATACTTCACATATAATTGGAGCTCCTGAACAGGGAGGGTAGCTGAAAATACAGAGTATTGTTGTAGAGCTGCTGACAAAAAATTTCCCTGAAATTATGCAAGAACAAATGCTTATTGAATGCCAAAAAAAACTAGATGCTGAAAGAGAGACATCAAGACATATTATAATCAAGCTTAATGAAATGAATTATAAAGAAAAGCTCTTAAACACACCGAGGCTTAAAGCAAAGCTAATGTACAAAGGGAAACCCCATACATTTTTGTCTGACTTCTTGACAGAAACGATGCTGGCAAGAAGGCAATGGGATGATATGTTCGAAGACTTGAAGGAGAAAAGCTTCCAAATAAGAGTTACTTATCCTGTAAAATTGTCTCTCAAATATGAAGACGAAATTAAGACACGCACAGACAAACATAAGCTAGGAGACTTTGTAAAAACCAAACCAAACTACAAGAAATACTGAAAGAAGCTGTTTGTTTAGAAAAACAAAGACATCAAGGAGGCAATGCAGGACACAGCATCCAGAATCCTACTCAGTTAGGGAAGTTACAAAGCTCAATCAAAGCAACAATATTAAAAGAAAGGAACCAGTGATCTTAATACAAAAACCATGATATCATCACACTAAAGAAGGGGCATATTACAGTAGTTATAACCCTTTCAGATGGTGAGGCAATTAAACAGGTATGTAGAAGTTCAAGTCTGGTTTAAACTTAGAATATTGAAGAGAATGATAGGGGTAGCCACTAAACAAAACTACAATGTGACATATCAACACAGAAAACATAATACAGGAGTCTCAACATCACAAAACCAACATTGGAAAACATGAAAAGTCAATCCATGAAAAAGATTGACCCAGAACAGAACATTAAGAGGAACACACACAAAAAAAATCATCAACCAAAAACAAATGCATCAACATGACAGCACTAAACACATGCCTATCAATAATTATGATGCATGTAAATGGACTGAATACTCCAATAAGGAGACAGAGAGTGACATCCTGGATCAAAATACATGATCCATTTATATGTTGCTTATAAGAAACACACATTAGATTCATAGACAGGAAGAAAGTGAAAATCAAAGGATGGAAAAATATAAACCAAGCCAATAACATTAAAGAGGAGCAGGAATGACAATACTAATCCCAGATAAAATAGACTTTAATGAAAAATCTACCATTGTGGCCAAGGATGGTCACTATTTATTGCTGAAACCTGCAATACATTAACAGGACATAGCAATACTAAATATGTACCCAATACCAGAGCATCTAAATACATCTAACAAATACTGACTACATTGAAAAATGAGATAGATCACTCCACAATAATAGGAGACTTCAGCACTCCAGTTTCAATAATGGACAGGTCATCAACATAAAAGCTCAGTAAAATACAGAAGATTTTATTGTGACAGTGAAACAATTAGACCTCATTGACGTATACAGAACTTTTTACCCATCAACAGACTAGTACAACTTTTCCTCCAATGTACATGGACCATTTTCCAGAATAGACCACCTGTTAGAACATAAAGCAAGTCTCAACAAGATCCAAAGCAATGAATTATTGCCAAGCATTTTCTCGGACCATAAAGCTGTAAAAGTCTAAATCAATAGCAGAAAAAACAGGTGGAAATTTGACCTCATGGAAACTGAACAGCGCCTTGCTGAAAAATCTAAGGGTTAAGGAAGAAATCAAGGATAAGATAAAGAAATTTATGGAATCAAATGAGAGTGAAAACACATCCCACCAGAACCTATGGGATACAGCAAAAACAGTGCTCAGATGTCCATTTATCTCTATAAATGCACACAACTGGAAGGAAGGACCCAAATGAAAGAATTAACCCTACAGCTTGAACAAGTAGAGAAAGAGCAACAGAGGAACGCCTCAGGCACCAGAAGAAAACAAATCTTAAAGATTAGAGCACAACTAAATGGATTAGAGACTTGAAAAACAATTGAAAAAAATGAACAAAACCAAAAGCTGGTTCTTTGAAAAGATCAATAAAATTGATAAACCTTCGGCTAAATTTACAGACGAAAAACAAGAGATGAAACAAATAACCCAAATAAGAAATAGGTTGGGAGATGCCACAACCGACCCAACTGAAATCAAAAGTACCATAACAGAATACTATGGAAGACTGTACTCTAACAAATTGGAAAACCTAGAGGAAATAGACAAATTTCTAGACTCATATCACCTACCAAAATTGTACAGAAATAGAACCAGAAGAAATAGAACAAATTAATAAACTATCACATAGGAAGAGATTGAAAAAGTCATCAAAAAACTACCAACTGAAGAAAGTCCTGGCCTAGATGGCTTCACTGGAGAATTCTACCAAACTTCTAGAAAACAGTTAACTCCAATACGACTGAGGCTATTTTGCAGCATAGAAAGGGATGGAATACTTCCAAATTCATTCTATGAAGCCACATAACCCTGATACCAGTGCTAGAGAAAGATCACACAATAAAACAAAATTACAGATGAATATCACTCATAAACCTATACGCAAAAATCTTCAACAAAATCCTAGCCAATAGAATTCAAGAACATATCAAAAAAAATAATTCATCATGACCAGGGTGGATTCATACCAGGGATACAAGGCTAGTTCAACATTAGAAAAATGATTAATGTGATCAGTTACATAAACAGCACAAAGGATAAGAATCACCCGATTTGGTCAGAAAATGTTTTTGACAAAGTCCAGCACCCATTTGTGCTAAGCACTTTCAGCAAAATAGGAATAGAAGGGAAATTCCTCAACACAATAAGGGACTTCTATGCAAAGCCAGCCACCTACATTGTACTCACTGGAGAGAGACCAAAAGAATTTCCCTTGAGAATGGGAGCTAGACAAGGATGCTCACTCTCACCACTTCTATTCAACATTGTACTAATGGTTCTAGCTAGAACTATTAGACCAGACAAGAAATAAAGGGCATCTGACTTGGCAAAGAAGTAAAAATTTCCCTGTTTGCAGATGATATGATTCTATATGCAGAGAATCCTAAAAAATCCATAAGTAAATATGGAACTAATAGAAGAGTTCAGCAAAGTATCAGGTTATAAGATAAATGTAAGTAAATCAGTAGGATTCCTTTACACCAAGAAAGAGAACATCAAAAAAGAAATCACCAGATCAATATCATTTACTATAGCCCCAAGAAGATAAAATATCTAGGAATAAATCTATCTAGAGAGCTAAGAGACCAATACAGAGAAAACTATAAGACTTTACTGCAAGAAATCAAAAGAGATTTACACAAATGGAGAAACCTACTCTGCTCATGGGTAGGAAGACTTAACACTGTGAAAATGTCTATTTTATGGAAAGTGATCTACATACACAATGTGATCCCAATACAAATTCCAATTTTTACAAATTCACTTTTTAATGAGATGGAGAAACAAATTACCAACTTTGTTTGGAAAGAGAAGAAACCCCGGATAAGGAAAGCACTACTGAAGAAGAGGAACACAGAGGAATGCCTCACCCTACCTGACCTTAGAACTTATTATACTGCCACAGTAGTCAAAACAGCCTGATTCTGGTAGAAAAAGAGACATATAGACCAATGGAACAGAGTAGAGACCCCAGAGATGCCATCATCCTCTTAGGAACAGGTGATATTCAATGAAGGCCCTAAGATTGTAAACTGGGGTAAAGACAGTCTCTTTAACAAATGGTGTTGGCGTAGTTAGATATCCATCTGCAAAAAACTGAAACAAGACCCGTATCTGACACCTTATGCAAAAATTAACTCAAAATGGATCAAAGACCTAAATATCAAACCTAAAATGATAAAGATCTTGCAGGAAAAAATAGGGTCATTGATGGAAGTTTTAATGCACAGCTTAAACAAACTTCAAAATCTGATCAACAGAAGACAACACAGATAAATGGGAAGTACTAAGAATTAAACATTTTTACTCATCCAAAGACTTTTTCAAAAGAGTTAAAAGACCACCTACAGAATGGGAAAAAAAATATGTGCTGATTACATGTCAGACCAATGTCTGATCTCCATAGTCTACAAGGTATTGCACATTATCAACAAGGGAAAGGTAAATAACTCAACCGAGCAATGGGCAAAGGAGATTGACAGACACTTCACCAAAGAGGACATCCGGGCAGCCAAAACACACATGAGGAAATGCTCGTGACTATTAGTTATCAGAGCAATCCGAATCAAATCTACAATGAGATACTATCTCACCCCAACAAGGTTGGCCGTGATCCAAAAAACACAAACCAACAAATACTGGAGAGGCTGTGGAGAGATCAGAACTCTCCTACACTGGTGGTGGGATAGCAAAATGGTACAACTTCTTTGGAAATCTATTTGATGCTTCCTTTAAAAACTGAAAACAGATACTCCATTTGATTCAATAATCTCAGTGCTCAGAATATGTCCTACAGAAACAAAGGCTGTCACACGAATGGATACGAGCACACAAATGTATATTGAGGCACAGTCCACAATAGCAAAAAGAGGGAATCAACCAAGACACCCAACAATAGATGAATGGATAAACAAATTAAGGTACATATACTCAGTGGAACACTATACAATGGCAAAGAAGAATGATGATTTTAAGAAACATCTCATAACCTGGTTTCAGTTGGAAGACATTATGCTGAGTTCAATCAGTCAGTTGCAAAAGGACAAATACTGTATGAGACCCCTCCTATATGGACTAGAAATAGTCTTATGTACAGAGGAAAAGACTCTTTGACGTTTATAAGGGTGGGGAGGGAGGATGAGGGTTGGTCATAGATTAGATAGTTGATAGAAATTTGATTAGGTAAAAGCAGTGACAGAACACAGTAGAAAGTAGATCAACTTAACTGGACTTCAGCATAAACTGAAAGCTCTTGTAATGTCAACCCAATGTTGCAAGGATATAGTAGCAGGGGTGGGAGTCTGGGGACCTTGCTCTCAGGGGATGTTGAGTCCAATTGGTATAACTAGCCTACTGTTAAGAGAGTCTTCTGTATCCCACATTGGTTGAGTGGCATCTGGGGTCTTAATATCTAGCAAGCTGCCATCTGGGGTACCCCAAATCTTCTCAATTCACCTGAAACAGATGATAATGGAGAACAACAAAGACTAGAGTGAAAAAGAGTGCTGGAGCCAGAAGGACCCCTGTGAATGAGAGACTATGTCAATATGTGACCAGAAGAACCAGATGGCACTTGGCCACGACCAAAGACAGCTGTGATGGAGCACACAATGTTGCATCCCTGTGGCAACATGAGAAAAAAAGGGATACGGTGTGAGAACTCTACTAAAAGACCATAATTGATTGTATGATGACCTGGAGGATCTCCTGGGTACGTGGCCCCTAGACCTGCTCCTCCCTCTGACCAGAAAACACTACTGAGGTCAACTCTTTGGACAAAAATCGACTGGGCCCAGGGACATAGTGTGACCACATTGTGTGTGTGCTTTATGGTTCTATGCATTTGTACTAGGTTGTCATACTTGTCTCTTTAGGGATGAGAGAGAAGCACATGGAGAGAAGGGGACAGGAATATGTTAAGAGGATACTGCAATTATAGAATGAAAAAGAGTAGTGTGCTATCACCAGGCAAGGAGAACAGAAGTAGCTGCATATAGGTGGGCATGCAAAATTGATTCGGATTGTATACTTTCACTTAAAAAAAAAAAATCCACAATGAGATGCTATCTCACCCCAAAGGGTTTGGCAATAATCCAAAAGACACAAAACAGCAAATATTGGAGAGGCTATGCAGAGATTGGAACTCTTCTATATTGTTGGTGGGAGAGTTAAATGGTACAGCCTCTTTGAAAAACAATTTGGCACTTCCTTAAAAAGCTAGAAGTAGAAATACTATATGTTCTACCATCCCACTGATTGGAACATATCCTACAGAAATAAGGGCGGTTACACAAACAGACACATGCACATGAACATTTACTGCAGCACAGTCCACAATAGCAAAAAGGTGGAATCAACCTATGTGTCCATCAACAGATGAGTGGATAAATAAACTATGGTGTATACACACAGTGGAACCTATGCAATGATAAAGAACAATGGTGATTTTAGGGAATATCTCAAAACCTGGTATCGACTAGACGACCTTACGCTGAGTGCAATCAGTCAGCAGCACAGGGACAAGTATTGTACTACATAACACTGCTATTATGAGGACTTAAAAAGGACTTACGCACAGAAGAACAGACTCTTTGGTGGCTACAGGGATGGAGAGGGAGTGAGAGAGTTTTTCATACATTAGATAGCTGATAGGAATTCCATTAGGTGAAGGGTGTGAAAGCACCCAGCAGAAGTCAGATCAGCATAACTGGACTACACAATAAACTACAAAGTTTTCTAAATTCAATCCAACATTTCAAAGGATAGAGTAGAAGGGATAGGAGTCCGGGGACCATGTTTTCAGGGAACACTGAGGTCAGTTGGTATAACTAGACTTTTGCTAAAAGAGTTTTCTGCATCCCATATTGGTGAGTAACCCCTGGGGTCTTAAAACCCAGCAAGCTGTCACCTAAGGATCATCACTTAGTCCCAATCTACCTGGAACAGATGATGGCTGAGAACATCAAAGACAAGACGAAAAATGATCCCAGGAGACAGAAAGATCAGTATGCTTGGGCATGAGGCTAGAAGAACCAGATCGTGACTGTCCACCACCAAAGACAGCCTTGATAGGGGACAGAATGTAGACTCCCAGATGTAACACAAGAAAAAGGTGTGCAGAACAAGAACTCTGCTAAAAGACCAGAACTGATTGCTTGACAACCCGGAGGGTCCACTGGGAACATGGCCCCTAGACTTGCTACCGGCCCAGACCTGAGAACAGTACTGAGGTCAACTCTTCAGACCAAGAATGGACTGGACTCAGGGACACAGAATGAGTATGTGGTGTGTGTACTTTATGGTTTTATATATGTCCTACTGGTTTCTTTCTAAATCGGAGAGGAGAGAGTGGAAAGGAGGGGACAGATGTTTGCTGGGAGAATACCAGTAGTGAAGAGTGAGAAAGAGGAGTGTGCTGTCACAGGGTGGGGAGAACTGACAGAGTTGTAGAGAGGTGGGTATGCAGAATTGACTTGGATTGCACACTTTCACTTAATCATTATAAAAAAAATTTAAAAGATACACATTTAAAGTGAATAACAGTATAAACACAACATAAAAAACAAACGAAACTGTTGCCATGAAGTCAATGCTGACTCATAGGAGAAAGTAGAACTGCTCCACAGGGCTTCCAAGGAGCAGCTGGCGGATTCAAAGTGCCTGTGTTTAGGTTAGCAGCTGAGTTCCTAACCACTGCACACTGTACCATTAGGACTCCCCAACACAACATAAACCAAAGGTGAAAAAGAAAACCACACCGTTATCAAGTCAACTACAAAGCATAGTGGCTTTGTACCCCCATAGGATTCTGAGGAGCAGCTGGTGGATTCAAACTACCAACCTTTTATTTAGCAGTTGAGCTTTTAATTACTGCACCACCAAGGCTCCAAACACAACATAGTATGATTCAAATAGAGCATTAATTACAGAGAAATTTATTGTTTTAAATTTTTACACTGGAAAAGAAGAAAAGTCTGAAATTAATTGCAAATGAGTATGTATTTATCTATTTATTTATTTAGTCTATCTGCCTTATGCTAAGAACACCGGATGCAGCATGGAATGCCAAGAGAACAAACAAATCTTTTCTGGAAGAAGTACTACCAGAGTGCTCCTTAGAAGCAAAGATAACAAGACTACATCTCATGTACTTTGGACATGGTGTCAGGAGGAATCTATCCGTGGAGAAGGACATTGAGCTTGGTAGAATGGAGGGTCAGCAAAAAAGAGGAAGACCCTCAAGAACATGGATTGACACAGTGGCTGCAACCATTGGCTTAAGCATAAAGATAATTGTGGACATGGCACAGGACTGGCCAGTGTTTCATTCTGTTGTACCTAGGATAGTTGTGAGTTAGAACGAATTCAATAGCACTTAACAACAGGATTAAAGTGAGCAGAGGAAGAAATGATGCTAATTTTACATAAATTCTTCCAGAAAATAGAAGAGATAGGAAAACTTCCTAACTCATTTCTGAGGCTAGAATTATCACAATGCCAAAATTAGCAAAAGTGTTAAAAGAGAAAACTACGGATAAATAACCGTCATTAACATTGACAAGAAAACAGTCCTTAACAAAATATTAGCGAATCAAGTCAGGAAAACATAAACATGCAGTTTACCCTAGAATACAATGCTGGTCTAACATTTGAAAACCTAACAATTCATTCATCAGGTTAACAAAACAAAGAAAAAATATGCTTATTCACTCAGCACGTGGCATTTTACTGTAGGAAGCCCTCGTTTATCTCATATTTATCTTTCTCTTTTTCTGTATACTGTCAGCTCATGGATCTTGACTTATCCAATGATAGTTATTACTATCCTTAATCCTTTTTTTGCTTAAACTATCCCAGATTTGACTAGTGACAGCCCTTTACATTGGTTCCTATTTTCCTGTGAAATGCCCCATATCATGTTTTGAGTATTTTTTATTTTCTGGCATAATACAGTGATGTTTTAGGCACAATGTACCTATTGTGCCCTAGTCCTGAAATTAGTCACTACTCAGAGGAGTCTTGTTCTTCTTAGGGCAGCGTGATATTAGAGACTAAAATCTGGAATCTAAATCCACTGCTGTTGAGTTGATTCTGACTCCGTAGTGACCTTACAGGAAGAATAGAACTGCATCACAGGGTTTCCAAGAAATGGCTGGTGGATTTAAGCTTTTGGTTAGCGGTCAAGTTCTTTAGCCACGTACAACCAGGGATCTAAGTTCTGGTATTTAGGTATGATTAATGTAACCATTGCTATTGGACTTTGTCCTTTCTTTCAGTAAACCAAACACACTGCCGTTGAGTGAATTCTGACTCATAGCTACCGTATAGGATGGAGTAAAACTGCCCCACAAAGTTTCCGAGGAACACTGGATTTGAGCCACTGACTTTCTGGTAAGCTGCCATAGTAGTTAACTACTACACCAGCAGGGTACAGTAGACTTATCTAGAAAATATATACATGCATATATAGACACACCTGCGTACATCATGTTCCTGTGTACACAGGCATGCATGCGTATGTGTATGTATAAATACATGTGTATATGCATCTATCTATATATTATACATGTGCATTATATATCGGCACCCCCAACCAAATCGAATGAAGCCCAGTGCCATCAACTTGATTCTGACTCATAGATACCCTATAGGGCAGAGTAGAACTGCTCTATAGAGTTTCCAAAGAGCTCCTGGTGTATCTGAGCTGCCAACCTGTTGGTGAGCACTTCACCACCACGCCACACATGCTTTAAATACCAAATATCTCTATTTCCAATCTATCTCCATGATATTATTTCTTGTCTAGCTTCATTCCTTGTTTAAATGTCTGCTTTTCCAGGTGAGAAGACATATTTTTGACCTTTATTCCATTTTTAGTTTCTACTTGTATTGATTTGACATCAGGGAATATTGACCAAAATATTTCTGCTTAATGAAAACTTCTTAATTTTTGTGCCTTAATATGTGGTCAGTTTTTTTTGTGTGCACTATTTCATGTATTTGTGTGTGTGGGGGGAAGATATGTTCTTTTTAATCAGGATGCAGTGATTTTTCAAAGGTTAGCTCTAAAAGATGAGCTATAGTATTACAATGTCGTGTACAAAGAGCTAGAAATGGAAAGCCAGAAAGGAAGAACACATTTTGCATTTCTCATACTGAAAGAGCTGAGGAAAAAAACTCAAGTCTTGAGTTGCAGTAGTGAAGGATTCTATAGGGAAAATATTAACTGACTCAGGGAGCATCAAAAGAAGATGGAAGAGTTACGATACCAGAAAAAACTGGTCAATCTTCAGCTATGTGAAGAGGTAGCATATGATCAGGAATCAGTGGTACTGAAGGGAGAAGTCAAA
Source organism: Heterohyrax brucei (assembly GCA_028571685.1). Lineage (NCBI taxonomy): Eukaryota > Metazoa > Chordata > Mammalia > Hyracoidea > Procaviidae > Heterohyrax > Heterohyrax brucei. The sequence goes on along the minus strand of CM053142.1, from coordinate 100,467,897 downwards.
GCTGCACTGAAGGCTCTGGCAAAAAAAAAAAAGGCTCCAGGAATTGTTGGAATCTCAATTGAGATATTTCAACAAACAGATGCAGCACTGGAAGTGCTCACTCATCTGTGCCAAGAAATCTGTAGGACAGTTACCTGGCCAACTGACTGGAAGAGATCCATATTTATGCCCACTCCAAAGAAAGGTGATCCAATCAAACTTCAGAAATTACTGAACAATATCATTAACATCGTACAGTACTCTGGAGGTCAGTTCTACCCTGGCTCCTGGGGTCGCCATGAGTTGGATCCGACTCGAGGGCACTTGGCTTTGGCAAGTAAAATTTGTTCCAGGTCATTTAAAAGGGACTGCAACCGTATATTGACAAGCAAATAACAGAAATTCAAGCTGGGTTCAGAAGAGGACATGGAACCAGGGATATCATTGCTGATGTCACATGGATCTTGGCTGAAAGCAGAGAATACCAGAAAGATGTTTACCTGTGTTTCATTGACTATGCATTCGACTGTGTGGAACCTAACAAATTACGGCTACTGTTGTGTAAAATGGGAATTCCAGAACACTTATTGTCTTCTTAAGGAATCTGTATATGGATCAAGAGACAGTCCTGCAAACAGAACAAGGGGACTCTGCATGGTTTGAAGTGAGGGAGGGTGTACGTCAGGGTTGTATCCATTCACCACACCTTTTCAACTTGAGTGTCAAGCAAATAATCCAAGAAGTTGAATTATATGAAGAAGAATGAGGCATCAGGATTGCAGACATTATGCATATGAACCACTCTACTTGCTGGAAGTGAAGAAGATTTGAAATACTGATGAAGATCAAGGACCACAGCCTTCAGTATGGATTGTACCTCAACATCAAAAAAGCAGAAATCCTCACAACTGGATCAGTAAGCAACAACTTTGTAAATGGAGAAATGATTGAGGTTGTCAAGCATTTCATTCCACTTGGGTGCACAGTCAATGCCCATGGGAGCAGCAGTGAAGAAATCAAAAGATGCATTGCACTGGGAAAATCTGCTGCAAGTATCTCTTTAAAGTATTGAAAAGTAAAGATGTCACCCTGAAGACTAAAGTGCGCCTGACCCAAGCTGTGGTATTCTCAATCACATCATATGCACACAAAAGCTGGACAATGAAAAAGGAAGACAGAAGAGGAATTGATGCCTTTGAATTGTGGTGTTGGAGAAGAATGTTGAACGTATCATGGACTGCCAAAAGAACAAACAGATCTATTCTAGAAGAAGTACAAGAGTGCTCCTTGGAAGCAAAGATGGCAAGACTGTCTTATATACTTTGGACATGTTGTCAGGAAGGATCAGTCCCTGGACAAGGACATCATGCTTGGTAGAGTGGAAGGTCAGTGAAAAATAGAAAGGCCCTCAATGAGATGGATTGACACAGTGGCACCAATAATGGACTTTAAGCATAAAAACGATTAGGGAAGTGCAAGATCAGGCAGTGTTTCGTTCTGTTGTGCATAGGGTCGCTACGAGCCAGAATTGACTCAACAGTACCTAACTGCAACAAGTGTTTTTTATATATCCAAAATACTTAATGATTATGTTGTTCATATCTTTTATGTTTTGGTATTTTTAACCGCTCCAATGCTTACTATGTTTCTGTTGCATCACTTATGATTTCTGTTTCATACATGCAGTTGCTGTATTCCTTTTTCCATAGCTGTTCAGAACTCTTATATCTTCTCTGTGGAATGTGGCTTTTGATATTTAAAAACAAGTTATTTTTTAGTTTGGTTAATGTTCTCCCTTGAATTCTACTTGTTTTGGTATCAAGAGCTCAACATCTACTTCCGTATCTATTGTGTTTACCTGGTATTCTTTAGTCTGTTCTTTTACTTGTTAGGTTTTTTCAATTACCATATTGTAGGTGAGTCTTTTTCATAGAGATTAGATTTGAGATCTGCTTTATGAGCCAATTTCAAGATATCTATTTTAAAAAACAAGTTAAGCTCATTCACATTTATTGATATGATTGATATTTTCAGTTTCAATTTTTTTGTATTATCTTGATACTACTACTATATATCTTGTTATGTTTATATAGTATATGATATACATCTCCTTAGTATGTCCTTTTTACTTTTTAATAATCTTACTTTAATGCTTTATATTTTTATTCTATTGATTACATTTGCATTTATGCTTTTTATAATGCCATTAACCTTCCCCCAGCCTCCCTTGTGTCAACACTTATCAACACTCATGGAAGCAGCAGCCTTGAATCAAATGACATATTATTGCATTGGGCAAATCTGCCACAAAAGGTCTCTTTAAAGTGTTAAAAACCAAAGATGCCACTTTGAGGACTAAGGTGTACCTGACCCAAGCCATAGTTTCTTCGGTCTCCTAATATGTGCGCAAAAGTGAACAATGACTAAGAAAGACTGAAGAACTGGTGCATTTGAATCATGGTGTTGTCAAAGAATATTGATTATATAGTGTATTGTCAGAAGACCAAACAAATCTGTCTTGGAAGAAGTACAGTCTGAATGCTCCCTAGAGGCAAGGATGGGTAGACTTTGCCTTACATACTTGGACATATTATTAGCAAGGATCAGTCCTAGAAGGGCATCATGCTTTGGTAAAGCAGAGTATCAGCAAAAAAAGAAGAAGACCCTCAACAAATTGGACTGACACAGTGGCTGCAACAACGGGCTCAAATAGAGCAATGGATATGAGGGTGGCACAAGATTGGGAAATGTTTTGTTCCATTGTAAACAGTGTTGCTATGAGTCAGAAATGACTCCACAGCACCTAACAGCAACAGTTTTTTACTTTTACTTAACCTTTCACTATCTGGAATATCAGTTTTAAGTGTTATCTTTTGAGACTCATCTCTTATCTATACAAAGCTAATAATATTACTGCATGTCTTCTGCATTTGTTTGCTTACTGCCCTCTCTGCCAATTCCTGAGATATTTTTGTAATCATAATTTTTTATAGCAACTCATGGAAGAGAATTGACAGGGCCACACTTGTGAAGCTGCCTGATTGGGGAGGGTGTAGCTGGCCGACAAATGCTGAGTAAGTGTTACTTGTGTAAAAACATGGTCCCTGACTTTATCTTTCTTTCCGTGTATTTTAACTGTACTTTTTCTACACTGTGAAAACATCTGTGTACATATAATTCTCTTACCCACGACTCCAGTATAATTTAGTCCTAGCTTTTCAACTGGACGTGTAAAAATACTTATCACCAGTCACCTTACTGAAATGTTCCAGCCTTGCATTTTCAAAACTACTTTTTACTAGCCCTGACATTCTAAGGACATCGTGGTTGGACATGATACTTGTGATCTGAATTCTTTTTCTTTCATTTCTTGATATTCATTCAGCTCCACTACTTTCTTACTTTGTATTTTGCCTTTGAGAGGCCTCATATTAGTCTAATTGTCTTATCTTCATAAGTCAATTCCTAAAGGGCAGAAAGAAAGACTCTGAGGATATCTTTTTCTTTATCTTTCAGGTTAATAGTTTTATTGAGTTATGTCATAATTTGAGTTTTATTGAGTTACTGTCATAAGTCAACAAAGCCAAAGTGCCAATGACTTTTTGTGAGCTTATAGGAAGAAAAGAATTTCTTTGTAGAATTTCCAAGGTTATAATCTATGCATAAGCATACTGTACATCTTTCTCCCACCAAGCAGCTGATGGATTTGAACCACTGACTTTTTGCTTAGCAGCCAACTACTTAATCATGGCCCTACCATGGCTCCTTTTATAAGTCAGTACCCTGGGGAAAATATTCATCTCCCAAAAAGGAATCCTGCATTGTTGGCACTGTAAGTTCTGAGCTTGTCTGTTCAGGGAGGAAAGTGTGTGTGTGTGTTTCTCTTAGTTTCTGATGGCTCTTTCATTTTTCTTTTATATCACAGTCTTACACGCAAAGGCCAAGATTTTTCTACAAATGTAACTCTGACCCAGTAACAATGATTTTTCTAAGGTCACTGCTCTGGTTCTCAGTATTTTTAAGCCCCTCTCCTGTAACCAGTGCTGTAAAACAAGTTCTGATTTATGGTGATTATTTTGGCATTTAATCACCAAATGACAAAAAAAATGTCTTTTTTTCTTTCTGGAAATGAATATGTCTCTGTTTCAGCTAAGTCGTTTCTTTCTATCCTTATTTGCTGAGTCTTTTAAGCTGCTCATCCTCCATTCTCCTTATTTGTGATTTTAATTGCTCTCCATGCTGGATGTGTGTGTGTGTGTGTGTGTGTATGTGTGTTTGACAGTCTGGGAAAGTGCAAGGAGATTCAAAATCAAGTAGCCATCATTGTTCTCCAAACTTGAAAGTTCAAAGGTGAGTCATACTTTCAGTAAGAAGAATATAGAGAGCCTGGGTCCTCAAAGTTCTCATTGAACAGTTGAGCCAACACAGAGACCTTGTATGTACACCCACACTTTTGGATAACAATAAATATACCTACTGGATGAAATTTCTGTTGCTTTCAGTCAAATACATCTTAAGTCGTGTGCTGTTCCTGAACCTTTCTTTAGAGCCAGCAGGGTAAATGCATACTAATAGATCTAAGGACCCACTCCTGGTGATGAGGTTGGGATTTCAATGAACCTGAACCATATGAATTAGAGAAAGAAAGTTAATACACTGTGCCCTGGAAAAATGGGAAAAGTGATGCTGGACAGTAAGTAACAAATGACTAAACACGTCTGAGGAAACCCTGCTGGTGATGGGGTTGACTATAGCTGCTAACTGAAAGGTTGGCAGTTCAAATCCAGCGAGTATTCCTTAGAAACTCTATGGGGCAGTTCTGCTCTGCCCTGTAGTGTTGCTATGAGTCAGAGTCCTGCAGTGTCACTATGAGCCAGAGTCAACTAGAGAACGACGAGATTTTTGTTTGTTTTAAACATGTCAGTTAGAAAAGGAGTATGTGAGAGACTATATCAGCGTGAGACCAGAAGAACTAGATGGTGCCCAGGTACCACCAACGATTGTCCTGACAGGAAATACAACAGCGTCCCTGATGCAGCAGGAGCAAAACGGGTTTGCAGAACCAGAACTCTATTAAAAAGACAAGACATGATGGTCCTGTAGACTTGAGGGTCTCTGGAAGACATGGCCCCTGGACTCTCTGTTAGCCTAGAGCTGAAACCATTCCTGAAACCTATACTCCAAATAAGGATTGGACTAGACTATGAAACATAAGGTGATACGGTTGAAGATACTGCTTCTTGGCTTAAGCAGATACGTGAAGGCAGCCGGGCAGCTCCTATCCACAAGCAAGATGAGAAGGCAGAGAAGGACAGGAGCTGGTTGAATGGACGTGGGACAATAGGGTGGAAAGGAGGAGTGTGCTATTGCAGCATGGGGAGAGCAGCTAGAATTACACAGAAGCGTGTGTGCAAGCTCTTGTGTGACAAATTCACTTGGATCATAAACTTTCACTTAAAGCACAATTAAAAAAAAAAAAGAAATTGAGTCTGTGAATTGTTTTAGGGGAACAAAAATCTGCCAGTGAAGTGGAAAAAGAAAATCATCAGATAATTACACAAAAAGTAATTCATAGGTTAGGTAGGAAGGAATTGACGAGGAAGTAGTTAAAAACAATGACTTCTACTAAAGAAGAAAGTTTTTTGCCTTGGGGATTTTTTGAAGAGCTTTGATGAAATGTTTTCCTTCTAGAGAGTGTGTGAGGGAGACATCCAGTGATGAATGCAGGAAATGAAGGGATAAAGGTCCCAGTAAATAGATGCTGGAAGCAAATCTCGGCTGCAGCTCGTTTCTAGTGTTTCTCACTGCTTCAAAGACTGTAAGCTGCTGACTGTCTCTCTGAAGAGTGTGTGAGTTACTAACCTCAGTGAAGAGCTTTCACATGCAAGCCCGGGAGAACTCTAAAATCAGTTCATACAGCGGATCTTAAAAATTTCTGAAACTCCAGAGCAGCTGCCAGTATCCCCACCCAAATCTTGCTTGCTACAGCTCAGGGAAGGGACACACTATCAGTGTTAGTAAGGGAGATGAATGAGTTTTTAGATTGATGGTTCCTAGAAGACTCCCAGTTTAGAATCCACACACTTAATGTTTGATGTATATAATAAATACAATCATCTAACTCAACAGATATTAAATGAAGGGTAAGGTTTTGTGTTTTAATCTCATCTAGAAGACCTAGAAAAGGAAATGGAAATAGGAATATCCATTACCTTAAAGTTCGTAATGCTAATTACCAAAGGAGAACAATGTGGCAAATATATCGGTATAGCCATGTTTTATTCTGTTATGCGTATGGTCTGCTATGAGCTGGAGCTAACTTGATGGCACCAAACAGTGACAACAAATGAGCCATTTTATTATATATGGTCTACAATTGCTTAATTATTAGATAATAGTGGTTGCAGGAAAACATAAGCAGAAGTTCACCATGAAAGTTTAAATAATTCTACATTTATTCTCACATCTGTTACAAGCCTTTGTAAATGAACTTCCCAGACATGACAACTAAGATTCCAACCCAAAAGAAATCTGGTAGGTATTTTAAATAATTAATGAGAAAAAAAAAATTTTAAGGAGCTTAAACAAATCTATATCACACTGGTCAAGTGTTTTACCAGGTGTCATTTACTGTAAGAATCAGATACTTTCTTTCCTTCACCCACTGTCACGCATCAAATTATGTCCCCCCAAAACGTGTGTAACAATTTGGCAGATACACTATTCCCAGTATTGTGTGGTTGTCCTCTTATTGTGTGACTGTAATTTTTGTATATGTTGTAAATCCTAGTTTCTGCCTGTGGTTAATGGTGCAAGATTAGGTTACATTAAGGAGGGTTAATATGGGACTGTAACACCTTAGTAAGGTCACATCCTTGCTCCAATGTGAAAAGATTTGCCCTGTGGTATGGCTTGTACCACCTTTTATCTTGCAAGAGATCAAAGCATAGAGAAGCAAGCAGAGAGCTGGAGACCTCATAACACCAGGAAACAGTGTCAGGAGCACAGTCAGTGCTTTGGATCTGAGGTTCCTGTGCTGAGATTCTCCTAGACCAAAGGAAGACTGACTCATCACGAAGAGTTTTCTTCAGATCTGAAAGAGACAGAAAATCTCACCGGGGGCCAAGGCCCTGAATTCGGACTTCCACTCTACCAGACTGGGAGAGAATCAATTTGTTTTTGTTAAAGCCATCCACTTGTGGTATTTCTGCTACAGCAGAACTGGATGACTAAGGCACCCACTTTCCTATCAAGGTTGACTTTATGGGTCTACTTTCTCAGTGCCAGGACCATGGTGGTGCAGTACTTAAGCAATCAGCTGATAACCAAAAAGTCAGCAGTTTGGATTCACTAACTGCTCCTTGGAAACTCTATGGAGTAGTTCTACTCTGCCCTATAGAGTTGCTATGAGTTGGAAGTGACTCAGTGGCAACGGAGTGGTTTTTATTTTTTACTCAATACTAGAATGTAAACTCATCTTTTCAAATTTCATTTCTAAATAGCATTTGTCAGACTTTCTTCATATGTGTGTTTGTTTTTAAGGGACCAAAAACCAAACCCACTACCGCTGAGTCAGGTCTGACTCATCACAACCCTAGAAGTCAGAGTAGGACTGCCCCATGGAGTTTCCAAGGAGTGCTTGGTGAATTTGAACTCCTGACCTTTCAGTTAGCAGTACTAGCACTTAACCCATTACACCACCATGGTTTTCTTTAAGGTGCAGCATATTTAAATAACAAAATTGATAATTTACAACTTTTGTAAGAACTTTCTAGAACTGTTAAGTTCTTTCAGTGTATTATCAAAGGACTCTGATAAACGGAAGGAATTTAAGAAATGATTGATAACATATGTTTTAACAGAAGTATCTAGAGAGTGAGCAGAGAAGGATCAGTTGCTCAAGACCCTAACTTCAAGAAGCCTTTGCAGTAGACAGAGACATTTAGGGCAAGCTGGAGATCAAAGAGCTTCTGTGGCTATTTTGGGGACAGAAATCTGAGGCAGTTGTTTGATCCGGGGCTTGCCCACCCACATGGTGCTTTATGCCTCTCTAGGAAGGCCACCCAAACTGAATTTTCCTCAGTGCCAGAGAATTGGCACGCAATGGAAAAGAAAGATCTAACTAAGTTGTTTTCCTTGCCTAAAAGAGTCTTCACTAAGACAATTTGTTACACTAATATAAGCTCAACAAATAGGAGAGAGGAAAAAACAAATAGCAAAAAGCAAAACTGAAAACATTCTCAGTGAGGGTATAGTTTTGGAACTTGGAGAGGGTATATTCTATGTTTGATCACTGATGAAGCATCAAGATTTTCTGTAGTTCTGTTATGGACTTAGGGAACCATTTCTCAGACAGATAGTGATTGTTCAAAAACGAGAAGAATTCACTGTAAAGTCCCTAAAATAAGTTATTTTCCCGAGGATGTCAATAAGAAAGGCTAGAATGTTTTCAAAGACTGAGATATAAAAACAATATTACAAAACTATGGTTCACCCCCTTCTTCAGCTGAGGCACAGGTTGACATTTATGTTTGATGCACAGGTCTTAGGACCAAGCCCATATGAATATACGGGGTGAGATAGAAATATCCTTTATATGGCAACATGTGAGATTCAGATTATTTATTTCTCTATTTGTTAAATATTAATATTGCAAAGTTTTCAAAAGAGACTGGATGATTTTTTTTTTCCCCCTAAATGATTTGATGACACTCTGGTTGAGCTGGTGATTATTTAGGCTGAATTTCCCTAGCACTAATAGCAACACCCAGAGGAATCATGCACCTAGCTAAATATTGCTAGATCTGGGAATCATTTTGACGGCTTACGATTTCTAGAAATTATTATTTTTTTCACAGAGATTCCTTGTCTCAAGACTTCAAACGATAGCCTCTTCCCCCACATGACTTGCTTAGAATATTCCATTTGATACCGGATGAGGCAGAAGTAAGCAATCTGTCAATACATGATAAGCCTATTTACAAAATAGGTGTTTCTGTCCAAATGATAAGAAGTCATATGATACAACAATGCTGTCTTTCAAAAAGCCTCTTTAGCTAAGTTTTATGTGAATGCTCACTCTGAGTAATGATGCTATTTATTTTAAAAAATTGTGTCTTTCCTTTCCTGAGTGCTTCAATTGCCCAAGAGAGTGTTGTTACTTAGCTGCCACGTAGCTGGCTCTGATGCCCACCCTGGAGGTGGCTTCAAGGGCTGCCATTGCACAGATGCTGCCCTATGGAGACTCCCTGTGTGTCAGGGTAGCAGTAGGCTCCACAACTTTTCAAGGCTGTCACTATTCGGAAGCAAATGACCAGGCCTGTCTTCTAAGCTGTCTGTGGGTGGTTTTGAACCACCCACTTTCAGACAGAAGTTGAGTGTTTAAGCTTTTGAGACACTCAGGGACCTGACCCTCTGTATAGCAGCAGAAATGTTGCTGGTCCTGTGCCATTGGTAACTGGACCATATTTTGTCATGATCCATGGAGTTTCCACTAGCTAACTTTCACAAGTAGGCCTCCAGATCTTTCTTTATATGAGCATAACTGATTTGATCTCTCTCTGTGGCTTGGCTGTAGTATCTACTAAAGGCACAATATTTTTAAAATATTCAATTCTGACTCCCTTTAGTCAGTTTTTTCTTTTGTCTCATGCCTGTCACTTTGGACTCTCCTACTGAATGCCCTCTAGTAGTTTCTGAAGGACTCATACCATTCCCACAAATGCTTTATGTACTGACCATTTTGTAGTTACTTAAGTGCAGCCCCAAATAATTGTCTTTCCTTTTCTTTAAGGCCTTTCACTTCTCTACTCAGATTATTTTGAATTAGGGTATGAAAAGACCAGATATGTTAGTCTTTTCAGGTAACATTTATATTTTAACTCTTGCCTGTCAAGTCTTAATCCACTATTCTTGAAACTGACCAATCCGTCAACCTAATTCCTATCAACTCTGATAATTCTCAAGATTTTGAAACTTGATCATTTGATGATTTTCTTTACATGATAACCTTAAAAAATAATGTAAACATATCCTGGATCTTCTGAATTACCACTGGATAGCTCAATACTTCCTATAATTTTAATCCTACAGTTTATATTTACAACTTATATTGGTTCCAAGTAGTGCTGCTGAAATGGTCTCACTATGAGTCAGGATCAACTTGACGATGATGGGTTTAATGAGAAATAAGCAAACATGACCTTAGCAGTAAATGATGTGTCCACACTAAAACAACAACAACAGCAACAAAAAAAAAAATCCATTGCCGAGTCGATTCCAACTCATAGAGTGCCCTATAGGACAAAGTAGAACTGCTCGAGAGAGTGTTCAAGCAGTGCTTAGCAGCTTCAAACTGCCAACCTTTTGGTTAGCGGCTATAGCACTTAGCCACTATACTACCACTAAGTGATGACTACATGTCTGCATTGCCTACCAAAGAGTTTCATAGCAATTAGGATGGAGAACCATGGTGAGATAAGTCATCTGTCTGGTGTAGGGCTACAAGCTGCTGGTTAATTTCAATAAAATGACATCAGTAGTCATAATAAATCTGTTATTAATTTGAACATCATTAGTATTGAAGTTTAGTTTAATTTTATATTTACTTTAGTTGGAGAGTTATAAGTGCATGAAATTTATACCAATTTTGTGTTGCATATTCTGAAAAAAAAAGTCAAAATCATTATTTTCTGATAGCAAATGTGCATTGATCAAGCCAAGTCAATTTATTGTCGGTTCTGACACCAGCCACACATGCAGCACTTCTTGCTCTGCCCCAAACCACCCAGAGCTAGGTCAGAGATCACAAGTTAAAGGACACAGTCCTGGAGACTGCCAAGCGGGCTCAAGATTTCAACCACCAGACACAAGCTTAAGAATCTCAGTAACACCTTGTCTTCTTACCTGCTGGCTACCAAGTTAGGGATTCTCTTTACCCCTCAGGATACCAACTCTAAGTTTGAGAGTCCCCAGCCCACTCACTTCTGACTCATTGAGATCCACAACTCCCTTGGTTTGATAATTCACTAGAAGGAATTAGAGAATTTATGCAAAGTGCTGTAACTACTTAGTTTTATTATGGCAAAAAGATACAAATGAAGACATGCATGAAGGGAGTTAGTTGTAACATGATTACTGAAGAGAAGATTTTATTTCCCTAAAAGGGATTAGCTACCTCCCATGTACACAGATACCTATTACCTACCAAAGTCCACAGACCTTCTGCATCCAGAGCTATTATTGGAGCCTGATTACACTGAATCAGGCTCCCCTCTCTTGAGGTGGTGTGGATTCACATGGTGGTTTCTCTGGCCTGATCAGCCCTGACCTGGGTCACCTCACCAGCATAAACCTTCAGGTATCGTTGTGGGCTACATGAAAGACACATCAATTAATGGATAAATTCCAAGGTTTTGGAGGTTCTCTCTCAGAAACCAAGGACAAATACCAAATTACTTTGGGTGAAATTAAATATTTTACTCAACATGTGTATTTAAGTAACATTTTAATCATTTTAGTCAAAACAGATAACCTGTGACTGGTTTGTTTGGTTTCAGCTATGCTTTCTTCAGATTTCAGGGTTACAGCCAAAGGAGAGGATAACATAGATGTTTACAACCTATCAGACAGATGGCATTTTTGGCTATTCTCAAACTACACAGTACCAGCTGTTGTCTCCACAATAATTGGCTTTGGAAATGACAAATATGACAAATATGTAAGCAGCCCATCAGTGTTCCTGAGAAGCAATTAATTGAGAAGAGAGATGTTAATTTATCCCCTTTTAAAATATCTCTATGACTGTGTTCTCAAGAAGGAAATGAAACCTTTTTACCAGGCCATATTTATAAACCACACACACACACAAAAATCAAAGGCTCTTTTTGAACAATCCGATTCATTTCTGCTTACCCAAGCAAGTCCTCTTAGTCTCATTAATGTATCTCAGATTTCTTCTTTATATCCACAAAGTAGCTTTTCACAGTATAGGCACAATTTAAATGCTGTAATTCTGGAAAGCCAGCATGAATACAAAAAAAAATTCAAAATAATTTCTGAAGTCATTCACAAACATTGGTTAAATTCCAAGAAAAATAACCAAACCTGAAACCAGTAAATGGTACTTGTTTTTTCTCACTGTCTCCCCTTACCAGGTGCAGCCAATTAACCAGTTCCATTAATTCAGTCTAATAAGTATTTCTCAAGTCTGTTCACTTTTTGATATTATTTCCTACCCAAGAGGCTTTTAGTGCTCCATCCTTTCTCAACTGGATTGCGGTGACTGTCTGCTCCCTGACTAGTTTCTTTAACTGTAGCACAGACAAACAAAACTCAGACCAGCTGTTGAGTTGACTCCATGTGTTTTTGAGTAGAGATACGCTCCATAGGGTTTTCAGTGCTATAATCTTTCAAAAGTAGATTATTAGGTCTTTCTTCCAAGGCACCTCTGGAAGAAAGGTAAACTCCAACTGCCTAACTTGCAGTTAGTAGCCCAGCACTTAGCTTGTTGCCCCATCTAGGGGCTCCTGTCCCTGGTTACAATAGTGCTCATTTCCAAGTCATTTGGTACACTGTAGTCTGAATTAAGTCTAAGTAAAACTTACTATGTCCCCATTTGTTTGCCTTATGATGTGTCCTACTTCCTGTGAAATAAAGCACAATTTCATTCATCAGGCTCCTAAGGCCCTATTGATATACTTCTTTCTATTGCTCCACTCTCAACTCTCACACTCCAGTTGCACTGAACTGCTTTTGGTCTCTAAACTGTACCAGTCCTCTCTCAACTCTGTCCCTTCATAGTATATTTCCCTTTCTTGGAACGTTTTTCTCTATCTTTCCCTGCATAACATCCGGGTTTTCATTTGCTGTTTCTTCACATAGCACCTGAAACATCACTTTCTCTGGAAGCTTTCTGTGACTTCTAGACTGCTAGTACCAAAGCTATCTACATCTATAGCATGTTAAATTTTTTTCCTACCGGAGTACTTATCACACATGATTATAATTCCTTCTTAAATGAGCTGTATTTCTTGCTGATCAAGAACAATCAGTTTGATAAGTCCTTTGAGCTATACACATGTATGATTAGTCATTCATTGTGGCTTAACAATTTTTACCTTAGTATATAATTAGGAATACAGATTTATGCACATATATGTTTATTGTATTTTTTAAACTAAACTTCTTTATTGAACCATAATATGCAAGTACACAAGTTGAAAGAATATAGCTTCATGAATTTTCACAAAATAGAATCACCACTCAGATCAGGAAAAGTCGTCACCTCAGAAGTCTCTTCACAGTCCCTGCTAGTCACCACCTTCATCCATATTCACCCAAATAACCAGTTTCCTGATTTCTAACCCCTTCAATTAGTTTTTCTTTTTCAGAATTGTCATTGTATTACGCTTGATGTCCTGAATGTCGTGAAAATATCTTCCTTTCAGTATTTCCTTTATCATCAGGAAAAAAAAAAAAAAAAAGCCACTAGTGGCCATATCAGGTGAGTAGGGAGAGTGTTCCAATACAGTTATTTGTTTACTGGCTAAAAACTCCCTCATAGACAACTATAGAATTAAGTTTACAAACTTGCCACTGTGCCACTGTGTGCAACGGTCATTGCAGAAAGCGTTCCAAAATTGCTGTGAAGGATGGACTAGGAGATGGCATCAGGTCATAATTTCCCAAGCAGAGTACTTTGAAGGTGCCCAAAGTGAGTCAGCAATGAGGTATGTAGTTCACTGACTTAATTGTTGGACATCATATACTCCAGGAAAGTTCTCAAACAAATATATACATAGGCAAGGAAAAGGATGTTTGCTAGCAAATTTTTTCTATGGTGGACATTTCAATTCGGGATGGAAATAAGATGCAGTAATAGTCAGAGGAATAAATTATACCAACTTAGACTAAAATGGATAGATCGAGGGAAAAAACTAATTGAAACAGTAAGAAGTAGAACAAAACATACATGAAAATAATATTGTTATCAGATGCTGTCAAGTCAGTTCCAACTTACAGCAACTGTATGTAACCCCAAATGAAACACTGCCCTGTCCTGCACCATCCTCACAATCACTGTTATGTTCGAATTCATTGCTGCAGCCACTGTGTCAATCCATGATGTTGAGAGTCTTCCTCTTTGTAGCTGACATTTTAATTTACCAACATGATATCCATCTCCAGGGACTGGTGCTTCCTGAAAACATATCTAAAATATGTGAAATGAAGTCTTGCCATCTTTGCTTCTAAGGAGAATTCTTGCTGTATCTCTTCTAAGATGGCTTGTTTGTTCTTTTCACCAAAACTCTGAAACCAGTGAGTCAATTCCAACCCATAGCAACCACACATACAGGAGTCCTTATATTCAATATTATTTGCCAATAGTATAATTCAAATGCGTCAATTCATGTTCGATATTCCTTATTCGTTGCCCAGCTTTTGCATGTATATAAGATCATTGAAAATACCATGGCTTGGGTGGGGTGCACCTTAGTCTTTAATGCAACATTTTGGCTTTTATCACAATTTAAAGAGGTCTTTTTCAGCAGACTTGCCCAAGGCAATAAACACATTGTTCCATTTCTTGATTACTGTCCCCATGGGTGTTGATTGTGGATCCAAGTAAAATAAAATCCTTTCTCTATCATGATCTTCCTTATTGGTCCAGTTGTAAGGATTTTTATGTTTGTTGTGTTGAAGTGTAATCCATACTGAAGGTTGTGTGGTCTTTGACTTTAATCAGTAAGTACTTCAGATTCTCTTCACTTTTAGTAAGCAAGGTTGTATCATCTGCATAATGCAGGCTGTTAATGAGTCTTCCTCCAATCCTAATGCCCTGCTCTAGATTTAGCCCAGTTTCCCAGATTATTTGCCTAGAATGCAGTTTGATAATATGGTGAAAGGATACAACCTTGGGGAATACATTTTCCAGTTTTAAATCATGTAGTATTCCCTGGTTCTGTTCCAACAACTGCCTCTTGGTCTAAGTACAAGTTCCACATGAGACAATAAGGGTTCTGGAATTCCCATTCTTAACAATGTCATCCATAATTTGTTGTGATCCACAAAATCAAAAGCCTTTGTACAGTCCATACAATATAGGTAAACATTTTTCTATTATTCTCTGCTTTCAGCCAAGATCTACCTGATATCAGCAATGATATTTCTCATTCCATGTCTTCTTCTGAATCGAACTTGAATTTCTGGCAGTTTCCTGTGAATATACTGCTGCAACTATTTTGACTACTATCTTCAGGAAAATTTTACTTGTATGTGCTATTAATGTAATGTTTGATAATTTCTGCATTTTGTAGGTTCACCTTTCTTTGGAATGGGCACGAATATGGATCTCTTCCAGTAGTTGGCTGGCCAGGCAGCTATCTTCCAGATTCCACAGAATAGTCAAGTGGGTACCTAGTGTTGCATCTATTTTTTGAAGCATCTGAACTGGTATTTTGTCTATTTAGGTTTATCTCTTTTCCAGTGCCTTCAGAGCAGCATTGACTGCTTCCTTCAATATCCAGCACTGGCTCTTGATCATGTGTTAACTCATGAAATAGTTGAACATCAAGCAATTCCTTTTGGTACAATGACTCTGTGTGTTCCTTCCTCCTTCTTTAGCTGCTTCCTGCATCTTTCAATAATTTGTCCCTGGAATCTTTTGATATTGCAACTTAAGGCTTGAATTCTCATCATTTCTGAATGCCAAACATGTTCTTCCCTTTTGTTTTTCTAACTCCAGGACTTCACACATTTCATAATAATATTTTCTTTTCAAACTACCCTTTAAAATCTTCTATTCAGCGCTTTTACTTCATCCTTTCTCAGTTTGCCTTAGCTACCACTATAGGATAAAGAGCAAACTCTAGAGTTTCTTTTGATATTAGTTTCGAACTTTTCTTCATTTCCTGTCTGCCAGTTTGTTGCCCTGTGGTGGCTTAGTGTTACAGTGATGTTGGAAGCTATTCCACTGGTATTTTAAATGCCAGCAGGTCACTCACAGTAGAAAAGGTTCAGTGCAGCTTTCACTGTGAAAATCTTATGAATAACACTGAAAAAAGTTATATAAATGCAAACCATATACAATAATATCATTTTATTATTCATATACTAATGTGAGTTTCCTGGGTAATACAAAGGGTTAAGTACCCTTTCTACTGTTGTAGTGTTGGCAGTTCAAACCCCCAGAGACCTCAGAAAACAGGTCTGGCAATCTAGTTCTGAAAGAACACAGCACATGTGAGGCCACTTATGAGTCAAAATCAGCTCTAAGGCAGTTATCAGTAGCATGATAGCACATATGTAAATTAAAATAAGAAGGTGAACAGAAGGCCAAGTGGGATAGAGTGGGAGTTGAATAGAGAAATGCATAATAAAATGCACATATGCATACATAATGAAGAAAATGAGACATTATAAATACACGGTGCAGTCAGTGTGTGCCATAAGTTAGATATTATTGATCATGTCAACTTGATCCTATGATCTTGAAGTTCAAACACTTAGAAATAAAGTGTTACAGAAACAATTAACCCTCAGAGAAGCAGGTACTGGCTATAGCCTGAGGATACACTTGTAGATAAACTTAATCCTCTTAAGTGATTATTCTTCCTTGAACCTACTCCTTACCCAGATATTTTCACAAACTCAGATATGTAAACGCAATATTATCAAAAGCCTAGTTTACTCTTAATAAATAGCTCTCATAATACCAGAATATGTGAAACAAACATATTATCAATCAATAATTTTAAAAAAAACTAGGAAAAAATTTGCTAAAATAGGAAATTTCTAAAAATTGCCTTTTATTTGATATACAGAACATGTAACCAAAAAAATGAAATAAAAAAAAGGGGGGGGCAGAGTCAAGATGGTGGACTAAGCACAGTCTCCCTAAATCCCTATGAAAACCAAGACCTGAACTGACAATTAAATGGAGACTTCTGGACACCTAGTGAGCCCTAGGACATGGCATAGGGCTATCAATTTGGACTTCATACCACTGAATGAAAGACTTCCTCTCTTTTGCTAACCCCTGCTCTAGTTGAATGCTGGCTTTCATGGACCAAAGGTAACATGCCATTTTAACTTTTTTTCTCTTTCTTAGCTGGTGGGTATAGCTAGGACTTGACTAGCAGCTAATCTCAGATGCTCTGCTGGTGGGATTGGTGGGCAAAATTGCCACATTTTGAGAGCCTGGCTTTGGACACTGTGCATCTTGCACCTTTGGCCTCTCTTTTCACCTCGGACATTGAGTAGCCTGTAGTGAGGCAGGCAGGCAGCTTGAGCAGGACGCCATCTTATTCCACTGGGAGGCGGATCCGCCCATATGGAGGCCCCAGCTGGACCTAGTTCCTAGGCTGGGAGATCACACTTGCTTGGAGGAGAGTATTTTTCTGGAAGAAAAGCAGTATTTTACACAGTGTGGCTTATGTGTGGGGCCTGGCAGCAGAGGCCAACAGGGAAGTAGCCTTTCTGTATTTTGAACTAGTTTATTATACCTGGGGTTGGATGTAGAGGTGCTTACTTTGCCAGCTGGGAATAGGGACCTGTATACCTGAAAACCTGACTGACTGTGGAAGTAGTCAGATACCTTTCACTTTTCATTTTAAGACAGCCAAGAGAAACAACTGCAGTCCATCCTCACAACATCTCTCCCAGCCTCTATTGACTCACATGATGCCCCAAAAGCAACATGCTGGAGAAAACCATAACTAAGAAATTACCCATGGCTTCAGAAGACCCTCAACAGAAACAACCAAAGAACTTCCCAGATGAAGAAACCATTCTGAAACAATCAGAAGGTGAACACAAAAGGATTATATATGGCACCCTCCTAGATCTTATACAAAATACAGGAGAACAAAATGAAAAATTAAGCAAGCTGTTCAATCTGATGGAGCACCAGTACTCTGAAATCCAACAAATCAAGAACAAAATCAAAGAGATAGAAAATTCAATTCAAAGCCAAGAAAACAGAATGGAACAAATGGAAAGTGAACTTTCTGACTTGGAAGACAGAACTACTGACTCCAGCATCTATGGGGAGAAATCAGAAAAAAGAAACAAGAAAAATGAAGAAGGATTAAGAAGCATGTGGGAATCTATTAAGAGGAACAATCTATAATTAATTGGAGTTGCTTGTGGTAAAAATGTTAACTCTCTTGACATGACCACAGCCATCTTGGCTGCTATACCGTTACTTCAACTGTATATAACCTTTTGTACTAAGAGCATGATAAGCAATTACCTTGACTTTACCACTGTGTCCAGTAACAAAGGAGTCATACGGGAACACATCCAGTTAATGAAACAGGGTGTGTGGGAATGCAGAAAACTGTGACAACACAATGGGAAGCAGAAAACTGTTCCCCCCCCCCCCCCCCCCAGCAATCAGCCAGGCAACAGGATGTAACCAACTCCTTGGCTTCTAGGATACTAATTGCTATTGGTAGATGGTATAAACACTTCAATAAAGCTTGACTCTGGGCTCTCGGCTGAGATGACTCCTGATCCCAAACTGTTGTCTGTCTGTCTTTTCCTCAAACTCAGCATGGCTTCTCCTCCGCCTGTGTTCATCGGAGAACTCTCTGACTCTGACAGTTCCTGAATAGGGTGAGGACACCTGAGAATACAGAAAGTATTGAAGCTGAGCTGCTGACAGAAAACTTTCCAGAAATTAGGAAAGAGGAGAATATAGATATCCAAGATGTATATCAAATGCAACTCAATACAGATCACAATAGAAAGACTCCAAGACATATTATAATCAGGCTTAACAAAATGGAACATAAGCAGGAACTCTTAAAGGCAGCAAGACTCAAACCAAAGCTAACATTCAGAGAGAAACCCTGTAGGCTTTTGTAAGATTTCTCAGCAGAAACAATGCTGGCACAGAGAGAATGGCATGACATATTCAAAGCCTTGAGGGAGAAGAACTTCCAACCAAGAATTATATATATCCTGCAAAACTTTCTTCCAAATATGAAAAGGAAATTATGAATTCACAGATAAACAGAAACTCACAGACTTTGTAAAAACTAAACCAAATCTACAAGAAATACTGAAAGAATCTCTTGGCTTTACCTTAGAAGAACAAAACCACTAACTTTATATTTGAGAAGCAAATACAGGACACATCACCTAGAATCCTACTCAGTTAGGGAAGGCTCCAAACTCAATCAAAGTTATAATAGTGAAACAAATGATCCAGTGATCATATCATGAAAGCTATGATGTCATTATATTAAAAAGAGGGATGTACAACAGTCATCATAGTCCTTCCAGATAGTCCTTAAGATAGCCAAGAGAAACAACTGCAGATGGAAAGGAAGTTAATAAAACTGGTAGTAATTAAAATTGGGTTTATATATAGTTTATTAAGGGGGATCATGGGGCAGCAGTAAAGCACAATAAAGATGCAACATATCAAATCAAGATACATAGTACACAAGTCTCAACAACCACAAAACCAACCCTTAAAAAGGTGAAAAATCAACTCATAAAGAAGAATGTCCCCAAAAAGATTATTAAGAACAACACAGAAAACATCAACACAAAACTAAACATACCACAATGACAGCACTAAATACAACCTAACAATAATTACACTGAATGTGAATAGACTACACGTCCCAGTAAAGAGACATCGAGTGACATCCTGGATCAAAAGACACAACCCATCGATATGTTGTCTACAAGAAACTCACCTTAGACTTAGAGATATGAACAAACTGAAAATTAAAGGATGGAAGACCATATACCAAACTAATGATACACAAAGAAGAGCAGGTGTGGCAATTCTAATCTCAAAATAAATTTTAATTTAAAATTCACCATCATGGACAAGGATGGACACTATTTATTACTTAAAGGTTCAATACACAAGCAGGACTTAACAATATTAAATATTTATGCACCTAATATCAGAGCACCTAACTACATTGAAGAAATGCTGACTACACTCAAAAAAGAGATAGACTGCTCCATGATAATAGTGAGAGACTGCAATACTCTGCTCTCAATATTGGACAGACCATCTAGAAAAAAGCTCAATAAAGATACAGAAGACCTAATTGCCATAATTAACCAACTAGACTGCATCTACATATATAGAACTGTCTATCCATCAGCAGACAACTACACCTTCTTCTCCAGTGCACATGGAACATTCTGCAGAATAGACCATGTGTTAGGACATAAAGCATTTCTCAACAAAATTCATACCATTGAATTAATGCAAAGCATCTTTTCAGATTACAAAGCCATAAAAGTCAAAATCAATAGCAGAAAAAGCATAGATAGAAAGTGGAACTCATGGAAACTGAACAACATCTTGCTCGAAAAGCCATGAGTTATAGAAGAAATCAAGGATGAGATAAAGAAATTTATGGATTTCAATGAAAATGAAAACACTTCCTACCAGAACCTATGGGATACAGCCAAAGCAGTGCTCAGAGTTCAGTTTATCTCAATAAATGCACACATCTGGAAGTAAGAAAGAAATGAAACCCAAAACTAACCCTACAGCTTGAACAGGTAGAGAGAGAACAACAGAGAAACTACTCAGGCACCAGAAGAAAACAGATCATAAAGATTAGAGCAGAGCTAAATGAATTAGAGAATAGAAGAACAATTGAAAAAACTGAAAAGACCAAAAGGTGGCTTTTTGTAAAGGTCAACAAAATTGGCAAACCATTGGCTACACTTACTAAAGAAAATCAGAAAAGGAAACAAATAACCCAAATAAGAAACGAGAGGGGAGTTGTCACAACAGATCCAACAGAAATCCAAAATATCGTAACAGAATACTATGAAAGACTGTATTTTAACAAACTTGAAAACCTAGAGGAAATGGACAAGTTCCTAGATACATATGACCTACCAAAATTATCACAAGATGAAGCAGAACAACTTAACAAACCCATCACAAAGAAAGACATCAAAAAAGTCACCCCAAAACTAACAACCAAAAAAAGCCCTGGCCCAGATGGCTTCACTGCAGAATTCTACCAAGTTTTAGAAAAGAGTTATTTCCAGTACTACTGAGACTACTTCACAGTATAGAAAGGGATGGAATACTCCCAAATTCATTTTATGAAGCCAGCATAACCCTGATACCAAAGCCAGGGAAAGACCCAACAAAAAAGAACTACAGATCAATATCATTCAGGAATCTAGATGCAAAAATGTTCAACAAAATTATTGCCAATAGAATACAACAACATAGCAAAAAAATAACCTATCATAACCAAGCTGGGTTCATATCAGCTATGCAAGGCTGGTTCAACATCAGAAAAACAATTAATCTAATCAATAGCACAAAAGACAAGAATCACCTTTTTATCTATTGACACAGAAAAGGCATTTGATAAAGTCCAACATCCATTCATGCTAAAAACTCAGCAAAATAGGAATAGACGGCAAATTCCTCAATGCAATAAGAGCTATTTATACAAAGCCAACTCCGTAAGTCATCCTGAATGGAGAGACTGAAACAATTTCCCTTGAGAGTGAGAACTAGACAAGGATGCACAGTCTCACCTCTCCTTTTCAACATTGTGCTAGAAGTTCTAGCCAGAGCAATTAGACAAGACCAAGAAGTAAAGGGCGTGTGCATCAGCAAAGAAGTAAAAATTTCCCTATTTGCAGATGATTCAATTGTATACGAAGAGAATCCTAAGCCCAGCCAAAGCCAAGTGCCGTGGAATCCATAAATGAACTACTCAAACTCATCGAGTTCAGCAAAGTCTCAGGATACAGGATAAACATAAGTAAATCAGTAGGATTTCTTTATACCAACAACAAGATTATTAATGAAGAAATCACCAAATCAATACCATTTACTATACCCCTAAGAAGATAAAGTATCTAGGAAGAACTCTAACCAGAGAAATATCAGACCTTTTCAAAGAGAACTACAAGATCTTACTACAAGAAACTAAGAGAGACTTACACAAATGGAGAAACCTATCCTGCTCATGTATAGGAAGACCTAACATTGTAAAAATGTCTATTTTATCCAAAGCAATTTACTTATATATTGCAATCCCAATACAAATTCCAGTGACATTTTTTAATGAGATGGAGAAACAAATCACCAACTTTGTCTGGAAAGGGAAGAAGCCCTGAATAAGTAAAGTGCTACTGAAGAAGAACACACGGGGAGGCCTCTCAGTCCGATTTTAGAAACTATTACACTACCACAGTTGTCAAAACAGCCTGGTCCTGGCACAAAAAGAGAAAGATAGATCAACGGAACAGAATTCAGACCCCAGAGATGACACCATCTTTCTATGAACAACTGATATTCAACAAAGGCCCTAAGATATTAAGCTGAGGTAAAAAAAAAATTTCTTCAACAAATGGTGCTAGCAAAATTGGATATCTATCTGCAATCAATTGAAACAAGACCTATATCTCACAACTTATACAAAAACCAACTCAAACTGGATAAAAGATCCAAACATGAAATCTAAAATGATAAAGCTCATCCAAGAAAAAGTAGGAACAACAGTGGAAATTTTAATACACAATGTAGACAGTCTTCAAAATCTATCAAACAAACTGCAAACAACAGAAAATAGATGAATGAGAACTACTAAGAATCAAACACTTTGGCTCATCCAAAGACTTTACTAATGGAACTAAAAAGGCCATCTACAGAATGGGAAAAAATATTTGGCAACTACAGACATCTAACCTCCATAATCTATAAGGTACTAGAAAATATCAATAAGAAAAGGATAAATCATCCAATGAAGCGATGGGCAAAGGAGATGGACAGACATTTCTCTAAAGAGGAGATCCAGGCAGCCAGAAAACACATGCAGACATGCTCACGATGATCAGTTATTCAAGAAATTAAAATAAAAACTACAATAAGATAGCATTTCACTCCAACAAATTGGCCATAATCCAAAAAACACACAACAAATGCTGGAGAGGCTGTGGAGAAATTGGAACTCTCTCGACGGCACTTGGCTTGGCTTGGCCTACACTGTTGGTGGATTGCAAAATGGTGCAACTGGTTTGGAAAGCAATCTGGCACTTCCTTACAAAGTTGGGTATAGATATACCATTTGACCCAGTAATTCCACTGCTCAGAATATATCCTACAGAATCAAGGCCATTCACACCTACAGAATCAAGGCCATTCAACTGATACATATACATGAATGTTTATTGCAGCACAGTCCACAATAACAAAAAGATGAAATCAACTCAGATGCCCAACAACAAAGGAGTGAATAGGTAAACTATGGTATATAAACTCAATGGAACACTACGCAATGATAAAGAACAACGATGACTTTCGGAAACATCTCATAACCTTGTTTCAATTGGAGGACATGTTGAGTGAAAGTAGTCAGCAACAAAAGGACAAATATTGTAGGAGACTCCTATGATAAGAACTTAAAAATAGATTCATTCATAGAAGAAAGGACTCTTTGACGACTACAAGAGTTGGGGGGGAGGGTTTAGATTAGATAGTTGTTATAAATTTGGTTGGGTGAAATCTGTGACAGCACACATTAAAAAGAAGATCCTTATTAACTGAACTTCAACGTAAGATGATTACTTCTCCCGTCTTAACCCAATATCGCAAAGACAGAGTAGCTGGGGTGGGGGGCCAGAGACCACACTTTCAGGGGAAATAGAGGCCAATTGGCACAACTAGCTTTTTGCTAAGAGAGCCTTTTGCACCCCACATCTGTGAGTGGCATCTGGGGTCTCAGAAGCTGCCAAGCTGCCATCTGAGGGCACAGCAAAAGGTCCCAACTCAGCAGGAATGGATGACCACCAAGGACCAAAATGTCATGAGAGAATGAGAACCCAGAACACAGAGAGATTCATGTGAGTGGGTGACTACATCAACTTGTGATGGCAAGAATTGGATGGTGCCTGGCCACCACCAAGAATAGCCTTCATGGAGCTCGCACAGTTGAATCTCACTGACAACACAAGACTGCAAAAGGGGTACACCCTGAGATCTCCATTAAAAGATTGCAACTGATGGTCCATGGGCCTGTGGGTTCCCCTGGGAGCGTGGCCCCTGGCCCTGATGCTGCCCCATCCATATATCATAACAGAGGTCAATTCTTCCAACAGGAATGGATTGGACTTGGTGACTCAGAGTGACCATATCGTATGTGCACTTTATGGTTCTATGTATCTACAGTATGTTGTCCTGCTGACCTCTTACTGGAAGTGTGGGAGTGGGTGAAGAGGAGATAGGAGATTACTGGGAGGACAAGACATGTACGGAGCAGAGAAGAGTGTGCTCCCCTGGGTAGGGACAGTAGTGGGAGCTGCATATAGATGGACATGCAAATTTATATGAGAATGTACATTGTCATTCAATCATAAAATAAAAGAAAAAAGGAGAAAAAAAAACCCAACAAAAACAACCTGTTGCCAGTGAATTGACTGTGACTCAAAGTGATCCTACAGAACAGAGTAGAACTTCCCCACATGGTTTCCAAGGAGAAGCTGGTGAATTCAAACTGTCAGCCTTTTGGTTAGCAGCCAAGCTCTTAATCACCATGCTACCAGGGCCCCACAGGACATATGGTAAGTTTGCAAGGCTTTTTGATGCTTTATGGATATGTAAGAAACACAGTTCTGTCAGATGGAACACTTTTAATTGTCACTTTATGGTACATATAAAGACAGAAAACATTTCTGTTGACAGTCATGCTCATTATAAAATCATCCCTGGGTTCTCAGTCAGTTGAGCTAGAGTCTTGTTTTTCCAGTAAAAACACACTATTGAACACCCTACCTAAACATAACTATCACCTCTGTTGTTTCAAATTTCATCTCAGAAACTACAAGTGTCCATAGGAGCTACTAAAAACCATATTTTTCATTGCTAGCACATGCAACTATTTTGAATTTGACATCTCTAAAAATGAGATAACACCTTCCAATCTCTCTGAGTCAAGAGGCAACAGTGCCATAGTTACCACTGCCTGAGCACACATGACCTTGGTCATCATAGCCATCCACAGTGCCATTACTTCATTTGAGTTGTGAATATTTGGGAGATTAATATATGGTGAATTTAATTGCTTTTTAAATGTCCTATGATTCAGCACTGACACTCAAAATACTATTATGTATAGATATCACGGGAACAGTAGGTGAGCATATAGGGATTTACTTGTTTTTCCTGTTGCCTGGTTAGACAATTTCACTTGTTTAAAGCTCCTGTCAAAATGGAGAGTCAATGTTGCACGCTAACTGTATTTATTATCTATTAACACATTAACAAATTATCCCAAAATCTAGTGGCTTAAAACAATAAATATTACTGGGGATCATGAACATGGAAAAAGTTTGGCTAGATGGTTCCAGCTCTGGTTCTCTCATAAGATTGAGTCCAAGCGCTCACCCAGAGCTCTAGTCATCTGAAGACCTGATTGGCACTAGAGAGAGTGCTTTCAAGATGGCTCACTCACATGGTTGTCATTAGGGGACTTCAGTTCCTTAGCATGTGGGCATATCCATAGGGCTGCCTGAATGTCCTCACAATGTGGATGGTAGCTTTTTCCAGAGACACTGATCCAAGAGGAACAAGGTAACCAACATGGAGAACACATCGGCTTTTTAGGACTGAATTTCCTAAGTTGCACACAATTGCTTCTAGTTTATACGGTTTATTAGAAGTGAGTCACTAAATTAAGCACACATTCAAGGGAAGATGTATTAGGGTACTCCTCTTGAGTGGAAGACTATCAAAGAATTTGTAGCCATATTATTTTTAATGACCAGAAAATTTTCCGGTAATACTTGGTAAGATTAAGAAAGCACTGGCGGTAGAATGGACATTAGTGGCTTAGAAGAAACAAGGGGGCATTCTTTGAAGAAATAATGCATCACCAATACCCCTGACAGCACCAAAAAACCAGAAAAAACCCAGTGCCACTGAGTGGATTCTGTGCCATAGTGACCCTGTAAGAAAGAGAGGAACTGCCCTACAGAGTTTCCAAGGAGTGCCTGGTGAACTGGAACTGATGCCCTTTTGTACAGGCACAACACTTAACTACTGCATCACCAGGGCATCCAGAAGATGACATTTTGTGACAAAACATAGACATCAGTTACTCAGAGTTTAAAATTGACTTAAAAGAGTCATATTTCGAATGCAGAGAATTTTTAGGATTATCTCAAATAGCTTATTTTGTGATTTTCCCCCTTTTTCATAGGCATAAGGAAAAACTATAAAAGCCCGTATCTGAAGAAACAGCTATTTCAATAAGTATAAAATATAAAATTTACATACTCAACAAATATATTATTATAGTTTGAGAGTATTTTTTTTTCCTAATGATAACATTAGTAGCTTCCTAGATACAATGGAATTTGGTGTCAGTGGTAGATTGCATCATTTGGCCTTGAGTTTTCACATTCTATAATGTGACTTGATTTGGTCAATAGGATGTTTGCAGACACAGGCAAGCAAAGGCTTGAAAGAGGCCTTGTATGTTTCCACTCGTTTCATTGTCCTTCTGTCATTTCCACGAGAACATGCCAGGACTAGCTTGCTGGAGGATGAGAAAAAGTGGAGCAAAGACAAATTCCCCACAGGTACTGCTTGAAGGTAGCCTGCAGCACCCTACAAACAGCCAGCTCCCAGACATGGGTGGGAGCTCAGTTCTGAATAGCAAAGCCACCTATCTGATCCCCTCCTGATCTAGGTATTTAAGCAATGTTTATTGTTATACGCCCCTGGGGTTTTGTGGTTGTGTTTCTGCAGCATTATTGTGACAATGATTAACAAAATTCCCTTAAAAGGGTGTATTTAACACTTAATGTGCTAGTTTCTTTCCTATGATTAGTTGAACTAATTGTCTACGTTTCCAGTGAGATACTAGAGTACCTTGGAAACTTGTCCCATAGCTAGATATATCCATCATTCTTTCTTTAAAATCATAAAAACCATATAGACAGGGCTGCTTAGTGATGGCATCCTTCTGCCCCTTAACATTGGGAGCAGTGTACATTCAAAATATATTAAAAAGAGGGTTTCAGTGCCAGTGGGTCCTTACTCAGCCAAATCAGTTTACTAGATTGAAAGAGAACTGAATTAGCTAAACTGACTTATTTCATGTTAGGCATAAACAACTAGTTAGACAACCACCTAAAGTCAGAATTCTAGAAGTTATAAAAGCTAAATCACATATATTGAGTAAAAGATAATGGTGGAAAGGAAGATTACCATTTGCTAATAGTCCATTGTTTACCAGGCACTTTAAATCTATTATCTGTTTAACTGTCATAGAACTTTAAAAGTGAGTGGAATAAAGATCACTATTTTTGATAGCCTTACACTCTTGTTAATAAAAAAACTGCCATTTCCTCTGAGGGAGTCATTCCTCTTCCACATTGTATTGTTCTGGTGGCACTTACTGCTACAGTTTCTTTACTACCCTGAAACTACCCAGAAATGTGGACAGGATGTCAAAGTTGGCCAAAAGAAAATTCACATGCCATCAGGGTGGCTCTCACTCACAATAACTCTATAGAATAGTACATGATTTTCCAGGACACAATCTTTGCAGGAACAGACCACCAGGTCTTTCCTCCTGCAGAGTCACTGGTAGCTTCCAACCTCTGGCCTTTCAGTTAGCAACTCAGCACTTAACCATTGCACCACCAGAGATCCTTCAGATCTATACAAAAAAACCAAACCTGTTGCCATTAAGCAGATTCTACCTATAAGACAGAGTAGAACTGCCCTAGAGAGTTTTTCATTAGAAGCCATAGCTCTTAACCACTGGACTACTAG
Organism: Heterohyrax brucei; assembly: GCA_028571685.1. Lineage (NCBI taxonomy): Eukaryota > Metazoa > Chordata > Mammalia > Hyracoidea > Procaviidae > Heterohyrax > Heterohyrax brucei. The sequence goes on along the minus strand of CM053142.1, from coordinate 100,440,122 downwards.
GATCCTTAAGCCTGCGTTAGTTCAAATTGACAGAAAGCCTATCCTTAAAATGTGCAGATGATTCACATCCCTGCTTTCCCACTTCTCCATCTCTGATACCAGCCTCACACATCACATTTTCTGTCTCTGGTCCTAAACACCCAGAGTTAGCTCTTTACAAAATGACTGCCTACAAAGCCCTCATCAGTCAAGCAGCCACCCAAAGCTGAGATGTTTACAGAGTAGTACTCTATCCTTCTAATCAACAGCCAAATAGGTGGAAACTAGATCCTTCTGGCCCTCACTGCCCTCAGTGGGCCTGATAATTCACTAGACAGACTCACAGAACTCAGGAGAAGGGCTATACTCATTACAACTTTTACGTAAAACCAAAAAAGGAAATACACAAAGACACGCATGGGTGACATCTAGGAGAAGTTTTTGGCATGGAGATTCATGTTTCCAGACATGTACTGGCCCTCCCACCTGCATTATCAGTGGAGAAACCCAAAAGAAGCCCCAAGGCCTGGCATCTATTACCACTGGAGCCTTAATGCATATGCATTATTGAGGTTTTAATGCATAGTCAATATTTGATTTAACCATTGAAGATGCACAGCTGATTCCGTGGTGCTCTCCTCTCCCTTTCTCCTGAAGTTAATTTATTAAATGTGGTCCTTGAGTTCCCACCTCATTTGCACATGCTGTGAACTGTTGCCTACTTGTTTTACAAAAACAAAGACATCTTGGATTGCTGAAGAATTCTAAGGCATCTTTTCAGAAACCAGAAACAAAATACAAAATCTTATGTTTTGTCCTACAACACCCAACTTTCAGATTGGAATGAGGAATCTACCTGTAAACTAAACGAGGATAATGCAAGTCTTTAATGAGTCTTGACGTCTGTACTAGATCAGAGAGAAATATACAGACAGAAAGAGAGAGAAACAGAGACTACTATTTTTGGACTTCTGATAAAGAGGAGGAAACCCTGGGGATACAGTGGTTAAGAGCTACAGCTGCTAACCAAAAGATCTACAGTACGAATCCACCAGGTGCTCTTTGGAAACTCTATGGAGAGTTCTACTCTGTCTTATAGAGTCATTATGAGTCAGAATCAACTTGATGGCAACAAGCTTTTGGATCAAGAGTATGTAGGCTTTGAATACTTAACGTCCTTATTTCCTACCACAAGGAAAATGAAGACAAAGCTCATGCAAGAGAGAAGGATAGCAAACAGATGGAGAGAGAGCTTCCTGAGAACATTATTTAAGCTTTTATATTCAGTACATCTTTGCGATCTCTTTGCTTTTATCAATAGATCCCTGTTTTTCCTCCCTTAAATTAATTTTAGTTGGTGACTGTCACTTGCATTTGAAAGAATCCTAATTTAAATTGAAGAGTATTATCCTCACTGGATCTCTGGTGGCACAGTTTAGTTGCTGAACAGAAGGTCAGCAGTTTCAATTTACCAGTTGCTCATTGGAAACCTTACAAGGCAGTTCTAGTCTGACCTTTAGGGTTGCTATGAGAAAACTGAGGATCAAAAACGTTACATTACTTGTCAAAGTTCTCATAGGTAATAATGTACAAAATTAAAATGTTAAAAGAGGTCTGTACAATTCCCATTTTTTTGTTTTTTGTTTTACTAATCTATATTAAAAAACAACTTACATGGAGTAAAGTTCACTCTTCTTGGTGCATTTTATGAGTTTTGAAAAACACGTGTAGAGTTACCCAGAGAAATAATGACCACCACTCATACAGATACATACACACCAATGCTTATTGTAGCTGTCTCCACAACAGCAGAAAAGATGGAAGCAACCTAGATGCTCGTCAACAGACGAATGGTTAAACAAACTGGGTGCATTCATACAAAGCAATAACACACGATGATAAGAAATAACAACAGCCTAGAGAAATACCTGTCAGCACGGGACCATCTAGAACACATTATGCTCAACAAAATTAGCCAGATGTAAAAGGGCAAATTTTGTATGAAACCATTATTACAAGGACACAACAAATCATTTAAGCACAGAAGAAATCAGTCTTTGACGGTTACAAGGCTAGGGAGGGAGGGAGAGAGATTTCTGCAAGTTAGATAGTGGTTAAGATTAGGGTTGGGTGTAGGATCTGACAGTACATTAAAAGAGGGGTACCCATAACTGCTCAATTTCAAAACCAAATTGTTCCCTTAATACGGCTCACCTCTTTGGAAGAACATAGAAACAGGGTCAGGGATCAAGCGACCATGTTCCCAGGAGACAACCATACTAGCTGGCATACTCAAGCTTTTTTTTTCTCTCTTTCTCATAAGAAAATGCTCTGCATATCACCTGGGTGAGTGGCATCTGGGGTCTTAAAAACTTACAAGCTGCCATCTAAATAGCACCAAATAGTCCCAATCTGTGTGTATGTGTCCTCACTTCTGCATATGTGTGTATATTCTTTTTTGTAGGATCCTTCAGAAATTCAGCTTAGTTAACAAGCAATATTTATTCCATGCACATAGAAAACTTCTAATACAAACCTTTTAAAAGTGCATTTAAACTTTAGGTTAATTGAAAACACAGTTATTATTTCTTGGGTAACAGTAATACATTTATTTATTTCATTATAATTTGTTTTCATTCATAAAAAGGACAAAGCACAGTTCTATACTACTCCATTGAAAAAAATGATAAAAAATAACTAAAAAATCAATTTGATATCATCAGTATCAAATAAAACTACTATCACCTTTCTTTAAATACAAAGAAACAGATGTCTCTAGAACTATATAAAGTTGAATTAAGAATCTCGCTTCTTAAAGCAGATGACACAGTAGTTAGTTTGATAACAGTTTAAAACTGATGGTCCCAGTCAAATTTGTACAATTGCAGGAGGGAATGAAAGGCTTGAGTTATCAGAATAGAAGTGATTTTAATCTACTGTATATTTGCCACAAATTTAAAATTAAACCATCTCCAAACTGTTTTCTTCTACCTTTCAGAACCATTTCAGACAAAATTTAACCAGTTTTCCTCTTTATTACCATACATTAGAAATAAAAGGCAAGCATGCATATAGGTAAAAAAAAAAAAAATTTGTTGGTTATATAAAAATGCCCAACATGAGACACACTCAAAAAAAAAAAAAAAATTCCGAAGTGTAACAATGAAAAAAAAAAAACATTTATACAGATGGATTACATAATATTTATTTCCCTAAAGTGTGGATACATTTTGTTTGTTTTCCAAACAATTAAATATTTTATGAAATCCAAAAATAGTCTTAAGACTGCGGAACCTACTTGCACTGGGAAATCATCCATTTCATTTATTTTAAAAAGTTTCATTTTATAACAAAGAGTTAATGTAAACCAATGAAATATTTATTCGTATTTTTACAATGAAAGTTCTAAACATTTACACATAGATATATAGTACAAAAATTATACAAATTAAAGAAAGAGGGGTAAAGTAGTAATAGATCTGTTTTGCTTCCTGTAAATATTTTTTATTTTTTTATGAACCTATAAGGTATCCTTTCTAAAAAGATAAACTCTATTTCTAATTAGCTAGCAAGGTCGTGCTAATAAAATAGGTTTCTACCTCTTGAAGCATCATGGCACTATTTCACAAGCCAGCTAATTCTTTATTACTCAATTTCTTTCACATCCATACTCAAATACATTTCCGTGCACACCATGAAGAACGAAGAAATGTGTGTCTTCCTTTTCACAATTTATATAAACCCAAAGCGCAAACACTTGGGAGACAGTATCATCTCTGACACTTGGTCCTCCCATGGCCTTCAAGTTTTGCATCCCTCCCAGTTTTGCATACTCTTCAAAGAACCATTGGCAACATATTGATTTGGTATTTTTAGCCAGTTTTCAGTATTGCATTGAAACGGGAAATGAGTTTAAGACTAAAATTTTAAAAGTTAGAAATACTGTAGCTTTTCAATCTATAGACAATTTCTTGATTCCATACCTTCAGTAAAAAAAGAAAAAAAAAGATTATACTTAGGAATGAAGCACAAAAACAAAGATATTAGAATATCATTAGGTGATTCTGATATTTGCCTAACTATCATTTAGTCCTAGCTATGTAAAGACAGTCACATCTCTATAAAAAAATCCTGGAAGCACTCTACTTTTCAGAATTCTTCCACATGTGAATAAAAACAAGTGATATGATGATACTCGAAATAAGAACTCTGATTTCTGATGCTTGAAATTAATAAGAAAAGCACAAAATAATTTCACAGAATACTAAAATAAAAAAACTTCATACAATATTAAAGACACAAAAGATATTACTGCCTATGAAAATCAACTAAGAAATTATTTACTTTGAAAATAAGAACATTGACAATAAATCTGGAATTTGAATTTCAATATTAAAATCTTTTCAACTCATTCAGTAAAATGATTTGGTAATAGAATTTACACCAAATGTATCTGTTATAGTTTTTTTTTTTTGTTAAAAGAAAACTCAAAATGTCATGAATGATAGGCGCCATTCAAAGATATGCTGGACCCAAAACAGAGTGGATAGATAGTACAAGAGACTGAATTACTCTTACATTTACCACATACAATCAACATTTCAACTCTATTATATTTCACGACTCGTTATTACATTTGAAGCACCTGTGTATGGTGATTTTAGTTTCACTCTATAGCCTATAGTATTGAACACTGTAACTTGTCCCATTGAATTAAATCATGCAACTGTCACAGAATCAAGTTAAGTGGTTTATAAGGCATATTGGAACGAGTTAAAAATCATTTTTATATCCATTTAAAGAAAAGTTTATTCTTTTGGATGAAGGGGTTCCTGAATGCCTCAGTCAAAACATGTGTTGTAAATCAGCTGGATAGTTTCCTAAAGTATAATTGATTCAGCTAGGATGGAGCTGCAGGAATTGGAAGAAGTTGAAATCCTCACAGAAATGATGGGTGCTCATTGAGCTGGATTGGGAACAGCAGCTGTCACACCACATTCAGAATTCAAAGTAGACAAGAATGCCAAGGGCAGGCAGCAGGAAGCCCAGGAGTCTCGGTGATAGGGCAGATGCACCTGGAAGGGAAACCAAAAGTGTGTATGTCATTTCACTGGTAATGGTCACTGCTGCTCTCTCAGTTTGCTTTGAGCAATGACAGACTGACCAGCCCTGAACACCAAATGCTTCCTTCTATTCTTAAGTGACTTATGGAAATCAAAAATGCTTGCTCCAAAATGTTTGAAATGCTGTGTGTGAGTCTGTTTACTGTACATTCAACACATTCATATGTAAATCATATTAACCAAGACACACGTTTATGTTGCCTCGATGGTCCAGCAGTCCCAAATTTCTGACCGAATGCAAAAGATCTTTGAAAGTAAAAACCATATGTGAGCTTTAGAAAAAAAAAAAATTGAAAAGGATGCAGTAAAAATACTAACAATATTACCAGGGATAATGACATCATACATCATACACATGCTGTTAAGATCTTATATGATTTCTTATTCCAGTGGTTTTAAAACATCTGTCTGTCTGCTTACACACAATGACTTCAGGAACGTATTTTTGGTAATACTGAGTAAACTTTTACTCTATTTTTTCACCTGAGTAAATTGCTCAGAGCTATTATGCTGTACACTAAAAATAGAAATGATATGTTACACTATGAATTTATATTACATATTGAGTGCTACTCAGAAACACTATTCCTATAGTAAAGGAATTTTATGGGTCTAGATTCTATCACACTGAATTTTTGGGAAAGGTTAAAAATTGGAACCTAGAAGCTGCATGCTTTCTTTCTGCTCTATCTGTTAGGCACTATCTTCAAAAACACAGTATTGGAATGTGTGAAAAGGTGAAAAATACAGTCAATGGCTTATGAGTGTAACAGGATTCTGTCAATTTTGGCAATTTATTCTCTAAATTTGAAACCTTAATTCATTATTATATATCATAAAATGGCCTCAAACAGTCATTTCTTTGGAAGATTCTTCTCATATTTCTGGAAGATTTAGGACACTTTCTCCAAATCTCTCATTAAGAGTACATTTATGATTCCTATAAAGTGGAGACTGGCAAGTCCACTTGCGTGACTGCATTCCACCATTGCCCTATTAGCAGCGTTTGGTGTAGTGTGGAAAACATAGGGGGAAATTCATTATCAGACAGACATAGACAATAGAGTTCCTGACACGAGCAAATCAGCAAGGGCCAAAAAGGGAAGGCAGAAATGCAAGGCCAGTTAAATGACACTCAGATAGTTGCTTATAGTCTCATTAATACAGATGCTGCATAACATCACTATCAATCGTAACAGTAAAATTGACAATTACTATGACAGTTGTCATTTACCATTGTACAGCGATGAGGTAGAAACTATAAAGACTCTTTACATATGGTCTTGACATTAACACCTCCACAGCCCAGAATGGTAGGTCTTATTATCTTGATTTTAAGGGTTACCTAATTCAGATTTGGGTAAAATGACTTGCCAATGGCCAATGGAAGGCAGAGCCAAAATTATATCTCAGATTTGCTGGGCTAGGAAAACCATGCTTTTTCTTTGTCTTTGCCACTATTCTGCAGACAACTTTAGAAAGGGAACAGTTCTAAAAACGTGTAAGGACATTATAGCCAGTACTCAGTGTGTCAAAATAAGAACACAGAAGGACAATCAGTGCTGTATTGGAAAGGACACACTATCACCTAAGCTGTTTCAAACAAAAGGTTGTTTTTTTTTTTTTTTTTGTACTTTCTTTTTAAATCCAGATTATTTTTGAAATTCTCCACAGCCCACAGATTATTTTATCCCTATAAAATGCCTAGTAACAAACCTTAATCACACAGTAGAACATTAGCTTTCAATGCCTGACCTAATTTAAACGATCTGTCTTGAAGACCTTTGTTTGAGTCTGAATGCAGACTGTCGGCAGTGCTCTCTCCTTTGGCCACAAATTACATCATTGATGGGTACACGTTCCTATGCTTGTCTGAACTGGTGGGTTGGTGCAGTATAATCTGTGGCCACAAACAGAAGTGCAGCCAACTCTGAATGCCATCGTGAAATCTTGGTATTAGAATGAAAACCAAACAGAGTTTCAAAATTTGTGGCTTTAATGTCAGGATCTCTGATTTATTTAAAATAAACTCTTCGTGTTTATGTCTGTTATATTTAATTTCTCTAATGGCTCAAGCTTATGTAATTGTGGTCTTCATCTTCAATTCTCTTCCACATTCCAAGCACAAATTAGAGACCTGACTAAAATACTAAAGTCATTCCAACTGTGGGATCTGTATATTCGAGGGACTTTTCAACATACATTCATTTTCCATCTAACAAAATATATACCATAATATTGTCATAGAGCCTAATTTCAGTGTTTCCAGTGTGTATAGTATGCATATGTTTATATTTTGCCCTATCCTTATCTGTTGATTATCAAACATGAACAAATCGTCAGTCCTGTCTATCATCATATCCTAGCTGAGAAAATGCAAGACTAACTCAGATTACCAAATCCCTTCCATTGGATTGAAAAACAAATTTTTAACCTGTATTTCCCAGACTTACTACTTCCTTCAAGAGGGGATTTCTGCTACAGTGAGAAACACACCAAGAACAGAAGTTTCAATCAACAGCTAGATAGCACTTAGCAGTCTCTGCAGGTTTTATAAGTACGGAATCACCCTACTCAGTTTTTAATACACATCTCCTTTGTGACTTCACATTTGGAATCTGTTGTCTAATCTAAGTTGCCACTGCTTGGCTATTGCTGACAATGCTGGGACACTTAGAATCTTCCCCTCTCGGTATCTCCTTTTGTGCCCGTAACTGTTAAAATGTCAATATTGTCATCAACTTCAGGACAAGGATTAGATCAAAATCATATTTTCATCATTGTGGACTAATGCCATTGTCAGCATAATAGGACATACTCAGTCTATGTTGTTGAGTGCTGTTGAGTCAACTCCCACTCACAGCAACCCTGTGTGACAAAAGCAGAGCTGCCCTAGAGGGTTTCCTAGGCTGTCATCTTCACAAAATTAGATCACCAGGGCTTTTTCCTGTAGAGCTGCTCGATGGACTCCCACCTCCCTTTCAGTCAGCAGCTGAGATCAATCCACAATAACAATAATAACAATAAAACGAGTAATTCTTCCAGTGGTAGGTCCTGAACTTTGTTCTAGTTATGGAACACAAGGTGGGAGAGAAAGCAAATCGGGTGAGATAAGGGCGCCTAAGGAACAAGACAAGGAAAGGAAAGCAGTTTAAGGAAACTGATGTGACTGTCCTTGAAACCTTGATATTGCCTTTCATTTTGTAAAATCTCTCTTTTAGGTACTTGGGGCCAGGAAGTAGATTGCCCTTTACTAAATCTTTTCCTTAGGAACATTTTTTGTTTGTTTGTTTGTTTGTTTCTTATTTCACAGAGACAATGTAGCAAATCTACAGCATCAGAAATGCATTTGTTTCCAGCTTTCTTGGTAGGACATTGCTTTTGATTCCTTTCTGGCCTTAGGGAAGAGAGCGTTTTGGTAAACTGGTTCAGTCCCCACTGCCTAGAGCCACGCTCGGTATACATTAGGTGGACTAGGTAGACAGCGGTGGGTGTTTGCTGCGGGAAGTCGTTGAGTTTAATAAAAACACTGCTGGGAGAGAAGCAGCTCCGTCTTCGGTATTCACAGTGCAGAGTGTCATGATGATGGCAGCTGGTTTTAGTGACGTAAAAGAGTGAAAGCCCCTCTGGGACTGAAGGACTGAAAATCAGCTCATACTGAAACAAACAAAGCACACCTGTCTTTAACTAAACAGGGTGATAGGGACAAATGTGTTGATGGTGTCAGTGGTAGTAGAGTTGGCTACAACACATGCTGGCTTCATGCACAACAGGATAAAGTGCCACCCAGACTTACACCGTCCCCGTTGGACCATGCTGATCCGCCAGGTTCTCCCCGGCTGATTTGCTGAAGTAGATCGTCAGGTCTTTCTTCCCGGCCCGCGTTAGATGCTCAGCACTTACTGAAACCTCGTCAGCACCATAGCAACCTGCAAAGCTTCCTGAGGTCCACCGACCAGGAGAAAAACACGAACTGCAAAGTCAGTGGGAACTACTTCTAAGGTCATGAAACTCTGGTTAGGTGTCATTAGGAACCCTTAAATGAGCAACTAATTCTTTCTTATTGATGGCTCTCCTTTGTCCTACTTTACTTTTCCCATCTATTATTCTTGCTAAACTGCTTCTAACTTGTGACCGCTCCAAACCATATTTTAATTTCTGTTTCTCCTATTTGCATCTCAGAATTAGCAACCGGTCAGAGCTACTTTCTGCTACCCTTAGGCTGTCTTGAGAATTCTTCAGCAGGAACTCAAACTTGAACAAAAGACCCTCGTCCCTCTCGCTCGCTGATGCAGCATCCCATAGTGCCTTTAGGGCTAACTCCCTCACTCCATCCAGCTGAGCTCTCTGATTTTACCAGTTTATACAGGTTTATATTTAACGTTTGGGTGATTGTGCTTTAACAGAGCAGTTGGACAAATGTGATAATCAATAATCAGATCATGATTTCCCCTGTCCTTCAGGAGCCTTTACAATACCAGTTAATAGCTAAGAATAGGGACTCTGTGGCCAGGGAAACTGGAGCCCCAATCCTGCCTCTACTCTTTATAGGGTGGGTAGTCTGAAGTACATTCATTGATCTTTTAAAGCTTAGTTTTTCATGGAAAAAATGAATAGTGAACCAGTAGTTACCAATTGTTAGAACTGATAAAATGTGTCTACAGACAGTTCTTTCACATACATTATATGTGTACATACTTACATATATATGTATTTACATATATATATATATTAGCAGAACATTTCTTCAGAAGAAATGTTGTGTGGAAGCTCATCACTAAATTTGATGGGAGACAAGATACTTTATTGAAAGAAATGTTTGGGATTAGAGGCTAGCAGGCTTTTGTCTTTCCTATGTTCATGTATTCCACATCCCCAAACCTGTGGGATCTGTGGGGTTCTGCTTACCATTGTTGGAAGATAGCTACTATATTGAAACCATTTGACAGAATGTCTGGTTACTTAGAAACTCTCAGTGAATGAGGACACTATCTCTTGCTACAGAACAGCCCTGCAATTTTTGAAACAGGGTTGGATAAGAAAAGCAAGAACAACAATAGCATTACAGCAGGTGGCCCCTGCACACAGTGTTCATGTAAGATCCACACGTCTACAGACTGTTCCTCAACCACACAGGGCATTCTTTTCTCTTGGAATACTCTCTGTCCTATCAACATTGTACAAACTGAACTTTTCTGTAACAGCCTTGCTCATTATACTTCTAGTCTCAAAGTTGGGCCAATAAGAAACTAAACCCAAACACACTGCTGTCAGGTCGATTCTAACTCGCAGCAACCAGACAGCTAGAGTAGAACTGCCCCATAAAGTTTCCAAGGAACACTGGGCAGATTTGAATTGCCCACCTTCTGGGTAGCAGTTGTAGCACTTAACCAACATGCCACCAGGGTTTCCAGTAAGAGAGGGTCGCTTATTGTCAGTGTTCCATAAATACATATTGAAATTCAATGAATAAATTCTTTTGTGCCCTCCTCACTGAGCAAACAGCTGTTTATATGCAATTCCCTAAACACAGTACACTGTTCTAAGATTTGTCTTTTTTGTACATGCCTATTACTCTTTCTGGAATATAATTTTGCTGCTGTTCAATGAACTCTTACCATACTTTCAAAACCCTGCTTACCTAGCCCTGCTGATAAAGTCTTTCCCAACAGTCCTGCTTCTAAGACTTGGCAGCCCAGTCTCTGTATAACTGTATCTTGTACACATTTCTATTACTATACTCTCACTTAAAGAAAAAGAAAACAAAACAAAACGCTACTGTCAAATCATTTCCAATTTATAGAAACCCCATAGGATGGAACAGCACTAGTCTATAGCATTTCCAAAGCTGTAAATTTTTACACAAGCAGACTGCCACATCTTCCTAATGCAGCGTGGCTGGTGGGTTTGAACTGACAGATTTTCAGGTAGCATTCAAGTGCTTTAGCCACTGAGCTACCTGTACTTCTTATACTTTTCACAACCCAAAACCAAACCCATTGCCATCAAGTTGGTTTCCTCTCATAGCAGTGCTATACCTGGTATGACACAGAACTGCCCCATAGTTGCCCCAAAGAGCAACTAACAAACTGGAACTGGCAGCTTTTTGTTCAGCGGCTATAGCTCTTAACTACTGTATCAGTCATTTATCTCTTCCTTCTTAACTAGAGATTTAATTCAGTGAGGGCAGAGGTTGTGCCATCTGTACATACAAATTGCCTTTGTGTAGTCTAAAGCTTCACACGGAAGAGAAGACTTCCACATTTTGACAAGGAGCAGGTCACAAGTTCGGTCCACAAACTTTGGAAAACTGTCTTGTGACGAGTGCTCACCTCAGATATCCCATCTGTCTAGCTTGCCTTTCACATATTTTCTTATTTATTGAGGGTAATCAAGATAAGGAAAGTAAATGATATACAGATAGCACCCAAGTTGCAAGTGTCTGATTTAAGTACAAAAAGTAGTTATGTAAACCCTGGAGGCTTAGGGATTAAGTGCTATGACTGCTAACCAAAAGGTCGGCAGCTCATATCCATCAGGTGCTTCCTAGAAACTCTGTGCAACAGTTCTACTCTGTCTAGAGGGTCACTTTGACTCCGAAGTGACTTGATGGCACTGCGTTTGGGTTTGGTTTGGTGATAGGTATAATCAAACCTCTGTAAAGCTTATCTATTAAAAACTCCAGGTATAAATACAATGGTTCATAATAACAAATGGGAGGTACTTTGCAACACTGGTAAAAACATTATTATTAACACTATTATTAGTAAAAGACATGTTAGTGCATCTGGAAGGGATTCTTGAACGGTTTTTATGCATACAAAGGTACACTATATACTATATATTTGTGAGTGGGACTCTACAGAAATATCTTTGTATTCTTTTAAGACAAACTGTTGACTAATGACATTAGATATGAGCTGTACTTGGTACTGCTCTGACTTACGTACAAATTGGATGCAATGAGAGATTTAGGGATGGTACTTGTTCATAACCCAGGAACTGTCTGTATTTAGTTCCTGAAAGCTTGAAAAATAATACCTCAGTAAACAAACAAACAAACAAACAAAGCTAGCTTCTAGTCTTACAATATAATGTTGTACCTATCGTGAGTGGATCATGATGGTTACTGACAAAAAGGGTCTGGGGCTGTGAATAAAACCCATCGCTGTTGAATTAGTTCTGGATTTTAGTCAGATTTTTTTTTTTTCTCTTTAATCAGTAATGACTGTGATCCACTCAGGATGGGTGCAACATTAAATTCTAAGACTGGAAGCTAACTTTTTTTTTTTTTAATGTGTAGCATACAGATACATATGGTTATTTTTCTCTAAGATCTGGAATTCCAGTAGACATGAAGAGCACAGAAAGTAATTCTACCTAAGACACTTAAGTACTGTGGGTGGGTTTATATAAGGTCAGGATTTCTGATCATATTTATTTGTAGAGGTAGCCATGGGAAGAGGTTGGACCTATAAAGTCCATCAATCTTAAGAATTTAGTCTGAAGAAATGGTGAAGTCATAAAGAGCTTTGTTTTTGGAGTCAGCTATTTAGGAATTCTGGGCCAAACTTTTATTAGTTGTATGCCCTTTACTGAATTACTTAATTGTGTCTCCATTACCCCCTTGGATTACGAGCATTAAGTGAAAAAATTAGTGATCACTCTGCTTTCAGATTTGAATTGTACAACTGTCTGAGAACAAAAGCAGAATTAACTTGCCTGACTCATTTTTGGAAAGTATGCTTTAGCTGTGTGTCTTCCTTCTTGACCATTTTCTCTTCCATGACACCCCCTGTCCCCCAAGCTTCTTAGTCCTGCTTCAACTCTATTGACAGTGAAGGTAGGGAAGGGTTGAGACGTGAAACTTCAAACTAGAAAACCTACTTGCTAAGGAAACTGGCACTGAAGTTGTAGTTAAACTGTTTAATTTAGTGAAATTAAAGTTAAGATTTTCTTTAGATTACATACCAAGACAGTTATTTCAGCGAACACTTAAATGCTCACGAAGCATTACAGGAAGTATCTTTGTACACGGCAGAAGGATAAGAAATCTAGCTGGGTTTGCTTTAAGAAACTCTTATGGGGAAATGCTGAGGCAGTTTTCAATATGAAATCAATTATTTTAAGTACTAGTTTACTGACTTTTTACAAAATGAAATTATGAGTATTCACCTCAATGGGATTCAAAAGCCTCTGGAAAAGAAAGTTTTCTCAAAAGAGAAACTGGAAAATAAAATAGACTGGATCATTGACAAACAGGAGACCTTTTCTACCGTTGAACAATTCATTTATTGCCTCAGAATATCTGTTGTATTATACAGTTTGTGTGTATCAGCTTGGCTAGGGTTTTCTCTCTTTATGTTCTTTCTAACAGTAAAATACCAAGGTACGTGAAGGAGAAAAAAGACATCTTCAGATTGACTTTCTGTTCTGCAATAGCTGGCTGGATAACTTTGAGCCAAACAGGATATTTCAGTTCAGGACTTAGTTCTGGTCTTTAGGTTTTTTAAAAACAAGGATGTGAATTTGTTTTCTCCAAAATTGATAGGATTGAATGTTATAAGCCCTAAGTTTCCTGCTATGGCCATGAATCTATGATTCTAAGCAAACCATAATATGTTTAAGAATAGCAAGCACTGAGCCATGAAATTTGCAAACATATCTGTTCCATTTCCCTTTATTTATGATAATCAAAGTTGATATTAGTTTATGGATACATATTAAAAGCTTGATCATATAAGTGCTGGTGGCTTTGGTGGGTTTTTCAACCCAGTGACACCCACTAATCTTACTGCTCCCGCTTGTTTGGCAATTAACAAACCATATGCCAAGCAAAACAGTTTTGTTTGTTTTTTTTTCTTTTTTGGAAAGAGCACGGTTTCTGGCAGCTTCCCTGGCAGTTGTATTTTTTCCTTGTTGTTAAGTCTGGCACTTTCTCTGGGAGAGATTGCCAAGATGCCAGGATGCTTTTCTTCTTTAAGAAGAGAACACATTTGCACTAGAGAGACAGGTAGTTATTTGCCAGAAAATGTAAAAGTAACTTCTAACTGCCTACTGGCCAATAAGCACATATTCTAGAAACACAATTTCGATACTATTTTGGGGCAAGGTGAGACTTTAATGAGGGTTTTTTTTTTTTTTTTTTTTTTAAATCAGCTTATCTCAACATTTCAGACAAAGAATAGACTGAACGTGGAAACACAGAGTGAAGCAGGTGGTGCATGTACTTTATGCTTTTTTATATGTATGTATATATGTATACAAATATGAGGCTGTCCTTCTGGTTTAATTTTAGAGGAGAGAGGAGAGGATGGAAAGGAGGCAACAAGCATTGGTTGATTGGCTACTGGAAGTCAAAAGTGAAAAAGAAGATTTATGTCACAGGGTGAGGACAGCAGACAAAGTTTCAGAGAGGTGGGTACCTGGAGTTTTCTATGGAAAATTGACTTGGATTGTGAACTTTCACTTAATCACAATAAAAAATTTTAATAAATAAAATAATTTGAAATGTGTCTTTCTACTCCTTTAGAAATGGAAGGTAAAGTTTGTGACCCTTAAGAGGCCAGAAAGGCTAGGCTTCAGATGATATTCTTTTCTGCCATGTTCATGAAAACAAGTATTAAAGTATTCTCTTACCTGCTTCTATTCTGCCTCAACCACCATACCAGTAAAATCAGTTTTCAACTGACAATAAGGAAAGTCAGAGAGAAGTTCAAAGATTTGTGTGTTCCCCCACAGCACAGCTCTTTTGTGCTAGTCTGTTAAGACATTTGAGCACATACGTGCCTAAGGCTCCCTGGACAACTTCAGAACACACAAATGGGCTATTTTACACATCTGAGAGAATATTGAGGTCTATTGCCTGTATCTGCTCACTGCCCTTGCCCCATCTCCACACTCACTTGTGTTGTATTGCTCCGTCTACTTCTGTTTTAGGAGTCTGATGTATGTTTTGGACCATTTATGGTGAAGAGTCAGGGTGACATTAATTGGCTGTGGGATTCAATTATTGCTAAACTTACTATAAATATGTCTATACAAAAGAGAATTAATTTATAAATAACTTCCCACAAAGCCCACTGAATTCTTCTCCATGGAACTTTGAATAAATGATCATATTCTAGTTAATACCCACATTCAAGGCTGTGGTGGTCTACAGTGTTTGCTTGTAGAAGAGACAATGGAAGTCAAAAGCTGTACCCTATCATGTGGTTCTGGATGTCCCACCTATCCATTCGTAGGTCTGTTTTACATAGTCATATCTAAGATGTTAGGAAAGACAAAATGTTTTGAAAACACACAGTCACATGTCCATTCCTGGTTCAATATTTGTGAGGGGAAGTATTCTCCAGATCTTAGAATAGACGAATATATTACCCACCAAGTTTGCTTAGAACAGTATGAACTTCAAGACGGTGAGAGCTTCGGGGATAATGCTGAAAAACCTCTTTTAGCCAGTACTCTGAGTACTTCTCCTTAAAGTAAAAGTTGTATTTTAGTTTTACATGACACCTTAGTGTGATTTTAATTAGCAGCAATCATTCAAGCGACTTGCTTACTTTGGATGATTTTCGTTTCATGGACATGGTTTTATCAAATCATAGATGCAGATTCATTCCAAATTCAAATTTACTTCTGATTTTCTATGAAAACTAAAACCTTCACCTAACAATGGGGAAAACACTAAAATTTTAATATGCAGAGAGAAAAGGTATAAGAACACTGAAAGATTTCTTTAAAGTTACTTCATTTACCTATAACTGTTTAAGACAATCTGGCCCATAAGATAACAACAAATACCTCTTAAATGGGTTATTTTTATTTTTATCATGAATTAATTTTCTACTCTCTCCAAACCACAAACCAAACCCACTGTTGTAGCATTGATTTTGAGTCATAGCAACCCTGTAGGACAGGGCAGAACTGCCCTATGGGATTTCCAAGGCTCCAAAGTTGTCAACATTTGTGGAAGCCAACTACCACATCTGTCTTCTGTGAAGTGGCTGGTAGTCTCCAACTGATGACCTTTCGGTTAGCAGCAGAAGGCCTCAACCACCATACCACTAATACTTCTTTCTACTCTTTCAAGGTATTTTTTTTAAAAAAGCAATATTTTATTGTGTTTTAGATGAAAGTTTACACAGCAAATTAGGTTCTACTCAAACAGTTTTTATACAAAGCATTCTGTGCCATTGGTCAGAATTTTTACAATGTGTCAGCATTCTCACTGCTTCTATTCCATCTGCCATGTCCCCATTGATCTAGCTTCCCTTTTCTGCCCTGCTTTCTAATCTTTGCTTTCAGGTAAATATTGGTCTCATGTAGTTAACTGTTTAAGGGAAAATATTTCTCACAAGTGATACTGTTTATTTTATAAGCCCAATGTATTGTTGTCTAAAATGTGTCCTGTAGAAATAGCTTCAATTCCCAGTCCAGAGTGTACCTCAGGGGTTCCTCTAGTCTATTGGTCCAGTAGGTCTGGCCTTTTTAGCGACTTGGAGGCTTGTTCATTTCTCTCCCATTCTGTCCAGGACTTCTATTGTGTCCCTGGTGAGCACAGTCAGTCGTGGTAGTCAGGCAACATCTAGTTCTTTTGGTCTCGGGTTTGAAGATGTTGTATGTAGTTCATGTAGAATTTTAGTCCTGTGGACTAGTTTCTTCTTTGAGCCTTTGTTCTCCTTCATTCTATTTTGCTCCATATGAGTAGAGACCAACAGCTATGTTTAGATGGCCACTGATGGTATTTTAACTCACCAGATTCTACTCACCAAATTCAGATGTAGAACATTATTTTTGTGAACTACATTATGCCAATTGATTAAACTGTCCCCATCCCGAACATATAGTCTGTGCAGGGCACTTCAAAACATGTCATGTTATTTAATTCTTACAATATCCACTTGCAGCATGTGCCACTAACCTACATTTACAGACAGAATTGTAAGACTCCTATTTGCTCACTTATTACAAGGCAAAACTAAGAACTGAATTCAAACCTGATTGTAAGCCCAGGGCTATTTTTCTCTAACCCAAGGCTGCTTCATTAATATAATATTGCTTTAGAATAAGGTAAGTCATCCTTCCTTCATGTGACAAGTTGAAATTATCACCAGCATCTCATAACTCTGTGTCTCCACGACCACACCAGCCGAGTCTACTAAGTCCCCTCTTGGTTTTGTGTAGTGATTCAGTGACTTTGGAAATTTTCCCAGGGTAAAAGTCAGGCAAAAGTCCCATTTTATCTTTTTTGACTAATCTTTGGCTTTGGGGCTATGACAAATGAGTGACTCACCTGTTTGAGACAGTGTTTTGGTATTTCAGATTTTCCTTCCTAATAAGATCCTGCTCTGAATTGTTTGTCACCTTGGGGTCTTATTGCAGGATTTAGTGTCATCCATCTATCAGTGGGGATTAATTGTTGCCTCTGTATTTCTACATGAAGTTCTTAAAAGAAACCATCCAACTTGACTGAATTCCTACAACTACTAAGACAATTACAACCAGCTGGATCTTCCCTTTGTGCCTCCCTGGGAGAAATAATCTCTCAGCTGTTTCAACAACTGCCTATAATGTGTAAGAATGAATTAGCTGGAACTGAACACTGAATAGTCTAATGGCTTTCTAATAGATTGTGCTTTTTAAGTTTCTAATCCAAAGATACCAATAATTTTATTCACTTTGGGTTGTTTCTACATAGAATTTCCTATAATCTGTTTGTATGTTCTTTAGAATTCACTTTCTTTCTAGAAGGTTCACACTGAGCCATATTTTCATGGTGTTAAACTCTGACATTTTAAATTCTTCTCAAGATCTTTTTAGACTCAAAAATGTAGAAGAAGACAATAGTTTTGATCACTTCTGCAAAAAGAGTATTTATGAAATGAATAACAGTAGTTATTTCTTGCGAACCATCAGGAATTCTGGGAAATTCTTTAAGAAATCATTTTTGTGTATGTTGTACACATCAGATTTCCACACAGTGAATGAGAATTGGAATTGTCTCAACATCAGTATTTTTACCAGTACCGCCAATCTTGTTAGTTACTCCATCATAAATTTTTTGGTGTCTTTATTGCCCTTTTCCCCCATAAGATTTGAGTTTTATTTCTTTGAGTCTCTTGAAAATATACTTTATGTCTTTTGAAAATATATTTTATAACCCCCAACCCACTGCTGTTGACTTGGGTCCGACTCATAGCAACCCTAGAATGCACTAATGTATAAGCACTTTTTGAACAATTTTCCCAATTTTATGATTTTTCTTTAGATTTTATTGCCTCTCATATTTGAGATTTTTTTTTTTAAATATCTTGAAACACTATTTTGGTAGTTCTTTTGGTTACATTTTAATCATAAATGATGTACCAGTAATCTGATACATATGTCTCATAGTTTTTGAGGGTCAGTACATGTGCTGAAGACATTTATTATCTAAGTCTGTAAGACATTTTAATATATCAACATTGATTTAGATACTTTTTTTGACAGCTAATTGAAAAATACATTGGATCAAAGTGCATCACCAGATTCTTTGAATAGGATTACAAACATTTACTTATAACCTCACTTTAAAAAGATTTGGAAATAGTTTACAAAACTCTATAAAGCACGGTAAGGAAAAAATAAGAAAATCAATCGAAAAGAAAATAAGGTTAGGTGAAAAAAGAAGTTAGGAGATACAGATCTAAAATAGCAGCAGCAACATTAACTACTGTTACTACTACTACAACTATTTGTTAAGTGTTTATACATCTCTAGGTATGTTTAAATACATTTTGCTTGCATTATCACTGGTGACCATGGCAAGAATTACTTTGATAGAGTGACAGGATAAAAGTCTGAAAGGAAGGAATTCACAGGAAGACTTGAAAAGAGGAATCAAAGTGGTGATGATGGAGAAATGATTTGCTCAGTTTTGTACCAAAGAAAAGAAGAGGATTAGCAGACTTTATCAGCACAGATACTGCTGTCCTAAGAATTCACAGTCTCCAAGTACATCTAGACTCAGGCCTCTCTATGAGCTAAATGTTCTCCAGGAGTCTGTCCTCTGTGATCTGCACCTTTGACTATTCCTGAGTCCTTGGGAATCTACATCCTAGACTCTTCCTAAATCTTTTGTAATCTACACCTTCATTGTTTGTGAGTCCCCTGTAATTTATAGCACCTTTGACTATTCTTGAGTCATCTATAACCTACAACACCCTAGAATCTCACTGTCCGCTATACCCTATGATATCCCGCCCTCTTCCTGTTTATCATGACCATGTGAGCAAAGACTGCCATTTGCTTTTGAATTCACCTTTTTAAAAAAGACATGGGAGTTATTATGAAGGGCCTGGAGTGGAAGGTGTTAGAAGAAAGAGTATTGACTGAGGGAATTCTGACTCTTGTAATATGTTATAAATGATTTATATTCTTTTGGTTTGGCTCATTTTGTAGAAGGTATCTATAAAAATCTCCTTCTGGAATGTCATTTGCTTCACTGAATTGCTCTCATACTGTGAATAATCTACCCAAAGACCTGGCTTCTAGCCTTCCCCAACTATGAGAAGAAGTTTGAGACTTAACCTTTCCATCATAAATCACTAAAACTGGTCACTAATGGAGTATCAAATGGCACATTTTAAAGCTGATATATCACTCTCCAGTTTAAGTGTTTTCATATTGCCTCTCCGCTCTCATTATAGCACTAGAGGCTTTCAGTTATATTTGTGAGAAATTTATAATGTTTTATTTTAAACAGTGACAAACTCATTTTCTTTTCCATATTGTTTCCAGGGTTATGTTACAGTGGGTAAGTGTCAAATCCCACGAGAGAAAATTTAAACAAAATTCCCTTTCTCAGCATACTCAACTTTCTTTTTATTTTCCTGAGAGGGTTACAAATTTCAACACTGCCTATAATGTTTCAAAGGAAAATTAATTATGAAAGGTGCTTTTATGGTTGATACATATATCAATTTAAAAAGTGAGCCAGAGCCACTACCATCAAGTTGATTCGGATTTATAGTGATCTTATAGATCAGAGTAGAACTGCCCCATAGGGTTTCCATGGAGCATCTGGCAGATATGAATTGCCAATCTTTGGATAGCAAAACTAGCACTTAACCACTAATTAATCTGATTTTTTAATTCTTATATTTATTATTTTTTATTTCAGAAAAAAGACAAAGTAATATCCTATTGTTTGAGTGGAAACAAAGCTATACTAACACACCTTTCTTAGGAACCTAGAATGTTACTAATCTTAATCATGCTGTTAATATTTCAACATTCACAGAAAACAACGCTAAATTGAGTTTACTAAGAATTAAAATTACACATAATTTGACAAGATTGTTTTCTCATTACTAGTTTATTGATGCAAAATATTGTAACATATAAGATTGAAACTAAAACTACAATTCGTTATGATTGTTGTTATGTAACTAAAGTTAAATAAAAAAGATTATTATGTAGATAAATCTCAAATTCAGAAAGATAAAGGGGGTATTTCCCCTTAGGCCTATAGGCTTATTTCTTGCAACTTCTTCTATATAATTATAGTGTCCTAATCTGACCACCTTTACACTCCAAACTCTTTATCCAAAGCGTTGACTATACATGGCAGTCCTGTCTGATGCTAGATTCCAATTTTCATTCCTTTAACAATATTCTTCCCCGACTATAGCTTCCTTGTATAACTTTCTAAATTTAGATTTCATCACTAAAAATAGCTCTTGGGTATGGTAAAGTTGTCTCATAAACTTAAGCACTGGGGAATATCTAACCTGAAATACAAAACAAAAATCTTTACAGTCTTTCTAGGGCAGTAAGAACTTAATCATTCCTTCAACATCCTGTTTCTCTTATCTACTCAATCAACCATTCTTTAACCAAATATATTTTATGAAGGATAAATATGTATCAACTGACTTTTGGACTCAATTTACTCACATAAACCCTGGCAATTTTCTCAAAGTCATAAATCTTCGTTTTAATCTCAGCCTCCGTGTTGATGACCCTTCATTCTTGCTTGAATAAAAAAATTATCCTGCCTAAATTTTGTTTTGGAAGATAACTTGCTATCCTTTCTCCTTTTCGTCTACATTTGTGTGAAGCTGCCCTTTGACCTCATTTCTCCTTTTCTTTTTACCTAAGTATATATCCATGTTTAACTCCTTATTGAACTCAGAATATCAAGAAGAAATCTGAATTTTTCTTTCTTTCTTTACCAAAACCAAAACCAAAACCACTGCCATCAAGTCAATTCAGACTCTGCCGGACAGAGGAGCTGTATGGTGTCCTGTATGGTGTCTAAGGAGTGGCTTGTGGATTTGAACTGGTAAATCTCTAGGTTAGCAGCCAGGGAGTTAGCGGCTGTGCCACTAAACTAGATTTTTTTTTTGGAGGGGTCATGGTTCAGATATGCATTCTGCAGGAAAGACTTCACCATCTCTGGATCAACTGTAAATCTTAGTCAGTATAAACGATCATGGAAATGCCATTTTCCTATTTTAAGCCATCTTAACTCAGGTCTGAAAAATGCGGGAAAAGTTTTTCTGGGGGACTTCTAGAAGAAGTCGTTCATTGTAAGACATAGCATGTGATGGATAGATTCTTATCTTCCTTGGACATTAAACCCATTGCCATCTTATTGATGCTGAGTCATAGGTGATCCTGCAGGACAGAGTAGAACTTACCCCAGAACTGCTTCCAAGGAGTGCCTGGTGGATTTGAACAGCTGACCTCTTGGTTAGCAGGTGTAGCCTTAACCACTATGTGATGAGGCTTGGACATGATAGGGTATGGATATGATAGGCACTGATTCTCAGTATTGCTACAGCTGACCTGCCACTATAGGTAGAGAGGGCCAGCTTTAGAACGGCACTGATACTAAAACCTCACAAATAGAGAGAGGGAAGAAAACTCATCCTGGAAAATATTGAGACACTGATGCCACTAGTCCAAGAGGTCACCTATCTCTATCTATTTAAACAAATTGAGTTAAGGGTTTGTTACTGAGAGCTGGAAATAATTTAAGAGACACTAACTGTAGTTCAAGTGTTTGCCAAATTTGGACAGCACCAACAACCATCTGTGATCGCCTTTTCTGGGACCAGGCGAGAATGAGCTGCAGATAATGTGCCACTTGAGAAATTCTATAAGTAAAAGTAATGAATTTTTATTCCCATCCATATCCTAGTATATCAATCAGGAAATGTGCCAAATTTGGACAGCAACAACACCATCTGCAATTTCGTTTCCTGGGCCCAAGCTAGTATGGGTTGCCGATAATGTACAGAATACAGTGTGTCAGAATTAAACTTATTTATTTTCCCTGAAACTGTTCCTTCACCAGCATCCCGCGTTTCAGTAGACAATTCTCTCGGTCTGTCTAAATCCTCGGAGTTATCCCGAATCTTTTTTCACGCTCTCCATCAAATCATCAGAAATTTCCTTTGGATTTCTTGAAAAGTAATCTTGACTATAACTGTTTCCTATGTTTCCTTCATTTTCACTAGTACTACCCTAATCAAAGTTGATCTCACCTCTTCCTTGAATTATTAGCAGCCAGCTTCTAACTGTCCTTCCTGCTTCCAGAGATTGAAACGATCTTTCCCACCATTCACAGAGATTTCATTTTGTTCCCTCCCGTAAGTCGAAGAGGTGAGATTTTTAAAACATAAATTTTATCATGTCATTTCCCAGCTTAAAGTATCCCCAAAGTCTTTTAGTCACATGTAGAGAAAAAAATCCAAAGTCCTTAACAGCAGCCTATAAACATTTTTTATGTTTCATTTCCTGCCTATTTCTTCAGTCGCCCATCTATTTTACTGCCACCGCCTGTCTGTCACTTTGCTGTACTGTGGTGACTGGCCTGTTGCTATAATGCTGGAAGGTAGGTCACTGGTATTTCAAATGCCAGCAGGGTCACTTACGGTGGAAGGGGTTTCAGCAGAGCTTCCAGACTCAGACTACCATAAAAGGCTGGGTGATGTACTTTTGAAAATTTGCCAGTGAAAACCCTATGGATCCCAACAGAATATTATTCAATACAGTGCTGGAAGATGAGCCACCAAGGTTGGCAGGTAATCACTACTCATCAGCTATAGAGGATATGATGCGGGTCCAGGCCAGGTTTTGTTCTGTAAATGGGGTTGCCGTGAGTCAGAATCAATTCTAAGACAACTTGAAACAAACAAAAAAACCCTTGGCTCTCTTGGTACAACACCCCGGGTCTTGCTCTCCTTTGAACATCTGAGAGATTCTTAACTCAGGGTTTTGCTGGCAGGACTGCTTTCTACCATTGCACGGGCCATTCCCCACTTCCTTCCAATCTTTTTCCAACTGGTCAAGAAGGCTTTTCTGCTGCCCTAACTGAAAAAGTAGGTTCCAGCCACTAACATCACTCTTCCCCCTGATTGGTTTTTGTTCGGTTATCTTCGCATGTTATCGCTGTCTGTGAAAATGTTATATAATTATTTATTTGCCTTCTGTGTTTAGAATATAGAGAAATAAGATTTTCATCAATGCTTTTTACTTCTCAAATTTATCAACCTCTTTTTACTTAAAAAAAAAAACAGTGCCTTTGAGTCGGAAAATAAACTGTGTATTTTTAAAAACATGATAAGGGCAGCCTCTGCACAGTCATCATCCAGGCAAAGAAAGAGAGCATCATTAACATTTCAACACCTGAGAAGCCTCTGATGGTCCCTTCCCACCACCCGTCCAGAGGCAACTCTCTCCTGAGTTTTATGCTAATCATCCTATCCTGAGGCAGGTGTTTACTGCCATACATGAATCTTTAAAAATTGCTTCATTGTTTCTGCTTTTGAATTTCATATACATGGCCTTATATTGCATATATTTTTCTGTGACTTGTTGCTTATGAATGCACTGTTATGAAAAGTAAATCACATCATCTATCATAAATAACATTTCAGTAAAAACTTTGTAAAATATCTGCTGCAAATATAACATGAATTATTTTAATAGTTAATCTCACAAATTGTAAAGCACTGATTTCTATATTATTAGGACACAGGGAAAAAGACATGGACAGAACTTCAGAGAAATGAAACTACAAATAGCAATTAAACGTGAGTATATTCATCTCATTAGTAATAAAAAATGAAGAGGTGATATTTCTGCATAACAAAAATATTATGAAATGCTGGGCATTTAAAAAAAAATGCAGGCATGACTATGTGCCTTATCTTTAAATAGTCATGTCCTTTCATCTAGCAATTGTACTTCTTGTGATGTGTTCTAATAATTGAAAATTCAAAGAAAAAAAGATCTGTATACAAAGAGGCCCATTACGGTGTTATTTATAATAATGCAGAGCTCTACTGGCTGGCCTACTGGCTCAGTGGTTAAATGCTTGGAGGCTAACCAAAGTTTGTCACTTGAAACTCGTCAGCCCCTTGCTGGGAGAAAGATGCGGCAATCAGTTTCCTTGAAGATTTCCACCTTAGAAACCCTATGATGCAGGTCTATTCTGTCTTGTGGGGTCCCTACCAGTGGGAAATGACTTGATGGCAATGAGTTTATGACAACGAGAAGAAAAATCTGGGTAGTACTAAATACGGAATTGTGAGGCTGGTACAAGACCGGACAGTGTCTCCTTCCATTGTACATGGGGTCGCTGTCGGTCGGAATGACTTCTTGTCTCCCAATAGCAAAAACGGCCAACTATAGAAGCCACGCTATTGTCTGTGACTCTTGGTGATGTAATTATATGAGTCATTATCTTCCATATCTCGAGTAAATATTTTTTAAATATTTTCATCATATTGTTTAAATAACCACATTTTTTGCTATCATTTTAAATGATATTTTGAATCATATCAATTTTCTTACTACAAAATCAATTTAGAAATTGAGCTGACTTATTTTATGTCTTTAATTTTATTTAGCAGTTCCTCAAAATCCACTTTTGTTTGAGTTCTTTATCAATCTTTTGGTGGCTACCATGCAAATCGACTTAACTTTAGAGTAGGCATTCCTGCTGGAATCTCAGCATCATTCCCCTTCCTATCTTTCCTTTCCTTGCTGTCATGGGAACT
The DNA here is from genome assembly GCA_028571685.1 of Heterohyrax brucei. Lineage (NCBI taxonomy): Eukaryota > Metazoa > Chordata > Mammalia > Hyracoidea > Procaviidae > Heterohyrax > Heterohyrax brucei. Next base: position 100,414,966 of record CM053142.1, on the reverse strand, counting down.
GAAAACTACATTTTCCAGACTCTTGACAGACTAGAAGAGCAGTGAAAATTCAGAGAAAAGCAGAAGATTGTGCTGGTCTAGCAGATGGCAAAGGGCCAGGGCTTTCTGGGATTCTCCAGTTGATCACCTTTATGATACTACAGGCAATTTAACCATCAGTGGGGACCTCTTTATCTCCTACACATCCACTACCACAGCTCTGACAAGCTTTTTTTTTCTTCTTCCTCTTCTTCTTTTTTTTTTTAAAGTTCTAATTCAGTGTTTCTTTGAAATTTCCAAAGATGTTTTGTCTTTTCCCATAGGAACCCGACTCACAGAGAAAGCGTGAGAGAGACCTACAGTAATCTGTAGGCTTATTTTATGAGCTTGGTTTTACTGGAAACCAGTTTAGTCATTATAGAGCTGATCAGAGATCTGTCATCAATTGATTAAAACTGTTAATAAATCCAAGGTATACTTGTAAAATACGTCAATTCCCTCCCTTTGACAGAGAGTTTTCAAGCTCAGTTTGAGGGACCATTAGCCAGGAATGTTCTGCAGGAAGTCCCAGCAGAACTTGGACAGGAATTTCACTCGATGATGTAGACATTTCTCCTTAACAAGTTGATGAATGCTTATATTTATTCAGATTTTTTGTCTCATCTTTTATAAGGCACAAAGCTTTATGCATGTTATTTTTATAGGAAGTATTTAACACACACATATTCCTCAGTCTCTTGCTCATAATTGTCTTATTTGTATAAAGTTTTCATGTACACTCTTGAATCATTTATCCTGAAAAAGGCATTATAGTAATTTGCTTTTATCTCAGAGAAATAAAAAACTTATTCTATACACTTGGCCATTCTATACACTGATTCTTTCTGAAGGAGAGGTCGTTTGTTCAGCTGGGTCTCAGACTTGTTCTCTAATCGCCAGTTGTACCATCTCCCCTTTTAGTCCACTCCAATCTTTTATTCTGCCTAATGGCAAGATAATCTTAAATCCGATTGCATCTGTCGTCTCATGAAGGCACTTCAGTGGCTTTCATCAACCTTACAGTAAGATATAAAATCCTGACAACAGCCATTAATACATTATATGAATAACGGAGATAGCAGGAATGAGAGCAGAATGGTATGAGATGAAGGGCTTGGCCCTGTCCGCCTCTCCAGCTGCATTCCACCGCGGGGATCCCCCTCCGTACTGCGCCCCAGGCTCCGGACCGTGATGGGCCCTTTCCTGTCACTGCCTTTTCCTGAGGTTCTCAGTCCACTTCGGCTGCACAGCTGCTTCCTTTCCTGTGCCTTTCAGCCTAAATAATCGCCTTCTTAGGCCTGACCAGATCATCCGCTCCAGATGAATTCTGCCTCTCTCTTTTTCTATGTTAGCCACTCATTTTTATTGGTACTTCTTATTAAATCTAATTTTTCATGAGTTTTTGACTTTTTATTTTTATGAATTTTTTTTTACTACCAGAATCCAAACTTCAGGAGGGCTTCTCTGTTATTGCAGCCAGTAGCCTAGCAGGATGCCTGGCATAAAGCAGATTTTCATTACTCACCGAAGTTTATTTCAATGTACAGTGACCCTGTAGACAGAGTAGAAGTGCCCCATAAGAGTTTTCAGGAAGCCCCTGGTGGATTCAAACTGCTGAACTCTTTGGTTAGCAGCTGTAGCACTTAACTACCATATCACCCGAATTTCCAGATTTTCATTAGTTGTGTATTAAATTAGCTTCCAGAAAGCATGAGTTTATGAAGGTCTATAATATTTTGAGTATACATTTTATCAGAAAAAAAAAACCTGTGCACATTCTAATATGAAGCTGTAGCTCTAGAAATTGAAAGTATAATTTGTAAACCAAAATTATTTTGATAGAAATAAAGCTCAGAGGATTGTTTTTTAATTTTGTCTTCTATTTTTATAATGAATAATTTTCCCATTGGATTTTTCCTGAGTTTAAATAAATACGCAAAAAAAAATTTTTTACGACTGCTGTCATAACTTGCTAACAGCTAAAAGCATTCCCGGGGAAGATGCAGGAAAACTCCAGTTAGTTGAGACACAGAGATGCTGTCTGTGGCCTAACAAAATAATACAAGTCTGCTCCTGAAACTAGTACTGAAAACTCCAAAAAGAATAAAGAAGATTGTATGAACTCACAGAGCTGAGAACTCTCCATGAATTGTTAGAGTAAACCTGGATCATTCAAAGAGTCACTTTACCAATTATCTGGATAGATTTCATGACCTGAAATCAAATTTAGGGGCTCACAATATAATACTCAGCCCCTCAACTTTTTCCTCCATTTTCATGCTTGTTATAAAATTAAGTGAGCTAAGTGTAAAAAAGACTTTGTGTAAATAGCCATAATTCAATGATAATAAGGGAATATGTGTTTTAGAGGTAATTTCAAACACAAGCTATTGTCAACCCAGAAGTACTTAGGCTGGATTTATCCACTTGAACCGTCAAATTTATCCCATACAAAATATAATAAGGGAAAACAAAATAGTGTTTGATTATTTAAAATGGTTGTTGAGATAACATTTCCTGGATTATTATATCTGATTGTACTGTATACCAATAAATTTTTAAAAATTATGAAGATGAGTATAAGAATGGCACTCAATTATTATTACACACCATTCCAAAATTTCAGTTTATTAATTAATTTATTCATGGAAATCTGTTTTTCCTCAAATGACACGGGACATTTATAAAGTTACTGATTTGAGGATAACTGAATTATATAGAAGCCTGTCATTAGCCGCTGGGTAAAATAAACAAAACACCATCATATGTATTACCTTCTTCCATATATTAACTTTTATACAAGATTAGATGTTTAAATTTATTTTAGTTTTCAAAAATGGCTAGGAAAGGCATTTATAAAAGTGATGACGTCAATATAGATTCTTAATTTAATAACATGAATTAAATCTAAAAATTTTAACTATTCTCTTGCCCCTTTGTTTGAAAGAGGAGGGGAGTCATCAAGCCAAGCATCCAAAGGTCCCATTTAGAAAATGATTTCCAGTTCTGGCTTTCTTGTGCTGAGTGCAATAAGATAATAGAGAAGAAACAGAATATGTTTCTCATTACTTTGTTTAAGATGGTTACTTTGGTTACATAGCTTAACTTATAGCTTGAGTTTACCAAAAATAGTAGGTTAAATGTTTAGGTTACATTTTATGTCATACTATCAGAATAAATTACAGATTTATTAGAAGGCATAAAGTTAACAAAATGAATATACAGCAACTGCAAATAAAATGAAAAAGATGCTTTGGTGTTTTAGAATCTCCTGTAGACATGTACCACTGCCCTCCGGCAGGCCAAGGCATCATCATTCTTCAGTCACTACGACAGCCTTCTAATTCATCTTCTCCCACTTTGCTCCTTCTCTGTGTACACTTGCCATCATGATCACCACAGTGATTCTTCAAGAGCTTAAACCTAAACTTAGCATTTTCATCTTAACAGTTTTCAGATTACTACTTCTTGCTCACAGCAGCAAATCCAGACGAAAATATTCTTTAAAATCCTCTCTGATTTAAAAAAGATACATATACTGTCTTTAAAACTTTAAAAAAAGCTCAATAACTCATATTCACATACACATGATGTATGTTTTTCTCTGGATATTTATGACTAAGGATCCTTGCTAAACTGTATTTTAAAATCCACAACACATACATCATAAATCAAATTAGCTTACCAAAATTTATTTTTTAAAATCTTGTGGATAGCTGCCCTTTTCAGGACTCAAAGATACACAAAAACAGGTTATAAAAAACATCATGGAATTTTTTTAAAAGGCTAGCTCCAGATAGTGTTTATTAGAGACAATGTGTTTGTGATGAAACAATTGAGGTACTGCAATTACCTTAATCCAAATTGTTAGAATCTGGTAAGGACTGATGCTCTAAGGCAGCAGATGACAACATTAGAGCTAGAGAAAATGCAGTTTGAGATTATCAGTGTTTAATAAAATTTGTAGGATATGTCTAAAGTTTTAATCTTCCTAAGCAACACATTTATGGATTAGCATCTGGTATAACACAAGTGATGTGCTTAATGAGGAGGTGTGTCAACATTCTGAAGACATAAAATATAGTTGTAAGTTGCTCAGGTTATTTTTGCAACTAATTTTTACCCTGAATTTGGAATTTATGAATTCAACAATTATTTGTTTAAAATCTGTTATATGTCAGTCCTTGCGGTATTGGGGATACAAATGTCAAACAAGTCAGATCTCAGCCTGCTTCTTCAGAGGGTATAATTCAAGTGAGGGGAGAGATAAAATAAACAAGTGCCATGTAATAACTAATGTTATAGTTATAAACAATATGAAGAAAATGAAACAGAGTTACCCAGGTATGGGCTACCTTAAATCAGTAGCTATATAAGGCTCCCTTGAGAAGGTAACATCAAAGGAAAAACAAAAATGATCAGAATAAACCTGTCACACAAAGTTCCAAAGAATTCCAGACAGAAAGAAGATCAAATACAGACAGACGCCTAACCCCAGAGATAACATCAGTGTGTTCAAGAAGAAAGAGAGCACGGAAAAATCAACTAACTGAGGTGGGGTAGCTTACCAGGGCCAGATTATCTATGGTAGTTAGATTAGTGTCAGTCTGGCTGAGCCGTGATTCTCAGTGTTTTGGTAGTTGTGTAAAGTGTTGATCACTTCCATGTTGAGAACTGATGTGTGATTACCCTGATGAAGGGATCTGCTATGAGTGGCCAGTCAGCCAAAGGGGAATTTCCCCAGATATGTGGCATACATCAAATGTAAGTGGACCTTTTGGCAAGACGCCAGGACTTTTTGCTTGTGTTGAATCCTGCAGTTTGTTCCTGTTCATCTGACCTCTGATTCTTGGGACTTGAGTTAGCAGCTTACCTGCAATCTTGCCTGCCTATCTTGGGATTCACCCATCTCTGTAACCTCTGAGCAAGAATACTGCTCTCTGACCTGTCGATCCTGGATTCACCAGCCCGCATAGCTATGTGAATCAGAAGTCACTATCCTAACCCACAGATTCGGATGTTCCAGCCTCTAGAATCATGTAAATCTCTCATGACATATACAAACACATATTTATATGCTTTATTGGTTTTGCATCTTTAGAGAACCCAGGCTAAAGAATTTCATACCAAGAGCAATTCTAGAGAAAGAAAATTGTAAGGATGAGTATTCCAAATTGATTCTCAAGTCAGGTCAAAAGGGCATTGCTAATCCAAGACATGAAATGGCGATACAAATACACAAAATATTACCACCAATAGATCAGGTATTAGTGAAAGGCAAGGCTTTGGGTGACTGCACATGTGATATTCTCCTACCATTTTGTCATAATGAGAAGTCTAAGAGAGCTGGTTGGTTGGTCCTATTTTCACTAGTCAAGTTTGATGAAAGAAAGAGTTGAAAGAAAGAGATGAGCTTGGTGATTCAGAGTCAAGCTAGTGCTGCAAAGATGACTTCAAACTTTCTACTTGTGCTTTGAAAGAAAGTCTTACTTCTTGTAGTAAAAGAATTGACACTGCCAAAAGCCAAACACAGAATCTTATGTTGAAAGTGACTGAACTACAAAGTTCAACTGAACTGCCAGCATCAAAAGGTTTCTGAAATTAAAATGAGGGCATTGATTGGGATGAAATGGGATCTGAAACTTGATTTGAGGACATAAGAGCAGATAATCAAGAAACTAGAGATACTGAGCCCCTAAATTCCATTGAATTGTTCCTGACAGCAGAACCAGACCCCTCACTCCCATCTAAAAACATTATTCCATATTTGTCTACAAAATCCTGGTTCCCAGTAAAACTATTAGCCCTTCTATTCAGATCTAACGAGATTAACCCAGCTGTGGCTAAAGAGCCTTTGAGTAACTGTCTGGAGTATCATACGAGGCAGTTGCTTTACAAGACAATGCTGAATGATCTCAAAACACTTCCCCACTATTGATTTTGGCTTCTAAACTTATAACTAGGCTTAAGTCCCAGTGAACTCTAAAAGGTGAAGTATAAAGTGTGATCCAGGAGAAAATATGCTACACTTAAAAACAGCTGCTTGACTTTCTTAACATGTATAAACAGAAATCTGAGGAACATATACGGAAAGGGATATTAAGAGTGTAGGCTAATGGTATAATAAACTTAAACATGGAACAGTGTGAGTTTATTGATATGGAAACACTGGGTACAGATTATTCATTCAGGGTTTCAGCTCAAGAAATTAGGAAAGAGTTTGGTAGTTTATTTGGTTGGGACACTGAAATGTGGAATATACAGTAGTCTATGCTAAATCAAGTTGAAGGACCAGACCAGACTCGTTATCCTGTAGAAGAAGGTATCCAAAGGCTTAGGGAAATTTTCCAGTTAGAGTGGATTCATTATTTTAGACCCACAAATCCACACATGGAGTTCTGAGAAGACATACCTTTTACAATAACTGTGAAGAAAAAAATGCATAAAGGCAGCCCCAACAGCCTTAAAGACTGCTGTGATTGTTATTTTATGTAAGTCGGATTTGATAGTAGGAATTGCTGTAACTGAATTAAGTCACATAACTACAATGGGGCTGATTGGACCCTGTGGTAGTAGGTGCCAAATGGCAGCACTCAATCAACAAAGACAAAGTAGGTATGGTTACTGTAATGGGCAGTGGAGTTAAAGCAGTTACCAGAATAATCTGGCTCATATGGACTTACAGCATTGACTACTTTGTCATAGTGTCCCTAGGAGTGAAATAGACAGAGAATCTACTATTTACTTGATCTGTACAAGTGAACGAATTCTAGGTCAAATGAACAGCAGTCTAACTTGAATGGCCGGAACAGAGAGTCATGGCCCTTAGACTTCAGCAAGTTTAAGACCACAACCTCTTGAATAAGGGTAATGCCAAGTCTCCTTGAGGAAGGACTATAATACACTGCCAAAAGTTTATGCTGTTAATTTCTCTCCCAGCCTTCCCCAAAAGGATCTACAGCCTTTTAAAAGAATGGCTGTTTACTGTGAAGAAAAAAGGATTTGGGGGAAACCTAGGATAATGGCTCTGACATGACTACTAATGGCTCAGACCCTTCAGGAATAAAGACTTGGGTCACTCCACCAGTCAAAGAACCATACGACCAGCTGAAGTGCTTGCTGAAAGCAAAGGGAATATAGAATAGGTTGTGGAAGAAGTAGCTGTTAATACCAGTTATGGCCACATGACCATTTATCTAAGCAAGGACTGTAATTGTTATAAGTATTTCTGCTTTAATGTGTGCATCAAATATTTTCATTTTCTGGTTGGCTTACTTATAAAATACAATATGTAAACAGAGCTAGTACACTTAGGGCTGTGTAGTCATTGCATGATGTTAGGCAAAAGCGTGACTTTATAATTTTCTTTATTCAGAGATTATGTATGGTTTAAGGAGATGCGTACAAGTGGCAAGTGACAAGGGTGGATTGTGATGGTTAAGATTGTGTGTCAGCTCAGCTGAGCCTTGGTTTTTAGTGTTTTGAATCTGCTGTGAGTAGCCAGTCAGTTGAAAGGGCATTTCCATAAGTGTGTGGCCCGCACTGAATATAAGTGGATACTCTGGCAAGATTGGAAGACTTTTCTTGTGCTGTCTCCTGTTCATCTGAACTCTAGTTCTTGGAACTTCAGCTAGAAGCTTACATGAGGTCTTGCCTACCAATCTTGGGATTCATAGATCTTTACAGCCTGTGAGCAAGAGTCCTGCTCTCTGACCTTGGGTTTGACTGCTCCTACAGCAATGGGATTTTTTTATGGGTTATGCCTACATGGATCAGGAGAAGCCTCTATCCTGATCCATAGACTTGAGACATTTGAGCCTCTACAACCATGTGAGCCATTTGATATAAATCTCTCTCTCTCTCTCTCTACATGCACACATGTACACCTCCCCACAAGGTCAGACAATTAAGTTCATGAACTTAATTGTTTTAAGTGTTACACACTTCATTGCTGTGTATCACCTTGGTCACCTTCAAAATACTCCCCATGGGAAGCTTTGCACCACCAGCAGTGCCTAGTTCGCCCTTCAAAGCAATTTTGAAACTCTTTCTGGAATGGCCATTGCACATGGCAGTGGGGTAGCAAGTTCACAAACTTAACTGTGTGGTTGTCTGTGAGTGAATTTTTAGCCAGTAAACAAATAACTGTATTGGAACACCCTACTGACTCATCTGATCTGGCCCTCAATGACTTTTTTCTTTACCCAAAGACAAAGGAAATATCGAAAGGAAGACATTTTGATGACATTCAGGATACCAAGGGGGATACAATGACAGCTCTCATGGCCATTCTAGAAAGAGTTCCAAAATTGCTTTGTAGGGTGGTCTAGGCACAGGCATCAGCACATGGATTCCAAAGGAGAGTGTTTTCAAGGTGACTATAGAGTTATTCAGCAATGAAGTACACAGCATTTTTTCCTAGGATGAGATCACAAACTTAATTGCCAGACCTTAGGTGCGTATGCGTATACACACTTTACTAGATTTGCTTCCCTAGAGTACTCAGCCTAAAACAACAGGCTGTGATAAGGAACTAAGATTTTATTCTGTAGGAACTTTTTAAGAGGAGTGCTATAAGATTTGACTTATCCTAAAAAAGACTCCTTTTACTGCTTAATGGAGAAGAAATCATAAGAGGCCAGGATTGAAAGCCAAGGTAATCATTAGTATTGTAGTAGTACCTGTGAGGAAAGATTGTGTTATGGATCCTGGTAATCTACTTCTGTAAAGATTACAACAAGAAACCCCTAAAGATTACTGTCCTACTCTGTTTAATACATAGGGTCGTATTCAGTCAGAATTAACTTGTGGGCAATGTTTGTTTGTTTTTAGCATACCTTAAGTATATGAGCCAAAAAAGATAAAATAAAATAAAAACCTGTTGCCTTTGAGTTGATTCTGCCTAATGATGACCCTTTGGGACAGAGTAGACCTGACCTATTGGATATGTTCCAAGGAGCTTTTAACATCTGGTTAGCAGCTGTCACTTGCTGTAAGTATATAAACAGTGCCTGCTATATTATAAGGCTTAATGCAAATTTATTGACTGCGTGAACGAGTAAATACACAGCATAGCATATATAAGTACCGACAAGCAAACTGTAACAAAGGAAAACATTAGAAGTCTTCAAATTAAGGAGACAGTCTAGAATTTACACCTGTATTTATTTTTTTTTACTATAGTAATTTTTAAACTAAGAAAATAAATCCAAATTTCAGCACGAAAATTCTACTGCTGTACTATTCACTAAACATCTGACATTCATTGCATTAATTCTACAATTTCTTTGTACAGTTACGATCACTCTAAGAGGACAATAACAGAAATAGTGCAATTAATAACAATGTTACACATTAATCATCCAAAATAAAAACAAAAAGTGGGGGGAATACAGGCACAAAGCACAGATATTCCGTGTCCCCCCAAAATGGACTATTCATGCTGAAACTTCAGAATACTTCTGAAGTGTGCTGAAGCTGGCCTATAGCACTGATCAAGAACCAACTGTTAAATGTTTAGGACATCTATGGTGAAGTGATAAAACACCATTATTAAATTCTGTGGATGTCTTAGTTACATTAAAATTTTCAAAGCACAGGTAGTAAACACTTCAGACTTACCACTTTCTAATTATGTGACTATACTTTCATGTCACTGATGCTCTTGAGGTTACACATATGGCATCTCTATGGTAGTTACACTATAAAATGATGTGTTACTGCTCATCTCTTCCTGTTTCTACACTGAGTAACACCATATGTATAGCTTGAAATCTGTCATGGTGGCAGGTACAACCACGGGTATTAGCTAATACTATACACCGGAGCTTTTCCTCATCCTCTAGACAATCTGTTGTTTAATTGACCAACACACCACGAGACATTACTGATGCTACTGTCACTGTTACAGAACCTCTGTCTAGTCTAAAACCTAGCAACGAGGCTGTTTACTATTAATAGGAACATTTCATTGTTCTAGATACTGCATTTTGATTTTAAAGAAGTGCTTATATGATTTTGGTGCATTTTTACAAAAGCGCGGCATTAGGTGAATCTAGCATTTTAAATTATTATTACTTCAGCATTATGCTAAAGGGTTTTCTAACAAAATATGTGTGTGTATATTTCACCTTTTTGACAAAATCACCAAATTTTCTTCTAAATCAGTTATGCTCCTTTTTGATTTAGCATCATCTAGTATTTCATACTCTTTCATAAATTTATCAAATCAACATCAATTTTAATATCATACAAATCACATATCCAAGGTGAGAAAAAGTACTAAGATTTGGACAAATAGTAAAGTGTTACAAGTCCTAAAAAAAGAAAAAAGTGAAGAAATCATTCTGTCAAATATTTGCTTCTAATTAACTGAAGCTGTAGAAATACAGTTTGCAGAGAAGGGATAGGCTGAGACAAGAAAGAGGAAGAGCGTTAAGGGATTATAACATACTGTATTTCTATCTTATTACCATATTAGTATATGCAGGAAAAGAACAGGTTGTTAGAAGAGTATTAAATATAGCTCAGTGAATTTGTTTTTGATATAAGAAGAGAACGGATATTATTTACATAATCATGTAGTATGATGTATTGTTATAATGGATTGTTACAGGTTATTCATGCTTTGAGTCCAGCGAACAATCACCAAGTACATAATACATTGTAAACTTGTGTTTTATGACTCTAAGGGAAGATATATCAAGTTTCATGGTATTCTTGACATTTCTAGTCTCCTTAAGGAAACAGTGATATTGGTGTGAATATAAGTCCTACCTTCACTCTTGGGAATCCATATGACTAAAAAACTTACAGGCATGTAACTGAAATTGTCTTAAATGACTGGCTTACCTGAAATTTTGACTTGGGACACCACTCCATCTCCTCCATCACTGTGTGCACGAACCTCTACAACATACTCTCCATCCCTGGGGATTGGGACTTCTATCGAGTGTTTATGAGTTGAATACAGCTTGCCATCATGTTGGCCATCAGGTCTATAGAGTACCTTACAAAGTCCCAAAATATGTATACTTAATAAAGTTGTAATAGTGAGCCAATGCCCTAACACTAATCAAAATAATCCTCAAAAAGCCTCTGCTGTCAAGTCAATTCCGACTTATATCAACCCCATAGACAGAGTAGAACTGCCTCATAGAGTTTCCAAGGAACGCCTGGTGGATTTGAACTTCCCACCTTCTGGTTAGCAGCCATAGCACTTAACCACTGTACTACCAAGGTTTCCCTCACACTAACAGCAGATAAAAATGATTGTGTTTTTATTAATAGTTTTAAGAAACTATATTTAATAACAGTGAGAAATTTAACTATTTTTAGTTTATGGACATTATTTTTCTTATATTTTTTACAGTACTCCAAGGTGATGTACTTTAAGCATCTGAACTTTATTTCTTCAGGTGACTCAGTAAAGGGAAAGATTCTGTGTTTTTAATCAAAAGGTATAAAGTGTGGGCTGTCTCAATAGTATGAAGTAGTCTAAAGAAATGTTCTAATGTTCTTATAAGTTTATGGTTTCTTTTGTTTATTTTTTAACACGTTATTCCTAAAATATAGTGTTCCATGAAGAATACTACAGTGTGTGACATGGAGAATATATGGAAATTATATCTCATTGTTTTCATTTATAGAAAGTAACTCAGGTCATCAAAGAGTTTATGCTGCACAGTGCAATACAACCAGTCACTGGCCAACAAAAAAGGATTCTATGTATCTTAGGCACTGACAACTGTATAATTTAGAGCAGGTATTCTATTGATGTTGTTTACTTGATAAACATTATCCTGAAAGTCCCTGAAAATGTTTCATTTAAAAACTCATCCTGGCACTATGCCTTCTGATTCAGTTACAGAGTTTTCAGAAGTGGAAGAGCTTTGCTCAAACAGCAAAACATCAATCACCCTTTGTGACAATAAGGCTTGTGTGGAGAATAATCTTTTATATACCTTATATCCTGTCACTGTTGATTCATTTGACAGTGCAACGACATGATCCCAGGTGATTATGTAGCGTGAACCAGACCTTATTGAACTGATGATTCTTGGAGGCTGGCTAGGAGCTGTGAAAAGTAATAATATGCAGTCGACGGTCACCATATCCAAGCTAAATTCTGAAAATGGCATTGCATCAGAAATTATAATGTCGATGATAATGATGCTGACAACCACCACAACCACCACCATAGCAACCACCACCATAGCAACAACAGCTAATATTGATGAATGCTTACTATATGCCAGGCACTATGCTAAGCACTTCTGACACCTAGAAGCTTCTTTCAGACCCCCAATGGCCCTGTGAATTATGTAATGTAATTATCTTTTATTCTCTTCTCATTATACTCCTCTTGGGTTTCTCTTCTCATAATACTTTCAAAATTTCTGTTTTCAAGACTACTAATCACCTCTGTTTGGACAAATCAAATGGCCACTTTTATTATTTTCAGACATAACATCTTTGTAGTGTTTCACAGTTAACCTCTCTCCCTTTGTGAATACTGCTGCTCCTTAAACTCATAATATTACAATATCTGGGGTTTTCTCCTACCTTACTGTCTACTCATGCTTATTTCCTGGCATCAAGACTTTTGCTTAACTTCTAAATGTTGAGATGATTTAGGGTTTGCTCCTGAGTACCCTTCTCTTGTCTTTGAGTGCACCTTCCCTAAGTACTTACACCTATGCCAGTGACTTTAAACACTCACAATTCTATCTCAAACACTAACCTCCCTTTTGACTTTGAATATTACATGTACAACTGCTTATGTCTAGTTCAATGTCTAAAGGGCTTTTCAAATACAGTACCTTCAAGAGAGAACATTTGTTATTATCCCCAAAGCTATTGCTCCATAAGTCTCTGCCACGTTTAGTAAATGGCACCACCAAATCCCTATCTTCTCAAACAAAAATCTAATAATATTCAATTTTCCATTCACCTCATCTTCTACTTGCAAAGTAGCAACAAGTTGTCAATTCTGCCTGCAGAAATTTTTTGACTTCTGTCTTCATCAGCATCGTCTAGTGCTGGCCACCACCTCTCTCCTTGACTGCTAAAATAGCCTCCTAATTCACATTCTGTATTTACCCGTGCCCCACTAGTATTGACTATCCACACAGCATCCAGCATGACTTAAAAAAAATTAAATACCACCCTTCACTTTAGATTCATGGTGACCCAGAAGCCTCTAGTGGGTTATTATACTCAGTAAAAAAAAATTTAAAACCCAGCTCTTGTGACAGCACACATTAGAAAGAGGATCAGTTTAACTGGACTTCAACATAATCTGCAAACTCTTCCAATCTTAACTCAATATTGCAAGGATAGAGCGGCAGACGTGGGGGTCTGGGGACCATGCTCTCAGGGGACATCAAAGCTAGTTGGCACAACTAGCCTACTGCTAAGAGAGTCTTCTGCAGCCCATGTTGGTGAGTGGTGTCTGCGTCTTAAAAGCTAGCAAGCTGCCATCTGAGGTACACCAAATGGTCCCAACTCAGCTGAAACAGATGATCACCAAGGACAACAACAACATGAGGGAGAGAGAACTCAGAAGACAGAAAGGCTCCGTGAATGGGTGACTGCATCAACATGTGACCAGAAGAACCAGATGGTGCCCGGCCATCACCAATGACAACCATGACGGGGCTCACAATGCTGAGTCTCAGTGGCAACATGATAAAAAAAAAGGGTGCACCCAGAGAACTCCACTAAAAGACCACAACTGATGGGCTGAAGGGCTGGTGGTTTCCCTGGGAGCATGGCCCCTAGACTTGATGCTGCCCCTGATCATAAAATCATTACTGAGGTCAACTATTCTGACAGAAATGGATCGGACTCGGGGACACGTAGTAGCTATATTGTGTGTGCACTTTATGATTCTATGCATCTACAGGCTGTCGACCTACTGGCCTCTTACTAGAGGGGAGTGGAGAGGGTGGAAAGGAGGCAACAGGAGATTGTTAAGGGGATATGACATGTATAGAATGGAAAGGAAGAGTGTGCTGTCACTGGGCTAGGAAAACAGGAGCTGCAGATATGTGAGCATGCAAATTTACACTCAATCACAATAAAAAAATAAACAACACAATAAACAACACAATAAACAACAACAAAACAAAACAAAAAACCCCAACTCCTTACCATGGCTTTAAAGGCTGTGTATATTTTGGCCTATGCACATTTCTTCCTCCTCATTTCACTACGTCACAATCCTACTTGATTTTCTACATCTAAAACATACCAAGTCCTTTGTACCTGAAAGCTTTTGCACTATTCTCCCTGCCTGGAATGGTCCTCCCTGAAGGCATCACATAGTGATACCTTCTTATCTTTCATGTCCCACCTCAAATGTTACCTTCTCGAAGAGATCTTTCCTGACCAGAGAGCTGGATTTGGCTCTCATCCAAGTCACATTCTATTGTATCATCTGTTTTATTTACTTTAATTCCCTGTCATCTGATATGGCCATATTTATTTGTCTCGATTTTATTTTTGCCTTCTTCCGCTAAGTGGCAAACCTCATGAGAAGAAGATCTGGGTGTCACTTGATGCCTTCTGATCCTCGATATCTAGAACAGTGCTGGGCACATAGCATATCACACCTTTAACTGAATGAATAAATGAATGAAATGAATTAATGGAAAAATGAATCCTTTTAAAGATTAGAGGAATAAAATTCAGAAAGGAAAAATAAGTTGTCTAATATCACATATTTAGTAAGTAGAAGAGACTGATTTCAAACCTATGTCTGATGTCAAAGTCCAATTCTTATGACCACACTTTAATAGTTTCTTTTTCTCCAAATACTTATCATAGATTCTAAAACACTAAAGAAAATCATGTCTTGAAATTATTCTGAAACTCCCTAGATTCTTACATATATATCCTCCTTTTTTATATGTCCAACTTTGGTTAAAGAAGAAAGAGGGAACAAAGTGAGGCCAGAGAAAAAATGTTCAGAAAACTTGATCGCCATAGGTGATCTTGTTACATGGATAGTGAGAATATAGGGCAGTATTTGCATTGTGGAATGCAGATGGTTTTCAAACCAAAGCATAGATAAATCAGCAGGATTGTCTCATGCAATCCTATGAAAGCAATGTTTAAATTAATAAAAACAGAATGGAGGCAAGTTAATTGTCTAATGGTACAAAATTTCAGAGAGAACACTTACAAAGGGGAGCTCAGTAATTTTACTTCTATAAAAACCAAACCCACCACCACCAAGTTGATTCTGACTCATAGCAACACCACGGGACACAGTAGAACTGCTCCACAGAGTTTCTAAGGAGCGCCTGGTGGATTTGAACTGCTGACTTTCTAGGCAGCTAGCGGAGCACTTAACCACTATGCCACCAGGGTTTCCTTTACTTCCACAATGAATATTAAGTATATGAAAGAATTTCCTTAGTTTTCTTTACTTAAAATAAACAGTAAAGGTAAAAAAAAAAAAAAATCCCATGTTATCTGAAAGGTGATTATTTTAAACCAAATATATGCCAACATTGCTAGGTTGTAAATTTCCCTAAAATTCAATTTCTCATCATGATTCAGTTAATTGTTTTTTTGACAATTCTGAAATCAAAATACTGAAACTCACGTGCTTTTTTGGTGAAGGTGTCAATCGTGTCACTGGCTGGACCACACCCAGCGCTGTTGCAGGCCTTGACCTCCACAAAGTACTGGGTGTCTGGCACCAGATTCTCTAGCCTGGCTGAGTACTCTTGGCTGGTGACTTGAACTCTGTGTGCAGCTGCTTCTTTGTCATGAGCAGCCCAGTACCGAATCTGCAAACATGCAAGTTGTGTAACAGTCATGACTCTTCAGTTGTGAACAATTCTTTGCAGTTTACTTAATTGCAACCATTGGGGTGAGCTAAGCATCATATTCCCAAATGTTACTTAAGGGAGGTGTCTATCACTAATCTTACACTATTATCAGTCTTAGACTATGGCAATGCACACATACAGATCTACTCAAAGATGTCAAAAGCAAAATCAAAGATTCAACTCGTTATATGAAATAGTCTTATGTTGGCTGAAGAAGGGAAATCCACCACCACAGCAACAAATTCCGTATAAGGTTTACCTTTAAAGTATAAAACTGATCCCTGGAAGGATCTGCTATACAATTTTTTTATCACTTCTTGCTTTACTTCTGCTTACATGATTTCAAACTTATTACAAGCTATTTATAATGCAGTTTGACAGGAATACAAACTTGCTTAACGAAAGCAGTCATTATCCATCCTTGAACATGCTAAAGTACCACATTTTTATGCAAATAACGCAAGCTGTAGTTTGCCAACAACACCCTGTTATTTTCATAAAGGTACAATACCACTCTTTTTTACATGTTGTTGTTAAAAACAAACAAACAAACAAAAAAAAAACAAATCAGCAGATTTTGCTTACCTTGGGGAGGGTGTGGCTGGCAAACAAACATAGAAAGAGCATGTTATTTGCATAAAAATATGTTAATACTTACTAGTTCATTTGAGAAGTATGTATGTAAAGAAATTTCCTTGGAACCTATATAAATGTCAGAAATTAAAGTGTATAAAATAACATTATTAGTTATAGAATGACTTACATCTGAAATGCATTGTATTTCATCCGTGTTATGATTAGAACAAGTTTAATTTGCCAGGTGCTCCTTTGAAACTCTGTGAGGTCCCTTGGAAACTCTGTAGGGTCACTGTGAGTTAGCATTGACTTGATGGCATTGGTTTTGGGTTTTGGTTTTGTGATTTTTAATGATGATACTTACTAATCAAAGTACAAATTCCAGCTTTTCTTGTCTTTTTTAAAGTGTGACAAAAAAGTATAAATAATTCTGAGTCTTCTAATAAAGGCTGTTTTATTGGGCAAAAACCTATAATTATATCTAAGAAATAATTGTTCAGACATATACTATAAAGATATCTACTTTTTTAGATCTCATGTCTAGAGTATAACATCTATTTTTTTTTAGATCTCATGTCTAGATAACAGTGAGATTTGAATTTCACAATTAACCAAAATTAACTGTCCTGAACTTTTCATTTGCATAAATACATTGTCAAATGGAACCAATGACTCCTCCAGTTGATTGGTAGAAAATAAGCTTTATATGTAGAAGTAGCACATATCAGAACAAAGGCTGCTTGCTAACTGCTTATTGGTTTCTTATGCAATATTTTCATTTTGTTTACTAGTGCCCATTTTTAATGTCAATCACATATTTCCTAATGGGTTTGATAGAATCTCTTTGGCATTTCTATTATCTGACTGAAAGATGTCTTCAGAACAGAGGATGCAGTATTGCAGCAATACTTTCACAGAATGATCTCGGTTGACTGAAAACAGACTGTTTAAAGATGGAGCCACTGCCACCTCTTGAAGGCGTGAACGTCCCTGAGCTGCAAGTGTTCGGGTGGTGACTACATTTATCAGGCAGAGGAGGATGTCTGACATTTGAGTGGGAATATGAACACAGTGATACGTAAGGCTTCTTCTGCAGCTAGCTGAACACAAATTTACATTTCATATTTTTTAAAAAGTGAGCATTTACATTTTAATGATGTTTTAGCTCCTGAATTAGAATCATTCACACACACTAAAACTTGTAATTGTTAAATTTACCCCACTTATTAGCACTGGTAACTAAAGCACACAAGATTCAGGGATAGGCATTTTAGTCAAGTGAGGGAGAGTCCAGGATACCTAACTGTGTGACTCTAGATGTGTAAATTTGTTCTCTTGGGTCCCCAGTTTTCTTATCAATAACCACCATTACCATACAGGGGATAATTATAACAATACGTGTTACAGAGGGCAGAATTATTTCCTCCATCTCACTGGCTATTACTAACAAAAAAGGAGTATCGCAGCTATCAGAGCCCCTTGTTGTATACAAGTGCCTTGAGTACTTAGTGCACAACTGTTAAAACAGGCTACACGTAAGGTCATCTTACAAGATTTAATGTACTAAAGAACCCTTCCAAGTAAAGTTATATGTAGATACTCAGTGAACACAAACATTATGACTATGACCATCTAAAAGCTTGGGCACAGCTTAGGCAAACAAAGGCAAGCAGCAGTCTATAAAATTCTGCCTTAATCTGAGTTACCTGTGCTATGGTGTTCTGGAAATCCCTGGTGGGGCAGTGGTTAAGTGCTATGTCTGCTAACCAGAAGGTTGGCAGTTGAAATTCACCAGGGGCTCCTTGGAAACTCAAGTTCTAGACTAATTCAAGTATTAGTAGATTCCATGGGTTACTATTAGCAATAATGTGAACCATTCAAATGCTGCATTTTACACCTTATGGGAACTAGTCAAAGTTCTTTTTTTTTTCAGCCACAGCTGCAGGGACCAACAAGTTCTATGCAGGCTTCAATTAGCTGCTTACCTATACAACTACACAGTGTTTCACCTGTGCCAGTGCAGCTAACCTCTTGCGCCTTGCCCTGGGTATTCCTTGATGCGTCAGTGTGAAACTTCCTTAGCAATGGAATAGAAATGAGAGGGGAGGTGATGCCTATGAGGCCACACTTGATCCAAAGAGAACAGACATGGGTCAATGCTTCCTTTTTCAACACAGTTGGAATGATGATGAGTGGAATTCTCAAAGCTCCTCCTGGGTCCCACGGGAAGGAGCACCATTTGCCTGCAGTGGTTGTCAGGAAGACAACACATTTTCATATCTCAGTATCCCCCTGTCCTGTTCACTCCACTTGTTCCTCTTACCTGTCTGCTGAATCATATTCACATACCAGCTTTGGGGCTGGTCCTGCTTTGGGTCATCTAGACCAAGACAGATGCCTTCTCCAAAACAAGAAAACAAAGTACTTACTAAATACTAGTTTTAGATCATCATACTAGCTAAACCTTAGAAAGGGCTGGTATTCTTTCATGATAATTGTGAAATCATTTATATATGGTAATCTCTGATTCAGCTGTAAAGGGTTTTTGACAGTCATTATTTTGGGTAGAATATTTTGCTTTACTTCATTAAATTAATTAAGGCAATGGTTTACCTGCTTGGTGGACAAACTAAGTCTTTTACAAATTCCTGGGAAAGAGCTCAAAGTTCTAAAATGCCTTTGATATGCACTTCTTACATTTCTTCAGCTGACTTACTTTGCAGAAACACTAATGGGTATAAAGATTAGAAATGTGGGATCCTCCAACTAGGAAAGAGTTAAAAATGAGTAAATTTAAGTATTTCACTCGTAACACACTTTGAAGTCACAAAAAGATTATGTTTAAACTTATTTATGACAGTGCTCACTGAAAATGTCAGGAAAGTAACTTGAGATAGGGTAAAGAACATAGGATTAAGGATTCCTCCAGCCTTTTTTTTTTTTTTTTTTTGAAGGGGGTGATGTGTTGCATTTTTTTCCCTCTGCTTCTCTATAACTTAGACCCACAGCACATTTTCATGGGAAGCATAGTGGGATATTGCTTTTCTCTATCATCCATCTTGTTAAACCACTGGTTTCTCCCACCAGATTGTAAAATAGAAACAGTTACCACATTGTGTCAAAGTTTTCCTGCCATATGTTAGCAGGAGTATTTCCTTACAGGAGAATAAAATATAATGAATTTCTCTTTTAAGTTTTCGTGTTCTTTTCACTGATATTTAAGGCTCTGTGCAGAAGACTTACAAGGGTTTTAAGAAAGGTGAATGGAAACAACATCTGTGATCTATTATTAGTGTTTCTAATCTACCATTCACTGGAGAAAACTCCAAACCCAGTGTGTCCAGTTGATTCCGACTCGCAGTGACCTATAGGACAGGGTAGAGCTGCCCTCTTTTAGTCACCTGCTGCTGCTGTAACAGAAAATACCATGAGTGGATATTTTCATGAATAGAAATCTTATTGACACAGTCCATTAAGCCACAAATCTATTTACAAGTTATAAGGTCATTCAATATGAGAAATCATCAGAATCCGATAGGCCAAGAGTTCAAATTCAACGAGAGCATGTCAGGACAGAAACCCCAGGTCCAAATGACGTTCTCTGCTCTTGGAGCTGCTTTCTTGGCGGTGTGAGGTTCCCGGCTTACCCTGCTCGCTACTCTCCCTTACATGGCACACCAACACAGCTGCTGCCCATTCTCCATCATCAATATCACAGAGGCAGGATTCACAATATATGGGAAGAATGGCATAATATCGGGAGTTCAAGCTGAGTCAAATCAACACATACATTTTTGGGGGGACACAATTCAATCCATGATATGCCCCATAGAGTTTCCAAGGAGCACTTGGTGGGTTTGAGCCACTGCCCTTTGGGTTAGCAAATGTAGCACTTAACCACCGCACCACCAGAGTGTCCATTCTCTGGAGAGGGAACATCTAAGTTCAGATCCAGTTGTGCTAATTATTACTCAACTACTTCTAAATCTCGGGTTCTCTTTTAAGTAGAGACATCAGTAGAATCTATTCACTAGGGTTGTATGGATTCAATGAAGTTAGCCTTACAAAGGTATCAAGAAATGTTATCATCATTATCTTCATCATAATCATTTTTTTCATGCCCATCATTATTATTATCAATGTCATCACTGCCTTCAAATGCCCAGTGACAGAGAACAGAGAAAACCTTTAAACACAGGGTAACAGTACTTCATTTCTTTCACATAGTCCTATGGGGCAGTTTTATTCTCTCAGATTTATAGGTGAGGAAACTAAGGCTCAGAAAGTTAAGGAGTTTGCCCTCATAATTTGAACTGACAGGTTTGAAATATAAACTCACGTCTGCTCAGCTTCAGAGCATACAACTTGATATTTAATATGGAGAGAGTCACAAAAAAAATCAGAAATCTATGACACTAAAGTGCTTTACAAGCAGGCACTTTCCCTAATTTTAGCAAATTGCATTTGCTAAATATTGCTGTTTTGCTGACTATTTAATAGTGAATCCCTGATGGAGGCTTATTTCACAATCAGAGAAACTTATATTCTGACTGTCATCTGAACCCTTTGGTACCAGTGTATTGTTTCCTTCTCTGTATTTCTTTTGTACTCTACTCATTGGAAGTTATTTAATAGCCAACATATATTTCCTGGCATGGGCATAAGGGTTCTCTGGCATGTTTTTAATAAAATAAAATATGTACATGGCACTTTTGACTCATTGAGATGAGCTATATACTAAATTTGTCTCTTATTATTTATTTTTTCTCTTATCATTTAGAAACAAAAGAAGAAATAATAAACATCAAACGACTCTCCCATTATTTGTCTTCTAGTTATGAATGTAACTGTTAGCTTAGTATGTTACATATATTGGGTATCCATAGTTTACTGATATTCTTCTTCTCTTACTGCAGGAACTTCAGTAGAATCTTTGCAAAGATCAACTAAGGACATTTTGAGATCTACCCAAATCATAATCTATGGTACCAGAAATAGTTGACCATTAGCTGGGGTATTGGCTTAAAAGCTTGGTTTCTTTTTGTGGTTACAGAAATGTGGTCTTGCTGAAGCCAGACTGTAACAGTGTATCTCATCATTCTTCATTATTTCTATCAGCACTCACCAAATATTTATTTAGTGCCTACTCCTTATCTGCCTCTGCTCTATGCACTGAAGAAAACAGATAGTAACCTGCTTCCCGAAACTAATATTTCATGGGCAGATGAAGAAGAGAGAGAACAAGAATTGGCAGGGCAAGCTGCCTGCATGGGCAAAACCAGGCCCATGGCTCCAGAAGGAAACTGACTTTCCATTATCTGTGTAAAACAAAGAGAGCAGATGATGTGGCAAAAAGTTCACAGGACTGGCAGCAGAGAACCTGAATTTCAGATACTGCTCTGATACATTTTATCAGTGCTAACTAAATGAGACAAGTCTTGGAAACAGTTTGACATCTATTTGTTCATCTGTAAAGATAGAATAATGATCCAGGATCCTCTTAATTTGTCATTCATTCTACTTAAAACATCAGGCGAGTTGTTGTTTTTTCTCTACACAATCAAGTTTAAATTCTTTAGCACTATATTTCAGACCTCAACCATCTTCCTAGCTTCAGTTTTCCAGTTGTTACTCTCTTTGTCACAGACAAGACCTTTTTTCTATCTGGCTGATTCCTACTGGTTCTGTAGGAATTAATTCAAGGGAAGTTTCTGCTTTTATATACAATGTTATGAGACATGTTTTGTATATTTTACAATTACTTTCTTTGGATGTATTTCTAAAGCAGAACTACTGAATCAACTAGAATGAACATTTTAAGGATGTTGTTATAAATTACCAAAATGCTTTCACAAAAGCTTGAGTTTCACCAACATTTTATAAGAATGTTTGTATTTAAAGACCTTGGCTAACCATGTATGCTATTCACTTCTTTTTTAATTTGGCCAATTGTTTGCCAGCATGCAGGCCTTTTTATAACTCTCCTAGCTAGGCCAATTAGGAACTTCTGTTTCACTGTTAATAATTAGTTTATAAAAGCCCAAGTTAGTTACCACATAAATCATCAGACACAGAATATTGAAAGATGAAACCCATTTGAAAATTTGTGATGTATTTATAAATAAATGTATTTAGTTTGATAAAAATTGAACTCACCTGATAGCCTTCTACTACTTTTTCTACAACATGCTCCCAATGAACAGATATCTCAGAAGATGACAAGACTTTTACACCTACTTCGGTGGGGGCTTCACTGGGAGCTGAAATTTGATTAAAACATTACTTAGTGACATATTTATATAAAGAAATTCACATAGCACTATTTGTTCTATGAATGAATTAAAGCTATATTTTAATATTCCCAGAATAGAAAATAAAACAAGCTCAATCACTGTATTACCTATTTCTCCATTTTTACTAATGTTATTTGCTTTGTCATCAGTGATGCAGACACACATATATTTATAAGCATTAATGTTAACACAGATACACATATGCATACACGTACTTACATTCACACTATACACCACCCCACATAATTATATGTTAATGTTAACACAGATATACATATGCGTACATGTACTCACATTCACACCATACACTCGTTCCCACACACATACGCAATATGGAAAATATGGAAAACTTCATGAAATCTATAATATCTGTGAACAAAGCCACAATAACCTTTTTTTATTTCTCTAAAATATATTGTTTAAGAAAGCCTGTTGATGTGAATTAAAATTTAAAATATTAAACTCTATATTATTGAAACAGGAAGTTTGGCATTTTCTATAGAAAACAGCTTATTAACTTTCCCCTACTTGCTATTTACATGAAATAACAATACACAGCAATAGTAATAAAAAATTCTTTTTGTTGTTGTTGTACAACTAAGATCTTTTTTTTTCCCCCCTTCAGATTCTTTGAAACATGTTGTGACATCTGCCTCTGCTTGAGCTCAGGAAAGCTTTTATACAGCTAATCTTCCAACTGGGCATCAAGTCAAATATGTATCAAAAAGGCCTCTGTTACAGAAAAACAACTTACATCCCTTATGAAATTTACATGAAGAAACTAAGGAAACTTTTAAGCATGTCTTTCATTTACACGCCATAATCCTATCTTTGTGTTTAAAAATTTCCTAAACATGGGCTCTGTTGCCCTTCCAAATGAAGGTCAGCACGTGGTAAAGTGATGGATTTCTTAGCAATAGAAGGAATAATTAACAATCATACAATTTTTGGCACAGGCAGCTCTTCTGAGCCTCATGAAACATTTAGGAAAGAAAATTATTAAATACAAATAAAAAACCCACTGCCATGGAGTCAATTCTGACTCATAGTAACCCTACAGGACAGGGCAGAACTGCCCCATAGGGTTTACACGGATCACCAGGTGGATTCAAACTGCCATCCTCTTGGTTAGCAGAAGTAGCACTTGACCACTGCTCCACCAGCGTTAAATACAAATGGGCATGACTAATAAGCCAACAGCATGGCCTTTTGCCTGAAAGCTTACTTTAGCAGCAAACAAAATACAAGAAAAAAACCACTGATACTGGGTAAGAAGATAAGTTGTAAAATGGATTTTTATGTTCACTTTCTCTATGTATTGCACCCAATATTCTTCAAATTATATGCTCACCATGACCCAGATCTGACTTGACAGCACTTGGCTTGGCTTGGCTGAAGCAAGTTATGATATTATGCTTAATAAGCTAATAGGCATAGAACATACAGGACTTACATTCAGAAATTTTCTAATATTTGATTATGAATTTGAATAATTTCTTTCTACTTTTTTGGTCTTCCCATATATGTAGCTAAGGTAACATCATGTAGTCTCCTATACAGCAGATTCTAGATTTTCACATGTATTTGTAGTAAAATATAATTCAGGTTTTATGAGCATGATCTGTAGGAATTTATAAAATTTCTTTGGGGACAAAGACGATCTCTCACGTACTAGTGTCTCATCATTTGTGGATGTTACTGTCACATCCCTGAAAGCATAGTGGTGTATTCAGTACCTCTTAGACAGCTGGCTGACTGGAAACCACAACACGGCCTTCCGGCGGGGGAATCATTGAAGGCATGCAGGGATTCTGAATCAAATACGCCCTAACCAATACCAGAAGAGTCTCTGCATCCCTTTTAATGTTTTTGTACAAACATTAAAATACAGAAGTGAATTCTCAAGCTAGAGATCATACTCCAGTCCACTCATCATACTGAGAAAACAAGTGGGTACAACAACAACAAGACTAACAAACCGTCTTCAGAGCACACAAAGTGTAATGTGATAGCAGAGCCAGAACTGTATTACCCTGTCTGTATGTTTAACTTGGAAACCCTGGTGGCATAGCGACCGAGTGCTACAGCTGCTAAACAAGGAGTCAGTAGTTCAAATCCTCCAGCTGCTTCCTGGAAATGGTATGGGGCAGTTTTACTCTGTTTTATAGGATCTCTGTGAGTTCGAATTGACTCCACAGAAATGGTGTTGGTTTGGTTATATGTTTAAATTTTGACTAATTAAATGAAAAAAAAACTATAATTAAAACAGTCCAAACTTAAGGATGAGATGCCAAGATTTCTATACATTTAAATATTAAAGTATTCAATAACATTCTGTTTTCTGAGAAATGAAGAAGTCCTACACAGTTCTGCTTTTCGCACTTAACTGTGCAATAGAGAACATAGCCATAAAAACCATAGTGGCTATCATGTCCTGAAGAGGACATGAGTCAAGATATATTTTGATTCACTCAACTCATACCTGGTATATAATAGTAGCAAAGGATAATGGCTTGGAATTAGGAAGTCCTGGGCTTAAATCTCACTCCTCTACTTAGTAACTTTATGATCTTTTGAAACCTCAGTTTCCTTATATGTAAGAATAATAATGCCTCCCACTTAATGATAATATCTATAAAGTGATTAGCATAGCACTTGGCGTATAAAGAGCAAACAGTCGTAGTAGCAATTATTCCATACTTCCTGCTGCACAGGTCACAGCCTCCAGTGCTCTAGTCATCATGTGAATGAGGGACAAAAAATGTCTTTTCCTATGTTCCATTTAATACTTGTAATGGCACAGTATGACAAACATGAACCTTTTAGGTTAAAATTAACCTTTGTCAATGAAGTATTTAGATTTAAAATATAAAAATCTGAGACAGACAATTTTGAAGCAGCCTACATTAACAAAATTCACTCTTAAAACTCCTTGAACAGTACGTTATGTTAAGACATAAGCTCAGTTTTACATTGCTTTCTATTGCTTCCCTAATTAATACTTTATTAGTAGAAAAACCTATGCAGCTTTGCAGAAGTTGAATTTGAAATAATTGTCTTATAAAAATTTTAAGGGAAATAGATCATTCAGTGCCAACAATGAATATGATAGGTAAAAAGGCAAAGAAATCTCTAGCCATTAATTGTTTACATACTGCCATATGAATAAGAGAATATAAGGTCTTATTATTTTTTAACATGAAAAATATATAATAAAACATACAGATGATGAAATAAGGAATTACAGAAATAACTAATTATTTTTAGTTTAAAATCATATGTTATTTAGCATGGCTACATAAAGCTCTCTATGGATGTAACCAGCTCGATTAAAATTTCTAAAAAAACATGAAGAAAGCTAGGATTAGCTCTGTCTCCCCCTACCCCTCAAAGAGCTTTGTTTTCCCATTCTAAGAAAAATTTTTAACTGGCTTTCTCACTTCTTTCTTTATATACTTACATCTAGAGTTTGTAAATATAATACCACTATTCTATTTTAATAACAAGAAAAATATTTGCATAAATGTTTTGAATACACTAATTAAATACTATAATTCTATATCCTGAAGCATGATCTCAAGGAAGTACAGTGTAGTTTTAAATTATCGGTTTATATTAAATGCTATAATTATACAAGTTTTGGGTTCAGAAGAATGATTTCATCAAAAAAATAAATCGGTGTTAAGGAATTTATAGTGAACTAGATGAATACACAGATACACTGAGGTTCCATGCTGTGAATTTCTGACTACAAATTTACAGACAGGAGACCAGGGGCTAAAATCTAAGCAAGCTAATATTATAGTGTATGTTTCCTGACTACCATGTACATGATCTAAAATTGAACAGAATTTTAGTGATGTTTTTGTGAATTGGAGAAAACAATTGTATGATACTACAAAAACAGTTCTGTCAGGTTCTGAAAGAAAGCAAACTAAATGCCTACCAGATATTAGGTTTCTTCCCAGCACTGCATTAGAAAGCTTTTTCTTTCACTCACCGTCTTGTGCTGAATGAATGACCGCTGTGAGGCTGTACGGTCCGTCCCCTTTGTTATTGAAGGCCTTCACTTTCACTTGAAATGCTGTGGATGGGCGCATGCTCTCATCTTTATGGACATACCGACCAATATCTGGATTAGTAACTGTAACTTTTTTCCATTCTTCCCCATCAAATGGCTTGAATGCCACTATGTAACCAAAATTGTTGCCATAATGATATTCTCTTGACAAAGGCTAAATAGAGATTAAAATATTGAATAGATTTAAGCTTTACACTTAAGAGGAACAAAAAACTGCAAATATTAACAACATATAGGAGAGCACACTCTTCATAAAAAAACATTCATTACTTATTTTATACATTAGTGCTGGCTGAAATCTCAAGTCGAAACCCTGTTCATTAGTGTTTCTTGAACATCCATCCTGGAACTTTCCACTTTGAGTTCTGTCTGCCTAGGTGGTTGTTCTCCTAGACATCATAAGAATCTCTCTGCCACATTCTTCAGACAAAAACATCTCTGTAACAATATTTTCACTGACTACGGAATCTATCATTTCAAGGCTTCTTTCCCAATTCTCTACATTCCATCTCTGTGCTTTATTTTTTCTCTTTAACACTATTGTTTCTTATTGTCTACTTTATGTTCTTACAACTACTCGAATGCAAGTTTCATGGAGGTGGAGATTTTTGTCGTTTATTTTTCATTATCCCTAGCACCTCATATAATATTTACTGAATGACTTAGTGAATTTCTGCAGAATTGAGAAGCGATGGTAAGAGAATGATATAAAACTCTGTGATTTCTTCATAGAAATCAGACAGCAGAAACCAGCCAGAAGAAAGAAACAAGACAAAGTGACAAGGAGGAAGAGGACTGTGGGTAACACTGCACTCCTTCAAAGAAGGTTGGATTTGGACTTTTGCCCGACTTGAATTTTAAAACAAGTGCTCTGTTTTGCATCATCGTCTCAGAGTTTCTTATTATTATGCATGTCAATTGTCTAATAAAAAAATCTGTGATGACTCTGACTGCCCGTTTTTTACAAATAACAATCTAAAGCTGGTTCTAGTGGCTATTTGTCACTTTGTCTTTTAACCATTGACACAAATGTATAAATTATATATTCACATTTTCACCAGGAAATCAAAGCTGTCTTGCCACCAAAACCTCAAAATAAAGTTAACATAGTTGTTTGAATACACTTACATCAAAAAAGAAAAATAGAGGCATATATAAAGGTCTAAGAGCAGAAGCAGCTGAACTTTGATGCCTGACAGAGATAACCTGAAGCATGATTTCAAGGATGTGCAGTGTAGCTTTAGACTATCAGACATAACCTAACATTTCTCCAGTAAAGTTTTTTAATTGATGATTCTCTACTTAGTTATTATAATAGGGTTATCAAAACCACCTATGGAGTTTTCAAAAATAATAATTCTCAAGCTATATTCTCAGTGATATGATTCTGAGTTACTGAAGCAGTACATCAATTTGTTCTGAAGCAGATACCCACAGAGTTTATGAAAATCTAGCCATACAGAAAAGAGTAAGACATTCTAATTTCCCCAACATTGGCACTTCTCTATGAAACCCTGTTGGCATAGTGGTTAAGTGCTATGTACGGTAACCAAAATTTTGGCAATTCAAATCTGCCAGGCGCACCTTGGAAAATACTGAGCAGTTCTACTCTGCTTCCTAGAGGGTGACTGTGAGTAGGAATCAACTCAACTTGCTGGGGTTTTTTTTTTTTTGGTTTCTATGACACTCAAATTTACAAATAAATAATGTGGGATTTAGACAAAGAGAAGATAAATTTTTTTCTAAGTTTTGCTTTAAAACGGGACTTAAGTACCAGTTACAGAATACGACTACACAGAACTGAGTGACACCAAGACGTGCTAAATATCACACACAGAATAAAACCTGCCATTTTGCCTGTGGTCCCTGAAGACCTTAGAGCCTAAGCTGTGCTCTTGGACTATCTTCTGTGATTAAATATTAAAAATATTTAATGAGTAACTGGATTTATATAAAATATTGCCTGCATAAATGTCAGTCATCTGTTTCAGACCAAGTTCCACTATCACAACCTCCCCTCCAGCAAAAATCTTTTAAGACAGTATAATTTCTGATATACAATATTCCTTTATTTCATGAAATATTTCATGGAACATATCGGATACCTCAGTAACTAGCCCCGTAGGTGATTTCTCTGACTGACCTCTTCCGGTGGATTACGTTCACAAGAAGTGATCGAAGTCAGGCTTGGGTAACAGAGCCAAATCCCATTTAAAAATGGGGCTCAGTACAAAAAGGTGTAAACTGACTCTGGAGCTTACAGTGTCCAGAGGAAATACTACAAATTTTAGTTGGGTTACTGGGCCATAATAGTTCTAAATCTCTCTGGAATCAGGTAGCTGAATACTTAATCTTCTAGGTGAATTGGTCTCTTAGGATCAGAAATCCTTTTTTTTTTTTTGCATAAAAATTGATCTCTAAGCTATAAGCTTGGTAAAAAAAAATATGTATTTACAAAAAAAAATCTATTCTTGCTTTGTATTGAGTGAACATTTGCCTTTATCAAAGTATTTCAGGAAACAGCATGTGTTAGAGATGAACTATGGGTAAAGCAGCCAGTGATGTATCACAACTCGCTAATACTTACCGCCCACGTTATGGTCAGTTCTCTATTGCTTCCACCTCCCCCTCCTACGTCTGAAGGAGCCACATTAGGTGCTGAAACAGACAAAATAACAACAAAAACACAGGCTATACATTTTTTTCTAACTTGAGAGTTACATTTCAATATAGAATTTTTTTTTTTTCCTTTAGCTGGGAAACACAAGCTGCACACGTGGCTCACTCAATTATAATCACAATAGCTCGCAGTATCTGCAATCATCTGTTTGACCGCCAGGCTGAAAACCGACCACATGCCACAGAAAATGTGCCTCTTCTCTGCAGTAAAGGATAGCAAGAGAAATTAGCAATCTCTTCCAATTGTTTTACATCCTTCAATATGATTTTAAATACTCAGAACACTTTGTTGTGAAGAAATCTATTGCCTAAAAATTTTAAATCATTTGTGAAATCGTTTTGGGCAGCTTATTTGGACAAAATTGTGAAATCATTTTGGACACCTTATTTGGAATAGGGGCCTGACCGGGGGAGCACTGAGAAACTGAACAAACAAAAATGCTATACTTGGTTGTGAGAATATTTTATGTTTTGAACCTTTCTGATAGCACTCTGCTGTGTTAGTTTTATGCTGCAATTACAAATATACATTAAGAAACATCATATTTGCATTAACATTGGATAATGTTTCTGCAAATATATGGGGAAAAAATAGAAATCTAATATTGTCCATTATGCTTCTATTTCCAGAATCTAAATCTCTTCTGGAACCTGGCCACTTCAGTGATCCTAACACTCTGCATACCTGTTCTCTTTTTTTTATTATCATAATTCAGATGAAAGTTTACACAACAAAGTAGTCTCTTAGTTAACAGTGAGTACACAGGTTGTTTTACGACATTCCGTAACAATCCCACAATAGGTCAGCTCTCTGCCTTCTCAGCTCTGGGTTCCCTACTGGGGGCTTTCCTGCCTCCTCCTGCCTTCCAGTCTTTGTCCCTGGGCTGATAGGCCCCTCAAGTCGTGTTTTGTGTTCTGGGTCTGTTCAGTCTTTGGCTGAAGGCTAAGCCTCAGAAGAGACTTCCTTACTGAGCTGAATGAGCGCCAGAGGGCCATAGTCTCAGGGTTTCTCCTTTCTCTGTCAGGCCAGCAAGTCTGGTTTCTCTTTTTGACTTAGAATTTTGTTCTACACTTTCCTCCAGCTCTGTCCGGGGCCCTGTGCTGTGATTCTTCTCAGAAGACTCAATACTGATAGCTGGGCACTGTCTAGTTGTACCAGATTCAGTCTGGTGGAGGCCGTGGTAGTTGCGGTCCATTAGTCCTCTGGACTAATCTTTCCCTTGTTTCTTTAGTTGTCTTCATTATTCTTGGCACCCAAAGGAGAAAGACCAGTGTAGCATCTTTGATAAATGCCTGTCCCCTTGAATCTTTCTTAGGTTCTTTCTTTCTACTGGAGAGATTGTTCGCTCTTCACTCTCCTACTACAAAAAGTCTTCCTGTAACACATCTTTCCTTTTAGTCCCCAAAGCCATCACACCCTTTCCTGTCACATAACTGCAAAGAGCTAATGAATGACTGCATCATATCCCCCATAATCTCTTTTAATGCCTCCAAATCTGTTGTCCACCATCTTTATGTTACTGAAATCACTTTCTCAAAAACCACAGTTTTGCTTCTAGCTGTAAGATTCAAGGACCTCTTCTTTGTCTTCCTCCAAATTATTTTCCTAGAAAATTCTTAATATATCCCAACTGGATTGGAACCCTTAGCATGCAGCTTGAGCTGTAAAAATGAATAAAGCATAATTTGTCCCTGTATTCATGGTGCCTGGAGACCAGTTGTGCAGTTCAAGCTCATGTTTTTACAGAGGACATTTCACCGCTGCTATGAGTTGGCTTACTTTAAAATATCATTCCTAAATCTGTTTACATCTCAAAGACAAGATCAAATGTCAGTTTCTTCCTGAGTCCCAGATTCCTTTCCATAGGAGATAGCTACACCGTCTACAGAGTGCTCATAGAGACAGAAATACTGTCTACAGAGCGCTCACAGCACAGGCGCCATGCCCTAATTGGCAGGTGTTAACAAATAATCTTGATTCAAAGATACGTAGCTCAAAACTTCTAATACTAGCCATGTAAAATCTTTGATAAAGTATGCACCTAAATTGCACAGAAATAAAAACATATGGTCTTTATATATACAGAACTATGTGATGGTTTTATTTGCAAGTGAAGAAGTTAATGGGAAGTTTGAAAGACTTCTACTACTCAGTGGTCACCATATGAGTGTTGCAAAATGAAATTGGGTGCAGAGGGATGTTAAAAGATAACTTGCTTGAAACACTTCAAGATAAAATATATATTAATGGCTAGGACAGTCAAATAACTTTGGAAACTCTTTTAGCCTCATAAGTTGTATTCTGAAGTTAAAATCCAGATGCTGAGGAAAACAGAAAGTGTTTTGTCTTATAAAGCAGTGAATAAATCACATTTTGTATGTTTAAATATAGAAATAGTGGTCACAGGAAAGTAATTTCAAAAATAATAATTTATTACATTGTAGTTTTTGAGTCAAATATTTTCTTTATCAGAGCAAATATTATTTGCCAAAGCATTTCACTGTAATGCTTTTTATCATAACTAATATTGACTTTTTTGATAGAACTAAAAATGGAAAATATTTATGTTACATGGAATTTTTTTCCATTTTATTACTATGAGCTCTTTCAGTGAGTTTTAAATAAGTATTTCAAGATGTATTTGTGTTTTAAAGATCATACATTTAGCTCATAATGCTAAAAAGAAGACATAAACACAAGGACAGAAATAAAAGTTCTCAATAGTCTGTTTTATATATCTTAATTGGCTTAATAACAACTGACTCAATTTTTCCCAGTTTTCTTTGACTGTTCAGTCGATGGTTAACAGCTAAGGAAAATATTTCACAATGTAAACGTCATATAAACTACACATATTGCATGAAGCTGAGAAGGAAGCAATCAAGTAGTTATGTTCAGCCCAGCAGAATCAGGAGGACTTGGTCAAACAGTAAGTCACTTAAACTGCTAACCAAAAGGTTATCAGTTTGAACCCACCGGCCACTTTGCTGGAAACCCTATGGAGCAGTTGTACTCCATCTTAAAGGGTTGTTATAAGTTGCAGTTAACTCAATGGCAATGAATTTTTTTGGAGTATATAAAGATATAACCCTGATTCAAAACAAGTTGACTACTCCAGTTCTTGATAACTTTCACTTCAGTTTGTATTGTCATTGTTAAAGACAAAAGGTTAGCTATGAATATAACTTTTCTCTAATTTGCATCAAAATTTTGTTGTGACTAAAGCCCACATTCTTATAAAGAGCCAAAGTAACTCTGGTGATGCAATTGTTAAGTGCTGCGGCTGCTAACCAAAAGGTCCTCATTGCAAATCTACCATGTGCTCCTTGGAAATTCCATGGGGTGGTACCAGTTTGTCCTATACGGTTGCTATGAGTCAGAATAGAGGCATCAGCAATGAGTTTCTTTTTCAGTAAGTCATGTTCAAAGTTTAGAAAGCTAACAGTATTGAATTCTAACAACGGTTTTTATTCTATCATTAAATACACACCTTTAAGCACTTAAATATGTAATTACAAACACCTGTTAATAAGATAAACTGTGTAGTATTTGGACAATTGAATGACAGTGAGTCTTTGTAACTCTTAATCTGTTGCTCTAATGGTAGAGGAGTTTGCTTAACCTGCTAAGGAATCTACCATGACAAACTAATTCCTACCAAACATATTGCTGTCAATTCTACCTCATCATGACCCTACAAGACACAGTAGAATTGTCCCTTAGCATTTCCAAGGAATGCCTGGTGGATGTGAACTTCTGACTTTGTGCTTTGTTGCCATACTCTAATCATTGTGCTCCCAGTGCTCCCAGATCCCTACAGTTTGTAAAAAAGAAACAGAATCCAAGTTCACCCCACTCCAAAAAGCCACTGCTGTTAAGTTGATTCTGACTCACAGCAACCCTACAGGCAAGGTAGAAAGAGTTTCCAAGGAGCACCTGGTGGATTTGAACTGCTGACTTTACAGTTAGCAGCCTTAGCACTTAACAACTATGCCACCAGGGTTTCCAAGTTAGCTGAGAACAATACTAATGCCTTAGGGTCTCGTTTGTCAGAAGTTGCAATAATAGTCAATTATGCTAGGCTTTTTATCTAATGTGAAATTCAAATATGTGGAACAGAGAAAATTTGATAATTGCTCAATGCAAAGATAATCTAAAAATAACTTAGTTGGGAAAACCAGTTTGGGTGGACAGAAAACAATGTTGCAAAAGTGAAATAACTGTAATTCATGTAAATTTATGTTGACAACTCAACCCAAGTAGGATTTATTTTTTTAATTCAGTAAAATAACAAACACTCCCTAATTTATCTCTAGGAGTCCTGGCAGCACAGCCATTAAGAGCTCAGCTGCTAACCAAAAAGCTGATATTTCAAATCTACCAGCTGCCCTACAGAGTTGATATCAGTGGGAATGGACTCAACAGCAATAGGTTTGGTTTCGTTTTGATTTAGCTCTCAAAAGAGTAAACGAAAGATAGCTAAGGCATATGTTAACCCTGTCAAACTAAAAAAAAAAATTGATAACGAAGTCTTCTAAATTGTATGATACAAATTCTGTTGTCTTTTTGATCACTTCTCTATCCATTATCTCTGTTTTAAACTTCCAGTTGCCAGAACAACCTTTTTAATCTCCTTGTGTCTCCCTTTTTCTTCTATAATTTTTTTAGTTCCAAAATACTTTTTTTTTTAATTATGACTGAATGAAAATATACATTCCCGTATAAATTTGCATGCTGACCTATATGCAGCTTCCGCTGCTCTCGCTGCATGGTGCCTGCACACTCTTCCTCTGTGCTCCATACCTGGTTCCTCTGTGTCACTAAGTCCAATCCATTGCTGTCCAAAAAGTTGACCTTCATTATGATTTATGGACAGGGGCAGCATCAGGGCCAGGGGCCATGCTCCCAGGGGAACCCCGAAGCCCCTGGACCATCAGTTGTGGTCTTTTAGTGGAGATCTCAGGAGGCACCCCTTTTTATTCTTGTGTTGCCAGTGAGACTCAACTTAATGAGCCCCACTGCGGCTATCACTGGTGGTGGCCGGGCACCATCTGGTTCTTCTGGTTCCCAGTCGATGTGGGCACCAACTCATGTGGGTCTCCCTGTTTTGTTTTCAGTCTGCAGACTTTTGCTGGTTTCCTGATCTAATCTACTCTTCATGGAGCCTTGATGATCCAAAGCACTGGACTGTTAACCAAAAAGTTAACCGTTCAGTTCCACACAGTGGCTCTGATTATAGCCAAAACTCTATAGGGAAGTTTCGCTCTGTCACATGACATATAGTTGCCAAACATTTTTTCCCATTCTGTAGGTGGCATTTTAATTCTATTAATAAAATCTTTGGGTGAGCAAAGGCGATTGATTCTTAGTAGTTCCCATTTATCTATTTTCTCTTCGGTTGCTTGTGGTTTGACAGATTTTGAAGTCTGTCTACGTTGAGTATTAAACATTCCATTGTTTTTCCTACTTTTTCTTGGATGAGCTTTATTGTTTTAGATTTGATATTTGGGTCTTTTATCCAGTTGGAGCTGGGTTTTGTATAAGGTATAAGGTATGGGTCTTGTTTTAATTTAGTGCAGATGGATATCCAATTTTGCCAGCACCATTTGTTGAAGAGATAGTTTTTACCTCTGTTTAATGTCTTAGGGCTTTTGTCGAATATCAACTGTTCATAGGCAGATCATGTCATCTTCGGGGTCTCGATTCTGTTACACTGATATATCTGTCTGTTTTTGAGCATTCAGTCCTTTCACAAAGTAATTATTGATAGGTATGTGTTCAGTGCTTCCATTGTGATTGTACCAGTCACAGTATGGTCTTCTTCTATAGTAATGCTTTACTTATCCGGGGCTTCTTTCCTTTCCAGACAAAGTTGGTAATTTGTTCCTCCATCTCATTAAAAAATGTCACTGGAGCTTGTATTGGGATTGCATTCTATAAGTAGATTGCTTTGGGTAAAAGAGACATTTTCACAATGTTAAGTCTTCCTAGGTATCTCCATTTATGTAAGCCTCTCTTAGTTTCTTGTAGTAAGGGTTTGTAGTCCTCTTTGTAAAGGTCTGTTATTTTTGTGTTGATGTTTTCTCTGTTGTTCTTATTAATCTGTTCTGTGACCTTCTTCTTTGTGTGTTCATGTTTTACCTTTTTCAGGGTCGATTTTGTGGTTGTTGAGACTCCTCTATTACGTTTCTTGATATGGCATGTTGCTTCGTTATTGTGTTTCATGGCTGCCCCTATGATCCCACTTAATAAACTATATATAAATCCAATTTTGATTGCTACCAGTCTTGTCAACTTCCTCTCCATCTAGAAGGACTGTAACGACTGTAGTACATCCTTCTTTTTTAATATGATGATATCATAGTTTACATGATATGATGACTAGATCGTTCACTATTACAGCTTTGATTGTGTTTGGAGCCTTCCCTAACTGAGTAGGATTCTGGATAATGTGTCCTTCTAAAATACAAAGTTAGCAGTTTTGTTCTTCCAAGCCACGTGATTCTTTCAGTACTTCTTGTAGCTTTGGTTTGGTTTTTACAAAGTCTCTGAGTTTCTGTTTATCTGTGAATGTCTTAATTTCCTTTTCATATTTGAAAGATAGTTTTGCAGGATATATAATTCTTGGTTGGAAGTTCTTTTCCTTCAAGGCTTTAAATGTGTCATGCCACTGTCTCCATGCCAGCATCGTTTCTGCTGAGAAATCCGATGAAAGCGTGCAGGGTTTCCCTCTGAATGTGAGCTTTGCTTTGAGTCTTGCTGCCTGTGAGAGTTTCTGCTTATGTTTCATTTTGTTGAGCTTGATTATAATATGTCTTGGAGTTTTTCTACTGAAGCCTAAACTGAATGGTGTTCAGTACCTATCTTGGATATCTGTATTCTCTTCTTCCACATCGATGGCACTTGGCTTTGGCTTGTTTCATAATTTCTGGGAAGTTTTCTGCCAGCAGCTCAGCAACAATACTCTCTGTGTTCTCAGGTGTCTCGCCCTGTTCAGGGACTCCAGTTAATCATAGATTTTCTTCTTAATAGAGTCCCACATGCTTCTTAATGCTTCTTCATTTTTCTTGTTTCTTTTTTCTGATGTTTCCTCATAGATGCTGGAGTCAGTGGCTCTGTCTTCCAAATCAGAAATTATTTTTTTCCATTTGTTCCATTCTGTTTGCTTGGCTTTGAATTGAAGTTTGTATTGCTTTGATTTTGTTCTTGATCTGTTCAATTTCTGAGTACTAACGTTCCATCAGATCGAACAGCTTGCTTAATTTTTCAATTTGCTCTGCTGCGTTTTGTATAAGGTCTAGGGGGGCTCTCTATATAATCCTTTTGTATTCACTTTCTGATAATTTCAGAAAAGCTTCTTCGTCTGGGAAGTTCTGAGGTGATTTCTTTTGGGGGCCTTCTGATGCCATGAGTGACTTCCAGGTTACTGTCTTCTCCAATGTTTGCTTTTTGGACTTGATGTGGTTCAACAGAGGCTGGGAGAGATGCTATGAAGATGGACCACAGTTGTTTCTCGAGGTTGTCTTTGGTCAGTGCAAGCCTGTGCTCTTCTAGAGTGGGGTCAGTAAAAGAGAGAAGGCTTTGCTTTTAGTGGCATGAAGTCCAAATAACCAGCCCTATGCCGCATCCAAGGGCTCACTATGTGTCCAGAAGGCTCTGTTTAATTATCATTTCAGGTCTTGGTTTCCAGAGGGATTTAGGGAGACTTGTGTTTAGTATGCCATCTGGACTCTGCCCCCCTCTTCTATAATACTGACTTCTATAACACAAACTGTGTTAACCCCTAAAAATGAAAATAAGACTATAATGTGATTCCACTGAAGAAGCTCCCTTTGTAGCCGTAGAAATTAAGTAAATAAAAACCATTTTTGAAACAAGACCCACATCTCCCACCTTACACAAAAACTAACTCAAAAATGGATCGAAGATCTAAATATCAAATCTAAAACAATAAAGAGTATGGAAGAAAAAAATAGAGACAATATTGGAAGTTCCAATACAAAGCTTAAACAGACTATAAAATCTTTCTAACAGTATACAAACAGCAGAAGAGAAAATAGACAGATGGGAACTACTAAAAACCACTTTTGCTCATCCAAAGACTTTATCAAGAGAGTAAAAAAGACTACCTACAGATGGGGAAATAATATTTGGCAACCATATATCAGATTGACATCTCGTTTCTATAATCTACAAGGTACTGCAAAATATCAACAAGAAAAAACAAATAACCCAGTTAAACAACAGGCAACAGAGATGGACAGACACTTCTCTACAGAAAACTTACAGGCAACCAAAAGACACATGAGGAATGCTCATGATCATTAGCCATTAGAGAAATCCAAATCAAAACCACAATGAGATACCATCTCACCCAAAGGAGGCTGGCAATAATCCAAGAAACACAAAGCAACAAGTGTTCAAGAGGCTGTGGAGAAACTGGAACTCTTCTACACTGCTGGTAGGAAATTAAAATGGTACAACCTCTTTGGAAAGCAATTTAGTGCTTTCTTAAAAAGATAGAAGTAGAAATACCATATGATCCAGCAATTCCATTGTTTGGAATATATCCTTCAGAAATTAGGGCTGTCACATGAACAGATACATGCACATGAATGCTTACTGCAGCATTGTCCACATTGCAAAAAGGTGGAATCTACTTAGGTTCCCATCAACAGATGAATGTACAGACAAATCATGTTATAGAGAGAGAGAGGAAAAGAACCCACTGCCGTCAAATCAGATCTGACTCATAGTGACCCTAGAGGTCAGAGTTGAACAGTCCCATGGAGTTTCCAAGGAGCACCTGGCAGATTTAAATCGCTAACCTTTTTGGGTAGCAAAAGCTAATCAAAAGCTATTAGCCACCAGAGTTTCCATACATACACACACACACACACTCACAGTGGAACACCATGAAACATCTCATAGCCTGGAATCAACTGGAAGACATTATGCTGAATGAAATCAGTGAGCCATAAGAGGACAAACATTGTATAAAACCACTATTATAAGAACTTAAGAAAGGACTAATGCATGGAGGAAAATACTCTTTGATGGCCACAAGGGTGGGGAGGGAGAGAGAGGGTTATTCATAGATTAGATGGTCGACAGGAATTTGGTTAGGCGAAGGATGTTACAGCATACAGTAGAAGGCAGATCAGCATAACTGGACTACACCATAAGCTAAAATGTTTTCTAAATTCAACCCAACATTTCAAAGGACTGGGCAACAGAGACAGGGTTGTGAGACCATGTTTTCAGGGGACATCAAAGTCAATTTACATAACTAGTCTTTTCTAAGAGTCTTTGCAACCCATATTGGAGAGTGGTATCTGGGGTCTTAAAAGCCAGAAAGCTGCCATCTGAGGAACATAAAACTGTCCCAGTCCACCCAGAATGGATGACAACCGAGAACATCAAAGACACAAGGGAACATGAGCCCAAGAGACAGAAGGACTCATGTGACCGGAAGATTACATCAGCATAAGACCAGAAGAACCAGATGGTGCTCGGGCACCACCAAAGACAGCCCTGACAGGAATACAGTGCAGAGTCCCTGACATAGCAAAAAAAGAAAAGGAGGTTTGCATATCAAGAATTCTATTAAAAGACCAGAACTGATGGTCCAACAGCTTAGAGTGTCCCCAGAAAACATGGCCCCTAGAACTACTGTTAGCCCAGACCTGAAACCAGTACTGAAGCCAGAACTGGAGACCCAGAATAGACTGGACTCTGGGACACAAAATGATGCATGTGGTGTATGTACTTTATGGTTTTATGTATATACATGAGGCTGCCCTACTGGTTTCTTTCTAGAGTGAAGAGGAGAGGGTAGAAAGCAGGAGACAAGTGTTGGCTGAGTGGATACTGGAAGTAAAGAGCATTAAAGAAGTGCGTGCTATCACAGAGTGAGGAGAGCAGATAGAGTTGCAGAGAAGTCGATATGGATATTTGACTTGGATTGCAAACTTCCACTTAATTACAATAAAAAATAAAAAGTTGCTAGATGAATGAATAATCCATGTTTCACAACAGATTTATCTACAACTTAAGAATAATTTTTACATATTTCAAATGGATACTCAGATCAGTACTTTGAAGTATACTAGAGAAGTGGTATTATTCTCCATCTAAAATAAATAAATAAATAACTAGGTTAACTTGTCTAAGTCTTATTGCTTTATAAGTGGAAAAGCTGTATGTAACTTTAGCTTAGGTCTTCCAAATAGTTTACAAATCCATACCTCTTGCATCTCTAAAAAAAGATTGACCTGTTTCATTACTAATGGCAACTGTTAACATTAGCTTAGTATTATGTTGTTGGTGTTGTTGTTAGATGGTGAGTCAGCTACAAAATATTTTCTTGGTAGTCTTCTGACCCCTTACCAAACACATGAAAAAAAAAATTAAAAATTAAGCAAAATGAAAAAGCAGATTAGCTTTATTAGGCATGAATCTAAGACTCTATACCTAACATGAAAGTGTCGATTCTGGTTTTATGTTATTGTTTCTCTTTTCTCTCTTAGCCTGGCTTAATCTGGCAAATAAACTCCAAAAGAGTTGTTAAAACAAATCTGAGTGTACCATTTTAGGGTATTGCCTCACAAAGTGTATCTATTTCAAGCTATTAGCTACAGGACTATGCCTTACAATGACATATTACTTCCAAGAATGACTTGTTATCTCTTTCTTTCAGTCCAAATTAAATGGGTCACAAACACATCTTCTAATTCTTCATTTGGGAGCATCTGTTTTATAATGCACTTGTCTGAATCCAAAGAATATACCCAATTGGCTCTGAGATCTTAACAATAAATAATTGCAAAGATAAGGGCATGTGCTGCACTGGATAATGTCATGTCTTTCAATCAGCATAATGAGACACAGGGCCAACCATTCCATCAAATGGGAACCAGCCTTTATCCCATGTAACATATGCTGGTGTGCCTTCCAGGGTTGTTGTTACGGTACATGACAAAACATCCCTGCTTTAGAAAATATTTTTATCTTTTTATAAGGATGAAAAATATAAATGGCCAATTTATGCACATTCAGTTTTTAGCAGCAGAGCGAAAGGAAGTCTTGAATTTAATTATATAAAATATATAAGATGATTCCATTAGAAATGATTAAAAACTACATGAAATTATGTGATCTTTGTGGTTGAATGCTATGTCTGCTAAGAAAAACTTGGCACTTAGAATCTGCCAGGTGCTCCTTGGAAACTCTATGGAGCAGTGCTACTCTGTATTATACGTCGTTATGCATCAGAATCCATTCAATGTCAGTGATTTTACACCTATAAAAATTCAATTCACTATCAAAACTAGACAATCAATTAAAGAATAAAATATTTTCTTATAAGCACATTAAACTTTAAACTGAGCATTAATAGCATAAAAAATAAATTTTACCGAGTAAATACCATCCACCACACTGTTTTCTTTACACTGTTTTAATCATAAAAATAATCCCTGAGATAAATATTCTCATTTAGATAAAATAAAACTGAGGTTGAAAGAGGTTAAGTTATGCACCCCAAATAACAGAAGAAACAACGATTCAAGTTTCTTAGAGCTCCACTGGCCTCTCAGAAAGTGGTTTAAGAGCAAAAGCTTTAGAATCAGAAAGATCTGGATTTAACCCCAGCCCTGACTCTCATTGTCCATACCCCTGCTTATTGCCATTAAGTGGATGTCAACTCACAGAGACCCTATAGAACAGAGTATAACTGCCTCATAGGTTTGCCAAGGCCGTAATTTTTACACATGTATTGTATTGGGCAGACCTATTGCAAGAAGTTTTCTTTAAAGTGTTAGAAAACAAAGATGTCACTTTAAGGATTAAGAAATGCTTAACCCAAGGCATAGTATTTTCAGTTGTCTGATATGCATGAGAAAGTTGGACAATGAATAAGGAAGATCCAAGAAAAGGTGATGCCTTCAAATCATGATGTTGGCAAAAAATATTGAATATACCATGGGCTGCAAGAAGAATGAAAAAATCTATCATGGAAGAAGTACAGCCCGAATACTCTTTAGAGGCAAGGATAATGAGATTTGTCTCACGTACTTTGAACATGTTAGTAGGAGGGATGAACCCCTGGAGAAGAGCATGATGCTTGATAAAGAGGAGGGTCAGCAAAACAGTGGAAGACCCTCAGTGAGATGGCTTGGCACCGTTGCTGAAACAATGGCCTCAAGCCTAACAATTTGAGAAAGGGCAGGATGAGACAGTGTTTAGTTCTTTTAGACGTGTGTTTGCTAAGAGTAGTAATGGATTCAGGGCCACCTAACAACAAGAATATCTTCAAGGAAGCTGACTGCCACATTTTCCTCCCAAAGAGTGGCTGGGGTTCAAACTGCTAATCTTTTGGTTAATGACTAATTGCTTAACTACCAAGTGGCCACAGCTCGTTTGCATCTCTTTAGCTGGATGTTAACATTCTTGTCCTGTTAAAGTAGTAATAATCATACCGATTTCATAGAATTGCTGTGAAGATTAAAGGGAAGAAATGCACTGGAGAGTTTAACGCTGTGTCTGACAATGCATATTGCACATATAGGCAGTATACAAATGATGGTAGTAACAAAAGTTGATTAATAAAAGATCCAAAATATATTCCGGTGGCAGAGTTATGAACAGACTGTCATTGTTCAGAATTGTTCAATACCATGAGTATTAAAATGATACAATGATATTTCACATTTAAACTATTATATAAATATAACAATAAAACAATAACTATTGTTATTCATTGACAGTTGCCACTGAGCTGATTCCGAGTCACTAATTAGATGTAGATAGAAGTTACAGGGCTTGATTTTTTTTTTTAACTTAAATGAATGGAATAAAGTGCCTCATTATATCACTATAGGGCCATATTCTGACGTAAAACTGTCCTTACTGCATAAGTATTTTTTTTTTTTTTTGTCACCTGCTCTCAAGACCTTCAAGGAAGTTATTTTCTAAGCACTCCATAGAAGCAATTAATTCTTTAACAAAATACCACTCAAGCAAACAAAATATAAGGGGTGATGCCCAAAAGCTGTTTGAATAAAAGCAGCAACCTTATGAAACATTTCAGGCTTGATGCCTCTCTGAAACAATTTTCCAAGCATCCCTAAGAAGACACTGAAGCTGTCATAATCTTCAGAGTTATATACAAACTACTCGTAGGGAAATTTAACAACTGTCCTTATTCTTCTAAATATGATAGTAAATATAAACCACATTCATAGATTTACATACTGAAGAATTAAATTGAATGTCTTTCTCTGAGATGTTCATTTTTGGTTCTTAGAAACATATTGTATTTAATCACTTCTATATGAAGAGGAAAAATCAAGGACAAAACATATGGTAGTTCTGGCAACATGACCAGCCTATGAACTATAAAGCAATCATTTCATTTTTTGAGGTGATACACTGTTTATAACAAATTTACATTACTATAGTATCTTTCTTCCTAATGAACAACCTTTTTACTTCCAAACTTGGTGTTCAGGCAAGACTTAATTCATATTATATTCAAGAAATATAACTAATCAAACTCAGTGAGAAAACACAGTTTATATCTGCCATAAGTTTGTTAATTCTTTTTTTAATTGAAGTAAGGTTACTGAGCCCAGGTTAATCACTTAGTTTTGGCTTGCTTTGTTACTCGGTTGTTTGTTTTGCAACTTCATTTTCAAAATAAGTATTCATTAAACCAAGCTGAGGACTGTATATCTCAGTGTGAAATTACATGCTTAAAATTACCAGTCAGATAATGTCCTGTTCTTTGTTATTTTTAATTTTCAAGAAAAAGCAATTGTGTTTAGTCTGTCAGACAGAAGACTCTGTTACAAGCATATGGGGATGGAATTGGAGGTCCTAGAGAATAATAATAATAAAAAACAAACCAAACCAAACCCAAGGGTACTGAATGTATGTTTCTATATTCTCTAAAGCTTCAGCTTATGCTATCTCAATATTGTCATCAGATTTCTATGAGGTGGAGAAAAAGTAATAACTGTGTTCATATTATTGATGAATATAGTAAGACAAACAGGAAATTCATATTTTGGTCATATCTAGTTACATAGTTAAAGACGAAAGCTAACTCTAAAAGCTAACTCTAAAATACAGTTTTATAGTTCTACTTTAGATGTTGCCTTTAAAAGTGAAAGCTCAGTACAGGAGAAGAGATGTTGGGCAGATTTGGATTTAAATTATGAGTTTTACAAGTGAAACTCATAACAGGTAAAATTATTTACTGTCACTGTGTGTATAGCACACTGAGGAGCATTGGGATAGTAATACCTATATCAAAAGGTTGTTCTGGGGCCTATCAACATATATGGATCAACAAAATATGGTTTATACATATAATGAAAACTTACACAACTATAAAGATGAATGATGTTCTGATACATGCTGTCACATAGAGAAGCCTTGAAAACACCACACTAAGTGAAAT
Source organism: Heterohyrax brucei (assembly GCA_028571685.1). NCBI lineage: Eukaryota > Metazoa > Chordata > Mammalia > Hyracoidea > Procaviidae > Heterohyrax > Heterohyrax brucei. Next base: position 100,371,012 of record CM053142.1, on the reverse strand, counting down.
CAGTCAGACATAAAAGGAGAACTGATTTCTGTTTTTTTCTTGTACCTTGTGTGACCGTGGTTACACGGCATATCCACTGAGACAAAAGAAAATTAGTAACTGGGGGAGGGAATAATGGGAAGAAGAAAAGATTCTTATTTAGATTAAATGAACTATATGTGAAAATACTGGGCACAGATCAAGTGCTTTTACAACTTACTGTCTTCCTTTGTTAGAGAATCACCATCATTACTCTACAGTAAATCTGTCTGATAAATTATGTGAAACTTGAAGAGACAGTTTATTGATGGCAGTCCCTGGGAATTTCTTGGCTTTGGAAACTACAGACGAAAAAGCTCATAATCCTAGTTAGAAGTTTAGGCCACGTAATTGAGGTAGCCAGCCAAACAGATGTAAATATAGGACATCACAGCAGAATTTAATGACAACCAGTCATCTGTTTAAAATCTTTTCTCCCAAATAAAGTTCTAAAGTTTGCAAAGGCATGATCAAAATAAAATAACTTAGAGAGCCTACAAAAACATTTTCTTTTTAGATAACAAGGAATTAAAGAAAAAAATCACCAGAATTAGAAAATATTTTTTGCCTTGCCAATGCAGAGGGAGGGGGCGGGAGTGAGGGGTGAAGGAGTACTTATTGCACTAAAGGTTGTCTAAGTGTGGCCAGCAATTAAGCATAAAAATATAAACCTAAAGGTTAAACTAGGATAAAAGAATGTATTTAGAGTGTCATCTTAAAAAAACACATCACTACTATGTCTTGGACATTCTGTGACTTCCCAAGCGGCAGAAATTTGATATTTGAGGCTTTCCCATTGTATTCTCTATGCTCCCTGCACAGCCTACCCTCCCCACCTGTACTTTCCATCCATGTGTACATACGTTTATAAATATCTTTGAGAGCTCACTGAAGAAACGTGACACGTAAAATGATAAACCTTCTAAATCATGGAGCTGGTTTAATCCAGTCTGCCTGATTAAGATTCAGAATTCACATTCCAGTTTACATTCTAAATACCAACTTCACCAAATGATCTCGAGATGTGCAGTGATTTCCATTTTCTTCCTGTACCTTAACTATATGAAAATATTCTGAATCTTCATATTTCCATTTATGAGTCTTGTCTGTCTTGTTAGATAACACAAACTCATATGAAATCCACATACATAAACACCTTTTTAGATGAATTGCTCGCTTTAGCACATTATTTATTTCCTATTGCATTCAACTATGTGCTTAAAGGCACTGCATTTATATAAACCTTTCAAAAATCAAAGTTTCTTTTACATACCGGCACCATCGGTTCTAATTCTGTTCGATGGTATACTGGGTTCTCCTATACCCAAAGTATTGGTTGCTACTACGCGAAATTCATACTCCATCCATGGGATTAAATCCACTGCTTTTGCTGCCTCCATGTTTCCTTCAATAATTGGAGGGTCTAAAAAAAAAAAACACATTAAACAATATTAATTGACTATCATTTGTATAATATCCCAACTTTATTTTGCTATTTTGGAGAAAATGGTGTATATTACATAGAGTTGAAATTTGAAAAATATACTAGGAATAACAAGTACTATGTTCAAGGGCATAAGAGGAGAGGTCATATGATGGGACATAAATCAGCAAAGGTCGTTTGTGTTTATCTTATAGTAGGCTTTGGATTCCATCTGGATGGCATGGCCTTTGGGTTGAATGGCTGAGATGAAGTACGGCAGTTACTACTTGAGAAGGCAGACCCAGTGGGAAATGCTGGGCTTTGGGACACAAACTCCCTCAAACGTGGAAACAGGAAGTAAGTGGTGCAAAGTTGGATTTCCAGAATGTACTTTCTGAATGATTAAGAAGAAATGTGATTTCTATTATTTAAGAGTAATTTTTACTATCAGGAATGCTAAGGCTTGAAAGCTATTCATTCTAGAATAAAACAAACTGCAATCATTCTTAATATATACTAATTTTGATTATTATGAGAATGCATATATCTACAATGAAAAAACATGTTACTCATGGACAGTTACAGTAAGACCATCTGTGTTAGTAGTATGGAGAACTTAGCAAACAACAACCCACAGCCATCAGTTTTAAAAAATGGCTACAATTAAAAATAGCGCTTCTCTTTGGCCAGTTTTCCTTCCTTGGCAAGAGCTTCCAGACCCATACCAACCACATCATGAGAACAGGATATGAAAGCTGACCCCCTCACTGTCCTTTTATCCAGATCCAATCTTGAGATTAAAAAAAAAAAAAAAAAAAAAAGATTGTGGGAGTTGATTCCAACTCCTAATAACCCTATAGCACAGAGAAGAACTGCCCCATAGAGTTTTCCAGGAGCAGCTGGTAGATTCAAACTGCAGACCTTTTGGTTGGCAGCCAAGCTCTTAACCACTGTGCCACCAGGGTTCCAAAAGAAAAGCACTCATATCAACTAAAACTGGGACCCGGGACTGTGCTCCAAATACTTTCCCTGCCTCTGCATGGTTTACTCCCAGCTATCACTGTGTACATATAGATAGGTCTTCTACTTCTTTACCATGTTTTGGAGTCTGTCATGGCCTAGTATACCAAGCACGATGTTTTGCAAAAAGAAGTACTTACTTAGCATTTGTAAAAATATATAAGTAAAATACAAATATAGAAGTTATGTTTACTGAGAGTAGACAGTGTCTCAACTCAGTAGACACAGCCCTCCTTGGTGACTAGTAAGCACTTCAGTGTCCTCTGATTTCTCTCTTCCATGGTTACTGTGTATGCTTGTCTTAACATGGGTTGGCTTCATCAAAGTTTTATTCAGAGCCCTAAATGGCTCTATAAATGGACTTGGAAATCATGCTATCTTCTCATAGCCCTTCAGCCCTGGTAGAAACTACTAGTTCCATTCTTTTTTTTTTTTTTCCTTTCAAACAACCCATACAGACAGGTTGAGAGCAGAGGCCTGCTCTCCGCAAAAGTCAGCTTCGCCTTGGAAACAGATTTACAACCAAGCCAAACAGAAAACAGGAACATTCAAGAGCACAAGGACTTTGTGTCCTCTCTCCTCTGCCAAGTTCCTTGCAATCTTTTTTGTCATTCCTGTAGTCGAAAGAGGGTGAAGTACTTTGCCCAACAAAGGCAACTACTGGGAGTCAAGACTAGGGCCTGGAAGTTTGGATCCTTAACCAGTTGTATTCAGAGTCAGACTACTTTTTATAGATAACCTCAGCACTTAAAATCAGCTCTCAACTGCACAATGATTGCAGAGTTATCTTTCTTAACAGAATAAAACAAAACAAGACAAAATCCTAAAATGTAGTGCATTAATTCTGTATCGTATGTAAATTCTTATTTTATTTATATTTCAAGAAAAGAAACAAAGACCTATTTGAGAATATCTTGTTTGTCAACCAGTCAAGAACAGTAATCCATAGACATATTTACAAATAACTTGAATCAACATGCTCAGGATAAAAAGTTCCTGACTGTTCTTGGCTGGAGTAGAGATACAAGCCTCAAAGGTAACTTCAGGCCTATAATTTGCAGTGCCTTAGTTGCCAGACAACCAAGTTTGGGGTGCTCAGTCTTCAGACCACACCCCCTACTTGTTTGAGAAGCTTCAGAGACAAGCAGAATGATCTCAAGATTACAAACCAAGTTTCAAGAATTACCTCTCGTCTCTGTAATCCCACTTGCTCTAAATTATTGGAAGTTATGCTAGTGAGTCCTGGGATTTTCCCAGAGTTTAAGTAAAATCTGAGATTTTGAAATCTCCTATCTCAATCCAAAACCCAAGTACTTGAAACTTGCCATACGAACTACCCATTGAGAGATTTAACCTAAAAAAAAAAAAGTAGGGTTGAGTTTGAGAAAGGAAACGAACACTTCGAGGCTTGTCACTGCTCCCACCACAAATGCTGTTACATGTCAGAGGCCCAGGAATCAACACACAGAACACCCGGCAGGACTCAGGAGGGAGCTATTGGTATCAACTTAACAGCGGTGGGAATTTTCTAAGTAAAGATATCGTGGAAGAGACATTCCTGTACTAAACCCAAAACCAAACCCAAGGCTGCTGAGTAGATTCTGACTCATAGCAACCCCGATAGGACAGAACAGAATTGCTCCATAGAGTTTCCACGGATCACTTAGCAGATTCAAACTGCTGACCTTTTGGTTAGCAGCCACAGTACTTAACCACTACAGCATCAGGACTTCCGTTCGCACACTCATGGTGGTAAAATAAAACGTAAACGGATTCCACTTTCCTGCAGAGTAATTTGACAGCATACATCATGGGCTAAGCAGGCATATGCTCAGTAATTTTACTTCCAAACGTCTGCTCTAAAGGAATAATCTAACATGCAGAGGCACCTTCATGTACTTACATGTTAGCTGCAAAAGGTTTACAATAATTGACTCAGTTTTTCACTTGGCAGGACTTTAAGTACAAAAACATTTTTCTTCTCCCTTTTAGTTAATATGTCCCAGGTTATCTCAAATGATCTCATTAGCATGGTGTCCAGGGAACTTTATATTCTGTCCAACATCTGCTTCTGCACAGACTCCATCACCAACAATATTCTATTATTGTCCTCCGAAAGTAAGCAACATAGAATCAAACACAATATTCTAAATGTGACCTGAGCATCTTGTAGAACCCTGGAAATGTACTCAAATGATCTGTTGTTCAAAATCATCCAAATTAAGCAATATTTACAGCAGATGCTGTATGAGCTTCCCAAGGCTGCTGTAACAATTTACCACAAACTGGGTGGCTTAAAATAACAGCGATTTACGCTCTCGTGTTCTGGAGGCTGGAACTCCTAAATCAAGGTGTCAGCAGGGCCACACTCCACTTCCAGGCTTGAGAGAAAAAGCCTTCTTTGCCTCGTTCTAGCTTCTAGTTTCTGGTGATTGGTAGCACTCATCACCATTCTTTGCCTTGTGGCAGCATGGCTTGAATATCTATCTCTATCTCTACATGGTCCTCTTTCCTCTGACTACTGGTATGTCTTCAAGACTCCCTCTCTTCGCAAGAACATCAGTCATTGAATTCAGGGCCTATGCTAATCCAGTATGTCTTCGTCATAACTGATTACATTTGCACAGACCCTATGTGCAAAATAAATTCACATTCATAGGTGGAGGGGTTTAAAACTTCAATATATGTTTTGGCGGGGGAGGATAATTCACCTACAACGATTGTCTTAAAGATAAACAGTCTATTCCTTTGTCTCATTATTTTAAATGTTAGTCCTTGGATGAGTAGGAAATAATTTTATTTAGCACCTAAAATAATTTCCTTCATAAAACTGTGCTTATTTCTGTATTTTCATATAAAGAAAAGGCACTTCATTGTGAATTCTGCATTTGTTGTAAAAATTATTTTTCACTCACAGTTAGGATGATGTACACAGTCACAGAGAATGTTACTCCTATCCCACAAAAAAGATAAGCAAGATAAGCTGTAGATTTCATTTTTAAAGTCCATTAGAGTTAGGATTGTAAAAGAAACTAATAAATTAAAACTTGTCACTGGCAGAGCAGTGGCATTCAAAGATATAGTCATAGACACTTTAAAAAAAAACCCACTAACTTTCAGCAGATATTGAACGACAAAGTGAGGTCGGCAGGCTGTTCAGAATTCTTTGAGCCCTTCAAACTGGGGTACCCTGCACCCATCTACCAATTCTTTTTCATGGACCTTCATGAAGCGTATTCAAGAAAGTTGGGAAACAGAAATATGAGACCAATAGACATTTTCCTTTGGAACATTGATTGTCATGATCTGGCAAAGTACAAAGGCAGAGCAAGAAATCCGAGAGAGATCCCACATGCCCCCTAGTTCTTACACTGAATACAAGTATCTGGTGACCTGTGGCTGGGTTAGTGGGGGCAGAGCTAAGAGACATGCGTCTCTCATGTGAAAAATAGGTGCATTGGGCCTATTAAAATCAGAGAGAAGGATCAGAGAACTAGAGAAACCCCTAGGCACTCTGGGGTCCAGGCTCATTATGAGACACAGGTGCCTAGACAGAGGCACAAGAACTAAATGGACTCCATAGAGGAGATCTGATTACAATAGGACAAAACATAGAACAGAATTTCAAATTCCTATGAAATACAGACTTACTAAGCTAGTTGAGATTTGGAGAACCCCTTTTTCTATGACGCTGAGATAATCTTTAAACCTTGAACTGAAACTAACTCTGAGGTCCAAGACAGAAGACCATGCTTAAGCCTGACAGCAAGGTAGGAAAAACTCCCAGCACACAGATAACTAGTCCTGCTAAAGGATAGATTTTATCCTATCCTTATAGCACTTGAAGCATATGTTGAACTGAATGTAACTCAAGCAACAGCAAAGCTCTGATCTGTATCAACCACAGATTAGACTGATTTAGCCCCCTAAAATAAACATGTGCTCTTTCCTGGACATAAACAGTATTTACTTTAGCCTCTACTGCTCTTTTAATGTTCAGCATTCAATAAAAAATTTAAGATGTGTAATAAAACACAAGTCCTCAATAGATGAGATCTGATCAAAATGGGAGAAAATGTAGAAAAGAATTTAAAATTTCTATGAAATCCAGATCTACTGGACTCATTGAGTTTCGAAGTTCCCCTGAATCTATTACCCTGAGATCATCTTCCAACCTGTAATTTCAAGTAACCACTGAAGTTATTTTAAACCAAACAATAGTTTAGTGCAACTAGTAAAAAGTGTTTTCCTGAGCACTGCACTCTTTTAAAGAATCAGCTATATGAGACCAAATTGATAGCAATAACTCTAAAGTGAAGTTTATGCAGCAGTGAGTCTAAGTTAGTCGTGGTAAAATAATTTGGGTAGAGACAGTGGAAATGATGATAAATACGAAGAACATAACCAGTATCACTGAATTGTATATGTAGAAATTGTTGAATGTATGTGTGCTTTGCTGTGGACATACTCTCACCAAAAATAAAATAACTGTTCTTAAAAAGGTATGTGATAGAACAAAGAAATGCAAACTACTGTTAAGAAAAATAAAATCAAAACCAGAACTAGAGATGTATAGACCCACACTGTCATAGTCATTTGATTTTTGATAAAGATGCCAAAGTAATATACCATTTTTTTCCCTTTTTTTATTATGATTAAGTGAAAATGTACATTCCCATATAAATTCTCATGCTCACCTATATGCAGCTCCCACTGCTCTCCCTGCCCGGTAACAGCACATCCCTCCTCTCTGCTCCATGCATGTCCTATCCTCCCAACAGTCTCCCATTCCCTTATCTCCACCCACTCCCCTTCCTCTAGCAAGAGGTCAGCAGGATGACATCCTATAGATGCATAGAACCATAAAATTCCCACAAGATGTGGTCACTCTGCATTGGCAAGTCCAATCCATTGCTGTCCAAAAAATTGACCTTCAATATGATTTATGGAAGGGGTAGCATCAGGGCCAGGGGCCACGCACCCAGGGGAACTCCGAGGCCCCCGGACCATTACTTGTGGTCTTTCATTGGAGATCTCCTATTTATTCTCTTGTTGCCAGTGAGACTCAACTTTGTGAGCTCCACCGTGACTATCACTGGTGGTGGCCGGACACCATCCGGTTCTTCCGGTCACAAGTCGATGTAGAAACCCACTCATGTGGGTTTCTCTGTCCTCTGGATTCTCTTTTCCCCATGTTGTTATTGTCCTCGGTGATCATTCATTCCTGCTGAGTTGGGACAATTTGCTGTACTCTCAGATGGCAGCTTGACAGCTTTTAAGACCCCAGAAGCCACTCGTTGATGAGGGATGCAGAGAATCCTCATTAGCAAAATGCTAGCTGTGCCAATTTGCCTCGATTTCACCTGAGAGCATGCTTCCCTGCCCCTGCCCCCTACCCCAACTACTCTGTCCTTGAAATATTGGGTTAAGATGGGAGAAGTACTCAAATTGTGTTGAAGTCCAGTTATTATGAATCTTCTTTCTAACGCGTGCTGTCATCGATTTCACCCAACCAAATTTCTATTAACTATCTAATCTAAACCCCCTCTTCACCCTTGCAGCCATCAAAGAGTCTTTTCTTCTATGCATGGGTCTGTTTTTAAGTTCTTATCGTAGGGGTCTCATGCAGTATTTGTCCTTTTGTCACTGACTACTTTGACTCAACATAATGTCCTCCAGTTGAAACCAGGTTAAGAGATGTTTCCCGCTATCATCGTTGTTCTTTATTATTGCGTAGTGCTCCACTGAGTATATATACCATAGTTTACCTATCCATTCTTCTGTTGTTGGGCATCTGGGTTGATTCCATCTTTTTGCTATTGTGGACTGTGCTGTGATGAACATTCATGTGCATGTATCAGCTGGTGTGAATGGCCTTGATTCTGTAGGCTATATTCCAAACAGTGGAATTACTGGGAACATACCATATTTTTATGCACTTAACACGTACCTTCTAATTTGTCAAGCACTTCCTCCTCTGGAGAAGCATTTTCCTAAGAACCACTGTATCAAATTTGTTTTTACATGTGGCTGAAACAAAATTAGCATAGCATGCTTATAAAAATACCTCCTAAAGAGGGAGTGGTTAGGAAATAAACATAGAAGGTGGAAGTTACTTGCATAAAAATACGGTAATTAAGAATAAGAAGGCTTTTCAACTAACAGTGACAATAAAAACTAGGTATCAGTATGGAAACAAGGAAAACCTACAGCATGCCTGACACAAGAATTAATTTTAAATGAATTTTAGTACACTTTATAAAAGTTAAGTCTACAAAGCTTCTAGAAGAAAACATACGAGAGTAAATGAGTTTGAAGAAGGCACGCAATACATTAAGCACAACAAAAAAAAGATAAATGTGACTTCTTAAAGATGTAAAACTTCTGCTTATTAAAATGCATTGTTAAGAAATTAAATAGGCAAGGTATGAATTCAGAAAAAGTATTTTCCTAACATATATATGACAGAGGACATATTTACAAATACATTAGAAACACTCACAAATCAATAATAAAAAGAAAAACAACCCAAAATATTTAAGGTAAAACCTTAAATAGACACTTCATGTGGCCAATAAGTAAATAAGGAAGTATTCACATCATTAGTTATTAGTTAAATGTAATTTAAAACTTTAGTGAGATACCTCTAATCCATTGCCACTGAATAGGTTTCAGCTTACATATGCCCACTAGGATGGTTACATTTAAAAAGACAGTTGGCAAGGATGTGGAGCAATTAACACAACACAAAAATATCCCTTGTCATACAGCATAAACAGCAGCATCATAGCGACCCTGCTGGTCAGAGTAGAATGGCTGTATAGGGTTTTCAAGGAGTGTCTAGTGCAGCTGCTAGAACTCATGTATTTTGGGGAGGAATACAATGAAATAAATTTGATTTTTTTTGTCAGTTTCTTAAAAATTTAGACATATATGTACTTATCCAACAATTTCACACCTAGATACTTTTTCAAGAAAAATAAGCACATATGGCCCGCAGATATTCTTGTTCATGACTGCCATATTCATAATTGTCCTAAACTGGAAATAACCCAAATGTTTAGCAATGAGGCAATATATAAGCAAAATGTGGAATGAATTCATAAAATGGAATAGTACTCAGCAATAAAAAGGAACAAAATACTTATAGATGCCACCACATGGATGAATCTCAAAAATATCATGCTAAGTGAAATAAGCAGAAATATAAACATACATATTACATGATTCCACTTATTTGAAATTTCAAGCTGTCAAGTCTAAGATTTGGTTATAATAAAACATAACAGTGGTTGCTTCTGGGAAGTGTGTGCATTGACTGAGAAGGAATTTTCAGTGGTCCTGTATCTTAGTATGGATTTATATCCATAAGAATAAGCATTTATCAAACTTGATTGAACAGCATACTTAAGATGTATATATTCCATTGTATATAAATTATACCTCAATTTAAAAAAAAAAATTAAAATGTGTGTTTTATAATCCAGTATCTTCTAGTTGAAATCCTATGCTCATGTTTCACTTAAAATTTGTTATTCAAGTGCTATTAGTTTCCAAAGTACTGCTTTGCTTTTTTAACTCTCATTATAAGAATTATGTGAATGAATATGTCAGTCTTTCCATTTGGGGTGTCAGGAGTCAGATTTAAAACTGAAACTTGGTTACAGCTTCTATCATTTGAAACCTCAGTGGTGTAGTGGTTAAGTGCTACATCTGCTTCCATAAAGTTGGCAGTTCAAATCCACCAGGTGCTCCTTAGAAACTACGGGGCAGTTCTACTCTGTCCTACAGGGTTACTATCAATTGGAATTGAGTAGACAGTGGTGGGTTTGTTTTTGGAGGGGTATCATTTGGAATTACAGTGAGTATATTTGTGTTCTGACTTGTATGGTTTATTTTTGCTCTCTTTACAAGTATTTTTTTCAAATTTTAAGTTTAGAAATAATTTTTGTTGTAGAAAATAAGAAAATAATACACATTATAAATAAATATATATGTATTCCAACACTCAGAGATAACTTTTGGTTTTTTGCAATTTTTAACAAAAAATATATATCTCATTCTAAATCTCCATGTAAATACCAGATAAACACGTATGTTTTTAGTTGTTCCAGATTCAGCTCCACAGCAGCCTTACCTAAAACAGAACAAAACAGCTGCCCTGCACCTGACCATATACAGACATAGATTTAAAATAAAAAAAAAAAAACACAAATTGGACCACAGTAGAAATAAGGTGTACATATCCTGCTTTTCTTCCACATCGAAGGTAATGGAGCCTTGATGACAACACGGTTAAGCCCTTGGCTGGTAGTGAAAAGGTTAGCAGTTTGAATCTGTGAGCTGCTCTAATGGAAAAGATGTGGTAGTCTGCTGCTGTAAGGATTCCAGCCTTGGTAACCGGATGGGGCAGGTCTACTCTGTCTTACAGAGTAGCTACAGGCCAGGACGCAGTTGATCGCATTTTCTTTTTCATTTGAAATTCATTAAATATTCTTTGATACAGTACTTGGAGGGCTTGTCTTCCCCCCCTTCTTTTTATTAGATATGTAGGCTGTCATCACTTTTAATTACAATGTCACAGCAGACACTGTTATAAATAAACCTTGTATTCATCTTTCAGCATGCCTTAGGATAGATTTCAGAATTCAAAATATACATATTTAAAGCTTTTGATAATTATCAGAGTCCCCCCCCCCCCCCGAGTGTAAGAATTTTTGTAATATCTCAGTTCTGGTATTTCCTTTTAGGCAGTCTAGCTCTAAGGTGACTTAGTCTTTGTGGAGTGAGGCTTTGTATTCAGTAGACCACTCCCACTATTACATCATGCCTCTTTGTACAATATCTGTCTCTTCATCTTCTCATTCTGAACACTTTCTACCGTACTTTCCCATGGTCCTTTCATTACCACATTTCAGTTTCTCTTTTATTTATTTATTTATTTAAATTATGATTGAGTGAAAATATACAATCCCATATAAATTTGAATACCCGCCAAAGAGTGGCTCCCACTGCTCTCCCTGCCTGGTGACAGCACACTCCTCCTCTCTGTTCTGTACATGTCATATCCTCCTAACAATCTCTTATCCCCTCCTCTTCACCCTCTACCTCATCTCCAGTTAAGAGGTCAGCCGGATGACATCCTATAGATGCATAGAACCATAAAGTGCATACATGATGTAGTTGCTTTATGTCACCAAGTCCAATCTATTTCTGTCCAAAGAGTTGACCTCCATTAAGATTTATGGACAGGGGCAGCATCAGGGCCAGGGGCCATGCTCCCAGGGGAAGCCTGAGGCCCCTGGACCATCAACTGTGGTGTTTTAGTGGAGATCTAAGGGTACATTCCTTTTTATCTTCATGTTGCCAGTGAGACTCAAATTTTGAGAGCCCCATCACAACTATAACTGGTGGTGGCCAGGCCCACCCAGTTCCTACGATCACATGTCGATGTAGTCACCCGCTCACAGTGGTCTCTCTGTCTTCTGGGTTCTCTTTGGATAATGTTGTTTTGGTCCTTGGAGATCATCCGTTCCTGCTGAGTTGGGACCATTTGGTGTACCTCAGATGGCAGCTTGGCAGCTTTTAAGATCCCAGATGCCACTCACCAATTTGGGGTGCAGAAGACTCTCTTAGCAAAATACTAGTTATGCCAATTGGCTTCAATGTCCTCTGAGAACATGGTCCCCAGACCTCCACCCCAGCTGCTCTGTCATTACAGTATTGGGTTAAAATGGAGGAGTAATCATGTTATGTTGAAATCCAGTTAAAATTGATCTTCTTTCTAATGTGTGCTGTCACTGATTTCACCCAACCAAATTTCTATCAACTATCTAATCAATACCCTACCCTATCCTTCCCTCCCTCCCCATCCTTGCAGCCATCAAAGAGTCTTTTCTTTGTTTTTAAGTTCCTATCGTAGGGGTCTTATACAATATTTGTCCTTTTGCCAAAGACTGCTTTCACTGAACACAATGTCCTTCAGTTCAAACTAGGTTATGAGATGCTTCCTAAAATCATCGTTGTTCTTTATTATTGCACAGTGTTCCAATGAGTATATATACCATAGTTTACCTACCCATTCTTCTGTTGTTGGGCATTTGGGTTTATTTCATCTTTTTGCTATTGTGGACTGTGCTGCAATAAATATTCTTGTGCCATGTATCAGTTGGTGTGAACGGCCTTGATTCTGCAGGATATATTCCAAGCAGTGGAATTACTGGGTCAAATAGTGTATCTATTTCCAGCTTTTGAAGGAAGTGTAAAATTGCTTTCCAAAGAGGTTGCACCATTTTGCAATCACACCAACACTGTAGGACAGTTCCAATTTCTCCATAGCCTCTCTAGCATTTATTGTTTTGTGGGTTTTTTTTTTTCGTTTGTTTGTTTTGGATCATGGCCAACCTTGTTGGAGTGAGATGGTATCTCATTGTAGTTTTGATTTGAATTTCTTTAATAGCTAATGATCATGAACATGTCCACATGTGATTTTTTGGCTGCCTGGATGTCCTTTAGAGAAGTGTTTGTCCATCTCCTTTGCCCATTGCTTAATTGAATTAGTTATCTTTTTCTTATTGATATTTTGTAGTACATTGTAGATTATGGAGATCGGTCATCAGTCTGACATATAGTTGCCAAATATATTTTCCCATTCTGTAGGTGGTCTTTTAATTCTATTGATAAAGTCTTTGGATGAGCAAAAGTGTTTGATTCCTAGTAGTTTCCATTTATCTATTTTTTATTCTCTGGACTGTAGTTTGTCAGATTTTGAAGTCTGTTTATGTTGTGTGTTAAAACTTCCATTGTTGATCCTAATTTTTTGCAGATGAGCTTTATCATTTTAGATTTGATATTTAGGTCTTTTATCCAGTTTGAGTTGGTTTTTGTATAAGTTGTGAGATATGGGCCTTGTTTCAATTTATTGCAGATGGATATCCAATTCTGCCAGCACCATTTGTTGAAGGGATTGTTTTTACCCCATTTTAATGTCTTAGGGCCATTGTCAAATATCAACTATTCATAGGAGGATGGTCTTGTCTCTGGGGTCTCAATTCTGTTGCATTGATCTATCTGTGTCTTTTTGTACCAGTACCAGGCTGTTTGGACAACTGTGGCAGTGTAATAGTTTCTAAAGTCAGATAGTGAAATGGGTCCCAGTGTGTTCTTCTTCTTCAGAAGTGTTTTGCTTATCTGGGGCTTTCTACCTTTCCAAACAAATTTGGTGATTTCTTTCTCCCTCTCATTAAAAAATGTCACAGGAATTTGTACTGGGATTGCATTATATAAGTAAATTGCTTTGGGTAAAATAGACATTTTCACAACGTTAAGTCTTCTTATCCATGCACAGAGTAGGTTTCTCCATTTACCTAAGTCTCTCTTAGTTTTTTGTAGTAAGGTCTTGTAGTTCTCTTTGTAAAGGTCCAATTTTTATTTTTTACATCACCAAGTTTCATTTCTTTCCTAAGGATAATGAAATCGACTTTGACTAGCTATTAAACTAAATAAGGACTAAAGTAAAATGTTATTGTATGTATTAAAATCACTTACAAAACAAATAGCATATATCAAAAGTAATTGCTCTCAATATAAACTAGTTCATTTCTAAAAAAGTGAACCTAGCCACAAATTTTCACACTTTTGGAAAAATGATAAGTGATGGTATATGATAATATTTTCCAGTGGTTGTAAAAGGGTTATAAATGCTAATGAAATATTCAATATAATTATGTTCATAAGAAAACAACACTTTGGGGGTGAATATTTTCAATGTCTTATCTGCAAAAAGATCTACTTTTTCTTTCTTTAATAATTACTTCTTAAGAATTACTGTCATTTCCTGCCTAGATTATTGCAATGGCTTTCTCACTGGCCTTTGCCCCATGTCCACTCTCAACTCTGCAATGAGAATTATCCTTTTAAAACAAAAGTTAGATCATGTCAACCCTCCTACTCTAAATTCTAAAATGATTTCACCTCTCTGAGTAAAAGTCAAAGTCTAAATGCCTTACAATATCAGACACAATTCTCTGCCTAGCAAATCCCCATGCCTTACCTCTATGACCTCATTCACACACTGGTGTCCTTTCTGCTTGTTCTTAGATCAAGTCAGGCTCAATTTCTTTTCAGTCTTGGTAACTTTCATTTTGTTCCCCCCTCTCCATGAGGTCTTTGCTCAAACGTCTCTTTCTCAGAAGGCGTTCCTCAGCACTCTATTTACAGTTTAGCTCCAATCCTACCTTCCTACTTTGCTTTTCTCTCTTTAGCACTAATCACCAAGTGACTCAACATAAGTCATAATTATTTCTGTACTGCCAGTCTCTCCTCTAAAACGTAAGCTCATTGGGAGTGTTTTATCTTTTCCTTTCTTCATTTCTTGATGTTTTTCTTCTCAACTAGTTGTACACCAAGCATCTGGAACAGATTCTGACATATTAATGAGTGTTCAGTATATATTTATTTTATGCATGAGCACTAGGCCTTGATAGAGATGCCAGAGAGAGACACTGAAGTAAGTTAAAAGTTCTCACTTTCATGAAACTTACTTCTTAGAGAATTTTTTAAATCAGAAATATATTGCTATTGAGCTACATTGTAAGCATAAATGAGTAATTAGTGGAAATATCTGCTGGATTAGAATTCCTTTTTCAGCACCAAACCAACTTTTAAATATTTTTTTTAAATTTAATTGTGTTCTCCAGTATCTAGTACCTATGTTAGTGTGGCCAGATATCTAATATTACTCTGTAGTCTCATTATTATACTTTTTCATTTTCTTTAGAAAAGTAGAAACTGCCTAGACTTTAATTTTATAAAGCAACAAACGGATTTTTAAAGAATTATTTTTCAAATAGCCTTGTTTTTCAAGTGTGTTTATAGGTAATTCTTCTACTCATAAGCACAATGTAATAGAAATGTCATGCTTGTTTCTAATTTATGTGAACTTTATATAGTTATGTGGGAACCACTTTATATTAACCATATGCTAAATCCTTTCATCAGGCTTCCAAGGAATATTTGTTTGTTTGTTTGTTTTTTCCTTCCTCAATAGAGGAAAGAGTTAGCAAACAGAAGTAAATCTAAACTGCAGCTCTTGGTGACTAATAACAATAAATTACATAGTTAAAACGAAAATGAGAACCAGTTTGAAATATGTTAGCATTAATTTGTTTTTTTATTCAGTTTTTTTAAAAAGAAAAGAATATCTACAATTTGTATCTTTTTTTTTTACTCTAGTGACTATGAGTAGCTACTTCTGTGTCTGTTTTTTTATGTATCTGTAAGGAACTCTGGAAACTGCTGGCATAGTGGTTAAGTGCTACAGCTGCTAACCAGAAAGCCAGCAGTTCAAATCTGTCAAGTCTGCTTGGAAACTCTATAGGGCAGCTATACTTTGTCTATTGGGTTGCTATGAGTCAGCATCAACTCAGTGGCAATGGGTTTGGTGTTTTTGGTTTTATGTAAGGAACTCTAGCAATTACAAATTCGTTTAGAAAAATACTGCCAAAAATTATAAAAAGAAGTGTGTTACAAGTATCAAAATGACTTTCTTTGATGTTAAAACCTAGTGTCATAGAGTCTGTTCCAACTCATAACAACCCCGTAGGATGAAATAGAACTGCCTTATAGAGTTTTTGAGGAGTGTTTGGTAGATTAAAGCTGCTGGCTTTTTTTGTTAGCAGAAGTAGCACTTAACCACTACACCACCAGAGTTTAGGAGAAAATAAATTTAAGTGTGTATTGTAGGTTAGTTATAAGTGAAAACAGTAAACAGCTATAGACAAACAAAAGTAGCACTTTTAATTCTTTTTATATGTACTTTTTGAAATCTTACTATAAGAAAAGTTAAAAGTTTGAGGGAAAAAAAAATCATTAAAAGTCCATTTTGTGGAGAGGCAGAGTCAAGAAGGCAGACTAAACACACATCTCCCTAAATCCCTCTGGAAGCCAAGGCCTGAACTGATAATTAAACAGAGCTTTCTGGACACCTAGTGAGCCCTAGGACAAGGCATAGGGCCGTCTATTTGACCTACATACCACTGAGCGGAAAACTTCTTCTCTTTTGCTGACCCCCACCCTTGCTGAGTCCTGGCTCTGGAGCACTGAAGGTAAATCACCATTTTGACATATTTTCTCTTTCCTGACTGGTGGGAGGGGTTGAGGTGACTGGTAGCAATGCTCAGATGCACTGCTGATGAGATTGGAGAGTGGAGTCACCATATTTTGAGAGCCTGGCCTTGGAATCTGTGCAACTTGGCACCTCTAACCTCTGTTTCTATCTCTTGGAATCTCTAGATCTCAGCCATTGAATAGCCTTTTCCAAAGTGGGTGGGGGAGCTTGTGTGGTATGCCATCTTGATTCACTGGGAGGTAGAGTTTCCTATACAGAAGCCTCAGCTGGACCAAATTTCCAGGCTGGGGGTAGTGCCTGCCTGGAGAGCGTTTTTCCGGCAGTAAAGTAGTCTTTGGTCTAGAGGTGCATACTTTGCCACCCGGGAAGAGACACTTGCACACCTGAAAGCCTGACTAATTTTGAAAGCTGTCAGATACCTTTTACTTTATAACAGAGAAATAACTGCAGTGCATCCTGACAGCTTCTCTTCCAGCCTTTACTGTGTCACATTATAGAGTCAGGTGACAGCTTCCTAGTGACTCTATCAGTGGGGCTGTGTCCTAGCCAATCAGGAGGTGGAACCTGCTACCCCAGAGATTCCACTGACCCAAGTCACAGGAGTACATAGAAGTGTCTGGTGATCAACTTCCTTTCCAGACTGAGTTTGAACCCCATTAAAGTAACACCAGAGAAACAAAACAACCTCCAGATGCCCAAAAAGCAACAAACTTTGGACCAGATAATTAGGAAAAATTCACCTATGGCTTCAAAAGGCCCACAAAAGAATCAAAGAACTACACAGATGAAGAAGCCTTTCTGAATCTATCAAAGGGTGAGTACAAAAGGATTATTTATAGAACCCTCTTAGACCTCATACAAAATGCAATAGAGTGGAACAAAAAATTAAGCAAGCTGTTTGATCTGATAGAACACCAGTACAATGAAATATGACAGATCAATAACAAAAGCAAAGAGATAGAAAATTCGGTTAAAAGCTAAGAAAACAGAATTGAACAAATGGAAAACAGACTTTCTGACTTGGAAGACAGAACTATTGGCCCCAGCATCTATGAGAAATCAGAAAAAAGAAACAAGAAAAATGAAGAAGCATTAAGAAGCATGTGGGGCTCTATTAAGAGGAACAATTTACGATTAATTGGAATTCCTGAACAGGGAAGGACACCTGAGAACACAGACAATATTGTTGCTGAGCTGCTGACAGAAATTAGGAAAGAAGAGAATATAGATAGCCAAGATGCATATCAAATGCCACTCAATATAGATCTCAAAAGAAAGACTCCAAGACATATTATAAAAGCTTAACAAAATGAAACACAAGCAGAAGACATATTATAAAAGCTTAACAAAATGAAACACAAGCAGAAACTCTTAAAGGCAGCAAGACTCAAAGCAAAGCTAACATGCAGACAGAAACCCTGTAGGCTTTTGTCTGACTTCTCAGCAGAAACAATGCTGGCAAGGAGGCAATGGGATGGCAAATTCAAAGCCTTGAAGGAGTAGAACTTCCAATCAAGAATTATATATCCTGCAAAACTTTTTTTCAAATATGAAAATGAAATCAAGACACTCACAGATAAACAGAAACTCAGAGATTTTGTAAAAACCAAACCAAAGCTACAAGAAATACTGAAAGGAGCTCTTGGCTTAGAAGAACAAAACAATTAGTTTTATATTTTAGGAGGAAATACAGGACACATCATGCAGAAACCTGCTCAGTTAGGGAAGGCTCCAAACTCAATCAAAGCTGTAATATTAAAAGAAGTGATCCACTGATTATATCATGAAACCTATGATGCCATCATATTAAAAAGAGAGATGTACCACAGGCGTTATAGTCCTTCCAGATAGAGAGGAAGCTAATAAGACTTGTAGCAGTTAAAATTGGGTTTAAGCATAGACTTTTAAGGGAGATCATGGGGTAGCCGCAAAGCAAAATAAAGGTAAACACATCAAATCAAGAAATGTAATACAAGAGTCTCAACAACCACAAAACCAACTCTGAAAAAGGTGAAAAATCAACTCATAAAGAAGAATGTACCAAAACATAATAATGAGAATGATAGAGAAAACATCAACACAAAAACAAACATATCACAATGACAGCACTAAGCACATACCTATCAATAATTACATTGAATGTGAATGGACTGAATGCTCCAGTAAAGAGACAACAAGTGGCATCTTGGATCAAAGACATGACCCATCCATATGTTGCTTACAAGAAACTCACCTTAGACTTAAAGATATGAACAAACTGAAAATCAAAGGATGGAAGAATATATATCAAACTAACAATACACAAAGAAGAGCAGTTGTGGCAACCTCTTCAACAAACGGTGCTGGCAAAATTGGATATCCATCTGCAATTAATTGAAACTAGGCCCATATCTCACAACTTATACAAAAACCAACTCAAACTGTATAAAAGACCTAAATATCAAATCTAAAATGATAAAGCTCACCCACGAAAAATTAAGATTAACGATGGAAGTTTTAATAAACAGCGAAGACAGACTTCAAAGTCTGAGAAAAAAATTAAGATCAGGAGAAGAGAAAATAGATAAATGGGAACTACTAGGAATCAAACACTTTTCCTCATCCAAAGACTTTATCAATATAATTAAAAGATCACATACAGAATGGGAAAAAATATTTGGCAACTATTTGTCAGACTGACATCTGATCTCCATAATCTATAAGGTACTACAAAATATCAATAAGAAAAAGGTAAATCATCCAATTAAGCAATGGGCAAAATAGATGGACAGACACTTCTCTAAAGAGGAGATCCAAGCAGCCAAAATACACATGTGGACATGCTCATGATCATGAGCTATCAAAGAAATTCAAATCAAAACTACAATGAGATACCATCTCACCCCAACAAGGTTAGCCATGATCCAAAAAACACAAAACAATAAATGCTAGAGAGGCTGCAGAGAAATTGGAACTCTCCTGCAATGTTGGTCGGGTTGCAAAATGATACAACCTCTTAGGAAGGCATTCTGGCACTTCCTAAAAAAGATGGAAATAGATATGGCATTTGACTCAGTAATTCCACTACTTGGAATATATCCTGCAGAATCAAGGCTGTTCACACCAACTGATACATGTACACAAAAGTTTATTGCAGCACAGTCCACAATAGCAAAAAGATACCAACCCAGATGCTCAATGACAGAGGAATGGATAGGTAAACTGTGGTATATATACTCAATGGAACACTATGAAGTGATAAACAACAAATGATGATTTTAGGAACCATCTTATAACCTGATTTCATTTGGAGGACATCACGTTGAGTCAATGCAGACAGTGACAAAAGGACAAATATTGCATGAGACCCGAACAACAAGAACATAAAAACACACTCATGCATTGAAGAAAAGACTCTCTGATGGCTGCAAGGGTGGGGAGGGAGGGGAGGAGTGGGTGGGGCATAGATTAGATAGTTGGTAGAAATTTGGTTGGTGAAATCAGTGACAGCACACATTAGAAAAATCAATTTTAACTGGACTTCAACATAACATGATTACTCCTCCCATTTTAATCCAATATTGCAAGGATGGAGTAGATGAGGCAGTGGGCCGGGGACCATGCTCTCAAGGGAAATCAAGGCCAATTGGCACAAGTAGTGTTTTGCTAAGAGAGTCTTCTGCACCCCAAATTGGTGAGTGGCATCTGAGGTCTTAAAAGCTGCCAAGCTGCCATCTGAGGTACACCAAATGGTCCCAACTCAGCAGGAACAGATGATCTCCAAGGACCAAAATGACATTGGGCCATGAGAACTCAGAAGACAGAGAGATCCACATAAGTAGGTGATTACATCGACATGTGAATGGAAGAACTGGATGGTGCCCAGCCACCACCAGTGACAGCCGTGATAGGGCTCACAAAGTTGAATCTCACTGGCAACGCAAGAATAAAAAGGGGTTCACCCTGAGATCTCCACTGAAAGACTACAACTGATGGTCCAGGGGCCTCTGGGTTCCCGTGGAAGCATGGCCCCTGACCCTGAAGTGGCCCCTGACCCTCATGAGGACCCTGACCCTGATGCTGCCCCTATCCATAAATCATCATGGAGGTCAACTCTTCAGGCAGAAATGGATTGGAATTCATGACACAGAGCAGCCATATCATCTGTGCACTTTATGGCTCCCTGTATCTATAGGATGGCATCCAGCTGACCTCTTACTGGATGCAGGGGAGAGGGTGGAGAGGAGGGGATTGAGACTGTTAGGAGGGTATGAGATATGTAGAATGTAAAAGAGGAGTGTGCTGTCACACAGCAGGGAGAGCAGTGGGAGCTGTTCATTGGTGGGTATGCAAATTTACATGCGATTGTCTATTCTCAATCATAATGAAAAGCCAGCCAAGCCAAGTGCCTTCGAGTCGGATCCGACTCATGCATAATGAAAAAGTTTATTCAAAAAGGCCATTTTGAGAAAAGTCAACATCAGCAAGATAATCATTAGAATGTAAGGAATTATTCTAATAATATTTAGATGCATAATTTAGTATTTATAATCAATGTATCATTTTACAATGTGGAACAACAGTAGGATAAAATAATCCCCAAACAATTTAGGATTTTTGTCAAAAGTAGACTTCCTAATCATTTTTTTCCTAATAAGTCTGACTTAGAATTACAGTTGGTCAAATAAAGAAATTAGGGGTCTTCTCCTTGATTTCCCGTTATAGTTTTATATATGCTGCTTCTTCCACTAAAGATTTAAAATGTAAGATCTGTGTGTGTGTGTTTGTGTTTGTGTTTTCATATGTTTTCCTCACTAACAAAAACTGGAATATTAAAAGGAAATGAATAAGAAAGAAAGCATTTCAGGGGAAGAAATAAAAGTCTTAGACAAAACCAAAATACTCCAGGCTTGTGTTTTTGTTGTCAATAAAGTAATTTATTCTAAAAACAAACTAATGAATCAGAAAAATAAAACTCACCAGTCTTTGCATCTTTCCAGTCATCTGAAAGAATAGTCTTCGTCTGGATAGTGTATTTCGAGATAGGGCTGTGATTGTCTGAGCCACGGCTCCAAGTAAGTGCCACAGAGGTGGATCTAACATCTTCTATTCTCAGACCACCTGGAGGGCCGGGGGGGCCTGAAGTGAAAAAGTAGGTAATGAATCAAGGAGTTTCCCAACAAATGAATCAACCACACATTAGAGTACTAAAGAATGTTTATACAGTGTAATCAATATTGTCATATTCCTTTAAACTTAAACTATAGGAAGTGATGATAACATTTTGCATTTATGGTTTTTACTGAAGCATTTCATGTCTCTTTTTAAGGAAAAAAGTGAATGCTGACACTTCATTTCTGAGCAGCACTGAGTGTTTGAGTCTTTGACATGAAGTGCAACTAGCATTACCGAGTCCTAATGCAGATTCTAACATAATGAGATTTAATGCATGCTTGCTGAATGTATGAATCAGTGATCATACCACAATTCAGTCCATAACTGAAAATGTCCAGTTAGGCAAGTCTTTTGCCTCCCCAAAACTGAACAAATACTTTCACATAACCCTAAATACTTAGGTAATTTATTTTACTTGCACGGGAAGTTTCTGAGAATTATTTTATGAATCATTTTACTAGTAATAGAATAGGAATAAATATGTGTAAAAACGTTTAGACTTATATAAAATGTAGAAAACAACTTATTAGCCAACTCATAGATGCACCAGGAATACTCTGAAACTATCAAATTAAGAGTCTTAGGACAGAAGAATTATTACTGCAGAAACTAACACAACACTAAAATGGGTTTCATAGATGTTTCAGAAATAAACATGAGTTATTATTCATTTATCCACTAAACTGAAAGCACTGTGCTAGATAGTAGAAATGAAACGGTAAATGAAACACAAACACAATCTTTGTGCTTTCATATGTTCTTTGCCTCTAAAAGGAGGAAATGAATAAGCAAACAAGTAACTGTAAAAGTAGGGACTGTTATGTTAATGACATACAAGATACTTTGTGTTACAATGTCTTATTTTAAAAAAATAATGAAAAGGTCCTTTAGGTGGCAAAGCAGCATCGTTGGTTACAATTCAAGAAAAGTCTCTCAGTACACAGAGAGGTCTCAGGATGGACATTTCAGAAAATCCCATCACTTGTTTTTTTGGTATCAGAAGGGAGTCTGTCCCCGCACTGAAATGTATATCTTGAATGTAATGATTTTTTTTGGTGAAGCAGCACCTTTATTATTCCATAGTGAATAAAATACTAAATAATATATTTATTTTTTTAATCTTCTATTTGAAAATAAATATACCGACTCTTTACTTGGAAACCCTGGTGGCATAGTGGTTAAGTGCCATGACTGCTAAACAAAAGGTCAGCCATTGGGATCCACCAGGTGCTCCTTGGAAATGCTATGGGCCAGTTCTGCCCTGTCCCGTAGGGTTACTGAGTCAGAATCAACTCAAAGGCAACAGGAACTCTTTACTTCTTGACATAGGTAGATTCCAAAGATCAGGTTGTATGTTAAAATTGATGATACGAAAATGAAAAATGACCACATCAGATCACAAAATTGACCTGATGTAGTCTACACCATTAAATCAGTGTCAAATTACTCCTTCACGAAACTGCCAAAGTACATCATTCTATAACGCTAAGCCACTGAGAACCATGAGCCAGCCAAGGTTACATATCACCTTAACCGTCGCAGCCAGAATTACTTTCTTTTTGGACCTTGGTGTTCATTAACGTCAGCCATACATTGATGTGCAAAATAGCTGGATAGTAGTTTTTGCTATTGTTGTAAACACAAAATGATCAATGATGAGATATTCAGTAAATGAGGAGTAGGTGTTACTTCATACTTAGAGCAGCTGCCTAGCTTACATGGCTTTCTTCTCCATCTGGACATTGATTGCTCTTTGCAGAAGTATAGGAAACCCACAAACCCTCACTGATTTCTGTACAGTTGTTCACAAGACAGAAAAGGTAGGGCAACATAAATGAATCACCACTAATAGTAAAAATAACACAAGCCACACCCTATTAATCGTAGTAAATTTTATTATTTGGAAATGTAACTTATAATAAAGGTAAATAAACTTTTATAAATTTATAATATACCATACTGAAATTATTGTTAATGTTAACTTAAAAGTAAATTAGAAGTAAGAACAATACACCTTTTAAAATAAATGAAAATAGACAAACACAATAATAAGGAACACATTCATTATTTAGAAAAAACATATCATATATCATGTATGCCTAAAAGTCACAGTGAAATACAGCGAACACCCTTGATCAGAACAGAGAATGTCATTACTTTCACACAAAGCATCATCCAAAGTAAATTACTTAGTTAAATATTTCAGAGTATTAAAACTTTAAAACTAAAAACTAGAGATGAGAAATGAAACTTTTTTTTTTAGAAGAAAGAAGAAAATTTCCCATTCAGACACTTTTTCTGAGAATAAGAGGGCATGACATTTTGAAAAGGTTAAATGGAATTTGAGACAAAATTGCTACAGGTTAGTCTTTAACCACTGAAGTACTAATTATTTCCCTGACTAGATTCTCTAAAGTTCTTACAGTTAAAAAAAATTATAAAGGTCAGTTACAGTCATACACTATTGGAGTATTTGTTAGGATACTACCTGCATAATAATTATATTTATTTAGCCAAGCCAAGTGTCGTCGTGTTGGCTCTGTTACTGAAAAGTAATATTGTTGAACAAAGCACTGTAATTTTATGTATCCAATTTTTTTGTTCTCTGATATATGCCTAATAATATGTTCTTAATAAATATTGGTAATCATAAATTGATCTTCACTCAGTTCTATAAATACAAGGTCAATCTACAAAATAATTTCTAATCTTCTGCTTGTCTTGAAATCACATATCATCCTAACCGAAACCAAGGCCACTGCCGTCAAGTCAATTCCTATTCATAGCAACCCCATAGGACAGAGTAGAACTCCTCCACCGAGCTTCCATGGAGAGTCTGGAAGATTCAAATTGCAGCCCTTTTAGTTAGCAGATGTAGCACTTAACCACTATGCTACCAGGGCTTCCACATATCATCCTGGGGAAGTAAAACTGACAACAACAGAAGGGGGTGGGTTCATGTCCCTAAAACATCAGTGTGGCACCATTACTTAGTATTGGTTCTAATGAAGTGAAGCAGATTTTCCCACCCAGTGATCAACTTCAAATACTTCCCGGATAACAATCGAGAAAAAAAGTATACCATCAAAAAACATAGGATTTAGAATTGAAATTGGCTTGGCTTTAAATTCTCTATCTGAAATTTGCTTGTTTGACCTTGGGCAAATTTCTCAAATTAACTAAGTTCTGGTTTCATCTTTAAGATAGGAGTAATAAAAATTGACCACACAGGATTGTTGTGAAGATCGAAAGAATATCTGTAAAAAATTTTAGTACTTGTCCTGGTCCACAGAGAGCCTTTAGTAAATTTTAACTATTATCAAGAGTACTATCACTCTTTCTAAAAGTTTTCTGGAGAGATGACTGCCTGACAAAAGTAATTACTCATACTTGTAAATAATTTCTAGGGCTCCTTTTAGCAGACTGTTTACTTCCTACTCCCTGTCAGTAACAGCAAAGGATTTTTTTAAATGGCTCACCCACAGGATCATGATGTGTTAGAAGTGACTCAATGGCAATAGGTTTGGGGTTTTTTGTTCACTTGAAAAAAGCAGGCTTCTCACTAAATAAAGTGCTTTACGGTAAATTTGATGGAGGTGAGGAAAAGTTGGCAATGTGAAATCACCCCAATGGATGCTAAGCAAACAGCATGTTGCAAAGAAAGAGTTTGTACTATATGGGCAAATGCAAGGGGAGCTCAACCCAGAGAGAGCCCAGCAGTGTCTCTCAGAAGGAAGCTCCTCAGTCCTGAAAGCAGTGTAGGTTGATGTGGCTGCCTCAGTTCTTCTGTTCATATTAGAGGAAAAAAATGTGGCACAAAGTGCAATAACGCAGCTACTTGTTCCTCAGAGCAACAGAAGGTGTTTAAGAACTGGTCACCCTTATGACTCCTTCATCAGTGACAAAAAATTAAAAATAAAAATAACTAATATACAATTCCAGTTCTAAGACTTCCTTTTTTGTTTTCTTTTCAGCATTTTTCACTTGTTCAACCACTGTCTGGATGTCTTAATGGAAAGGCGTGAAACTAAAAGTCTGTAAGTAAGTTTATTTCCTTATTACTATACTGATCTGTCTCTAGTGTCTTAGAAGGTTTTCAGGCAGATGATTATTTCTAAAAACATAATTTATGGAATCATGGAATTATAATGATACAGAAAAATTGGCCACATGGGAGGGACTTTGGGAATGCAACTTGCATTTTTAACATATAGGTACCCTAGGTGAAAAATTATTTTATTCTTTCAGTTTTTTAGTCTTTATTTTGTATTGTTAAAGACGTGAGGTGGGGTAGGGGGAGTTACAGTGTTTCCCTGACCAGTCCTGGTGAAGCCTTTTATCCATTCTTCTCTCTACTGTTAAATATTTGAGGAGTTGGAAAGAAAAGTAAGAGAAAAAAAGACACAGAGGAGGGGATAAAAGTCATTTAAAATATGCTTTCTGGGTTTGCTTTGATAAATACATAATTATCTTTATCCTGCTTCTCCAAGCATCACCCCCATGTCCTGACATTTTTAATGGAGCTCATATATCGTATCCATAAGAACTATTTGTCTCTTTTTTGTTCCTTCAAAACAGAAGACCTGGTGGCACAGTGGGTAAAACGCTCAACTGCTAACAGGAAGGTGGATGGTTGGAAACACCACCAACGGCCGCATGGGAGGAAGATGTGGCAGTCTGCTTCCATCAGGACCTACAGCCTTGAGAATGTCACAGGGTAGCTCTGCTCTGTTGGAATCAACTCAGCAGCAGTGGCTTGGGTTTTTTGGGTTTGGGTCTTTTTCCAAATACTGACAGGATGCCATTAAGAGTGGACATAAATAACTGGGTTAGGCTTATGCAGAGACTGAAATCCTCCTTTATAAGAAGAGTAGTACAAATTTCAATGTTGATTCTTTGCATCTTTTTTCCTGTAAATATCATAATGTTCAATAGCTATGCCTTTTGGGGTACTTTTCTGTACTTCTTCAGGTGGAGGCTACCATTATGGACTTTTCTATTTGGATTATACTCTTTCCTACTACTCTTGTCTCCCATCCATGATACGTTCTCTCTGTGGTTTTAAGCTTTCCTTTCAAATTCAAACCATTTTTATTCTTTAATATTTATATCACATCTTTAAATAAAAACAAAATTCTGAGTTATATGAATTATTGGGTATTACTTGTCCTTGGTAAAATCAGAAAGAAAGAGGAAAATATTGCTATCTAAAGATGATGTGAACTCTATTAGAAGTGTATGGGGTGAGGGGGTGCTCCTTGACATTGAAAGAGTTCAAGTAGAACTTGAAAGTCTTAGTAAGGATGTCAAAACTGAAATAAGTATTTTGGTGGTAATTATACTAGCATGTATGGTATCTTTTAACCATGTGACTCTCTGTTTCTTTGAATGGATTCTTAAGTTATCAAATACAGATAGTAAAAGTATAGATAAGAGGGAGTCAAATTATGAATTGTAAAACCAAGTAATGAAAGATGAAATAATAAACACTTGATATGACTGAAATAGACTAAGTGGAGAGAGAAGACAGAAAGCAGAGAAACAAATTTATAAAATAAACAAACTTGAGTACATTAATTGAGATCCTCGAATTCTGTCTAGTGTGAAAATTTAGACAGCATTATGAATTTTAGTGAAACAGCAGCTAAAATAAAGCAAACCATATTTCATTGTTCCATCAAATTTTAACATCTAGCAATTCTTGATCTTTCTCTGTAGCTGAGCCCAATTGACCAGCCTCAGTGGTGGTGTGTTAACGTGAGCAATGTTCACTGATATCGTTCAACATTTTTCTTTTTCCATGCTTTCATCAAAGACAGAATAGATTACAACATCTGAATCACCTGCACACCCATGATCATACCTGAAAATTAAAGTCAGTAGACTTGGGCTATTTCCTCAGAAAATACTGAATAAAGTTTCAGGATGCCAGGCTAAAATGCAAATGTCCTAGAGCAGGGTAAAATGAGGTATTCTTATGTATATGTTTATCTACACACACATAGATTATCAGAAATATATAATTACTATTTGTAAAAACAGAGTATGAAAAAAGTATCATGATCTTTATAATCTTTTCTAGTTGCAATAAATTGAAATGTTCCCATTCTAAATATACTGATTTTCTTTTTGGACTTTGTTCAACTCGAATTTTGCGTGTGCTATAAAGATACACAATCTTGGACTTGTGTTACCTTAGGCATTACTGATAAAGATCACACAAAATATTCATCGTTTTAACTGCAAAAATCCCAGAAATCTTGTATAACATTTAGCTTTATGTTCTTGAAATTGTGTGCTCCCAAGATTCCAAATGGGAAAAACATAAGACTACCAGTGACAGAACTCTCTATTCTACTGGAAAGATCCATGTATAATTATGCATGTCATAACTTAGGCAGATGTGGTGACACTGACTGTTATAGAGAAATATGATAAACACATATGTGGTGTGTATATACATATATGTATAGAATAGTTCTGTGTAAAAAGATTAATTGAAGACAAAATGCTGAAGACTGATTTTATGAAGGATTTTAAATACCTGATGAGTCATTAAATACAAAATCAATGACCAACTTTTTTTCACTTGTACCAGGAATAAAAGAGATTTCCGAATAGAACTCTGTTTTAATCTCCAATTGTTTCTTCTGTGCTAAAATTATGCCATTGGCTATATTGTGAACTTATTGTAGTTGAATTCCTAATGCGTATTTATGTTTCTCACAACTTTTTGATTTGAACTCAATGCATACAGCCTATAAATTAATTGAGCAATAGATAAGATGAATTTAGTGTATGGCTTATTGTTATTATATATCCTTCTCTGAAAACTTTGATTTTAGACTACTCCATTAAATCTCACTTTAAATGAGAAAAAAAAGGGTGACAGGTAAATAATGGCCTATTAAGATCCTTGTTAGTATAATGAGTCTACATTGTGGGTTCTTCACAGTGAGTCAAAAGTAATATACAAGTAAGTACTGAATTTGTTTCTGTCTCTTTTTACCTAATGAAAGGTTTGTGAAAATGGTCAGAATGGTTTCAAGTGTGGCTCAGTGTATGTCTCATTCTTGTCATCTGTATTTTCCTTCTCTAAATTTCACTAGATTCTTAACATTTGGCTACTAAATCATTTACAATAGGTAAATAATAGAAACAATTGAATATTTAATGTAGATTACATACATTTTAGCTTTTACTTAACCCAACATCAGTACATTTTACAAAAGCATGCTGAAGTCTAGAAGGGTTACTGCCAGAATCACACTGCTAGGCAGTGGCAGAGTGCAGTCAGGTCAAGAGACGGGGTTTCCTGGCATAGCACCCCCTAATGGCAAATAGCCAGTTCCAGATTATGCAGCAAAAATGTCCCTGTATGACAAGATCTCCAGGGAACTACTTGAACTCAGGTTGAGTAACCAATGTGTTTCTCCTAGATTTTTCAGTGTTATTTAATCAATTTCTAAACACATAAAGATATAAAATGTATATGATATCAAAATACCAGTGAATTTTACAATAGAAATTTATAGTGTGTATTCTAATAACAATTTATTTTAAGTTACCTGGGTAGCTCAAACCATTAAGTGCTCAACTACTGACTGAAAGGTTGGCAGTTGAAGTCTACCCAGTGGAACCCTGGAAGGCAGACTGGTGAACTACCTCAAAGAGTCACAGCCATCGAAAACCTCCTGTAGTTCTATTTCAACACATATGGGGTCATCAAGAGTTGGAACTGACTTGATGGCAACTTGTGGTAGTAATGCAATCACATATTGTACAGAGTATTCACTTATCTCAGTCACTGCTAAATATTTTATAATTCTTGCCAATAACCTGAAGAGGTAGGTGATAGTATTATCCCCAGTTTACAGAGGAGTACAAACAGACCTACATAGATTTTAAAAAATTACCATGGCCACTCAGATAGTAAATGTCATAGTTAACAATTTGAACCCAAGATACGTACCTTGAACCCAACCTTTTAACAACCATGTAAAAATAAATGATTTAAAAATATTACTATTAATATCAAATTTTTATTAATGTAATTAACCACTTTCTGTTAGAGAACTTTTTGTTGAAAAGAATATAATGACTTGGACACAGGTGAATATTTTGGGGGGAAATGGCCAGGAAATTTAATACAGTTATCATATACCTTTGTCTGCTCTGTTAATTCAGATTTGTGGAGATAAACATATCACTCATTTATAATTTTTACTTAATATGTTCACAGTATTTCCCAGAAAGATATTTTTTTAATCTTTTCTGAATTTTACTCATGTTTTTAGAAAAAACAAGAACAAAAATACTATGTGTGAATAAAACACAGATGTGATTTCCACTCAGTTGTCATTCATATATAAAGTCATCTTCATTGTCCATTACCTGCTTGGGCAAATTACACAGTTCATTACTGGCAATACTTGTCTATTATAATTCACTAATTCTTCATAATATCTTTAGATGATGATCTTATTTCTAAGATACTTCATTTCAAAGAAAGACAGGACGCAATAACACAAAACTCTCACTCGGCTATTAAATGATGCATTGGGTTAGTTCACTAGGCACTGCTCAAATATTAGTGAAGTTGTAAAATTATACTTTTAAATCTCTTCCTGCTCAAAGTATGTTCACCTAGTGCCATTGAGTCAGTTTGACTCTTAGTGACCCTATAGGACAGAGTATAACTGCCCTATAGAGTTTCCAAGGAGTGTCTGGTGGGTTTGAATTGCCAAACTTTTGGTTAGCAGCTGTAGCACTTAACCACTATGCCACCAGAATTTCTGAATTATGTTTAGAAGCTTCAAAAGGAGAAAATTCCTCTAAGAACTAGACTGGAGAGCAAAAATGTCAACGAACTACGGGAATGAATTAATTAGTAACATCTAGTGTAATATGTTAAAAAAAGAAAAAAGCTTTCACACAAATGGTAAGTGTCAACGGTCACCAGGCCAGAGGAGGGCTTGCACAGACGGGGAGAAAGGGATCCGCCATGCTTGTCTCTCCATCTTTTCTGTTTTTACCTGCAAGAGGAAAGACCAAGGCTGAAGGGAGAGTGTGGATGCCTACTTAAGGGCAGGAAGCCATGTAATTTGGGGATTTACCATGTTTCCTTGTTGGGTAAGTTGAAACACTGAACAATGAAAAATATCATCTCCAAGATACTAGATTTGGGAGTTCAGAGGAGAGAAAGCTGAAGGGATAAGCTTTGACCCCATCAGATCTTTCTCCTGCATAAACAGTCATTGACTTTCTGAAGAGTTATAAATGGACTCCCTCACAAACAAAAACAAAGGAACAACAATAAAAAAAAAAAAAACAACTCCTAGACCACTGCAATTTCATTGTACATAGTAACAGTCTGTCTATTGAAATATACAATACTTATACTTTGAAGTCTTCTAAGGGGAAAGAAGCACTGTGGATGAATTTAAACAATAGTTCTAAAACGTTGATCAGGTATTGAGAATGGGCATCATGAGAACAGATCTTTAGTAGTCTTTAATTTATTATTGTGTCTATTTACACATTGGAAACCCTGGTGGCATAGTGGTTAAGTGCTACACATGCTAACCAAAAGGTGGACAGTTAGAATCTGCCAGGTGCTCCTTGGAAACTCTATGGAGCAGTTCTGCTCTGTTCTATAGGGTTGTTTTGAGTGAGAATTGACTTCATGGTACTGGATCTGGGTTATATAAACATTAACAATGAGCAAAGAGAAAGAAGTAAAGGAAAATATAAAACTTGCTATTGGCAATGTATGAACTATAGCTATTGCTTTCTCTCATAAACACGAAATCTGAAACTTAGACTGAGTAACTCATTATGTAAGACCATAATTTTTTAAGAAAATAAAGTGAATTTCTAAGTCATGTTTGCTTAATGCCAAATCTGTATCCTTTCCATCACTACATGCAGCTGGTTTAACAATTGCATGTACGTAATAATATAATAACTATATTATGATAGAAAACCATGTAGTTAATATGATCACCATCCAAGCTACCTCTCCCCCCTACCCATAGCTAAAGTGAGTTGGATTATTCCACTTATGACACTTCATAGTCACTTTTATCTCTCTGGTAATAGTTATTGAAACAGGAGAAATAGTTTCTAAGAAAGTTTGCTTCTGCTCACAGCTCATGGTGTATTCAGTCTTTATGGTAAAGATAATAAAGTTCACAAAACTCATTATTCCTTTAAGCACACACGATTTCTAAGTTATTTTCATGAGAGCTAACATTGTCAACTTTAGATATATTCCTTTTTTCTTTTTAAGTAAAGCTTTAGTAGTTTTTGTCTATATTACCAGAATTTGTTTATATAAAATCTAAGGTTTTAAGTATGGAGAGGCAGGGGTGGGGGGATGTCAGTGGTCACACAGGAAGCTTTTCTAAGTTCCTTGTACGGTGATTAGTCACAATATTTAGCAGGCTATGTGGGGTGATACCAAATAGTGTTTTTCTAGATTGTTAAAATCCTGGACATTAGAAGGCTCTGACATATTTCTCCCAGCAACAGTTCTTGGCTTCTGAAGAAATTCTTAGGAATGTGTGAAAGGGGCCATGCTCTCGTTGCTAACAGCCACCAAGGCTGTAGAGCTGAGCCCACAAATTGCGTTCCTTGGTGTGATAGACTCTAGACTGACAAGCACTCACAGGAGAGCTCACTGTACTCTGATGTGTCATAGTAATCTGCTACTAATAAGACTGAGAATTTGGAATTTTGTGCCTTTTCAGCAACAGAGTGGATTTAAAGCTGTAATATGCTTACTCTCACTCACTTAGATCTCAATGCACTTTCAGAGAAAGAAGCTGGGGCTCCAGGAAACAGGCCTGGGAAATGTACCAGAACCCAGTTCTTTCTAATCTCGTTGTCACCATAGAGCCACCATTAGTGATAGCCTTTGGCAATAAGAAATTATAATCATGGTCTGTTCTTTGAAAGGTTTTGGATTTATGTCAAA
Source organism: Heterohyrax brucei (assembly GCA_028571685.1). Taxonomy (NCBI): domain Eukaryota; kingdom Metazoa; phylum Chordata; class Mammalia; order Hyracoidea; family Procaviidae; genus Heterohyrax; species Heterohyrax brucei. Next base: position 100,338,291 of record CM053142.1, on the reverse strand, counting down.
ATCTACACTCACATATGAGAGAATACTGCACCATTAAACATCACTAAGGGAAAGTGTTATAACAGAATACAGATTGATAACTCTGGTGTGTTCTAATTTAACAAGCTGTCCCGAGTCCAATTTGGATGATGCGTAGGATGTCTTGACTTGCAAAAACTGAATCTTACAATCATTTTCAAGGAGAAATGAGGGGTATAAAGCATGAAACAGTTGGATTTGTAAGACACTAAAAGAGCCTAGGGAGTCAGCAGTGAGAGCCCCTTAAGCATGTCTCTCTCTTTGACTAATACACCCTAGAGGTACAGCTGTTAAAGTGGAGCCAAGGGAAGGGTCAGCAGTTCCAGCCCTCCACGCACTCTGAGGGAGAAAGGTGGGTGGCAGTCTGCTTCTGTAACAGCATGCCTTCTTTCATCCCAGTAATGATGTTGGGAGTTAGGTGGTAGTGATTCAAAAGGGCTAAAACTTCTTTCCTGTAACTTCCTAAGCTGGCCCCAGGTTTAAAAAATAAAAGCTAATACGAAGTTGACTGTCTGGAAAAAATATTTTAAATGACTGTAGTTTCAACTTGTTATTAGGTATAACTACATTGTGAGCAAAAGTAAAATTGCAATACCTCTATTAGTGACTTTCTGTAGAATAAACATTTCTTACCAACAGAAAAAAGGATTGCATTTTACTTTCCCCACATTGATCACTTTATGAATATATGTACACTGATGTTTTGTTATACCATGTGATCACTCTAGAGGTCAATTTCTGCATATATAAAATGGGGATATAATAGGATCTACCTCTTAAAATAGTGACTGTGAAATAATAAGCTAGTCGGTTCCGACTCGATGGCACTTAGCTAGCAAGTGATATATGTCCTTATATACTAGAATACATAACTTATAACATATTTATTTGGTAATAATCTATACCACATAATTATGTACTTCATAATGTATTATATACTGCACTTCCGTTGCTGCTCTTGTTGTTGGGTGCCATCTGAGCCAATTGTTATGTATAGTGACCTCGTGTGGCAGAAGAGGACTGCCCCTAGCATTTTCTCAATCATAGTCTTTATGGGACCAGATTGCCAAGTTTTTTGCTTACAGTCACTGAATGTCTTTGAACTGACAACCTTTCATTAGCAGCTGAGCACTAACCACTGTACCATCAAGGCCCTTTATATTTTACACTAAATTACATAATTATGTATCTTTGTTTTATTTTATATTCAGAATGTATGCATTTTCTGAACCAAATCTGCTTCTTCCAAGTCAATTACAACTCACAGCTGCCTGTAAGTTAGAGTAGGACTGCCCCATAGGGTTTCCAAGGAGCCACTGGTAGATTTGAACTCCCAGTCTTTTTGGTTAACAGCTAAGCTCTTAACCACTGCAACACTAGGACTCCAGACATATATGCATATTTACAGTATAAAGAATGGAGTTGCAAAATATAATATTTTAACAACAGTTATTATTAAAATGTTAAGTAACTTACTTTTGTTCATACTCATAAAAACTCCTAGATATATCACTGATTATCTGTATTGCTCTGCTGTTACTGTAGACATAATTGGCATAACTGTAAGCTAATTTGGTATAATTAGCTGGTAAATGTACACTGATGTATAAAACCTATATGGAACACTGAATGGACAATCTAAAGCATGGAAATTCTGCAATATATTCTTGCTTTCCCTCTAGGAATCAAAGAGAAGCAGCAGAAAGTTTACTAATTTTTTTTCTTTTATTGTTGTCATAGACATGACCAACTCTGTATGCTAAAATGAAATTCTGCAATTTTCCAAAAGATAGCCACTTTGGTTATAAGCTAAATAAGGCCAGGAGCAATTAACTGCAGAAAAAGAAAAGAAATCTTCCAAGGCACTTCTCTCACTGTACTCTAGTGTGGAAAAAAAAAAATCTATTTGTATTTACATTGGTATAGGACTTACAATGCCTTCTAACCATTGCATCTTTATAAGCTTTATTTTTGCCTGTTTTCCTAAAATTTATTTCTTTTATTGTTGCTGAGAATACACACAACTAAACATATACCAATTCAGTAGTTTCTACATCAACAATTTAGCGACACTGGTTACATCTTTTGAGTAGTGTAACTATTCTCACCCTCCTTTTCAGAGTGCTTCCCTCATTAACAAACCCTCTCAGCCCCCTTATTTCATGGGTTGCTGTAGTAACGGGATTTCATACAGTTAATTCTTAAAAGAGCATAATGTTCAAGACAGACTTTTTTTACTAGTTAAGTTAAACTTTTACTTGGTTTTGAGATTTCAGGGTATATTTTTGGCTTAATGTTTAAGATAATCTCAGGGCAATAGTTTCTAGGGTTCATCTGTATTTCAGCTGTAGTATGTAACAGTGATAGTGAACTGTATCCCAATAGATTTCACTTGATGTGAGTTTGTTGATTCTCAGAGGAAAGGGGAATACTTAATTTCTGGGCTGACTATACTATTAATAGATGTATTGCTGTGGTTTCATGCAGAGCAGGGTCAGGACGCATCAGAAGGCGCCCAGTTAGTCATTGTTCCAGCCAGCGTGGGCAGCGAAGGCCATTTTCCTGTCTCCATCCTGCAAAGACTGATGAGATGGAATCTTTAGCTCTGTCTCTGTGGCAAGATTTCCTTGGCCAAAGCAAGTGGAAAGCAGATGCAATTATCCAAATATCTGAGGTAAATGTGTTTTTCTGCCCCAAATACTTAAAAAGCTTCCGCAACTATGTACTTTGATTTGACTACGATGATTTGAACACATCTCTCTGTCTATATAAGTCTCTCTTTTCTGGATCTCTTTGTGTGTATGTATGCACATATGTGTGTGTATGCTTATATGTGTATGTGTGTATAGTATAATGTGTGCTGTGTACCTGCTTTCCTGACTTGGTAATACATTCTTATGTGAACTCTTTTATCTGTTCATCCTAATTTCATGCTAATTCAGTTGATAAATTTAAAAGTCCTGTCAAATTGATTACAGCATGTTTGCATCTTCATAACAACTTTGAATATAAATCCACCTTTACTCAGTTAATATTTTAAATACAGGAAATACAAGCACATGTGAAAATTTATTCCAGATACCACAGAAATTTAAACTGTGATTTAGCACTGAGAGGTCCACAAACTTTATGACTGCCGATTCTTGTCTTTTGCCTTGATAATTATTCATAATTCCTGAATTATCCATAAAATTCTGAATAATCCAAGAATTAGTAATTCAGCATTTTCCTACTGAATGTTGCTGGCATTAGCTTCTTCCACAATGTTTTTAAATAATATAATGTTTACAAGTATATATCAGACAAAGGGAAGGGAAAGGAAAAAGAAAAGAAACTGAAATCAGTAACTTTTGTTCCACGACAGCAGAAATTCTATAAAAGATTTGGTAACTTTTTGCAGTATAGTTGAGTTTCAGAAGTCAGCTATAAACCAAAAAACAAACCTACTGCCATGGAGTAGATTCCAACTCACAGCAACTCTATGTATCAAAATTAGGCTGGGGGCCCAAGATAATTGCTCACCACCCGATTGCTAAGTAACGGCCTTAGCAAGTAAGCTGTACTGGTTAAGCGCCTTACGTTGGGACGTCCGTATGTGTAAGACAAAGGGGTTGGAATAGTTAGAGTAACCTCCAGGAGTGACTCTACATCTAAAATTGTGTATCTGAATTTCAACATAAATGTCTTCATTTCATACAGCAATGAAGAACATGCGGTTGCGATCTCACGTGTGAAGAAGTAGAAATAAAAAAAAAAATGTAATTAATGCCTTTTGCCAAACATAGAACCATAACACTTTGAGACAAAGAACCTCTTTGCCTAATCCATATTATTAAGAAAGAGTCTTATCTGGAGCAACCTCAAAGTAAATCTATTAAAAAATAGTTTTTCCTGGACAATAAACAGAGGAAAGCTCTGGATATGACTCTGTTAACGTAGAAAGGCCAGGAGTAATAAATACTAAGATTATTTTCTGTAGAAAAGATCATTAGCCAAACATTATGATAGTTTCAAACACAGAAATATTACTCAGACTAAAAGACGTATTGATGGCTTCCATCAGGTTATGTGCTTGGCTATGTTACTTTAACTGATGCAATGAAGGGTTTCAAAGTGGTTTAGTCATCAATCACACGATTACTTCCTTAAGAAATAATCTGACAATAGTATCAATAGGTCAAGTAATAAAAACATGGATAACATCAAATAAGGATAACTTTTAACATATATCTGTTTCCATTCTGCAGCTATGTATTTTGGTCATAGAAATAAAGTAGAAATGTGCATTTACAAATATAAGATACTGGTGAAAGTCATAAACTATACAGACTTGTTCTGAGAGACGAAATCATTTGCACAGTTTTTGTATTATCCGTTTTAACATCACCCATTCTTTTTCCAAATATTTTCAAACATTGGGTAGCATACTGTTGGGGTTGAGAATCAGACTCAAGGAAATGTTTCAGATAGGGAAAGTCTCTTTCTTTCTTTTTTGTAGAGCTTATCCTTGAGTTATGAAACACTGTTTAATACCTATATGTAAGATGTGGAAAAAAAAAGGACCTGAAAAATATAATCATGACTGTGTAGTCCACGGAAACCCTGGTGGCATAGTGGTTAAGTGCTATGGCTGCTAACCAAAAGGCTGGCAGTTCAGATCTACCAAGAACTCCTTGGAAATGCTACGGGGCAGTTTCCCTCTGTCCTATAGAGTCGTTATGAGTCAGAATTGAGTTGATGGCAAGGGGTTTGGTTTTCTTATTGCATGTTCTATTATAACAATTTTAACAGCAACTGTTTTAATCAGCTAGGTGTCAAGAAGGTCTTCCTAACAGCCCATAGTCTTCCCAAGGATATTTATAATACTGCATAAATACTAGGGAAAGTGGTAAAGCACATGAAAGTCAAAGCCTAATTTCTTGCTTTCACATTCTAATTTTAGAGTCCATTTTTGAACGTTGCCCAAAAGTTCACTCATGAAAGGGAAGTCACAATTGGTAAACTGCATACTTGTTTCTACAAGTGCACCTGAGCAAATTTGGTAAAATCTTTCTGTCTAAATGAAACCCTTTTAGGTGAAGAGCTTTAAGACCTTCAGAAGTCTTTTGCTAAAGAATATTCACAGAAAGTTGTTCACCAGCATCAAACAGGCACTTGGAGCATACTTTTATGGAATCCATAAATATTTTTATTACAACAAAAAAAAATCGTGTTTTAAATAAAATTTCTATTAATCTTCTCAATGTAGATTTTTAAAGGAGAAGAGTAAAATATGTGAAACACAAGAACTTTTCTTTATATCTAAGAACATGCTTAAACTATGGGGTCTTTAAAATTGTGTAAATTTTAATGATTAACTTTCTAAATCTCTTTGAGTATATTATGTACACTTCTGTTTTAAAAGATTCAGTTTTTAATTGCCTCTGTGACTGATACACGCTCTCTTGATAGAAAAAAATTCTGTATTACTGAAACCTTCTAAAATAACTTAGAAGTCATTATGCCTAGGATGGTATTATGATTCTATAAATTCATCTGACTATTTAGATTAGTCTTTCAGTGTTCTACCCAGGGATTTGTTTTTCAGGGTTTTTTGTTGTTGTTGTTGTTTTCTAATTTACTCTTGTTCCATAGTTTGTCGTGTGGTCCTGCTATTAATTATGGATTTTTTTGAAACTAGCATTGCCTCACTGAGTACGGATTAGTCCACAACTTTAGCTAAGCCAAAATAATGAAGGAGTGAGGAAAAACCAGAGATTAAACCTTGTCTCTCAAGCCGCCCTGCCTTCCCCCATTCCCGTACCACTCTGTCCTGTAAGTCAGACTTCCCTTCCGTGGCTTCTAGCAAAATATTAACATCAGTTTTTCAGTTGTCTACTGATTGGCTTCTATTTGAGTTGTAAGGGCCAAATGAAAGTAAAGAAGAGCATTACTATCTTTTTGAAACATATCCCTCAATTAATAAATGTCAAAAAAATGCATTTTCAGATGAATTGCAAACTGTTTTCTCTAGAACAATAATTTCCAAATACCAGATAGAGACTGCTTCATTACATTCATTTTGGGGATTTGTTAAAAAATGATGATTTGCAAATCCAGGTCAGCTTTAAACATTTGGTCACCTGCAATGCTATTAATTTGATGCTCTTCTTAGCAATATTCTTTAAAGATGTATTTGAATGTATTTAGAGGAGAGACTGAGAGATGCATGGAGGAAAGAAAAGAGAGAAAAAGAGAGTTGTAGGCAGGGACTAGATATACCTCTCCTCTATTTTCTTCAGTAAAATAAGTCTGGCCTCAAAGTTGCAAGCCCTCCTGAGTCATTTCCAAGCCCAGAGATTAAGGGACTCCACCTTTAGAGAAAGCGGGTTAGTGTCAATCACATGTTCAAACGTCCCACAGGAGATCTCACAATTTGTGCCTTTAGTCATATTATAATATCCTCGAAGTGAGTTTCCCTATATTTGTCAGTTTTAACTTTTTATTGTGAGATAATTATAGATTCACTTGCAGTTGTCGGAAATACTACAGAGAGATCCTAATTACTCTTCACCTGGTTTTCAGCAGAGGTAGTATCTCATGTAACTCAAGTATACTATCACAGCCAGGAATTTGGTGTTATCATCATCGGTCACCCATATTCAGACTGTACCAGTTTTACATGCGTTCATGTTAACATGGGTGCTTATTTCTATGCAGTTCTATTGCATAGGTAGAATTGGTGGACCATCACTGCAGTCACAATACAGAAGTGTTTCCTTATCAGGGTCCCCATGCTACCCTTGTAGAGTCACAGTCACCCCTGCTGCCCTACTCCCTAGTAAATGGTGACCACTAATCTGTTCTTTGTTGATAATTTGTCTTTTCAAGAATACTACAGAAATGGAATCACACAGTATGCAACCTTTTGAGATTGGCTTTTTCCCTTAGCATAATTTTCTTGAGATCCATTCAAGTTCTGTGTATCAATAGTTTATTTCTTTTTATTGCTGAGTGTCCTTGAATGATGCAAATGATTAACATATTCAGCTGCTAGCAGGAAGCTTGGAGGTTTGAGGCTCCCCAGAGGTGCCTCAGAAGGAAGGCCTGGTGATATACTTCTGAAAAACAATTACTCATTGAAAATCTTATGGATTTCTGTTGTACTCGGACACAGATGGAGTCACTAAGAATCAAAACCAAGTCAATGGGAATTAGTATGGTGATATACCACAGTTTATTGGAAGGTACTTAGGCCATTTCCAGCTGTTGGCGATCAGGAATAAAGTTGCTATGAATGGAATTCACGTACATGTTTTTGTGTGAATGTCAGTTTTCATTTCTCTGGGATAAATGACCAAAAATATAATTTCTGGGCTGTAATTTTTTTCCCCCACAGTTGGCTGTGACATTTTATATTTTCATCAGCAATGTATGAATGACTCAGATTCTTGGCATCACTAATTTTTTTTTTCTTTAGGCATTCTGATAGGTGTGTACTGATATCTCAGGTTTTTAAATGTTGTCTCTCTAGTCACCAGGGCACTAAGGAAGTAGACAATCTTTACACTTGCTTGTTTGTCGTTTGCGTATCTTCTTCCATGAAATGTCTGTTCAGGTCTTTTGCCCTTTTTCCAATAGTTGATTTTTTATCTTTGATTTTTGAGAATTTTAAAATATATTCTACACATAAATCCTTTGTTGGTGTCATGGGTTGAAGTGTGTCCCCCCAAAACTATGTGTACCCATGCAGCTGGGCCATGATTCCCCATATTTTATGACTCTCCTCCCTTTTGTGGTTTTCCTACACTGTATGTTAAAGGATTAGGGTGGGACTGTAAATCCCTTCATAGGATCACCTCCCTGCTCCACTGTAAAGGCAGATTCCCTGGAGTATGGCTTGCACTGCCATTAATCCTTTCATCATACAAGAGAGAAAAGGAAAGAGAAGCAAGCAGAGAATTGGAAACTTCGTACCATCAAAAAAACAGCAGAAGAGAAAAGCACGTCCTTCAGACCTGAGGTTGCTGTGCCAAGATGCTCCCTGAACAAAGACTGATGCAACACAAAGACGTTCCTCCAGAGCTAACAAGTGGGAAAGCCTTCCCCTGGAGCATGTACCCAGAATTTGGACTTGCAGCCTGCCGGACTGTGTCAGAGTAAACTTTCCTTTGTTAAAGCCATTCAGTCTGTGGTATTTCTGTTAGAAAAGCACTAGCTGACTAAAATAGTTGAGTATATGATTTATAAGTACTTTCTCCCACTCTATAGCTTGTCTTTGTATTCATCTCACAGGGGTTTCACAAAGCAAAAGTTTTTGGTTTTTCTGAGGTCCAGTTTATCACCTTTTTTTTTTGTTTTGTTTTTTTTATGGTGATTCTGCCTAGTTCTAGGTCCCAAAGATTTTTGCCTATGTTTTGTGTCTACAAGTTTTATTGTTTTACATTTAAGTTCCTAATCCATTTTAAGTTCATGTTTGCATGAGATATGAGTTTAGGTCAAGTTTGTTCTACTTTTTTCTTTTGGCTGTGGATGCTCACCTGCAATTTGCTGAAAAGGTTATCTTTCCTCCATTAACTTGTTTTTACACTTTTATCAAAAATCAGTTGGGCACATTTCAATGGATCTACTTCTGGTCAGAGGCATTAAGAAATAAAACATCACATATACAAAGCTCCTGCATTCCTTTCCGCAAGTCCAGAAGGAAACGTTATCCTGTATGTGCTGATTATCATTTTCATGCATTCTCTCCATTAGATCAAGTAAGGGTGTGTGTGTGTTGTGTGTGTGTGTGTGTCTGTGTGTGTGTGTGTCTGTATGTGTGTATGTGTGTGTGTGTGTTTGAGCACTCGCGTATGTGAAATCCAATCAGATATCACCAAGCTGATTTCAATTCACGGTGACCACATGTGTACAGAGTAGCAATGGGCTGCATGGAGTCTTCAAGGTTACAACCCATCAGAAGCAGGTTGCTTGATGGGTTTCTTCCAGTGCACCTCTGGGTGGGATTGAGCTACCAACCTTTCAGTTTCTTGTCAAGACTTAACTTTTTACACTACCAAAAGAAAAAAAAAAAGAGAGAGAGACTGCTGTCTAGTCAATTCCAACTCGTAGTGACCCCATATAGTTTCCAAGACTACACATATACAAAAGCAGAGCACTACATCTTTCTCCCATGACACAACTGGTAGTTTTGAACTACTGCCCTTCAGTTAACAGTAAAGTACCTTAACCACTGCCTCACCGTGGCTCCTTTCACAACACCCAGGGACTCATAAACACACACACACACAGACACACAAACACACAAAGGGAAGTGAATTTTTCAGCTAACTGAAGAGGAAGTGGAAATTCATCAGATTATTACAAAAACCAAATCAAACCCCATGCCACTGAGTCAGTTCCAACTCATGGTGATCCTATAGGGCACAGTAGAACTGCCCCATAGAGTGTCCAGGGAACACTTGGTGGATTTGAACTGCCATCCTTTTGCTTAGCAGCTGTAGCACTTAACCACTATGACACCCAGTTTTCCTCATCAGATTATATAACCTGAAAAATTTGTCACTTCCTTTTCAGTTATCTTGATGAACATGCTTTGGCATACCTCTGTGAGAAAACCCAGATGCACCCGTTTACATAAGCTTCACTATACCATCTATTTTATGCATCGGTGGTTTGTTTTTTTAACAGAAACTTGAAGTAAAAGCAACTTGATGAGAAGAAGACATTATTTTCAACAGTCTTTCAACTCTTTCCAAAAGATACCCTGTAGTCTGGTTTTGTGCAATTTGCTGAGATTTATCTTCATGTTTACTGACTTCTTTGCTCACCATGCTTGGGGGCATCTCAGAACTCTATTCTGGGATTGTTTTATTTTTTCCTGAAACTCACCCTGAGTATTTAAGATGTTTCATTATAAACAAGAATCTCTTAGGAACAAGCTGTTATTGTTTGTATGAATATAATGTCATTTCTTTGACATTACTGAATGATATTTCGTCTGGATATTCACTACTTGAAGGGCGGTTAGTTTTCCTCAGCATATGAAAGATTCTAGTCAATTATTTTGTTAGTTTTATGTTGGCATATCATAAATTACTCCAACACTTAGTGATTTAAAACAACAATAAATACTTATGATGTCTCACAGTTTCTGTGAGCCAAGAATTCTTCAGTGGTTTAGCTCAATGATTTTGGATTAGAGTCCCTCATGATACTATAATCAAGATATCAGCCAGAGCTAACCCCATATGGAAACTTGACTTCCTGCTTCCAGGACCATGCACTCAAATGGTTGCCAAATCAACATCAGTTGTTGGTGGGAGGCCTCATTTTGTCCTCTCCAGAAGACTGCTTGAGCGTCCTCCTAACACGGAAGCTGAATCCCTACAGGCTGAGCACTCCAAAAAGTCAAGGAGAAACAGCAGTGTCTTTTACTACATAGCTTCAGAAATCTCACAGTTATTTCTGATGTCATACAGATCAACTCTGAATAAATGTTGTTGTTAGGTGCTGTCCAGTTGGTTCCAATACATAACAACTGTATGTAAAAAATAATGAAACTGTCCAGTCCTGCACCATGCCCACAATCATTAATACCTGTGAGCGTATTGTTACAGCCACTGTGTCAATCCGTTTTGTTGAGAATCTTCATCTTTTTTGCTGGCCCTCTACTTTACCAAGCGAGATGTCCTTCTTCAGGGATTGATTTCTTCTGACAACATGGCCAAAGTGTGTAAGACATAGTCTTAGCGTCCTTGCTTCTAAGGAGGAGTCCGTTTGCACTTTATCCAGGACAGATCTGTTCATTCTTTTGGCAGTCTGTCGTGCATTCAGTATTCTTCACCAACATCACAATTCACGGGAAATAATTCTTCTTCTGTCTTCCTTCTTCATCATACACTTTTGCATGCATATGATGTGGCTGAAGATCTCATGGCTTGGTTCAGGTGCACCTTCATCTTCAAAGTAACATCTTTGCTTTTCAGCTCTTTAAGGAGGTGTTTTGCAGTCGATTTGCCCAACACAATGTATCTTTTGATTCCTTGATTGCTGCTTCCATGGGCGTAGACTGTGAAACCAACCAAAATGAAATCCTGGACAACCTCAACCTTTTCTCCGTTTATCATGATGTTTCTTATTGTTCCAGTAGTAAGAATTTTTGTTTTCCTTATGTTGAGGCATAATCTATACAGACATGGTGATCTTTGATCTTCACTGGTAAGTGTTTCAAGTCCCCTTCACTTTCAGCAAGCAAGGTTGTGTTAGCTATGTAACACAGGTTGTCAATTAGTTTTCCTCCAACCCTTATGCCTCATTCTTGTTCATACAGTCCAGCTTCTTGGAGTATTTGCTCATCATACATATGGTACAGTGTGGTGAAAGACTACAACTCTGATGCACACCTTTCCTGACTTTAAACCATTCAGTGTCTCCTTTTTCTGTTCAAATGACTGCCTCCTGATGCATGTACAAATTTCTCATGAAGCAAAAAGGAAAGAACACAATTCAGCATTATGCATGCTGGAGGGACTGAAGATAAAATATTAAACAATGCAGGAAGCATCAAAAGAAGATAGAAGAAATACACAGAATCATTATACCAAAAATAGTTAGTCAGTAGTCAATCATGTCATGAAGCAGCATATGACCAAGAACTGATGGGACTGAAGGAGAAAGTCCAAGCTGCACTGAAGACACTGGTAAAAAAACAAGGCTCCAGGAACTGATGGAATTTCAACAAATGGATGCAGCACTGAAAGTGCTCACTCATCTATGCCAAGAAATTTAGAAGACAGCTAGCTATCTGGCTGAAATGGATTCAGTTGTGTCCCCTAACAAATGTGTGTAGCAATTTGGCTAGGCCATGATTCCCAGTATTTTGTAGTTTTCCTCCATTTTGTGATTTTCTTATACTGTAAATTCTACTGTCTGCCTGTGGTTATTAGATAGGATCATGCTAAAGAGGATTGTGGGCTGTGACTGGACCACCCTTCTAAAGTCACCTTCCTGCTCCAGTGTAAAGGGAGTTTCCTTGGAGTGTGCCTTGCACTACCTTTTATCCCATAAGAGATAAAAAGAAAGGAAAAAAGCAGAGAGTTGGTGACTTCACACTATCAGGAAAATAGAGCCGGAAGCAAAGTGCATGCTTTGGACCTGAGGTTCCTGCACTCAGATGCTCTCAACCCAAAGAAAGACTAAGGTAACACAAGGAAGGGGCTTCCTCCAGAGCTGACAGAGGGAAAGCCTTGTCCTGGAGCAGACACCCTGAATTCGGACTTGTAGCCTACTGGTCTGTATAAGAACAAACTTTTTTTTGTTAAAAGTCATCCACTTGTACTATCTCTGTCATAGCTGCACTGGCTGTTGTGGATCGAACTGTGTCATCCCCAAAATGCATCTAGCAATTTGGCTGGGCCTTGATTACCACTTTGGTGTGGTTCTCCGTTTTGTGATTTTCCTGTATTGTAAATCGTAGTCTCTGCCTGTAGTTAATAGGGCAAGATTGGATTATATAAAAGAGGATTAGGGTGGGAATCTAACACCCTTCCTGAGGTCACCTCATTGATGAAATGCAAACGGAGTTTCCATATGAAGTTGTACCACCTTTTATCTTACAAGAGATGAAAGGGAAGCAGGGAAGCAAGCAGAGAGCTGGGAACGTTATACCACCAAGCAAGCAGGGTCAGGAGAAGAGAATGTCCTTTTGACCTGAGGTTCCTGTGCTGAGATGCTCCCAGACTAATGGAAGACTGATGACAAGAACCTTTATCCAGAGCCAACAGAGAGAGAGACTTCACCAGGAGGTGACACTCTGAATTCAGAATTCTAGATTACCTAACTGTGAGAAAATAAGATTCTCTTTATTAAAGCCATCCACTTGTGATATTGTCTGTTAGAGCAGCATTAGGCAACTGAGATGCTGGCTAACCAGCTGGAAGAGATTCATATTTATGCCTATTCCCAAGAAAGGTGATCCAATCAAATGAGGAGATCATCAGACAGTATCACTAATATCACATGCAACTAAAATTTTGCTTAGGATCATGCAAAAGTGGCTGCTGCATTGCATTTACAGGTAACTGCCAGAAATTCAGGCTGGATTCAGAGGAAGATGTGCTAACAGAGATATCATTGCTGATGTCAGATGGATCTTGGCTGAAAGCAGGAAATACCAGAAAGAGGTTTTCCTGTGTTAGTGATTAAATGTTAGAGGGAATCACACCGGAATTGGTATCCCAGAGGGCCAGCATCATTGGGTGCCAGCCTGGAGACTGTCTCCTCCAACTATGGTCTGTCTCTTAGATTGGTACTGGGTGGTCTGTGTCAGTGCATTGCTATGCTTTCCAAATAATATTTCTTCTCTTCTAACTGCTCTCATGATCTTTTCTTTGTTAAAATCCTGAAAGATTTTTTAAATCTACTTATGCTTTATTGTGATTCTTGAAGATGAGGATTCATGTTTATCATGATGTATAGTTTTCATCTTTTTGAAAATTGTCTCGTTTTTTGATTTCTTATGGTACTCCAATTTGACAAGTATTAGACTTTCTCATTGTATTCTGTATGCTACAATTTCTTTTTCCTACTTTCTCAGTGTTTCTCTGTGCTGGAATATGGACAGTTTTCTCCAATCTATCTTTTAGTTTCCTATTTTTTTCCTCAATTTATCTCTAATCTTTTGTTTAACCCATCTACAGAATTTCTAATTCCAACGATTTTATTTATCATTTATATGCAGTCTTTGTGTCTTGTCAGAAACTGGTTGTCAGGTTTTATACTCTCTTGTTTCCAACAATTTTTACCATCTTTTATTTCTTTGATAATTTAGGGCGTGGTTGTTTTAATTCTCACTGTGATGATTCCACTCTCTGAAGTAGTTTGGGCTCTAATTCTATGCCCTCACTCCCCCCACTCCATCTCAGCATGACTTATTTCTTTCTGTGGTTTGTCAACTTTTGCATAATTTCATGTTTGATTTATCTAAAATTTTTTAGAATCCCAAGAGGGATGGACTGAAAATGTACTATTTCTGAGGCTTTTGCTTTTGCCAGAGCTGGGGGGTGGAATGTTTACTGTGTTGTCCAAAAGTGTTCGTGCTTTTAGTGAGAGAATTTTGCAAAATAGTGAATTCCGCGTACTGGTGAATATTTCAATAGTTTGACCTTTTTTCAACCAGTGTGTCTTTAATTTTATATATTGGGCTTCCAAAACAATACTGTCTGAAGAAAGATTAATCTTGCAACAATAATGTCTACATTATAGGAAGAAAGAGAAAAAAAATACAAACTGGAATGATAGGACTAATTTAAAAGACAACCTTGGAATTGAAAACTGACAATCAAATGGTCAACATGCCCCCAGGATTAACAGTTAGTTGTAGAGCTGAAGGACAAAACAAGGTGAAAGTTATTCCTGTTAGAGGATAACACAATGTGTGTTACTTCGCTGGTGTCCTTTCCTTAAACATCTGTGGACCCAACTAGTGGATAATTAAAATGGAGTAGCATTCTAATAAACTAAAGTTTATAATAGACACAAAAGCACATCTGATTATTAGGACCATTTTCTATTCATTGATTTTTGTTCTGAGTTAGTGACAATTACTGTTGTCTTTCTGATTTTCCATTTCCACATTTTAAATAGAAATAAAGGAAAAAGAAAAAAAAAAGAAGGTGTGAACTCACAGGTTCACCTCAGAGTAAATGGCTCCAAGAAACTGGATCCAACCTCACCTTTGGCATTGGCTATGATTTACTATATTTAAGTTCATTTTTTGTATTTAGAAGCACTCAGACTTGAAGAATTCACTGCTTTTATTCTAACTCACTTTCTGAAAACATGATGAAAGGCATAGGTCTACAACACATTTGTTTCTCTCATAGAATTGACTTGCATCAAGCTTTACACGTTGTCTCATAGAATGTCCAAGGAGCGGCTGATGGACTCAAACTGCCAACCTTTGGGTTAGTGGCTGAGCTGTTCAGCACTTCTCCACCAAAGCTGCACACCCCCATACTCACCTACCTGCAACTACAGCTGCACACAGACACAGGCTATAAGAACAGCAACAGTTTCTACTATGTTTTTGCTTATTTCAAGGTAGCACAGTTAAAATAAATACCCATTCTTTTAAATATGCCAGGATATTTCTAGTTTTGTTTCAGCTTCCTGATAGAGCATAATAGTTTATGCACTGCACTATGTTTCCTTTCATATTTTTTTACTTATCCTCAGAGGACATTACATTTCCTTCTACTCACTGTACCTTTCATGGCATCATATCACCTTCCCTGGTTCAGATCGCTTATATTTGAATATAAATTAGTGAAGTTTCAAATTTGGAAATTCTTACAGAATACCTAATATAGATCCTGCTTAGTAAGTTTCAAGAAATAGATGTATTATTGAAGCGTTGATTACAAATTGAGTTTTTTTAAAGCAATTTACATTCTAAATGTGCCATCAAACCTCACTATATGAGATATATATATATTTTTAATATACTGTAGTATGAAGTGAATAATCATCCCTTCGTTCTCTCCTTAGAGAGCCTTAATGTAGGTCAGGGGGTGGGGGCTGTGGGGAAGAAGCAGGATCAATTAAGGTTTTTAACGTCTTTGGGGCTATTGCTGGCAGAGGAAATCTGCTGAAAATAAGAAATCCTCTTTTCTGGAAAGTGCATATACATTGACATGTACAATTCCTAGGGGCTGATGGCCCCTTTGAAGCCTGTCCATGATTTTCTGTTCTAGATGAAAAAACAAGGCTTGGTAGTTAAAGGCACTGAAAACAATGTTACTTCTGGCAGGACATTTCTTTCATGCTTACTATTAACCATCATTATAAAAAATAAGATATCTGTTCAATTTTATATCCACTGACTTAAAAAGGCAAGCCTATTTGAAAGTCTCCTTAATATAGATTTTTGACACAAGGTATGACTTTTCACAAAATATGCAGAAATATTCCTATTTCAAATGAAATTTTCTCTTAATACAAAGTGACCAGTAAATCAGTTGCCATCAAGTCAACTCTGAGTTACGGTGACCCCACATATGTCAGAGGACTGTGCTGTGCTCCAGAGGTTTTCAAGAGATGACAAAGATTGCCAGGCCTTTCTTCCAAGACACTCCAAACCTCCCAAATCCTCAATTGACAGCTGAGCAGTTAGCCATCTGCATCCCTTCAGAGAGTCCCATTTAACAGTGCTAAGCAATACTTTTCTTCTACCTATATAGTTTTGTTTATATCCTGCTTTAGGGCAGAGATGTAAAATGCTGTGTTGTGTTTTAGCTAAGGGCACTTGTTAGGTTCCATTGCTTTAAGGCATTTTTCTAGGAACTAAGTCTTCAGAGAAACAAACAAGTAAACCGAAACCTTTTTATTTTCATAAAATATCTGCTATACTTTTCTTTGCATTGGCTTTACTTCTACTAAAAAAAAAATTCATTAAATTTGTTATTAATTATAAATATATTTGGGCATATCATTAATACTTTTACATTAAGTCTATAAAATTTCCTCTTCCCTCTAAGTTACTATTTTATTATAGTGTAATTATATGAAGATACTAATTTGCATGCATTGCAATATAACCTCTAATATAATATTAGTTAATTTAATATTAATTTTAAAATTATTTTAATTTGCAAAAAAAATCAATTCTACACACAGGCTATTGTTGGTACGACTTAATCATTATGGTCTGACTAGAAAGAACACTGAACAGTCCTTCTCCTTCATAAGTCTCAAAGACAAGAGACGTCACAGATAACCAAATACTCTAAATGAAAATACTTACCTTAAATGAGTCTTTCTTTAATTTAGGACTTTGTAACCTCAGAGTTTTATTAATTTTCAGTAAGTGATCTACAGATGGGATGTTTTGGTTCATTTGGAAAAGAAATTAGCTAGACTTCTTGTTGAGCTACTACAGAATGTATTCGACTGAAACAAGAGTCCTTTTAGTGTTTTCCTAGAGTCACTTGGTGATTCTACATTATCACTGCTGTATTTGGAAATGTGGTAAATGTATAAAATTAAGTGAAGTTATATTAATCCAGTTTTGCAAGGGACATTAACAAAAATAAATCACACACATTGTTTTATCTATTCATTTTTTGATTTGTACAGTAACTACACAATGTGCAATTAACTAGTGGTTAATGAATACTTCTAGCAAGTAGAAATTTAGCACAACACTGACAGAGAGTAAAAAACAGGAAGCTATGAAATGGCAAAGAAGCTCATCAATTAAATTTGAAAATGAAGATATAAATTAATCATCTAAAAGAAGAGAGAACTCATGTGGACTGGCTGCTACAAAACGGATTAGAATAAATAGTGTTACGAACATGTCAAAGAAAGGAGCTCATATTTAGCACACCAGGAAAGGGGACATGAATTAGGAACTACTTGAGCTTAGCCTGGAAAAGCAGGTAAGAGCTGGAAAAGAAAAGGTGAGAACAGGGCATGGAAGTAATGCTGTAAACAAGGAACTGAAGTAGAAATACTAGAATATACTTGTGAGATAGATGAATGGAGCAAGTGGCTGCAAAGAAATGGAAGAGAGAAAAGCTAAACAGCAGGCTGAGATCCACGCATAGAACTGTTGCAAAGCGCATAGAACTGTCGCAAAGCTAGAGACTGAACGTCATTCAGCAGGAGGAGTCAATCAAAGATTGTAAAGCAGGTGTGGTACATTCCCAGATATGCCTCACAGAAAGAACAGAAGCAGGTATCGAAAGGGTCACATTTTCAGAAAGCCTGTCTCCCAGTACCTTCTCAATTATATCTATTAAATGAACAAAAACACTAGTCTGAAAATCAGCAACAAATAGAAGCATGATACATATGTTAAATCGTTATGCTAAAATGATAGTGTTAGGTACATAACATTGAAGGTTATACTAAACAGCAGCCTACTAAAAAACTAAAAATGGATACAGCCTTTTACCCAACACACTGAAAGGACAAGCGTGCAGTGAGAATTTCTGTGCAAGAGCACAAAGAGTTAGCAGGAGATCCGTAGTTAGTAAAACAAACAAAATCAGTGTTGTTGACTACTTGTCTGGCATAAATCATCACTATGCATGGGTAAGAAGCTGTTTTCAAGATCAGCACTCTTAAGTACGTATGAATTTGAGCCAGACTCACCAGAAGATAAGTATTTACGCAAGTCAAATACCTTTGGTTTTGTGATCTTAAAATGTTGACATTCTTACCTCGCACAACGAGGTCAGCTGAAGCTGAAGAATTGTCCACAATTGTCTGAGCAGTGCAAGTGTATCTTCCCGCGTGTTTCAGCTGGGCATTTCGGATGAGCAGTTCCCCATTGGAATCTAGCTGTTGGCAAAAAGCAGTCATTCAAATCAGTACCTTTTTTCATCGGTTACGTGGCATTTAGTATACAGGAGGTACACTTCCCCCCACTGTTAAAATAAGCACTGTATTGGATGTGTTATCTCTATGACATTCCTCAAGTTACATAAACTTTAGAATCTCATCTGAAAAATAAGGTGACTGAATAAATTGCTAAGGTTCTTCTTTTTGGCTATAAATCCTTGTTATTATTAGGTGCCATCAAGTCCATTGGGACTCCCAGGGAACCCTGGTGCAGCAGAATGAAACACGGCCACTGTCACCATTATAATCACAATCACCGTTAAGCTTCAGCCCATTGTTGAAGCCACTGTGTCCATCCACCTTGCTGAGAGTCTTCCTCTTTTTGCTGACCCTCTACCTTACCAAGCATGATGTCTTTCTGAAGGGACTAGTCCTTGCTGAGAGACAGTTTCACCATCCTCACTTCAAAGAGCATTCTGACTGTGCATCTTCTAAGACAGACTTGTTCATTCTTCTGGCAGTCCACGGTATATTCACTATCTGTCACCGCAACCATCACTCAAAGGCATCAGTTATTCTGCAGTTCTCCTTATTCATTGTCCAGCTTTCACACGCATATGAGGCAACTGATAATATCATGCCTTGGGTGGGAGTACTTTAGTCCTCAAAGGGATATCTTTGCTTTTTGTACTTTAAAGAAATCTTTTGCAGCAGATTTCCCTAGTGTAATATGTCATTTAATTTGACTGCTGCTTCCACGGGTGCAGATTATGGATCAAAGTAAAATGAAATCCTGAACATCTTCAATATTTTCTCCATTTATCATGATGATAAATCCTTTAACATCTTATAATTGCTATTATCCAAGGACTACACTAGTCAAAAAAAAAGAGTCCTGGTGGTTCATTTGTTAGGCATTCAGCTGTTAGCTGAAAGGTCGGTAGTTTGAACCCAGCAGCTGTTCCACATGAAAAAGATGTGGCAGTCTGCTTCTGCAGAGGTTTACGGCCTGGAAAACCCTATAGGACAGTTCTACTCTGTCCCTTAGGGTTGAGTGAGTCCCTTAGCTGTGAGTCAGAATCAACTTGACGGCAATGTTTTATATGTGTATACATATATTTTGTTAGTAAAATCCAAGGGATAAAATAATTTCATCGCTATTTTTTAAAGAACCATAAGAGTCTATTAATCCTATTGCTAAATGTCAATGAAGGTAAGTAAATGTTCTTTGGCTGGGAAGAATTATTGATTTGATTTTGCAAAGCCAATCTAATTGACTAATTTCAAGATTAACAGTGCTGCTGAGGACAAAACTATTTGTGTTGTTCACTGCTCTATTTGAGTGCTTGGAAGAGTGTGCATACAGTTCAACCTTTTTCAAAGGAATGCTGAGGTGATTTTGCTTGTGACGATGACACCAAGGTAACTTCTAAAAATAACTAATATTTTCATGTGCCCACTACACACCACTTCTTGTGCAATCATGTGTATTATTTAATTACCTTTAGATAGCAGCCCTTTGACATAGGTCTGACTGTGCCCATTTTGCCAAGGATAAAAGTGAAACTTATTCAAGTACTTTTACTAAGGTCAGTCAGCTTTTCTGGTGGTAGAAACACATCACAGTTCATGCTCACCATGTGTAATAAACTTTCTTAGAAGAAAAACTTGAATTTTAAATTATTTTCTTCCGTGAATCAAAAATATTAATATTCCAATCACAGACATCCAGATACCAGCAAGGGCAAAAAAAAAAAAAAGTATTTTACATCATCATCATCATCATCAAACAATTGCCAGTGAGTTGATTCTGACTCATAGTAACCCTATAGGGCAGAGTAGAACTGCCCCACAGAGCTTCCAAGGGGTACCTGGTGGATTCCAACTGCTGACCTTTTGATCAGCAGCAATAGCACTTAACTACTTTGCCACCAGTGTTTCCATTTTCTATAACACCCAAGGCTATTGTTTATTTCTGCCACTTGTCTGTCAGTTTGCTGCACTATGGTGGCTTGCTTGTGTCTATGACCCCAGAAGCTATGCCACCATTATTTTAAGTACTAGTAGCGTCGTCTGTGAGGTTTCAGCAGAGCCTCCAGGTTATGAAAGGCTAGGAAGAGAAGCCTGGTAACCTACTTCCAAGCATTAGCCAATGAATACCCTGTGTATTGCAATATAACAGTGTCCAATATAGCGTTGAAAGATGAGCCCTCTAGGTTAGAAGGCACCCAAAATACGCAGTGGCTGCAACAAATGTACTCAACCATACTACCTATCACAAAGATGGCACAAGCCAAAGCAATGTGCACGGGGTCATCATGAGCTGAGAGCTGACTCAGCTGTGGCTAACAACAAATTGACCTTCAAAGCATTGAATGCAAATCCTGCTGGTACAGTGGTCATGACCTGTTAACCAAAAGGTTGGTAGTTTGGAACCTCTACTCTGTCCTATATGGTAGCTGAGTCAGAACCAACTCGACAGCAACGGGTTTGGTCTGGTTTTGCAAGCACTGAATTGCCCAGCCCTCCAGCTTACAGGACAGCCAGCCAGATGCAGGCCAGTCTGACCTCTGGTGGTGGTATGGTGCCGGATGTTCCCAGATGGTACCGGATGGTCCCAGATGGTACCGGATGTTCCCAGATGGTACCGGATGTTCCCAGATGCAGTCAAACAAGGTGATACTCTGCTTTCTTGTTTTAGTTCTCATACTGTAAACAAGTATTCTTGCCCTGGTCTATTTAGCACCGTGATTTCCCCATTCTTGTGCTTTTTTTGTTGATGATTTTACTGTCTAAAATCATTCTCAAGCACAGTACTGAAGGGCTGTCTTGTGCGCCAAGGTACGAAAAGGCTGCGAAGTTCCTTATGCAGAAAATGCTTTGCTGTGTTCCAGATAAGCTTCGTTTAGACATGAGCTGTAGTGCTGTTGGCTGTCAGTTTGATGTTAACAAATCAATAATATATGACAAAAATGATGTCTCAAGCAGAAAACCACAAAATACAAGGTTATGTACCCAACAGTGAATGAAAATGTTGTGACCAGATACTCGTATGAACCCAAGCCAGCCAAAAGCCAAAGCCACTGCTGCTGAGTTGATTTCTACTCAAAGCAGTCCTATAGGTCGGAGTAGAACTGCCTCACAGAGTTTCCAAGGAGTGCCTGGGAGATTTGAAACTGTCAACCTTTTAGTTAGCAGTCATAGTGCTTAACCATGTGAACCTAACCTATTTTTTTCCCAAGAAGCCATAATACAGTATTTGATAAATCAGTGTGCTCGCCATAACTGCTGCAAATGATGAGAGCTGATTGTGTATGTTATTTACCAATCTTGGAAAGAATTTGAGTTTGTAATTCTTGCTTGATTAGAGAAAGTAAGAATAATAGCTAGTTATTATCTGAGCACAAGTGCCCTGGCGGTACAGTGCTTCAGTGCTTGTCTGCTAATCAAAAGTTTGGCAATTCAAACCCCTGGCTCTATGGCAAGAGAATGATGTGTCAGTCTGCTTCTGTCCAAGATTACAGCCTCGGATGACCTATCGGGCAGTTCTACTGCATTCATACTGTCACTGGGAGTTGGAATTCACTTGATGGCAACAAGTTTTTCTATTTTATTACCTTAGCAAAATGGCTTAGTTGTAACAGAATACTAACATCTATCTATAAAGAACTGCTCAATGGCCATGTACCATATTCCTTTATATTATATGACTTTCGGAAAAAAAAAAAAGAAAAAAAAGGGGATTATATAGTTCAAGTCAGAGTATTTGCATTTCTTTAAGGTCTGCACTCAATAAAAATTCAAACAGACCCCAAGATTTCTGCTAATTCCTCAGACAGGGGAGTTCCTTTCCATTTTTTTCATCTGTTCTCTCTTCATACCATGATGGGGAGAAATGGAAAAATCCAGTGTGTAACACAACGATAAAGAAGGTCAAGGAGAGGATGCGTTAAGAGTGTTCTCAAAGTTTCTACAAAGAGCATGGTCACAGATGACTAAAAAACTGAGTGGTCTCAGGAAGGAAGATCAAGTGTGTACTTCACCACTGCTTCTACTCTTTCTAAGCTTCCGCCATCTCTTACCTGAATAATTGCATCTTTTTCGGTCCCTAATTCCACCCCTGGCCCACTCTACCCTTCTCTCTTATTGACATCCAAAGTCACCTTTTAAAAACTCAAATATGGCCAAATGACTCCTCCCAGTGAAAACAAATAGAAACTTTCAGGACACTCCTGCTCCTCTGATAAAGGCTGTGAGTATTCAAATGGCCAACAAAGTCTGCATCCTCTGGGCTCTGTCCACTCTTCCAGACTCACCCAGGGCCACCACCCCAGTGACACTCTGCTCTCTAGACAGAATCTTCTGGTTCAGGACCCCACATGTATGCTGTTCTCTCTCATCTCTGATTCTCTATGGTGATTTCTTTATCTGGATTGCTATTTCCTCATACCTCATCACATTACCTCCTGCAGGTAAATAACTCATATCTCCTAACACCCAAATCAGTTCCTTAAGCAAGACCTTTCTTTATCTTCTGGTCTAGACAGGTTTCCCATGTAATATTTTATCACAGTACCTTGTACTTTGTCAGCTGTAACTTCATATGTGGGTAATTCTGTGATTGAAATGTGTCTCTTCTCGTGGTGCCTTTGTGCTACAGCTGTCACCCAAAAGGTTGGCAGTTCAAATCTACCAGCCACTCCTTGGAAATGCTATGGGCCAGTTCTACTCTGTCCTACAGTGTCACCGAGCCAGGATCAACTTCAACATCAAGAGATTTGGGTGCACTGCCTGTTTTACCAGAGGTGAAAGCATACCTATTTTCTATAGTCTTGTATCCCTAGGGCCACCATTATCTCAGGATTGTAACACTCAGTATGTGTTGTTTGAGTGAACTATCAAAGTGCTTATTTAGAATTCTGGGCATCTACTCTGGAGAAAACATTTTCACTTCTTATCAGCTATAAGAGGTTAGAGAGGACCTATGGCCCATGCTAAATCACAACATTTTCTGAACACAGAGTGCAAGTTGTCTCGTGTCCAAATGAAGTGCACACCCTTTCTGTTGTTGACAGCTGCCTTGGATTTGGCCCTGACTCATGGTGATCTTGCGCACAATGGAACAAAATGCTACCCTCTCCTGTACCATCCCTATGACACAGTGGAATAGAACGCTACCCTGTCCTCTACCACCCCCACGGTTGGTTGCCAGTCCAACTATTTTGATCCATTGGGTTTTCACTGGTTGATTTTTTTGAAGTTGATTGCCAGGCTTTTCTAGTCTGTCTAAGCTCTGCCAAAATCTGTTCAGCATTATAGCAACACATGAAGCTCCACTGGCCAACTTGTGGTTGCTGCATTTGAAGTGTATTGCTGGAGCCATAAAGTTGTGAATCCTACCACTGAATCACCATTGCCCTCCTCTCTTTTGCTACAACTTTACACAATCACCTCATCCACCTCTTCCTCTCTAGCCACCACGAACCCTTCACACTTTGCCATGTGCTCCCTTGCTGGAGGACCTTCATGCCTATCACTTGGATTTGCATAAATACCCCACACACCCAACCTCCATCACCTTGCTAACTTCAATTCATAGCACAGATTCTTCTATGAGCTCCACAGGCAGGGTTAGGTGCCTTTTCATTGTAACTATCTGTCTCTACTATAATTGCCAAATTCTTCATCTCTCCACAGACTAATTCCTTGAGGAAAAAGATTATGCATATATTATGGCATACCAAATACATAATACAATATCTGACACATGATGGAAGTATGATAAGTAAATATTAAATAAAAGAAATAGTACATCTCATCTAAAATATTTTCATTGAACAGATATTCTTTTAGTAATGATGTACAATATCTTTCAGGTAAATAATGAAAATGTTACAAAATAAAATAGGCAAATTGGGAAGA
Organism: Heterohyrax brucei; assembly: GCA_028571685.1. NCBI lineage: Eukaryota > Metazoa > Chordata > Mammalia > Hyracoidea > Procaviidae > Heterohyrax > Heterohyrax brucei. The sequence continues at coordinate 100,314,021 of CM053142.1, read as the reverse complement.
ATCTGTTGCTACTATCCCATGTTAACTACTAATTTCAATTTATTCATATGCCAATTTTATGAGAAAAAAAAATTTTAGAGAAAAATGTATAAACTTATAAAGGAAAGAATGCAGTTAACATAGGAAATTTTAAATCTCTAAATGTTCTAAGCCATAAAAAATAGAATTTATGCAATAAAGATGTAAAATATCTTATAACTCCTTATTCTTGAAAATAGTGAAATACAGAGAGAATATATGTGAGAGAGTATGATTCTATATGTGGAGAAGGCAACTAATTGTAAAAGACTTTTTTCTTAAACTCTCATAAAGGCTAGTAAGCATGCATTTTTATATAATTTTCTAGCAACAAAAATTAAATAATATGGTTTATATGTCTTATATTTATAAATGAGACTGATTTAATGTGTTCTGATTCCTTTAATAGAACTACACTCTGAAACTATTTATTAGCAGAAATGTATAAAGTATAATCTCTTCAAATTATTATGACTGAGATGTGGTTATATTTGAAAAAGAACAGTGTTTTCCTCAAAGTAAAAATCACTTAATTTTCTTGTGTTCTTTCATTATGTAAGTTAAGTTGTTTGGTTGCATAATATTTCTAATTTCTAGCTAATCCTGATACTTAACCCCACTACGGGTCTTATATTAGACTGAAATAAAAAATAATCAAACACCTCAGAAATTTTAAACATTTTAGTCCAAACTTACCATTGAAAAAAAATTGAGGCCAGAAATATAAAAATGAACAAATTGTGGTACTGCAATGGCCTTTGTTTTAGCATTAATATGATTTATATTATTATTTTTTCTTAATGAAATTATTGTCTTTCTTTCCCCTAAATTCCAGTTTAAAACATAACCCTTAGTATATTCTGAGAGAAATAATGTGGTCATGTATTTTATACTCCATCATGTATAATAAAAACATGAACAATTTTATGTCTTATTCTATTAAATTTATACTTACTGAACTATGTGTATTAAATTTATAATTACTTAAATTTTTGGAATAAACTCTTCCAAGATTTTTAATTAAACTATCCTGAATATTTAAAACACTAAACCCATTTTAGAAGTCAGCTCTGTTTTTAATGTTTGCTTCAGGAACTAATGATCAGCTAACTTGTATAAAGCAATAATGAATAGCTTCAAGGTCTGTTTTCATCTTCTCTATATTTGGCAAAGGTGTGGCATGGAAAACTCAGAAGCAAAGCAAAGGAAAAATATAGACTATATACATATATGTGTGTGTGTGTGTTTGTGTGTATATAAGCTTTGCTGGATTTTCACAAATGGTGCTAGGACTTTCCATACCTCAGGAGGAGCTGAGGTTCTCAGTGGTTGACAGAACGCTTACAAAGCAAGTAAAGATCATGGGCCTCAGCATATTCTAGCCACAAATTAGATACGAATGCTCTCTCTATTTTCACTAAAAACCACACTTTGGCTGAATTACAAAATGCCTCCCTTCATATGAGGAGAGTTGAATCACATACTGGAAATTGTGATAGCAAAACTCAGGGATGTTCCAAAGTGTATATGTGGTTTACCACTCAGAAATTGCACAAGTTTAAATCAAAAGACTTCCAGCATATGAATGCCCATTCCTTCCTTTCCCCATTCCCATATACTAACTCTGGAAAGTCATTCATACAGAAGAAATGAATCTGAATTACTCAATTGTATTAAGCTAAGTTTGTCATGATGGACAAAGAAATACATTGTAGAGCACGAACAAACTCTAGGTAAGACTGAGAGCTAATAACGGTTACCTGCTAACATAAAGGTCTCTTCTTCCACTGTAGTTCAGGATGAAGGGACGGATGTAGAAAGCTTAAGGAAATCAAATCCTTTAAGCAAAAATTCTATAACTTATAGGCAAAAATTATTAAATATGTGTGATACATACTATATCCAAGCAAAAATGGAAACTTTTTTTTTAACTTTTGCATTGCTACACTAGAGAAGGGATAAGCATAGCAAATGTTATGTATACGACTGCAAACATCGCCACCAGTAACACTACTAACAGAATTTACTTAGTAAGGATTTCCTGGATACATGTTTTATGTGTGCACACTTATTTACTCTTAACAGCTACTGCGCAAGACAGGCCTTATTTTTAAACCTATTTTACAGATAAAATCCTACCACAATTATAACCAATACCACTACTACTGCTATTCATAGATATCACTACTACTACTACTAAAATTATTAGCATAACTTTTACTATTGCCACTGCTCTGTCTACTGCTACACTCCTACTGGTACTTGATTTAATTTGTTGACGCTTGGCAATGTGCTAGTTACATATGTTTTCTTACATACATTTTATAAAACCCTGGAAGACAGTATTGATGTTCTCATTTTATAGATAAAGAATTAGAGATTTAAAAGTCACACTACTAGTGTAAGTCTCTGTAGTGAACATAGCCCACACCAGATCATGTCGTTTGAAAAGTTGTAGTTTATAGATCATATAACCAGATTTAGGGTCAGAGCGTAGGAAGGAGAAATGGACACTTTCTCCTAGCAGCTAAAATAAAATATGTTAGTATTTTATCTGTTTATTGAGCACTATCCTCTATTAATTTTCAAACACGAAAGTAGAAAGAACAGTAAAATGGCCACCCATGTACGAACCAACCAAATTTAAAATTACAAACTCTTTTTGCCATATTCACTTTAGCTAACTAGTTAGCTAACTAGCTATCTTTCTTTGTCTTTACTTTCTGTCTATCATCTATTAATGAACCTTTGAAAAATCAGTTACAAATGTCACACTTTACTCTGTAAGTCTTCAACTTGCATCTCTAAAAGTATAAGGCCTTTCATTCTCCTCCAAAGTCAATAAATTATTTTTATATATAACATATTGCTGATATTAAGTGCCATCAAGTTGGTTCCCATTCATAGCAACCCTATGTACAACAGAAGGAAACACTGCCCAGTCCCGTACCATTCTCAAAACTGTTGTTATGCTTGAACCCTTTGTTGCAGACACTCAGTCCATCTTGTTGAGAGTCTTATTTTTTGCTGACTGTCTGCTTAAACAAACATAATATTCTTTACTAGGGATTGAGCAATCCTGATAATATGTGCAGCGTACATGAGACATAGTCTCGCCACCTGTATTTTTAAAGGGTATTCTAGCTATATTTCTTCTAAGATATGTTTGTTTGTTCTTCTGGTAGTGCGTTATATACACAATATTCTTCACCAGCATCATATAATCCCTTTGCCTTCTTGTATGCATGGTTTCTGCTGAGTAGTTCAAGCTTAGTCCTACTTAGTCTCCTTTGTAGATTATTTTTATTTATCCTTAGTGACTTTAAAAATTGTCTCCTTATCTTTAATTTTGGCATGGTTGATTATAACATGGCTTGTATTTGGGGGAGACTCTACCTGGTGTGCAGTCTGATGATCATCTTGTACAAGATATATTCTCATCTTTCATGATACCAGGAAAGTTTTCTGTCAATAAATCTTCGACAATTGTCTCTGTATTTTCTGTTATCACCCCAGTTTGGGTATTCCAGTCACTCATAGATTACTCCTTTTGATACAGTCTCATATAATTCTCAGTGTTTCCTGATTGTTTTAAAATTCTTTGATCTGATTTTTTCCTCAAATATGTTGGTATCACATGCTTTATATTCAGTCTCACTAATTCAGCCTTCTATTGCCTCAATTTTGCTCCTCAAATTTTATATTGAGATGTTTAATTCTATTTAATTTTATCATTAATTTTTTTGAAATTCTAATTCTTGCCATTCTATGCTTTCTTGAAACCTGTTCACTTTGTATTATGCTGTGCCACATTTTGCCTCATCTCCTTCCTGATTTCTTGAAGAGTTCAAAATATTAATCTTTTGTATTTTACCGCTGATAGTCCCAGGAAGTTCTCTTCATCCGGAAAATTTCTTGATTCTTTCTTTGGGAACTTTCTGAAGCTGTCATGGATTACCTCTTTAAGGGATTTGATGTGGACTGTTGTCTCCAAGCCATTAGTAAGTTGTTGAATTTATTCACTTTATGTTTGTTTAGTGTGTTCTAACTTCTTGTTTTGTCTAGGTTTGAAATAGCCGAACATGCTGGTCATGTAGGCTAGTTTGGTTATTGCTGCCTTTGAAGCTCCAACATCCTCTCATTAGGTGGCTAGAGCTATTACTAGACATGGAAGCCCAGGGGTCCATTTACTTTTCTTGTATGAATTCAGCTCAGGTGTCCAGGTAGTCAGTCATCAAGTGTGGTACAGGCTCTCCCCTACTGTCCTAGGTGGAAAGGGATGATTGGTGTAGACAGTTATCTAGTTTCAGGGACTGAAAAACTCAGTGGGCTAACAGACATCTTTGAGTGTCTGTGAAGATGACATGTCCCCTTATGTCCAATTCTAGGCCAAGGGATTATTTATGTTCTGAATTTCCTGCTCAGGGGAATTGGCAGACTTTTTGGCCTCCTTCCCCAAGTTTGTTAAATTATTCCCTCTCCAAGTCATGGCTCACAGGGTAGGCTGAAAGAGTCCTACTTACATGTCAGGTAATGACATCAGACTCCAGAGCCAGGCAGAGTGTAGAGAAGGAAGGAGGAAGCTCTGGGAAAAGTGAAAGTAGTTTATCCCAAAGTAAAGACTGAGATCCATGAGAGGTAGGTGAGGCACAGGCCACTCAGCTTTTGATGCTTTTCACTGGTTCTGAAGGTGCCAGTGTACTCTCTCCTTCTCTGTCTCTCTGGATGAGACAGATTTCCTCTGTTTGCTCTGTATACCCTTCACCCTTGCTCAGTATGTTTTATCAACATTCCCTTTGATGTTGAGGGCGCCTAGAATGTCATATGTAAACAATTTATGTGTTCTTTGTTGTGAGAGGAATCACAGGAAGCATCTGAATACTCTGCCATCTTGGCCCTGCCTTCCTACCAATGAGATAATTCAAAGGCATCAATTCTACTCGACCTCCCTCATTCACTGTCCAGCTTTCACGTGTGTACAAAGCAATTGAAAACACCACAGCTTGGCTCAGGTGCACCTTAGTCTTCAAGGTGACATCCTTGCTTTTCAACACTTTAAAAAAGTCTTTTGCAGCAGATTTACCCAATGCATCACGTCCTTTGATTTCTTGACTGCTGCTTCCTTGGGTTCTGACTGTGAATGCAAGAAATACGAAATCGCTGGCAACTTCACACCTTTCTCCATCTATCACAATGCTGCTTACTGGCTCAGATGTGAAGATTTTGTTTTCTTTATGTTGAGGCATAATCTGTGCTGAAGGCTGTGATCTTTAGCCTTCACCAGTAAATGCATCAAATCTTCATCTTCAGCAAGCAAAGTTGTGTCATGTGCATAACACGTCATTAATGAATCTTTCTTCAATCCTGATGCCATATTCTTCTTTATATAGTCCATCTTCTCTGATTATTTGCTCAGCGTGCAGACAGAATAAGTATGCTGAAAGAATACAACCTTGATATACACTTGTCCTGACTTTAAATCACACCGTATCCCTTTGTCTTGTTTGAACTACTGTCTCTTAATCTATGTACAAGTTACTTGTGAGCACAGTGAAGTGTTCTGGAATTCCTGTTCTTTGTGATGCTATCCATAATTTGTTATGATTCACACAGTTGAATGCATTTGCATAGTCAATAAAAGACATGTAAACATCTTTCAGGTATTCTCAGCTTTCAACCATGATGCATCTGACATTAGAAATGATATCAGCGGTGTCACATCCTCTTCTGAATCTGGTTTGAAATTCTAGTAGTTCTCTGTTGAGGTCCTGCAACAACCACTTTTCAGTGATCTTTAGGAAGAGTTTACTCTCATATAGCATTAATGATGTTATCCGGTAATTTACACGTTCAACTGGATCACCTTTCTTGGGTTTGGCCAGGTAGCTTTCTTCCAAATTTCTTGGCCTAGACAAATGAGCACTTTCATCACTTCATCTATTTGTTAAAACATTTCAGCTAGTATTCCATCAAATCCTGTAGCCTTGTTTTTCACCAGTGTCTTTAGTGCAGCTTGGGCCTTTTCCTACATCATCATTGATTTCTGATTGTACGTTACCTCCTGAAATGGTTGAAAGTCAACCAATTATTTTTGATACAGTGACTCCATGTATTCTTTCCATCTTCTTTTTGATGTTTCCTGCATCATTTAATATTTTTCCCACAGAATCTTTCAATATTGCAACTCAAGGCTTGAATTTTTTTCTTCAGTTCTTTCAGCTTGAGAAATGCCATTCAGTTTTCTAATTCTAGGTTTTTGCAAATTACATTATAATACTTCATCTTCTCAAACTGCAGTTTCAAATCTTCTAGTCAGCTCTTTTACTTCATCATTTCTTCTGTTTGCTTTTACTACTTGATGTTCAAGAGTTTCAGAATCTGTCTTATAATATCCATTTTGGTCTATTATTTTGCTAATGCCTTTTTAATGACCTCTTGTTTTCTTTATGTATGGTGTTCTTGATGTCACTGCATAATTCATCTGATATTCTGGAATTAGTGTTCAGTATGTCCAGTGTGTTCTTGACAGTCTCTGAATTCACATGTGATAGACTCAGGGTCACACTTTGGCTCTCAGAGACTTGTTCTACTTCAGCTTCCACATGAACTTGAATATGGGTAGTTGAGGGTCTGTTTTGTAGTCAGCCTCTGCTTTTGTTCTATCTGATGATATTGAGTTTCCTATCATCTCTGAGATGTAGTCTATTTCATTCCTGTGTATTCTGTCTGGTGAGGTTCATATTTATAGCAGCCATCTATGTTGCTGAAAAAAGATATCTGCAATGAAGTCGTTTGTTTCATACATTCTCTAATATTGTTTCTGTTCCCAAGACCATGTGCTTTAGTCACCTAGTATTGCTCCAACAGCAAATACCATGAGTGGAAGGCTTCATAAAGAAAAGTTTTTATTGTCACAGTCCAGTAAGCCACAAATCCATTTACGAATTACAAGTCCATTCAATAAAAGAAATTATCACAGTCCGGTAGGCTAAGTCCAAATTCAAGGAGATCATCCAGGTAGAGGAACCTCAGGTCCAAAGGATATGTAGTGCTCTTGGTCATGGTTTCTTGGCGGTGTGAAGTTCCCAGTTTCCTCTGCTCACTTCTCTCCCTTATATCCCACAAGCTTGTAGCTGGACTCCTGCCTCACTAACACAACTGCTACCCATTCTCCGTCATCAATATCACAGAGGCAGGATTCACAACACACGGGAGGAATGGAACCACAGTGGGACTCATAGCCAGCCCTACATACATACATTTTGAGGGGGACATAATTCAATCCATGACATCATGTTTTTCAGCCACTGAACCATCTTCTTTGTTTCCAACTTTTACATTGCTATCACCACTAATTATCAATGAATCTGAACTGCATGTTTGATCAATTTCAGACTGTAGAAATTGACAAAATTCTTCAATTTCTTTATCTTAGGTCTTAGTGGTTGATTCATAAATTTGAATAATAGTCATATTAACTGGTCTTTCTTCTAGGAATATGGATATTATCACTGACAGCACTGTACTTCAGGTAGAGCTTAAAGTGTTCTTTTCCACAGCAATTTTATCCAGTAAATTGAATGATAGATAACATAATTAACATTAATCCCTAATAGTACCGCATATTCGTTTGTAATATTTTAAGTAATGTAACATAATTAAGACTGACAATGTAAATAAAATAAATGAGATGTTTTAAAACAAAAAGTTTTAGAAACAAATAATGTTATTAGAAATATAAAAATTTAAGTAACCTAGGGAAGAGGTCAAGAACAATTACTAAGAAGTTGTATGATACTTATAGAATGAATGGAATGAATGGAAACATTGAATAGCCTTAAGTATGGCTATGTTCATACAAAATAGAATGATGAGTAAAAATTTTGATCAACTGATCTATTTTAAATGAAGACTTGAAAAGAAGGAATCTTTTTTTTAGGTCTCTGCTAAACATGTTGAATAATGGACAAAAATATTAATGCCTCAGATTTAGAGCCTATGTTTTAGAGCTGAAAGAAACTTTGAATTTATTTAATTCATATGGATTTCAAATTTATTAGGTCTTGTGGGCCTATCCAGTCAATTGGCCTAATATTATTTTAAGAGTTTCTACTCTTCCTCCTATTTCTATGGGTAGTAGTATCTGAGGTCTTAAAAGCTTTCCAGAAACCACCCAGGATACAATGATTATTCTCTTGTTGATTAGAGCAAAAGTGGAATCAGTAAATTGTTTGCAGGTGTAATTGCCTCTACAAACTACTACTTCCCATGCCTTGAGACCAAAAGAAATGAAAGTGTCCAACTACTATTACTGAATATTTTGATCAGGGGCCCAGCAGATGGATAATAATCAAAAGGAGGTAAATTGAGGATAGACCTTCAAATTGTTACTAGAAACCAGACCTAGTGGACACATTCAGATTGCAAACATCTTTTGAATTGAGCCAAAACTATCCTATGAAGTCATCTTTGAACTAATTGATTTATTTCAACAAATAATGTCTGTCTTGGGCTTTATACCCCATTGAAAAATTATCTATATGAAATTCGAAATGATAACAATAACTCTAAACCACAGATGAAAACTTTAAGAGGCAAAACATGTAAGTTAATAGTGGTGGCACAATTGAGGCAGAGATCGTGAGAAAGGTGACATAATGTGAAGAATGTAACCATTGTCAATGAAATGTATGTGCAAATATTCTTAACAAATATATGTTTTGTTCAATGTATTTTTGAAAGAATCATTTAAATTGTCCTTAGAGGTCTGAGGATCTTCACGTATCACTTGCTGAAAGGAAGGGAAGGAAGAGGCTTGAACAGGAAGTTTAGTGGAATACAATGAATTGACAGGCTCTATGGGTAGTATTCCTAGCTGTATAGTATTTTACACAGAGAGAGAGACACACACCCACACATGCATATGCACACATATGAACACACACATACTCATTCCATCATTAATCAGGACAACTCACCTTCACCTTTTTAAATACTGAAATTCTTAGTTAAATTTGCTTTGCAAGATAGGTTATGATGCTAAAATCTTTTAACTGTTGTTGTTTTTTAAACTTATGATGTGACCTATACTTCTCATTTGACAGATGAGAAGTCTGAGACTCATGTAGTCTATTTTAGCTAATGTCAGAACCCTTTTCAGTGGCATTATGAGAACAAAAGTCCAGATTTTAAATACTGTTCTGATTTAAAAACAAAATAATTTTTTGTTTGTTGTTTTTTTATGGAACATACAACTAATGACAAGATAGTATATTTCTTATGAGATATTATAAATCATCAAAGATCATAGCATAAAACTATAATATTCCTAAGATACTAAAGGTTTTCATGTTTATTTTCCCTCATTTTGCTGACTATATTTTCTAGGGATAGACAGACGCACTAATTGTTGCAGTGCTCTTTTGCTATATGAGGAGTTCTATCTAAAACCAAAGTATGTCCTTAATTCGAAAAATTTTAGATCCCCTCCAAACAAGCACATCTCTAAATGGTAAAGACTTGTTGCTCACTGCGATTAATTCAGTTACCTTGTCATAATCATCACCAAATGCTTACTATATGGGATGTAGTATTAAGAGTAAATTCATCTGAGTAGGTCTTTATTTACGCTGGATGTGCAATGAACAGAGTAAAACATGATAGAGTTCTCTAATTCCCTGACTACTCTTGAATCCATTACTCATAGGAAGAGGGTTAAGAATCTTATCACAAGCAGGATGTTTTGGTGAGCTCTGTGTGGTCACAGAACGATGCCGCAGGCTTCTACAGTGTCTACCTATTTCTTCCACTATTTGCTAAATTTTAAGAGTTTCAGATTTATAAAGTCCATGAAATTTATCTTCTACCACACATTCCATTTTAAAAAATGTTTTATTATATCTGGATTCTTATACTTTTTATTCCCCTGGCGCTTATCGTTTGAAACAATGTATTTTCTCTTTGTTTCCAATACTTCATGGTTAAAAATCTTTCACTCTCCAGCCTCCATATTCTCAAGTATTTTGTTTACCTTTTTTTAGAGTAGGTTTTCTTAACCTTAGCTATATTGACCATTTGGGCCACATAATTCTTCATGGAGGGGACTGTCCTGTGTATTGAAGTCTATTTTACAGCATCATTGCTAAACAGATTCTTCTCACCTCCATAACCTTCACAGTTTTGACAGCAAAAAATATGTCCAAACATTGTCAAAATGTCCCGCAGGGGGCAAAATCACTTCCAGCAAGAAACACCCTGCTGACATCTTTTCACTATGCCTGCCTGGTCCTCAGCTCTTTTTTTCTTTTTCAGCCCTGATTTGATCCTTCCTTACCAGGATTATTACCCAAGCCTCCTTGTTTACTCCACCCAATCAATGGCTCTGCGCTGTTCCGTAACTCATATTCTTGTTCAACAACAGACAGCGAAATAATTGAAAGGACTAAGAATGCTTTCTGCTTCGTATTAACTATTATGATTATTTCTATTCCTTCTCTGTTTTTTTTTTTTTTTATCTTTTCTACAGAAGCAAAATTTCTCTTCACAATTAAAGTACTCTGTAATATACAATGGTTATTAAGCAAATGTACACACTTTCTGGAGACAGGGTAATTAACGTTTTCTTCAAAAAGGTAAGCAAAAAACTCTGAGTAGGGACCATGTTTATCTCTTCTGTCTATACAGTCAGAAAAAAATGAATGCCCATGTGCCAGCAAACATGTACATTCATCTATCTACCTAAAGGAGACTATTAAGAATTGCCTAGAACTTTATATTAGAGCACCTGAAACTATGTAAGCTTGTTTTACAGTGTATTGCCAAAGCTGCTGACAGTGTGGGGAGAGTCAAGTCACTGAATACTCTGAGTGAGTGTCAAAAGTCTATTAAGTAAGAGTATATGGAATGAAGTATGAGTTTAGCAGTGCTCTCTTGTACTGTATCAAATAATTGACAAGGGCTGTTTAAATAGGTATCAGATCGAAAGACCAGACCCACTGCTGTGCAGTCAATTCTGACTCACAGTGAACCTGTAGGATAGAGTAGAACTGCTCCATAGTGCTTCCAAAGAGCACCTGGTGGATTTGAATTGCTGACCGTTTGGTTAGCAGCCATAGCTCTTAACCACTGCATCACCAGGGTTTCTAAGTAGGTAGAGACATAAATATTAACCAATGTATGAAAAACTGAAGTGGTGCAGAGCACAGATCCACAGCTAGATGGTCCAGGTTCAAATGCTGCTTCTGCCACTAATGAGTTTTATGATTAATTTAGACAAGTTACTTAGCCTTCCCAACCCTTGGTTTTTCCACCTCACACACAGAGAATATCATAATGACATAAGCTTTACTAAGGATTACTGTGGTGATCAACTGAGAAGTACTGTACAGGGATTTATCCTACTGTTTCACAAACAGTAAGCACTAAATAAACATTGACTGTCACCACTCCTCCACTGTCTTGTGTCTCAGAGAAACACATAAGAAGATTTTGTGTCAGACTAGGTTTCCAGTAAAGTAGACAGTATGAGAATTAAATCATGAAAAATGAGGTCTGTATCCAGGAAAAAAAAAAAAAAATCTGGCAAAATCTTTTGGAATTTTTTCAAGCAATGAAGAATGATTGCTCTATTATTTTTTTTTAAAAAAAATGCTATAATAACCACTTACAATATACCCAATTCTGTGCCAAGTAGTTTAAGGGCATTCATTTAATCTTTACAAAAATAATATGAAGCAACCAGCTTTGCAAATCCACTAAAATAACATGAATGAAGTGAGTGAATTATTAATAAAAAATTTAGAAAAAGAAATTTGAGGCTTATAGAGGGTTATCTTGGCTTTTCATAGAGGATTATCAACCACGGGCTCAGGGTCACAGAATTAGAAGTAGAAAGTGGAGTCTACAGCCCACATTGGTGGCAGGAGACCTGCAAGATTCGCTGTAATCTTTAAGAATTTATCTTGACATTTAATAACTTTTTGCTGAATTACAACTTCAATAAATATTTTCAGTAAAAGACAAAAACTTAGAGATGCTAACCAGAATTGAAAAGTCTAACAAACTCATCAGATAAACTACGATAATGACTTTGATAATGAAAATGTTGCTGCTAAACAGTTGAATGAAAATAACTTAAAATAGGTGTTAAAAGTTCAGTGGCTACTGAAAAAGTAATATTTGTAATTCAGGTATCATAACGATAGAGAAATAAAATACTATATTTAGATTTTTTTTGGTAGATAGATTCAAGACCTTTTTAGGACAAAAGAGGCTATACAATTAAATTAATAAGAAAATGAGTCTGGAAAATCAAGACAAAAGTCATTATATAATTGGACTTTCATCATGTTATTTAAATTATTTTTTGTCATATAACTTTAACAGAATGCCAAACCAAGTGCCGTCGAGTCGTAACAGAATAAGAGAATGATATATAACATTGTCTGAGTAGCTTTCTTGTAGATTGAAACATGTCCTTCCCAAATGTAGATCAACTTGAATAGGCCATGATCCCCAATTTTGTGGTGTAGGGGTTAAGTATTGCATTTGGAAACTCTGGTAGCATAGTTGTTAAGGGCTGCATCTGCTAACCAAAAGGTTGGCAGTTTGAATCTGCCACATACTCCTTGGAAACTCTGTGGAGCAGTTCTGCTCTATCCTCTAGGTGTGCTATGAGTCAGAGTCAACTCAATGGCAGTGGATTTGGTTTGGGTTTGGTACACCATTTTGTAATCTGAAGCAATTTTCGTATCCTTTTAAACCTTACTTCTATAATGTTAATGAGGCAAGAATAAAGGGAAACATGTTAATGATGCAAGCCTCACTTTACAAAATTAGGTCCTGTCTCAAATAAGTTTCTTTTGAGATATAAAATAGAGAAGCAAGCAGAGAGAGATGGAAACCTTCCTTGCACCACCTAGCAGGTGAGCCAGGAGTACATGTCCTTTGGACCTAGGATCCCTGTGCTGAGAAGCTCCCAGATCAGGGGAAGACTGATGACAAGGGTCTTCCTCCAGAGCTGACGAAGAAACAAAGCCTTCCCCTGAAGATAGCATCCTGAATTCAGACTTCTAGTTCGCTAGACTGGGACAGACTGAACTTCTGTTTCTTAAAGCCATCTAGTTTGGGTATTTCTATTACAGCAGTACTAGATGACTAAGACAAGGTGATCACAACAAAGCCTCATCTATAGTAAATATGTGTACATATATACATACACACACACGTATCTATGTTCTTAACATTTGATGACCAGAAATACATAATAATGTGCAGTGAATAAATGAAAGAATAAGTGACATGACAAGTAAGTTCTAGGTAATTAATTTTTAAATATGTTTCTGTAATTATTATACTACAGGTTTGATTGCACACTTAAAGTTGACCATTACGTTTTTCAGAAAACTAAATAATCCAAGAAGTATTTACTCAAGGATCATTAAATGTAATGGCAATGTTATTTTTAATTCTTTAAGGTCATTGTGAACTTTTTAGTTAGAATTCCCATCTTCAAAAATATGTAACTACTTTTTATCTCTGACCATCATGACTTCAACAGGAACATGTATAAATTGTAAATTTTAAAATAAAGAATAATCTCACTCTTTAGAGACAATTATGTGAAAATATATTTATTTTAATTTTATGAGTTAACCTTTCAGACTCAGTAATTCTGGAATGTGGAATCTGAAGCTCTATGCATTAATGCCCCTTAGTGGTCAAATTCAAGAATAACAAGGGAAAACCAAGGCATATTTCAATAAAAATTAGTGATGAAACTACCTTGGAAAGTGCAAACAAGTTTTTGAGATCAAAAGTTTAAAATATGCCTACATTATTCCTTAATTAGAACTTTTGGTATTAGTTTATAGCAATTGGTATTATTACCACTATAATTGTAGTTATTTTTGTAATTGTATATATTCATAAATGTGATACTAGTAATTGTAATTACTACATTAATTACAATAACAATGTGGAGTTTGATAACTATGATAGCACCCAAAATATTTGCATGTAAAATTTATGAGTCAGAATCAACATGACAGCAATGAGTCTGGTTTCACAGGCTTTTAGGATACGTCTCAAGGAGCCCTGATGGCACAGTGGTCAAGCATTCGGCTGCTGGTAGAGACTCTGGTAGTTAAACATACCAGTCATTCTGGGAGGAAAGACCTGGTGACCTGCTTCTGCAAATATATCAGCCAGGTAGACCCCATCGGGCAGTTCTTCTCTGTCCTATAGGGTCACTGTGAGTGTGAGTGCAGTAGAGTACCTCTCATGCATTTTGCATTGGTGCTTCTGTCTGCCCAATTCCTTCTTTTATCCACTGTAGTGCTTTGCACTGTGCATGCTTGTGATATGTGTTCAGCTCTTATTTTTAAATTGTACTTGATTACTGAGTGGTGGTAGAATCAAGTAAAACACTAAAACATGTAATAAGTTAAAAAAATGTATATGCTAACAGTTTTGCTCACATAATTTTGAACAATACACAGATGTAGTCAGGGGTGGTTTTTTCCCTTCACATTCTCTATCCCCAGTAGCTGCTCTCCTGTTCTGTTTTCATTCACTTAGCCTTATGTAGGAAGAGTCACTCCTTCTCAGTGGTCTATTGATAGACCCAGAAGCAATTTTCAGAGATCAGGACCCTCTTCCAAATGGCATAGATCAAACTCACATGTTTTTACTAAAATTTTGGCTGATAAATTTAGCAGTGAATTCCGACTTTGAAGTATTTGGTACCAGGAAAAGCTTTATAGATTTTTCTTTGGTTAGAAAGATGGAGTTAAATTTAATAATTTTTTTTTTATAATAAATGATCCTTATCTAAGCCAAGCCAAGTGCCGTTGAGTCACTAGGCTTTGTGTATACATATACACACACAAATATATACATAATTGTTATTATTTGGAGAACTAAGTTCACCTTTTCATCTACAAACTACTAAAAGTATTCATTTGTTTTGTTTTATTTTTTACTAAATTACCTAGGTAGAATGTGATGAAATCTGGGTTGGGGAGTTTCAGAATACTGGTCTGCAATCAGGATTCTGCTCCAGGTTAGCTAAGAGGCAACTACATGAACTTTTGTGAATATCGTATGCAAAAGAAAGGGAACAGTACATAATGACCAAATTTCTGTATTTTTACTGTCCAGTTTATTTTTTATTTATTAATTAATGTCCCAGTTATTTGTTTTCCTTTCTTTTAGGGGATGCAGGGATAGCATTTATTTACATAAACTGTCACAAATGAATTTCTATTTTAAGGAACATACATAGTCTCCAAATATTAAGTTCCAACTTAATTTTGGGACAATTTAGGCCTCTAAATCTACTTCCATAGAGTTCATGGCAGGTAGTAAATAACTACTTGTGTTACTTATGACTGTTTTGGAAAAGGACTAGCCCTTATCCACTTTAAAGATTTTCAGACTGCAGTTTTAAAATTCAGTTTACAGCAATAGGGTTAATAGCTGTAGAAAAATTCTTAGCTGGCTTTTTCTCTTTTCTTTTCTTTTTTTTTTAATTATGACCAAGTGAAAATGTACATTCGCATATAAATTTACATGCCCACCTAGCAACACAGTCCACGATAGCAAAAAGATGGAAATCAACCCAGATGCCCAACAACAGAGGAATGGATAGGTAAACTATGGTACATATACTCAATGGAGCACTATGCAATGATAAAGAATAATGATGACTACAGGAAACATCTCATACGCTGGTTTCAACTGGAAGACATCATGTTGAGTGAAAGTAGTCAGTGACAAAAGGACAAATACTGTATGAGACCCCTACAATAAGATCTCAAAAACAGACTTATGTATAGAAAAAAAAGGCTCTTTGATGGCTGCAAGGGGGGGGGAAGGGTAGCGAGGAGGGGAGGGTTTAGATTAGATAGTTGGTAGAAATTTGGTTGGGTGAAACTAGTGATAGCACACAATAGAAACAAGAACAATATTAAGTGGTCTTCAGCATAACTTGAATAATCCTTCCATCTTAACCCACCATTGCATGGACAGAGTTAGCTGGAGCTGGGGGCTGAGGACCATGCTCTCGGGCAAAATCGAGGCCAATTGGCACAACTAGAGTTTTGCTAAGAGGGTTCTCTGCACCCCACATTGGTGAGTGGCTTTTTTCTTAATAAAATCTGTTTCTCCTTCAGGAATGCTGACACATGAAGAAAACTGTAACACTTCCTTCTGACTGGCACACACACAGATTTTCAGGTTTTTTTCCCATGCTGTTCTTGACTGATAATGGGGCAGAGTGATGCCAATTTGCGGCCCACCGTTCCTGAGAAAAATAACCAGCCTACAGACATCAATGACAACTTGTCTTAAAACAAGTAACTGTATTTGTTCACCAACCTTACCTTCTCTGAACACCTTCATGCCTTCATCCATTGCCTACCCCTCTTCCCTTCCCTAAACCCTTCCATAAAGCTTGCCAGCCTGAACTGAAATGTTAAGGTGGTTTTTAGGGTACTAACCCACCATCTTCTCAGGTTGCTGGCAACCTGAAAAAAGCACTTTTAAGAATTCAATCCCTGTCTCTGTGTTTTGTCTTAATAGTGACAGCACAAGTCTGTAACCAGAATTTTTTCAGTAACTATAATATTAAGAATTAAACAATGCAGAAGTATGTTTTTCAAAATAAGCTTTCTGTTCAGTCCACTTTTTCACCTTGAAAATGATGTGAAACTGGGTAACATTTGCTTTTCTTATCAAAAATGAAAATAGAAGAAATTATTGTCTTGGTGCTAAGTATATGAAAATAGTTCCAGACATGTATGGAAAATGTTAAATAATGTAGCATTAAAATACACAGTGTATTTTAATATAGTTCTCTGTCAATTCATAGGATTTTTGTTTTTGAAGATATAAATTTGGTTCAGAAACAAAAGGAAAATTGGTAAATTTGCTGTAGATTTATGGTTATAGCTGGTCTAGTTATAGATAGACCATTTAGATTAAAAAGACAAGAAACTGACATACAGTTAGCATATAGAAAACACAAGCAGTGATATTGTACTGATTGTTGCTTGTGTGTACCTAATAAAACTATGAAAAGAAACGTCTCCACCTAGGTGAAACCAGTCTTAACTGAACTGAAAACTTGCTTTGGCTTTTTGAAGTTGAAAGTTCCAGAAGAGCTTAAGTAAAAAAAAGGAATACTAGAAAGCACAATGTTATTATGAAATTGTTACTATAATTCTAATTTTCTAGGACTTAAAAATTGGTAAATATGAGTCAATAAAATTTGTAATTCTATATTAAATATTCATTTTTAATGCTAAAACTAAACTTTTCTTAATTAACTATATGCTCTAAAGAAGTCTTTAGGCTTCTAACATGTCGTCTTTGTAGAGAACAGACTAGTAGAACAGTGATCAATGTTTTTTAAATACATGATAAACTAGACAGCCTATAGCACACCAGTCACACTCTTGTGCAACCTGTTGATTATGCATTAGTTCCCTGAGTCTTTGCTCTGTTTTATTTTTACACAGGGACTCTCCTCATCGCTATGTTTAATTATAGGAATTGCATACATTTATACCTTCTGTCATAGACTGAATTGTGTCCTTCAAAAATGTGTGTAGTAATTTGGCTGGGCCAGTGATTCACAGTATTGTGTGATTGCCCTCTATTTTGTGATTTTCCTATGCTATAAATCCTAATTTCCACCTGTGGTTCATAGATGGGATTTACGTTAAAGAGGATTAGGGTGGGACTGTTACACCCTTCCTAACATCACCACCCTCCTCCAATGTAAAGAGAGTTTCCCTGGAATGCACCACTTTTTATCCTTTCATCTTACAAGAGATAAAGGGAAACATAAGCAAATAGAGAGTTGGGAAATGCATACCATCAAAAAAGCAAAACCAGGAGCAGAGCATTTCCTTCAGACCTGAGGCTCCTGCAGCAAGATGATCCCTGACCAAAGAAAGACTGATGCAACACAAGGTCCTTTTTCCAGAGCTTACAAAGAGGGAAAGCCTTATTCAGACTTGTAGCCTACCAGACTGTATAAGAATAAACTTCTCTTATCAAAGTCATGCAGTTGTGGTATTTGTATTAGAGTAGGACCAGATGACTAAAACATCTTCTAATTCTTCAAACAAAACATATAGATTTAACCTCCTTCAAACCACATTGGCTATTTCCCCAACTTTCCAACATACATATAGTGTTTATTTATTTTTTATTTCTTAATCACTAGAGACAAAGGGAGTGATTTCAAGTAATCATAAGAAAGTATGTCAGCTCCGTGTCTTTACTTCATTTAAGGTGAAAGTAAAGATGTTAGAACTGAGAGTCCATATACGCTGAGTTACAGTAGACAGCAATACAAAAACTGGATTACAGACAAGGGGGAGAAGTAATTAAAGTTAAATGAACACTTATTGATTAATATCTTTACGAAAGTCCTTAGGGTTAGCCATTTTAAAAAAGGCTCAGTATTACTACGATTAATAAAAACAGAACCATGAAAAGCTTTTTAAATTTGCTCTCAGTCTCATTAAAATTACTACAGTAATAGAAGCCGCAATGCAGATTCTGCTCACTGAGATGTTAATAATATGAAATTTAAAACACATACCATATAATTCCGTTGGTAATGAATATTCTCCTTGGTAAAATCAATCACATAGCCATTGAACGACCAAACAAACGTGAGATCCAGGGAGGGATCAGCCGCAGCAGCACACTGCATGGTGGCATTTTCTCCAACAGTGATATCAGCATTAAGTGGGGCCAATATAATTCTTGTGGGATCTATACATTTTGAAATAAAGGAGGAGAACACAGTTCAGGAAAACAGGAGACACTATAACATCTGATACACTGAAAGAATATAATCAATATATTTTGATTTCTCTGTGCCAAGGCACAGAGGTTCTCAACTCAAAATTCCAGGAACCATTTCATCAGGCAAGAAATTTTCAGGGGCAGAGTCAAGATGGTGGACTAAACGCATGTATCCCTAAATCCATCTGGAAACTAAGACCTGAATTGATAGTTAAACACAGCCTTCTGGACACCTAGTGAGCCTTAGGACATGGCATAGGACTGTTTATTTGAACTTCATACCACTGAATAGAAAACTTCCTCTCTTTCACTGAGCACTCTTGGTGAGTACTAGCTTTCACAGACAGAGGTAACATGCCATTTTAACTTTTTTTCTCTGTCTTAGCTAGTGGGAAGAGCTGGGACTTGACTAGCAGCTAATCTCAGATGCACTGCAGGTGGGATCAGCAGGCAAAATTGCCATATTTTGAGAGCCTGGCTTTGGGCTCTGTCCATATCAGTGCCTTTGGCTTCTCTTTCTGCCTCCATCATTGAGTAGCCTGTACCGAGGCAGGCGGGCAGCTTGTGTAGGACACCATCTTGTTCCACTGGGAAGTGGAGTACCCATACAGAGGCCTCAAGTGAAACTAATTCCTAGACTGGGAGGCAGCACTTGCCCAGAGGAGAGTGCTTTTCCGACAGAAAAGCAGTATTCTACACAGTGCTGATTACAGCAGGGGCTCAACAGCAGAGACCAGCAGGGCAGTAGCTTTTCTGTATTTTGAACCAGTTTATAACATCTAGGGTTTGATATAGAGGTGGTTACTTTGCCAGCTGGGAACAGGGACCTATATACCTGAAAACCTGACTGACTTTGGAAGTTGTCAGACACCTTTTACTTTTCATTTTAAGATGGCCTAGAGAAACAACTGTGGTCCATTCTTACAGCATCTCTTAGCCTCTGTTGACTCACATGATGCCCCCAAAGCAACAAACTATGGATAACAGCATAATGAAGAAATCATCCATGGCGTCAGAAGGCCCTCAGAAGAAAGCACCCAAGAACTTCCCAGACAAAGAAATCTTTCTGAAACTATCAGAAGGTAAATATAAAAGGATTATATTTAGAGCCCTCCTAGACCTGGCACAAAATGCAGCAGAGCAAAATGAAAAATCAAGCAAGCTGACTGATCTGATGGAACAACAGTACTCTGAAATCCAACAGATCAAGAACAAAATCAAAGACATAGAAACTTCAATTCAAAGCCTAGAAAGCAGAATGGAACAAATGGAAAAGAGAATTTCTGACTTGGAAGACAGAACTACTGACTCCAACAACTATGATGAGAAATCAGAAAAAAGGAACAAGAAAAATGAATAAACATTAAGAAGCATATGGGACACTATTAAGGGGAACAATCTGTGATTAACTGGAGTTCCTGAACAAGGTGAGACACCTGAGAACACAGAACAGGGTGAGACACCTGAGAACACAGACAGTATTGTGGCTGAGCTGCTGACAGAAAACTTTCCAGAAATTATGAAAGAAGAGAATATAGATATCCAAGACACATATCAAACCCCACTCAAAACAGATCTCAAAAGAAAGACTCCAAGACATATTATAAGCAAGCTTAACAAAATGAAACATAAGCAGAAACTCTTAAAGGCAGTGAGACTCAAAGCAAAGATAATATTCAGAGGGAAATTTTGAAATCATTAGATTTCTCAGCAGAAACAATGCCGAGACAGAGACAGTGGCATGACACACTCAAAGCCTCGAAAGAGAAGAACTTCCAACCAAGAATTATATATCCTGCAAAACTGTCTTTCAAATATGAAAAGGAAATTAAGATACTCACAGATAAACAGAAACTCAGAGACTTTGTAAAAACCAAACCAAAACTACAAGAAATACTGAAAAAATCTCTTGTCTAAGAAGAACAAAACCACTAAATTTGTATCTTAGAAGCAAATACAGGACACATGCAGTTAGGGAAGGCTCTAGACTCAATCAAAACTATAACAGTGAAAGAAATGATCCAGGGATCATATCTTGAAACCTATGATGCCATCACTTTAGAAAGAGGGATGTACTACAGTCAATATAGTCCTTCCAGATGGAGAGGGAGTTAATAAGACTTGTAGTAATTAAATTTGGATATACACCTAGTTTATTTAGGGGGATCTTAGAGGCAGCCATAAAGCACAATACAGATGCAACATATCAAATAAAGAAAAGTAATACAAGAGTCTAGACAACCACAAAACTAACCCTGAAAAATGTGAAAAATCAACTCATAAAGAACAATCTCCCAAAACAGATTAATAAGAATAACAGAGAAAACATCAACACAAAAATAAACATATCACAATGACAGCACTAAACACACACCTATCAATAACGACTTTGAATGTGAATGAACTGAACACTCCAGTAAAGACACATCAAGTGGCATGCTGGACCAAAAGACATGACCCATCTACATGTTGCCTACAAGAAAATCACCTTAGACTGAAAGATATGAACAAACTGAAAATTAAAGGATAGAAGAATATATATCAAGCTAACAATACACAAAGAAGAGCAGGTGTGTCAATTCTAATCTCAAATAAAATAGATTTTAATGTAAAGTCCACCATTGTGGACAAGGATAGACACTATTGCTGAAAGGTTCAATACACAAGCAGGAATTAACAATATTAAATACTTATGCACCTAATATTAGAGCACCTAAATACATCAAAGAAACATTGACTGTAATAAAAATTGACATAGATCACTCCACAGTAACAGCGGGAGACTTCAACACTTCACTCTCAATATTGAGCAGATCGTCTGGAAAAAAGCTCTATTAAGACACAGAAGACCTTATTGCCACAATTAACCAACCAGACATCATCAACATATGATGAAAACATTCTGTCCATCAGCAGAAAACTAGACCTTCTTCTCCAGTGCATATTGAACATTCTCCAGAATAGACGATGTGTTACGACATAAAGTAATTCTCAACAAAATCCATACCATTGAATTGTGGCAAAGCATCTTCTCAGACCACAAAGCCATAGAAATCAAAATCAATAGCAAAAAAATCATAGATAGAAAATGGAACTCATAGAACCTGAACAACATCTTGCTCAAAAAGCCATGGGATATAGAAGAAATCAAGAATGAAATAAAGAAATTTATGGATTCCAATGAGAATGAAAATACTTCCTACCAGAACCTA
This sequence comes from Heterohyrax brucei, assembly GCA_028571685.1. NCBI lineage: Eukaryota > Metazoa > Chordata > Mammalia > Hyracoidea > Procaviidae > Heterohyrax > Heterohyrax brucei. Next base: position 100,291,969 of record CM053142.1, on the reverse strand, counting down.
TGGGATACATCCAAAGCAGTGCTCAGAGGTCAGTTTGTCTCTGTAAATACACATATCTGGAAGGGAGAAAGAAAACAAATCAAAGAACTAACCCTACAGCTTGGACAAGTAGAGAGAGAACAACAGAGGACCCCTCAGGCAGCAGAAGAAAACAGATCATAAAGATTAGAGCAGAACTAAATGAATTAGAGAATACAAGAACAACTGAAAAAATTGAAAAGACCAAAAGCTGGTTTTTTGAAAAGATTAACAAAATTGACAAACCATTGGCTAAACTTACTAAAGAAAAACAGAAAAGGAAACAAATAACCCAAATAAGAAATGAGAGGGGAGTTGTCATAACAGATCCAAAAGAAATCAAAAAAATCGTAAGAGAACACTGTGAAAGACTATTAACAAATTTGAAAACCTAGAGGAAATGGAGAAATTCCTTGATTCATATCACCTACCAAAATTATCACAAGCTGAAGCAGAGCAACTTAATAAACCCCTCACAAAGGAAGAGATTGAAAAAGTCATCAAAAAAACTACCAACAAAAAAAGCCTGGACCCAAATGGTTTCACCACAGAATTTTATGAAGCTTTTAAAGGAGAGTTATCTCCAATACTACTGAGACTATTTCACAGAAGAGAAGGGGATGGAATACTCCTAAGTGTCACCCTGGTACCAAAGCCAGGAAAAGACCCAACAAAAAAGGAGAACTATAGACCAATATGACTCATGAATCTAGATGCAAAAATCTTCAATAAAATTCTTACCAATAGAATACAACAACATATCAATAACACATCATGACCGAGTTGGATTTATGGCAGGGATGTAAGGCTGGTTCAACATCAGAAAAACAATTAATGCTATCAACCACATAAATAACACAAAAGATAAGAATCACCTGATTTTGTCTACTGATATGGAAAGGACATTTGATAAAGTTCAACACCCATTCATGCAAAAAACTCTTAGCAAGATAGGCATAAACGGAAAATTTCTCAATGCAGTAAGGGCCATTTATACAAAGCCAACTGCCCACGTCATCCTGAATGGAGAGAGAATGAAAGAGTTTCCCTTGATAACAGGAACTAGACAAGGATGCCCACTCTCACCTCTCCTATTCAACATTGTACTAGAAGTTCTAGCCAGACCAGTTAGACAAGACCAAGAAATAAAGGGCATCTGCATTGGCAAAGAAGTCACAATCTCACTGTTTGCAGATGATATGATTGTATATGCAGAGAATCCCAAAGAATCTATAAGTAAACTACTCAGACTGATAGAAGAGTTCATCAAAGTCTCAGGATACAAGACAAAAATAAGTAAATCAGTAGGATTCCTTTACACCAACAATGAGATCATTAAGGAAGAAATCACCAAATCAATACCATTTACTATAGCCCCTAAGAAGACAAAGTACCTAGGAATAGATCTAACCAGAGAAATAACACACCCTTATAAAGAGAACTACAAGTCCTTACTATAAGAAACTAAGATAGACTTACATAAATGGGAAAACCTACCCTGCTCATGGATTGGAAGACTTGACATTGTGAACATGTCTATTTCACCCAAAACAATCTACTTATATAATGCAATCCCAACACGAATTCCAGGGACATTTTTTAATGAGATGGAGGAACAAATAACCAACTTTGTTTGGAAAGGGAAGAAGCCACTGATAAGTAAAGCACTGCTGAAGAAGAAGAACACACTGAGAAGCCTCTCACTACCCAATTTTAGAACCTATTACACTGCCACGGTTGTCAAAACAGCCTGGTACTGGTACAAAAAGAGATAGATCAATGGAACAGAATTGAGACCCCAGAGATGACACCATCTTCCTATGAACAGTTGATATTCCACAAAGGCCCTAAGACATTAAACTGGGATAAAAACAATCTCTTCAACAAATAGTGCTAGCAAAATTGGATAACCATCTACAATAAATTGAAACAAGATACATATCTCACAACTTCTATGAAAACCAACTCAGACTGGATCGTCAAATGCCATCGAGTCAGATCCAACTCATGGTGACTGGATAAAAGACCTAAATATCATATCTAAAATGACAAAGTTCATCCAAGGAAAAGCAGGAACAACAATGGAAGGTTTCATACACAAAACAGACAGACTTCAAAATCTGTCAAACAAATCACAAACAACAGAAAACAGATAAATGGGAACTACTAAGAATCAAACACTTGCTCATCCAAAAATTTTATCACAAGAGTTAAAAGGCCACCTACAGAATGGGAAAAAATATTTGGCAACTGTATGTCAGACTGATGCCTGATTTCCATAATCTATAAGGTACTACAAAATATCAGTAAGAAAAAGAGAAATCATCCAATTAAACGATGGGCAAAGGAGATGGACAGACATTTCGCTAAACAGGAGATCCAGGCACCCAAAAAACACATGCAGACATGCTCATGATCATTAGCTACTATTTAGAAATTCAAATCAAAACTATAATGAGATACCATCTCACCCCAACAAGGTTGGTCATGATCCAACAAATGCTGGAGAAGCTGTGGAGAAATTCAATTCTTCTATACTGTTGGTGGTATTGCAAAATGGTGCAACCTCTTTGGAAAACAATCTGGTACTCACTTTAAAAAATGGATATAGATATACCATTTGACCCAGTAATTCCACTGCTTGGAATATATCCTACAGAACCAAGGCCATTCACATCAGCTGATACAGGCACAGGAATATTTATTGCAGCACTGTCCACAATAGCAAAAAGATGGAATCAACCTGGATGTCCAACAACAGAGGAATGGATAGGTAAATTGTGGTATATATACTCAATGGAACACTATGCAATGATCCAGAACAATGATGATTTTAGGAATATCTCATAACCTGGCTTCAACTGGAGGACATTATGCTGAGTGAAAGTAGTCAGTGACAAAAGGACAGATATTGCATGAGACCCCTAAGATAAGAACTTAAAAACAGACTCACACATAGAAGAAAAGACTCTTTGAGGGCTCCATGGTGGGAGGAAAGGTGGGTGCAGTGGGGGAGGGTTTAGACAGTTGATGGAAATTTGGTTGGGTGAAATCTGTGACAGCACACACTGGAAAGATCAATTTTAACCGGACTTCAACATAACATGATTACTGCTCCTGTCTTAACCCAATATTGCAGGCACAGAGTAGCTAGGGCAGGAGGCCGGGTACCATGCTCTCAGTGGAAATCAAGGCCAATTGGCACAACTAGTGTTTTGCTAAGAGAGCCTTCTGCACCCCACATTGGTGAATGGCATCTGGGGTCTTAAAAGCTAACAAGTTGCCAACTGAGGGTAACCTCACCAGGAACGGATGATCATCAAGGACCAAACTGACACGTGGGAAAGAGAACCCAGAAGACATCAACTTGTGACCAGAAGAATCAGCTGATTCCTGGTCATCACCACTGATAGCCATGATGGAGCTCACAAAGTTGAGTCTCACAGGCAACACAAGAGTAAAAAGGAGTACGCACTGAGATCTCTACTAAAAGACTGCAGTTGATGGTCCAGGGGCCTTGGAGTTCCCCTGGGAGCACAGTCCCTGGCCCTGATGCTACCCCTGTCCATAAATCATAATGGAGGTCAACTTTTTGGACAGGAATGGATTGGACTTGTCAACACAGAGTCACCATATCATGTGTGCACTTGATGGTTATATGCATCTAAAGGATGTTGTCCTGTTGACCTCTTATTGGAGCTGGGGGAGTGGATGGAGAGGACGGGTAGGAGATTCTTGGGAAGTTAAGACATGTATGTAGAGGACAGGAAGAATGTGGTATCACCAGGCAGGGAGAACAGTGGCAGCTGCATACAGGCGGGCATGGAAATTTATAAACGAATGTACATTTTCATTCAATCATAATAAATAAAGAAATTTTCAGAAAAGTGTATTAAAATGGAAATTTATCAATACATGAACTATTTAGAGGCTTAAAGCTTAGAACAGTCTAAGATATTATGTTCAGCTAGCAGTATCCCCTAGAGCTGTGGGTTTGAATACCACTCCTGACAGTGCAAATTTTGGAACATTAGTTGAGTGCTATGGCTGCTAAGCTAAAGGTCTGCAGTTTGAATCTGCTAGGTGCTCCTTGGTAACTTTGTGGAGCACTTCTTCTTTGTCTTATAGGGTCACTTTGAGTTGGAATCTACTCAATGGCACTGGCTTTTTTTTTTTTTTTTTTTTGTTGGTGCAGTAGTTAAGAACTTCAGTTGTTAAATGAAAGGTCAGTAGTTCAAATCCATCAGCCACTCCATGGCAGCCCTATCGGAAAGTTCTCCTCCGTCCTGTAGGATCACTATTAGTAAAAGCTGACCCAGAAGGAAATAGCTAGAGAATCTTGCAAATTAAGCGCTATCAAATTTAAAAAAATAATAATCAGATGGTTTCTTACTTGTGATAACAAGGGTTCCGGTGCTATTAGCTTTCCCTCGATTATTTTCTGCAAAGCATGTGTAGACACCTCCATCGCTCCTTGTAATATTATTGATTTCCAAGCTACCATCTTCCCATATGAGTACTCTATTGAAATGAAAGAAAAAATACATAATTTACAAACTGAATTAATGAAATACTTTATTATTAGAAGTGTTAGGTAACACAGTCTAATACCTGTCAGTCTTTATGTTTTATACAAGTTAATTGATGATAAGATCAAGATTCTTATAACTGAAATATTCTAAGTTTCTATTTCATTTTATTTAGTACTCTTTCTCAGCATTAACTAGTTGTTTTAAAACTGGGCAACCACTTCTTTGTTGGACTATTTTAAAAATTTTCTAACTGAGCTCCAAGCACATACTTCTGCAGCTCTGCAGTGTCTTTCTGCATGTTGGTCAGAGTGAACCTTTAAATCATAAGCCGTGCTGTGTTACTGTGCTGCTCAAAACCCTCCACTGACTTCCCATTTCACCCGGAGTACAGGCACAGTCTTTTGTTTGCCTTCTGGGGACCTGGATAGTCTCAGAAACTGTTCCTTCAATCTTTTATTCTTTGTTCAAATAGTACCTTCTTAGTGAAAGTTTCCCTGGACATTCTGTTGGTGTTGTGTGAGTACAAGCGTGCATGTATGCACACTTGTGTGTGTGTGTGTGTGTGTGCACACACACACATACACACAGAGGACCTTGTTTCTCTTTCTAGATTTTTTTCCTGAATTATATTGCATCTATTCTGTTTCACTGTGAAATTCACCTCTCCATTAGATAGTAACATCCTGATGTCAGGAATTTACATCTGCTTTGTTTGTTGTTATTTCTCCAGTACCTAACTTACACATTAGCTCATTTAATTTGTTAAACAAAGTTATTGTACAACTGCTACATTCTTGAAACCCACAAAGGTGTAAAGTACTAATCGTTAAGTAGACATTCGGCACACCTTTTTGTAGGAATGAACTACATGGAGTTTAACTGAAGCAAGTGGTTATCCAAATACCCCCATAAACTGATATAAAATAACCACTATGGTACAGGCTGAGGACAGTGTCAGGTCTGAAAGAAATTAGCCCAGTGTTCTCGAAGGGGGACTTCAGAACTTCAACACAGATTTTGAAATTAAAATGTTCCTTTTTACTGTATTACAGACAAATTTAAAAATACATATGCTTTTAGATTTTCAAATATATGTATATATATCCTTTAAGATTTTTAAAGAAGGATATTTAAAAACATCCTTTCTATAACACATTATTACTTAGGAAATCTTTCTTTGAACAGAACCTAAATCTTTATACTAGAACTTTTCTCTCAACCTGTCTGCTTCTTCCGCGGAGGCTGGAGGTGGAAAAAAAAAAAAGCTGTTTTATTATATACTGCCTCACACTCAGATTCAATATTAAATTGCCTGTGATTAAATTGTTACTTTCTTTAAATACATCTCTTTCAGCACCTTAAATTATCTTTGAAGCTTTTACAAAACATACAAATTATTCTGCATCCATTACCTTTTAAGAGTAAGACTTTATAAATGAACAATCCTATTTATCTAGTCTGTTTTAAACAAATCCCGTAAAAGAAAATACTACAAAAATATCTTTTAATAATATTTTCCAGGATTTAAGTTCTCTTCTTCAGCTATCTACTTTCAATGTAAAGCTCCTTTCAAAATGCTTTTCTCTTCTTGGAAAAGAAATTTAGTATAAAGTAATATTATTTAAGTAGTTTTCCACCCCAACCCCATATATTACACTCAAAGCAATTAAAATTGTAGTCAAAGTTTAATGGGAAAAAAATGCATTTATGATTTCTAGCCAAGCCAGCCACTAGAGTCCACATAAATATTTCTAATTTGTTCAGAAATGTCGGCTTTCATCAATTTTTATCATCTTTACAGGGTCTGTGCCCTGTTATTCATTTCACCTGCATCTTCAGGAAGTTTACTCATTATATTAAAATGATTTTTAATAAGGGTATTTAGTGAATTTGATTTTTTAAATAAGAATGATCTTTGTTCTTAAATCAATGTAAATTAAAATCTTACGACCATATCCTTATTTCTAGATAATATGATACGCATTCACAGACAAAAAGTTAGAAACAATCTGGTCTTACATTAGGCATTCATTATTGCCAGAATTATTCCAGGTTAAACTGTACCCTATAGTGAAAGTATATGATCCTATAATAGAAAAGAATAATGGAGATCATCTCATATAAATGGCTCAGATAAAACTAATTTTGGAGTTAATTAAAGTCCATACAATACAACATAGCAACTAACAAACAAATTCTATTGAAGAAAGTCTATCCATGACCCCAACACAAAACCACATGGTTAAAAACTCATCTACAACTCAAGATTCGTGTTCTCTCCCTACTGACAGCAGATACTGCAATAACCATTTACATGCCACAAAGCAGGAATATGAAATCCTAGTGACATAGTAGTTATGTGCTACTGCTGCAAACCAAGATATTGGCAGTTCAAATCAAATCCGGCACTTCTTGGAAACTCTATAGGATAGGTCTACTCTGTTCTGAGTTGGAATCAACTTGATGGCAATGGGTTTGTTTGTTTTAACCACGAATAGAAACCACGTCATTATATGGTACATCATTAGATTCAGAATGAGATTATGTTTATGATTAAAAATAGTTATTTAGCTGCCTCTTAGATAATCTTTTTCAGCAGAAATATTTTACTTCCATAAGACTAATTATGTATGTAACTTTTCTTTACACCTACTATTATGTAACATTCAAACTTATTCATACATGAAATACTGTTACATAATGTACACAAATAAGCTGAGATTTGATTCATTCATGTAGCAATGTATTGAGCCACAGTTAGATTTGTAGATGCTTTCATCAAGGAAGTAATGCAATTTGATCTAAAGTCCTTAAAAATGTTAGAACAGAACAAAATAATAAGAATTTAGGAACTGGGTTTGCTTTTCTTTTTTTTGAATACGTGCTGATAAATAAGGAAATACAAGTCCATGAACACAGTTCTGCGAAATACTTTGTTGGAGAAGCCCACGGTGCTAGTTCTCAACAGAATCAGAGAAAGATTCTTTCATCAAGGGGAGGGAGCTAATGGTAGGGCCAGTGAACAAAGCTGTGCTAATTATTGTTGCAGGAGTGCACAGCTAATATGGAACTACCCTTTGATCAAGATGTCCATATTGCTCACTCTCTGATCATCAGTGTTTCAGCAGCAAATCAAACATATTGACTCAAAGTTTTGTACTGATTCTTCTAATACTATTTTTATAAATATCTTAATAACTCTGTTATCAAATGTATTAGTTTTAAAAGTTAATACGTTCAAGGAAGCAACTGCTGCCACTGCATTCCTCCCTTCTTGTACACAAGCCAAACTTGTCATTTCAAGAAAAGAAATTATATTGTCGAGTTCTAGTTCCATGCTGACATGACACAATTTCAAGCTCCACTTCAGATATTATCAATATATCTTCTGGAGGTCATTTTAACTTCTCAGGTTTCTACACACCAAAAGACAAATGTCAACACCCACCTTCCCTACTTTATTGGATGACGTGAAGGAGATCTAGATTCTATGATTTGTTAGACTAGCACCTTTAAAAGGAAGAAATTGCCTCCTTCCTACCTTATTTATACTTTTGGACATTGTTCTTAGATGAAGCCCAAGCCCCTTAGCATGGAATATTTGGTTTCCATATATCTCATCTCTTAAAATTATTTGCCATTTTCCTCTAAAGACTAATCATTCTAATTCTTGAAATTCTTTGTATTTCCCATATTCCCTGTCCTAGGGCCTTTGCATACACTATTCTCACTGTCTGGATTATCCGTGCCCCTTCCTCAAGTCCCACTGCTCCTCTTCCTCATCCTGGCTTTCTCCTCCTTCCCATGTAGTACTCACTACATACATGTGGTGAAGTGGTACAATGGTTAAGAGTGGAGACTGCAAACTTAAAGGTTGGCAGTTCAAGTCCACCAGCTACTTGGAAACCCTATAGGGTAGTTGTATTTTGTTCTATAGGGTGACTATGAGTCAGAATTGTCTTGAAGGCAATGGTTTGGTCATACATGTATAAAGTCACTATAAGTTGGAATCAACTCAACAGTAAAAGGTATGGTCTTGATAGACATAAAACTTCTAGGAAACTATTCATTGTGGCTTGGGTATAGATTATCTATGCAAGTCACAAACTGCCTTTTTTTTGTTTTCTTTCCTTCTCCAAACCTCTAATACATTGGTAGATGGCCTACTCACAATAAAGATGAGACATCTCTGTTCATTTTGGAAGACAGAAAGAAATAATTTGTACTTTAACATCTTTTTTTTTTCTTTTGTCTTTCTGTTTAAATATTAGTAGGTTAATTGCATTAAAAAAAGAAAAAGAAAGCAATATACGTCCTTGTTAGAGAGAGATTTTATTTTCCAGGAGCCATTGCTTGTCAACTGGGTGATCTTGGACAATTAAAAAAAAAAAAAAATTCACTGAACCTCTCAGTTTGTTGAAATTGCTTATGAATTAAACAATTCTAAAAAATGAAGTGCCGTTGTAATAAATTCTGACAATGAATGGTACCTATTTCTGTTCAGCTCAGAATCACATTATGTCCTATGGAGAAAAATTAACACAAACAACATTGGCGTTTTACTGTGAAAACAAGTCCTCTATGAAAAGAAAAAACTTTATGAAATAGTTAATTGTAATTGAATTTCCAGTTCTCTAAACTTACTTGCTGCTGTTGACAAGCCACTCAGTCCCTTTGCTCCACGAGAATTTTGGTTTAGGTGCAGCTTTAGGTTTGCATTCAATTATAACCCTTCCTCCTTTAGCAGCTAAGATCTTTGTCTTCATAGGATTCATTTCAAAAGTTGGGGCCAAAGCTGAAAAGAAAACAAATTATTATTTTTCTTTTGTTAAAAAGAAAAAAACAAATACAGTTTCTCTCTATGATACTTATCCTGTTTTCCTTTTTGATTCAGAATCAATAAAAAGAGTTACTCACTATATAGTATTACCCATGACTAATCAATATTCCATGTGTAATACTTACACTTTTTCTTTTATTTAATGTCTCTATTGAGTTATGGGAACCCAGGCAGAATAGTGTTTAAGAGCTACAGCTGCTAACCAAAAGGGTAGCAGTTCAAATCCACCAGCCACTCTTTGGAAACTCTATAGGGCAATTTTACTCTGTGCTGCAGGGTCACTGTGAGTCAAAATTGATTAGATTGCAGCAAGATTTCTATTAGGTTATAGTTCACATATTGTCAAACTTACCTATTTTAAATGTACAATTCTTGATGATAATTGGATTAAATAATATAAACTTTAGTCATAATAAAATGGTGTATATACGTACACTTATCCTAACATGTACATCTGATTCAATTATTTTGTGTCAGTTCTACAATGGAAGTTAATAAGAAAGGCTGGAAGGATTGAGTACCTCTGTGAACACTGACATGTGGTCGTGGTCAATCCTCTCAATCACATTTGAATTATGTACTGTTAACCTAAAGGTCGGCAGTTCAAGTCTGCCAGAAGTTTCTTGGAAACTCTATGGAGTAGTTCTACTGTGCCCTATAGGGCCACTATGAGTCAGAATCAACTCGTCAACACTGTTTTTCTTTTTTTTTAAATCCCCGGTTTGGAAACCCAGTAGTGTCGTGGTTAAGTACTACATCTGCTAACCAAAAAGTGGGCAGTTCAAATCCACTGGGCACTAATTGGAAACTTTATGGGGCAGTTCTACTCTGACCTATAGGGTCTCTATGAGCCGGAATCAACTCCACAATAGTGGGTGTTTTGGTTTATCTCCAATATGGAAACTCTGGGTACACAGTGGTTAAGTGTTACAGCTGCTAACAAAAAGGTTGACAGTTCAAATCTACCAGGTTCTCCTTGGAAACCATATGGGATAGTCCTAACTCTGTCTTAGAAGACCACTCTAAGTCAGAATCAACTTCACAGTAATGACTTTAGTTTCTGTTTTTATCCTCAATTTAGGAAGTCACTAGATGGTGCAAACAGATAAGCAGAAGGTTGGTGATCAGAACCCACCCAATCTTCTTGGAAGAAAGGCCTGGAATCTCCCTTAAAGGTTAAAAAAAACCCCAAAAAACAGTGTCTTCAGGTCAATGTCAACTCATAGTTACAGCCTTGAGAAACCTACAGAGTTCTAATCTGCAACATATGGAGTCACATGAGCCACAGTTGATATATACATATGTATCTTTTATCTTTAATCCTAACATGTACATCAGGAATAAAGATACAAGAGCAGAAATGGCTGTTGATGTCGAGTATCAGTAAAGGTGAAAAGGAATGAATATGAGTCATAGGTAAATGGAATAGTTTTGGATAAGAAGATATATGATACTCTACGATATTCTTCAATAAGAAGATATAAGATATTCTCCCTCTAGATGAAGAGTATTGAAAACACAAGTGCAGTGAAGAGATAGTTTTAAGTGAGGGACTGTAAACCAATATATTTCATGCCAAAGGATTTCAATCTTCATTGAGAAACAAGAAGGCAATATGAAGCAGGAATTCAGGTAGGGGAGGTGAGGGGCTTGAGGACTATCCTGAAGGATTGCCATAGTAACTGTAGAACATGAGACTCGGGGACTGATAAAGCCAAAGAACCACAGGTCATCTGATGACATGTAGCACTGTAACATCAATCTGCAATGTTATAGTACTCTGAAGACTGTATTTACTTGCCCCAATGTGAAAGAGTACAAGACTTAGATAAACTGGTATGTGTAAAATTTCTCTTAATTATTTTAAAACAATGCTAAAAACCATTGCACTACATCCTGTCCCAAATTTATTACAGTCTAAACCCCTCTGTTAAAAATAAGATGATGTTGTAATTTTGTAAAGAACTTTTTATGTAATTGGAATTTCAGCCAACATAAGAAAATTATAGTTACCTTTTCTCTTTTTAATGTTCTTTAATATAAGGACAAACAAAAATACTAGTCAATTACATATGAAATGTTAATTTTTTAACTTTAGCAAATGAAGAAAGTAATGTAAAATCAAATGTGTACTATGGATACCCTATGATCATTGTGTGTGTGTGTGTGCATGCTATTTTCTTGGTGAACGTTTAACAGAAATTAGAGATGATACCTACCCAAGATCTTCAGCTCAGCATTTGCATAAATGGCTCCATGTGTGTTTTCAGCTATGCACTGGTACATTCCAGCATTTTCAAAAGTCACATCATAGAGTCGCAATTCTCCTTTATGATACTAGAAAGAACACAAAGTAAAACACATATTATTCATAAACCTTAACTGAAGTGCTTTCATTTAGGTATGGGCTTGGTAATCTTTTAATTTAGATATACTATTTTTCATCTTGAAATCCTGCTGGCATAGTAGTTAAGTGCTACATCTGTTAACCAAAAGGTTGGCCATTTAGATCCACCAGGCACTCCCTGGACATTCTATGGAGCAGTTCTGCTCTTTCTATAGGGTCACTATAAGTCAGAATGGACTTGACAGCAGTTTAATTTTTTATCTGCCCCCACTGTGACCAAAGGTGAGTGGAGAGGGATTTTCATGGCATGGGGAAGTAATACCCACTTACCATGCCTGGTAGCTCTTGTTCTACTCATCTTACAGAGCTGAGAGTCCACCTTTTTCCCTCTTGGCCCAGCTGGGAGATTACAGTGGGAAGGTAGAGAAGGCTCCCAGTGCTGCTACTTGGCCTCAGGGGTAAAGGTAGGACTTAGAGCTGTGCTCTTACCTCTGTTTCTGCGGAGGTAGGGAAATAGTGGCAAGAGAAAGAGGACAGTTACAGGTAGTGGAGACGGATAAGTAGGAAGAGGAGGAAAAGTGAAACAGAGGAAAACATAAGGGAGAGAGAGAGAAGGTAGAGATAAGATTACAGAAAGTTCCTTAGGTTAAAGGAATATATTTTATGCTCAGTTTTGTTAGTTTCTTAAAAGATAATTTAGGAAGGTTTTTGTATTACAGGGCCCAAGTATCCTTACTCTATTGACCTTCGTGCTAAATTTATCCCAAGACTACCCTGTAGTGTTGCCCAGTGTCTTAAGAACAGCAAGGCCCTGGAACATACATACCGGGTATCCATTCTTCAGCCATCTGATTGTAGGGATAGGCTTGCCTGTGGCCACACAAGGCCAGTAGAGATCACTGCCTATATCCACCTCTGTGTCGTTGATGTGTTCTACCCACTCGGGATATGCTAAAAAGTAAAGAATATCGTAAATGCCAAATGTGACTCTCAAATCCATCAGAATCTTGAGTATTAAAATTACAGATAGTTAATCTTACACTGACGGATACATCAGATACTGTTTGCACCCTAAAAATCACTGTTAAAGCATTGGAATTAGATTTCACAGATCTTCAGGTAAACTTGAATAAGGTAATTATAATGTAATTCACAATTTTTTCCTACTATTTTTTGAACCATCTGTTACTGAAGAGATAATTCATATATAACACTAAAACAAGTTATATTTTTCTCACAGCATAAATTTTTAGACTAACAACTGAGGTTTTAAAGAATCACATCTCAATTCATTATGATAATATCTCCTATGTGGATAAAGATGAATTTTTTTCTCACTCCTTCACTTGTGTATATATGTGTATCTGTATATGTGTATGTGTGTGTCTGTGTGTACATATATAGGAACTTTGAGCTAGCTGTTACTGTAACTTCTTAATATAGAACTTGAAACATTACTTAGTCACATAAATACCCTTTTATATGACAAACTACATCATACTGTGTAGTAATTATGATCTGTAAAACCTGTGCATGAGTGAAATTGATCTCAGCCTCAAATCATTTAATCTGATCTACTTGACAGCCAAAGGAAAAATGCTAGAGAAATGAGAAATTGCTAAGAATGTCCCAAAATAAAACTGAATTTCTAGGTACATGTAAACAAATAACCTTTTAGCTTTTTGAGTATATATGACAGAATGAAAAGCAGCCTGGTCCTGCAGCATCCTCAAATTAATTAACATAAAATAAAAATGGACATAGGAGGATAAAATCCTGTGTGGAAGGTAGCCTTTTAATTTTTTGAAAATTATTAATTTTGAGGCAGAGTCAAGATGGTGGACTAAACACACATTTCCCTAAATCCCTCTGGAAACCAAGACCTGAATTGATAATCAAATGTTGCCTCCTGGACACTAGTGATCCCTAGGATGCTGCATAGGGCTGTTAATTTAGACTTTATACCAATGAATGAAAAACCCCCTCTCTTTCACTGGCCCCACTCATGGCAAACACTGGCTTGCACAGACCGAAAGTAACTCACCATTTTAACTTTTTTTCTTCTGTCTTAGCCGGCAGGTGGAGCCAGGACTTAACTAGCAGCTAACCTCAAACATACTGCTGGTGGGATTGGCAGGCAAAATTGCCATATTTTGAGAGCCCAGCTGTGGAATCTGTGCATCTTGGCACTTTTGGCCTCTCTTTCTGCCTCTGCCATAAAGTAGCCAGTACCCAGGCAGGCCACGAGCTTGCATGGGACACCACCTTGTTTGACTGGGAGGTGGATATACCAATATGGAAGGCTCAGCTAGAACTAATTCCTGGGTTGGGAGGCAGCACCTGCTCAGAGGAGAGCACTTTTCTGGTAGAAAAGCAGTATTATATACAGTGTCAACTACAACTGGGGCCCAACAGCAGAGACCAGTAGGGCAGTAGCCTTTCTGTATTTTGAGCTAGTTTATAACATCTGGGGATCGATATAGAGGTGCTTACTTTGCCAGCTGGGAAGAGGGACCTATATACCTGAAAACCTGACTGACTTTGGAAGTTGTCAGATACTTTTTTACCTTTCCTTTTAAGATAGCCTAGAGAAGCACCTGTGGTCCATCCTCACAGCATCTCTCCCAGCCTCTATTGACTCACATGATGCCCCAAAAGCAACAAAATCTGGAGAAAAGCTTAACCAAGTAATCACCCTTGTCTTAAGAAGGTCCCCAAAAGAAAGTACCAAAGAATTTCCCAGATAAAAGAGTTTTTCTGAAACTATCAGGAGGTGAATATAAAAGGACTACATACAGTGCCTTCCTAGATATTATACAAAATGCAGCAGAGCAAAATGAAAAATCAAGCAAGCTGTTCAATCTGAAAGAACACCAGTACTCTGAAATCCAACAGATCAAGAATAAAATCAAAGACACAGAAACTCCAATTCAAAACCAAGAAAGCATCTATGAGGAGAATTTTGAAGAAGGAAACAAAAATGAAGAAGCATGTGGGACTCTGCGAAGAAGAACAATCTACTATTAATTGGAGCTCCTGAACAGGGGGAGACACCTGAGAACACAGACAGTATTGTGGCTGAGCTGCTGACAGAAAAATTCCCAGAAATTATGAAAGAAGAGAATATAGATATCCAAGACATACACTGAACACCACTCAAGACAGATCTCAAAAGAAAGACTCCAAGACATATTATAATCAAGCTCAACAAAATGAAACATAAGCAGAAACTCTTAAAGGCAGCAAGACTCAAAGCAAAGCTAACATTCAGAGGGAAATCCAGAGGCTTTAATTGGAATTCTCAGCAGAAATGATGCTGGCACCGAGACAGTGGCATGACACATTCAAAGCCATGAAGGAGAAGAACTTCCAACCAAGAATTATATATTCTGCAAAACTATCTTTCAAATATGAAAAGGAAATTAAGCCATTCCCAGATAAACAGAAACTCAGACTTTGTACAAACCAAACCAAAGCTACAAGAAATACTGAAAGAATCTCTTGGCTTAGAAGAACAAAACCACAAATTTTATATTTTAGAAGTAAATACCAGACACATGCAGTTAGGGAAGGCTCCAGACTCAATCAAAGCTATAATAGTGAAGAAAATAACCCAGGGATCATATCATGAAAACTATGATGTCATCATATTAAAAAAAGAGATGTACTACAGTCGTTATAGTCCTTCCAGATGGAGAGTAAGTTCATAAGAATGGTAGTAATTGAAAGTGGGTTTATACATAATTTGTTAAGGGAGATCATGGGGGCAGCCGTAAAGCACAATAAAGATGCAACACATCGAATGAAGAAATGTAATACACAAGTCTCAGCAACCACAAAACCAACCCTGAGAAAGGTAAAAAATCAACTCACAAAGAAGAAAGTCACAGAACAGATTAATAAGAACAACAGAGAAAACATGAACATGAAAATGAACATATCACAATGGCAGCACTAAACACATACCTATCGATAATTACATTGAATGTGACTGAATGCTCCAGTAAAGCTACATCGTGGATCGAAAGACATGACCTATACAAATGTTGCCTACAAAAAACTCACTTTAGACTTAAAGATGCAAACAAACTGAAAACTACAGGATGGAAGATCAAGCTAACAATACACAAAAAAATAGTAGGTGTGGCAATTCCAATCTTAGATAAAATCGATTTTAATGTAAAATCCATCATCATGGACAAAGATGGACACTATTTATTGCTGAAAGTTTCAATACACAAGCAGGACTTAACAATACTAAATATTTATGCACCTAATATTAGAGCACTGAAATACATCGACGAAACACTGACTACTCTCAAAAATGACATAGATCACTTCACAACAATAGTGGAAGACTTTAACAGTCCACTCTCAGTATTGGACAGATTGTCTAGAAAAAAGCTCCATAAATACACAAAAGACCTTACTGCCACAATTAACTAACTAGACCTCATCAACATATACAGAACTTTCTATCCATCAGCAGAACACTACATCTTCTTCTCCAGTGCACACGGAACATTCTCCAGAATAGACCATGTGTTAGGACATAAAGCAGTTCTCAACAAAATCCATACCATTGAACTATGGCAAAGCAGCTTTTCAGACCACAAAGCCATAGAAGTCAAAATCAACAGCAGAAAAAAAAGCAGAACTCATGGAAACTGACCAAAACCTTGCTCAGAAAACATGGGTTATAGAAGAAATCAAGGATGAAATAAAGAAATTTATGGATTCCAATGAGAATGAAAACACTTACTACCAGAACTTATGGGATACAGCCAAATTAGTGTTCAGAGGTCAGTTTATCTCTATAAATGCAAATATCTGGAAGGAAGAAAGAACTCAAACCAAAGAATTAACACTACAGCTTGAACAAGTAGAAAGAGAGCAATAGAGGAACCCCTCAGGCACCAGAAGAAAATAAATCATAAGGATTAGAGCCAAACTAAACAAATTAGAGAACAGAAGAACATCTGAAAAAATTAAAAAGACCAAAAGCTGGTTTATTGAAAAGATCAACCAAATTGACAAACCGTTGGCTAAACTTACTAAAGAAAAAGAGGAGAGGAAACAAATAACCCAAATAAGAAATGAGAGGGGAGTTGTCACAACAGATCCAACATAAATCAAGAAAATCATAACAATACTAAGAAAGACTGTATTCTAACAAATTTGAAAACCTAGAGGAAATGGACAAATCCCTTGATTCATATTACCTACCAAAATTATCACAGAGTGAAACAGAGCAACTTAATAAACCCATCACAAAGGAAGAGATTGAAAAATTCATTAAAAAATTATCAATGAAAAAAAGCCCTGGCCCAGATGGCTTCACCACAAAATTCTACCAAGCTTTTAGAGAAAAGTTATCTCTAATACTACTGAGACTATTTCACAGCATTGAAAAGGACAGAATACTCCCAAATTCATTCTATGAAGCCAGTATAACCCTGGTACCAAAGCCAGGGAAAGACCAACAAAAAAGGAGAACTGCAGACCGATATCATTCATGAATCCATATGGAAAAATCTTCAACAAACTTCTTGCCACTAGACTACAACAACATATCAAAAACAATTCATCCCGACCAAGTTGGATTCATACCAGGGATGCAAGGCTGTTTCAACTTCTGAAAAACAATTAATGTGATCAACCACATAAATAACACAATAGAAAAGAGTCATCTGATTTTGTCTAGTGATACAGGCACTAGATAAAGTCCACTTTTCAGGCACTTGATAAAGTCCAACACCCATTCATGGTAAAAACTCTCAGCAAAATAGGAATAGACAGCAAATTCCTCAAAGCAGTAAGGGCCGTTTATACAAAGACAACTGCCTACGTCATCCTGAATGGAGAGATAATGAAACAGTTTCCTTTGAGAACAGGAACTAGACAAGGATATCCACTCTCACCTCTCCTGTTTAACATTGTACTAAAAGTTCTAGGCAGAGCAATTAGACAAGACCAAGAAATAAAGGGTATCTGGATAGGCAAAATGAAAATCAAAATCTCCCTATTTGCAGATGATATGATTGTATATGCAGAGAATCTTAAGAATCTATAAGTAAACTACTCAAATTGATAGAAGAGTTCAGCAAAGTCTCAGGATACAAGATAAAAATAAGTAAATCAGTAGGATTCTTTTATACCTACAACAAGATCATTAAAGAAGAAATCACCAAATCAATACTATTTACTATAGTCCTAATAAAATAAAGTACCTAACCAGAGAAATAACAGAACTTTACAGAGAGAACTACAAGTCCTTACTACAAGAAACTAAGAGAGATTTACAAAAATGGAGAAACCTATCCTGTTCATGGATTGGAAGACTTAACAAGGTGAAAATACCTATTTTATCCAAAGCAATCTACTTATATAATGCAATCCCAATACAAATTCCAGGGAAAATCTAATGAGATGGAGAAATAAATTACCAACTTTTTTTGAAAGAGAAGAAGCCACTGATACGTAAAGCACTGCTGAAGAAGAAGAACACACTGGGAGGCCTCTCACTGCCCCACTTTAGAAACTATTACACTGCCAGAGTAATCAAAACAGCCTAGTACTGGTACAAAAAGAGACAGACAGATCAATGGAACAGAATTGAAACCCCAGAGATGACACCATTTTCCTATGAACAGTTGATATTCGACAAAGGCCCTGAGACACTAAATTGGGGTAACAATAATCTCTTCAACAAATGGTGCTAGCAAAATTGGATATCCATCTGCAATAACTGAAACAAGACCCATATCTTGTACCTTATACAAAAACCAACTCGAAGTGGATAGAAGACCTAAATATCAAATCTAAAGCAATAAATCTCATCCAAGGAAAAGTAGGAACAACAATGGAAGTTTTAATACACAATGTAGACAGACTACAAAATCTATCAAACAAACCACAAACAACAGAAAATAGATAAATGGGAACTACTAAGAATCAAATGCTTTTGCTCATCCAAAAACTTTATTAATAGAATTAAAAGACCACCTACAGAATGGGAAAAAATATTTGGCAACTCTATGTCAGACCGACTCCTGATCTCAATAACCTATAATACTGCAAAACATCAATAAGAAAAACATAGATCATCCAATTAAGCAATGGGCAAAGGAGATGGACAGACATTTCTCTAAAGAGGAGATCCAGGTAGCCAAAAAACACATACAGACATTCTCATGCTCATTAGCTACTAAAGAAATTCAAATCAAAACTACAAGGTTGGCCATGATCCAAAAAATGCAAAACAACAAATGCTGGAGAGGCTGTGGGGAGACTGGAACTCTCCTACAGGATTGTAAAGTGGTGCAACCTTTTTGGAATGCAATCTGGTGCTTTCTTACAAAGCTGGATATAGATATACCATTTGACCCAGTAATTCCACTACTCAAAATATATCCTACAGAATCAAGCCATTCACTGACACATGCACACGAACGTTTATCACAGCACAGTCCACAATAGCAAAAAGATGGAATCAACCCAGATGCCCAGCAACAGAGGAATGGACAGGTAAACTATAGTACATATACTCAATGGAACATTATGCAATGATAAAGAACAATGATGATTTTAGGAAACTTCTCATAGCCTGGTTTCAATTGGAGGACACTGTGTTGAGTGAAAGTAGTCAGCAACAAAAGGACAAATATTGTATGAAATGCCTACAAGAACTTAAAAACAGACTCGTGCATAGAAGGTCTTTTTGATGGCTGCAAGGATGTGGAAGGAGGGAGGGTGAGGAGGTGGGAGGGTTTACATTAGATCGTTAACACAAATTTGGTTGGGTGAAATCTGTGACAGTACACACTAGAAAGAAGGTCAACATTAATTGGACTTCAACATAACATGATTACTGCTCCCATCTTAACCCAATATTGCAGGGACAGAGAAGCTGGGGTGAGGGGCCAGGGACCATGCTCTCTGGAGAAATCGAGGTCAATTGGCACAACTAGCATTTTGCTAAGAGAGCTCTCTGCACCCCACATTGGTGAGTGGCATCTGGGGTCTTAAAAGCTGCCGAGCTGCTATCTACAGGTACAGCAAATGGTCCCATCCCAGCAGGAACAGATGATCACCAAGCGCCAAATTGACATAGGGGAAAGAGAACCCAGAAGACAGAATGACCCATGTGAGTTGGTGACTACATCGACTTGTGACCGGAAGAACTGGATGGTGCCTGGCCACCACCAGGGATACCCATGATGGGGCTCACAAAGTTGAGTCCTACTGACAGTACAATAACAAAAAGGTGTACACCCTGAAATCTCTACTAAAAGACCACAATTGATGGTCCAGAAGCCTCAGATTTCCCCTGGGAGCAAGGCCCCTGGCCTTTATCCTGCCCCTGTCCATAAATCATAATGGAGGTCAACTCTTTGGACAGGAATGGATTGGAGTTTGCAACACAGAGGGACCATACTATGTGTGCATTTGATGGTTCTGTGCATCCATAGGATGTCGTCCTGCTAATCTCTTACTGGAAGAAAGGGAGTGGGTGGAGAGGAGGGGATAGGAGATTGTTGGGAGGATCAGACATGTATGGAGCAGAGAGGAAGAGGGTGCTGTCACCTGGCAGGGAGAGCAGTGTCAGCTACATATAGGTGGGGATGCAAATTTATATGGGAATGTATATTTTCATTCAATCATATGAAAAAAATGAAAATTACTAATTTTACTGTATTCATTTCATAACAGAAGTAACATACACATACAAAATATTTAACATGCAGATAAAAAGAATATAAAACATAGTCATGATTTCATTAAAGCTCATCAACATTACACATATTTGTAAATAGGCATAAGTATATACATACGAGGCCCAACAATTAAGTCTGTGAACTTAATTGTTCTAAGCACTACATACCTAACTGCTGAATATGGCTACGGTCACCTTCAAAGCACTCTCCTTGGAAAGCCATGCACTAACACCAGCACCTAGTCCACCCTTCAAAGCAATTTTGGAACTGTTTCTGGAATGGGTAGGGTGGCAAATTTGCGACTTTAATTGCATGGTTATGTGTGAAGGAGTTTTTAACCAGTAAACAAAAAGCTGTATTGGAACACCCTCCCTACTCACCTGATCTGGCTCCCCAGTGACTGTTTTCTTTATGTGAAGGTAAAGGAAATATTGAAAGACATTTTCATGAAATTCAGGACATCAAGGGTAATATGATGACAGTTCTGATGTCCACTGAAGTAAAAGAGTTCCAAAATTGTTTTGAAGTGTGGACTCGACACTGGCATTGGTGCAGAGCTTCCCAAGGGGGAGTACTTCAAAGGTGATTGTACTGATACTCAGTAATAACTAATGAGGTATGTAGAACTTTTTCTAGGATGAGGTCACAAACTTAATTGGTAGTCCTTGTATTTTACAGCATGTTTAATATAATTTAGTATATTTTTGTTACTTCATTTTCTTTGTAACATAGGGAGGTCATTTCAAAGCCCTAAATTTTGGTAAATATTAATTGGTAGTGATTTTATTTTGTATACCATCTTAGCAATACTTGAATGCAGAAATATCAATACCTATCCTGCCTTGGTCTCACGCAGGTGACAGAGATGTCACACTACATAATAAAATGAGAATAATACAAATTGAATCATTTGGATGCATATTCCATAATGTTTCATTATGTGGCCTTCTGGTCACTGATTTGACTTAATAAAACTTAGAATGCCTCATTAGTAAAGGAGAAATAACAGTTCTTTTGAATTATCACCTAAAAATATTTGCTCAGTCACCTTGATTCTTCAAACGGATTAGACATCAGACAGTCAAAAATTCTCTCTAATGAAAATCTAGAGTGCAGTTTTCTTAACATGCTGAATAAAAACAGATTTACAAGCTTTAGAAAGCTGATATAGACTGTAGCTTTAATGAAAATTGAAGGGCTCTAAGTAGAATTTTCTCCCCACGGGAGTCTATTGCATGTCTGTAATGAAGACGAAGCAAAGTCAAGATTTTCCATAGAATAAATCCTTGCATCACTGTTCCCTGTTATCCTCCAGTAACTCAGACATCTTTGACACTCCCACACATACCGCATGCCGTGCCTTTATTTTTGTCCTGTCTCTTTCATTCTTCCACTAAACATTTACTGAGTACTAAGAATACACCAAGCAGGTATCTAAGTACATAAGATACAGTAGAGAACAAGTTAAAAAGATTTCTGCCTTCATGGAGCTTGTAATTTGAGGTTTTGTAGGCATTGTAGGAAATAATAAAAACTTCAATCTATGGTACACTAGTAGGAATACATGTTACTTCAAAAAGAAAGCAGCAAAGAATATTTCTATTCTAGGGCAGGAGGGCATTAAAATAGTCAATCAAGTGGTCAGCAATTCTTGTTTGAGGCTGATTTGAAAGAAAAGTTTTACAGGAGGCAAGGAAGCCAGTTGCACCAGGTGGGGGCAGGGAGCCTTCTGGGCAGCAGGACGATGGGATGCTCTGAGTTGAGATGGAGTCTTGCATATTCAATGAACAGTAAGAAAACCAGTGTCGCTGAAGATGATAGCAGCACAGAGAATATCAGAGGAAATTGGGGTCAAGGGCAATCATTTGAGTCATAGGCTTATAGGAAACCTTGATGGCATAGTGGTTAAGTGCTAAGTCTACTCACCAAAAGGTTGGCAGTTCCTATCTACCAGGCACTCCTTTGAAACTCAATGGGGCAGTTCTATTCTGCCTTATAGGACCACTATGAGTTGGTATTGACTTGGTAGCAGTGGGTTTATAGTTTTATATGATTATTCTGGCTTTTACTCAAACAAAGGGGTGCCATGATCTGACTTAAAGTTTTTAAGTATTCAGTCTGGCTACTAGGTTGAGAATAAACTGTGGGAGAGGGCAAAGTAGAAAGCTAAAAGACTTATTAAGATGCTATATCAACAACCCAGGAACAAGAAGATGTTAATATAGACCATGGAATAGCAGTTTAGGTAGCAAGAAGTATCATATTTCCACATATATTTGATGGTAGAATGTTAAGATTTTTTAATAAACACGGTATAGGGCATGAGAAAAAGAAAAAAATCAAGGATGAGATCTAAGCTTTTGGTGCGAGCAACTGAAAAGACAACTTGTCTTTAACTGTTTTGAACAAGAGCAAAAAAGTAATAAATCTAGAGAAAGGTCAGAATTCTATTCTGTCCCTAAGTTTGATAAGTGAATGTTGTCAGGGCAGTTAGATATACAACTCTGGAGTTCAGGAGAAAGAACTGGTTTAATTTTCAGAATACGTCATTGTGGTTAAGTGCAGTTGAGTCAGTTCTAACTCATAGGGACCCTGTGAACAACAGAATGAAACACTGCCCAGTCCTGCGCCATACACACAGTTGTTTTTATGCTTAAGCCCATTGTTGCTGCCCCTGTGTCAAACCATCTCCTTAGGGGTCTTCCTCTTTTTCACTGACCCTCTACTTTACCAAGTGTGATGTTCTTCTCTAGGGATTGATCCCTCCTGACAACATACCCAAACTACATAAGATGCAGTCTTGCCGTGTTTGCTTCCAAGGAGCACTCTGGTTGCACCTCTTCCAAAACAGAATGGTTTGTTACCTTGGCAGTCCATGATATGTTCAATATTCTTCTCTAACACCACAATCTAAAGGTGTTAATTCTTCTGTCTTCTTTATTTATTGTCCAGTTTTCACATGCATATAATTTGATTGAAAATACCACAGCTTGGGTCAGGCACACCTTAGTATGCAAGGCTACATCTTTACTTTTCAACGTATTTCAGGATAGAGATGATATTTAAAGCAAGGGCATGAATGAGATCACAATAGCACGACTAGAGAGAGATGAGGTTCAAAACCAAACCTTGAACACCCAAGTATTAAAAGAGCATAGAGTTAAGGAGCTAACAGCCAAGGAGAATGAGGGCACGGTACAAGGAAATTAACAAAGGTGGGCTTCCAGAAGCCATGTATGGAAGATGAATCATGGAGGAATGAGACATAGACATGTGCACTGAGATCAGACAAGATACTACTAATAACTGACCATCCACTTAAGCAGCATGATAATTGTTTTGTGGTATTGGAAATAAAGGAGAAATGGGCATGAAAATCAAGTTGCAGCATATTTGAAAAGACAGAAATTAGACCCAAATTTTTAGACAATATAGACAAATCTTTCAAGATTACCAAAAAATATCTCTTTTGGTAGACAGAAGAAGAGACACAGGGCTATAGCTGGAGTTGAAAGAGAGGGTTTTAAATAAAGCAGAAATAAGAGACATGATGTGCTGATAGAAATGATCTACTGAAGAGTAAAAATTACGTGTGCTGTAGAAAAGAGAGACTTGCTAGAGCAATACTGTGATGTAAAGGGATAGAATTTTGTACACAAGTAGAGTTGGTGGCCCCAGAGTGGCTAAATCAATAGTAACAAAAGATATGGGAGAAGGTGCAGTTAATGAATAGATATGGGGTTAGCACTTAAGGACATTCTCATCTGATTACTCTCATTTTCTCTGAGAAACAGGAAACAAAGTTATCAGCTGAGAGTAAGGATGGGGGAGGAGATATGGGTTTGAGGTAAGGGGTGTAGCCTAAAAAAATTTCAAGTGTTGCCTCAAATGAAAACAAAAACACTATATTCCCATGTATACAAACAATAAAACCAAACCTACTGTCATCAAGTTGATTCTGCCTCTTCACCCTACAGAAATGGGTAGGACTGCCCCATGGAGTTTCCCAGGAGCACCTGAAGGATTTAAACTGCCAACCTGTGGCCTAGCAGCTATAGCACTTAACCGCGATGCCACCAGTGTTTCCATTCCCATATACAAGTTTACTTAAATGTGTAGGAATCAAGCACTTGTACCAAGAATATTGTGTTAATGAAAAATGATTTTATAGACCAATGGTTCTTAAAGTGTTGTTCAGGGACCAGTAGCCACAGCATCATGTGAAGTGAACTTATGAGAAATACAAATTCTTGGTCCCACAAAAGATCTTTGGAATCAGAAGCTCAGAGGGTGGGGTCCATTCATCTGTGTTTTGATAAGCCTTCCAGGTAACACTTAGTCATGCTGAAGTTTGAAAACCACTACATTAAACTAAGTCATAATGCACAAGTTTTGATATAAACAAAAAGGTATTGAGAAAAAGAGCATGAGACAGGGGATCCTGTAATTTAAAAAATCTACATCAACTACAAATTCTAAAAATTAC
Organism: Heterohyrax brucei; assembly: GCA_028571685.1. Taxonomy (NCBI): domain Eukaryota; kingdom Metazoa; phylum Chordata; class Mammalia; order Hyracoidea; family Procaviidae; genus Heterohyrax; species Heterohyrax brucei. The sequence continues at coordinate 100,267,029 of CM053142.1, read as the reverse complement.
CTGAAATACTATGATCAATCTTTATTTATGATACTAATGGTAAAATCTGGTAACTTCTATGACTGATATTTGTAACTTAATTAAACATAGGATTAAATGTTTTGTGTTTTCTGCATAAATATAATACAGATTCCAAAGCAAACTCATTGCTGCTGAATTCATTGTGATTCATCAGAATGACCCTGTAGGACAGGGCAGAGTTGGCCTGTGGTGTTTCCAAGAAGTAGTTGGTGAATTTGAATTGCCAACCTTTTGGTTAGCAGCTGAGTTGTTTTAGAAACTATTAATCATTATATAATAGTTTTTCCAGAATGAGAAATAACTTGAAATAAATTTTGTGGACTATAAAAACAACATATCTACCTTGAACATAAATTCTTGCCTTGTGTTTATCCTTTCCTCTAATGTTCTCAGCTTCACATTCGTATGTGCCTTCGTCTTCCAACTGTATATTGAAGATCTTGAGGACAGCCCCGGAAGTGCTGATCTCAGCAGTGCTTGGCATTGGTTCTAGGACCTTCCTCCATCGGATATCAGGAACAGGACTTTAAACAAAAGACACAAGTGCAAAGGGTCCACAAAATTTAAAAGGCAGTTACTTGTTTATGTTTTATTGCTAAATAGTTACATAACTTATTTCCTAAAATAGTATAAAAATTAAATTTCTATATATGTTAATGGAGTATGTAAATATACTTACTTTCCAAGAGCAAAGCACTCTAAAGTTACATTTTGGCCCATCAGTGCATATGTGTCCTTGAACTGAACTACAATATCAGCAGGATATGGCTTTGTTGTCCCTGATGTTAAGAGAAACGCAAATACTCATTAGTTCTTATTAAATAGACTAGTATTTTTATTTTTAAAGATTGTGATTTTTATAAGATTAGAACTGCTTTGGTATGAAAGGAATTTACTCCCAACGGGTACTAGAAAGTGTCCTATTTTGGTACAACAAACAGACTCGTTTGTTTCTATATATTATGTATATACACCCAAACCAAATCCACTGCCATCAAGACAATTCAGACTCATAGCAACACTATAAGACACAGAAGAAGTGCCCCAAAGAGTTTCTAAGGATCACCTGGTAGATCTGAACTACTGACCTTTTGGTTAGCTGCTGCAGCACTTAACCCCTATTCCACTAGGTTTTCTATTATGTCTATAGTGTGAAGTTAATTAAATATCTTTAGTCATGTTGGCTAATTCTACTTAACTAATCTGATCCAATTTATTAAAACAAGTCAACAAGTTTTTAGGGAGCATCGTATACACAGTAAACACTGTGCCAGGGGCTATATGAGACATAGGAATGAGAGAAAGAAGAAAGGAAATGACAGAAAAGATGAAGGAAAGGGGGTGAGAGGGTGAAAAAGAGGAAGTGAGCAAGAAAAGGTGTCAAAAAAAAGAAAATATGCCCATTAAGAGACATGAGGAAGAAACAAATAGGTATACAAGGACCTGCATTACAAGGCAAAACAAAATAAGAGGTCTGGGAGAACAGAAGCCAAGGAGAGTCACTGGCAGTGTGCAAGAGTTATGGAAACTTCAGGCAGAATGGTGTTTGAACTAGACTAGTTTAGGGTAGGGAAATAACATAGTGTGACAAAGCTCCAGAAGAGGATACAGAAAGAATAAAGGTCTAGGAGCCATGTATAGTTGAAGATGATTTGAAACCACAATCTGAAGGGCCTGAGGGTTTGAGGGTTTGAACTAGGACACAGTCATAGCACTAGGAAAAGAAGGGAAAGAACAGATACAAAGTGTATTTTAAAGACAGGATCAACAGGATAACCACTAATAGGAATGTTTCTCAAGGTGTAGACTAAAAACCCAATTCAGCATAATCACCCAGTATGCTCACTGAACCTGTAGTTCTTCCTGACTCTGATCCCAGTCCTGCTGAATCAGTATCTCTGGTTTCTGCATTTCTTTCAAACTGTCCTTGGTCCTTACATGATAAATTAGAACCACTGCATTAGCTGTCTTGAAGATCAAGGAAAAAGGGGAGTTGATTAAAAATGTTAGTCTGAGTTATTAGAAATATCTTCTTGTTAGATATGTTAGAGATGAAGAACAAAAGAGGAAGAGGTTTACAGGAGCAATAACAGGTGTGTTTTGAACATTTTGAAACTCACATAGTTCAGAGCCCTCTGTGTAACAAGATCCCCCCAAACAAACCTATTGCCATTGAGTCAATTCCAACTCATAGCAGCCCTATGGGACACAACAGAACCGCCCATATGGTTTCCAAGTGGAGCCTGATGGATTTGAACTGCTGATCTTTAGTTAACAGTTACAGCACTTAACCACTATACCACCAGGGTTTCTGCATAACAAGATAAGTAGATTAAAATCAAAAGAAGATAACTAGAATTAAGACCAAAATTAAAACACTAGGGAAAGTTTTGGAGATGTGAATTTAGAATCACTTGCACAGAGGTACTGTACAAACACGTACAAGGATGGAAACATACAAGAAAAGATTAAAGTAGAAGGATAATGGGTAGAAGCAGATGAGAGTTCTGTAGAACAGGGAAGGAATAAGGAAAATTAGAAGAAGGAAGATATCAAGACAGGCTGACAAGATTGATAGTGTCCAAGTTCAAACAGAATGAGGATTAAAAATCGTCCTTCAGATTTGGTAAATAGGAAGCTATTGTGTTTACTCAAGAATAGTTTGAATGGGATAGTAAACAATAAGCAGAGAAAAGAGGGTAGAGTTTGAATATTTAGATTAGAATGGAAATAAGTGACACAATGAAGTCCCTGAAGGACTCAAATTAGATGTGAACCAGAGCAACTGGTTGAGTTAGCTTGAGACAGAGGAGAAACATTTCTTTCACTGACAGAGGAAGTCAGAAAATAAATTTAAGATTTGAATTTCCTGTACATTTCTGTGGGGGCAAAGTGTAGACAGTGAAGGGATATTTTGCACAATGGATCCTTTTCACTCTGACATGGAGTCTAAGACAATCCGTCGACAGTGCAGAGGGCTAAAAATAGACAAAGTCAACACATAATTTGTAGAATACCAGGTATGTGGCTGCTGTCTTTAGGAGAGTAATAAACGTGGAATCTCATAGTAGTATGGCACTTTCCTACTATCATATAATATTTACAGGTACATGGAGGAGCTACACCTAAGTCCATCAGCTTTGAAGTCAGTATCTCCTCAGAAGTTGAACTCAATTATCTGTGCACAGAGGGCGGACTGTGATAAGACTACCATATTTTATACAAATAATGCAAGCACCATGTTTTTTCCTTAACTGCACAACCTCCTCAAGAATTATTTTCCTAGATGTGCTATGCATGGTTTTGTAGGCGTGTATAATTTGTGGAAAAAAAATACAGTAATGCAATGTAAACAAACGTATTGGGACCTGACTTTCTCGGGAAGGAATGCATTAAACGGGAAGTAGTTCAGTGGGAGCCTGCATAAAGGTCAACTACTATGCCAGTGGTCCTCTAACAAGGTATCACAGGAACAACATCCAGTGTAATGAAGGCCACTTATTTACTTACTTGCTTCATGTAAATACTGTTACCATGGAGTAAATTCTGACTCACAGTGACCCTATAGGGCAGGGCAGAACAGTCCTTAGGGTTTGCAAAGCTGTAGTGTTTACCAAGGCCAACTGCCACATCTTTCTCCTGCAAGCTGCTGGTGGGTTGGAACTGCTGACCTTTCAATTAGCGGCCAAGCACTTAACTGCTGTACCACCTAGACTCCTTTACATGTAAATAGTCTTTTAAAACACCAAAACAATCAAACCACCTTTCCCCTATAGTCTGCAGTTATTAGGGTTTGCTTTGACCCAGCCGTTTGTTCCTCTTTATAAACTTACTCAGAAATAGAAATGACCATGAATCAAGAAAGCACATATCAATGATTCTCATTCTAACCATTATACTGACAGTTGCCTAACGAATCAGTCCTCTGTGCATTTTTCTGAGCTAGAAACAACTGCCAGCTAGCCTTCTGCCAGATATTTCTTCTCATCGTACTAAGTGTACCATATGCAAACAACCTTACGAATACAGAGAGTATAAAATAATACACTTACGTTCAGGTAGTGGAATGAGTGGTATGAACTTGCTGAACACACTCTTTGTAATAGAAGGGCTGGATACAAAACATGAATAATTTCCTTTGTCAGATGCCTCCACATTCGCAATGTAGAGATTGCCATTGGTCTGTGACACAAATCTCCTTTTATCCATTGTGATAAACACAGGAAATTCATTTAGAAGCCAGCGGTAGCTAAGATCATCTAGAAGAAAATATTGTCTACTAAATATTCAGTGCTTCTCCAAAAGCAAAGTTTTTATTTTCTAATAACAAGCTACTACATAATCTAATCTAGGCTATTGGAGAACAAACGTTGGAAGTAGGCCATGATGAATTTTGTACAAATTTTCTAATAGTTATCATAGTTTTAGGGCATGTAACATTACGCTAAGCAGTTATATCTCTTTATTATTTTGTAGACTATTAATATTACTACTTACATTTCATTGATGTATGAAATAAGACACAGAAAGATTAAATGACTTGCTTAGAATTTCATGGTTCTGAAGTAGAATTAGAATTTTGAATCCAGGTCTTATAACTCTAGAACCCATGAACAATCTGCCCTACTATAATTTATAAACAAAATCAAGACAACTAACCACACTGTGACTTTTTCTTTTTCCTCTTTTTACTGATAATTTAAATTATTGACTTAGAAATGAGTCTACATAATCTGCTGTGGTTACACAAAAAGTGAAAACCGCAGAAACAGGGAAAAAGCGTGTTACTGGTTGCCTTAAATAGTAGGAAATATATCACATGGCAAGTCTTAACCACAGCAAATTCCTTTGGCTAAACACACAAGCTGGTTAGCTCAAAATTGTGTTTCCTCATTCATTCGGATCCGACTCGATGGCACTTGGCTGGCTGGCTTCACTCACTTCCTGATTTCTGCATAGCTTTCTATCCTTTATTCTTCCTCTTTGCTTTGAGAAAATACCCCAGTACTCATCTTGCTAATGCCAAAAGGCAAATATAGACAATGCATACTTCTGTGTCACAAAACGGTGACTCTGCTTTGAAACAATGACCTTACTGTCATGAAAATAAACAGTACCATAGCTGATGTGATAGCTGTCTTCTCTGTCTGATTAAGTTTCAGACTTAATATTGACATCAGCTAAACTCAGATCCAGTTCTTATAGGGACTCAGCAGTTTATCATTTGTTCATATTTTTCCTAGTCCCTAATCTCTGAAAAATAAAATGCATTTTCCACATAGCACTACTGAATGGATTATATAATAAATCACAACAAAATTATTTTTTGAAAAAGGTAAGTACAAGCACATGTGCAAGAAATTCTGTTTTGATCAATAGATGTCTGAGACACCTTTTCACTGCCCCCAGAAACAGCGGACCATATTACCAGGGACATTTGTTTTGTCAAATACAGTGTATTTGGCTAGTTTCATTATATTACTTTGTTATACTTCATTATATTATATTATACTTTATTATAATACATCATTTGTTTAACCTTGCTAAATAATGTACCTTTCTCCTTGAAATACATTTGAAATACCTTAGTATGCCCTAAAGAAATAATGTAGAAGCTTTTTAGGAGATCTGTGGTATGCTTTCTTTTTTAAATTACCCACAAAACAACAGAATTTACCTACCCTGACAGATCACTATTGCTTATGATTAGTGCTTTGATACAGTAAATTATACTTTAAAGCTGTTTTAAAATAAACTTACATCATATACTGTAAGAAAATAGATTCTCTACCACATTCTTGTCTGTTTTTGTGCTTTTCAAATCTTTTGAAATATTTTATGATCATATTCCATATGCCAGTAGTTATTTTTCTTAAGAGTACCATCACTTATTCATTTTAAAATCCACAAACATGTTTATTATTATATATTTTGTACCTTCTTAACAGGACCTGTCGTTCAAATTATGGACTTTTCCCCCTCTACTTTCCCTCACCATACACAAATGGAATAAATACTTTTTGAGAAGCGACAGTTCAAATCATGATGTTTATATTGACAGAAAATTAGGTAGAAATAAAGCATTATGTTCTCATTTGAGGGTCTAGGAGTTTAAGAAGTGTTACATACTCAAACTATTTGTTGTAAAAAGATAAAAAGGATAAACAGGCAAATGTACTTTCTTATGAAAATATAAACCCTGCAGTCTATCAATTTAATGAGTACATTCTACACTAGGCGTTAGATACTCAACTGTGCATCAAAGAGTGTTAAAACTGAATAAACACTTGTACTGAAATACACACTTGTGATTATTTCTGATAATAAGTGTGATAAGTAGAGTGGTTTCTTTTAAATGAAAATGTGGAACATCCAAATTCATACAAAAACAACGATTTTTGAAAAAGTAGACTTTTTCTTCTAAATCTTTTTCATATATGTAAATGAGAGAGACAATACTCCTATAATATGAATCTTCAGTGTAACCAATAAAGAGAACTATACAAAGGAAATAAGGAAAGCAACACCATTTATAATAGCCCTTAAAAAATAAAATATTTATGAATAAATCTAACAAGGGACTTGAGGAAACAATGTAAAGAAAATTAAGAAAACACTACTGCAAGAAACCAAAAGAGACCTACGTAAATGGTAAAACATACCGTTCTCAGGGATAGGTAGACTCAAAATTGTGATAATGTCAGTTCTACCCAAAGCAATCTACAAATACAATGCAGTCCTGATTCAAATATCAACAGCATTCTTTAACAGGACAGGAAAACTAATCTTTAACTAGATAAGAAAAGGAAACAGGCCCCAGATGAGTAAAACATTATTGAAAAAGAAGAATAAAGTAAGAAGCCTCACAATACTTGACCTCAGAACCTGCTATACAGCTACAGTATTCCAAACTACCTGGTATTGGCAAAATAGTACAACCACTTTGGAAAAATGATACAGAGTTTCCTTTAAAAGATGGAAATGAAAATACACTGTGATCTAGGAATCTCATTCCTAGAAACATATCCTAAAGAAATAAGAGCCGTCATACAAATAGACACGTTCACATCTATGTTCACAACAGCATTAAAAAGACGGAAACAACACATTAACACAGGAATGGATAAACAAATTATGGTACACACATATTGACAAATGGAACAGAGCTGAGAACTCAGAAGTAAAGCTTTGACAAAGGCTATAGGTCCATTAAATGGGGAAAAAGCAGTTTTTTTTACAAAATAAAAACTAAAACTCATTACTGTCAAGTTGATTCCAACTCATAGCAATTCTATAGGACAGAGTAGAACTGCCCCATCAAGTTTCCAAGGAGTGTCTGGAGGATTTGAACTGTCAGTGTTCTGGTTAGTAGCCATAGGGCTTAACAGCTACATTAGTAGGGAAGTGCTGCTGGCAAAACTGAATGTTCTTCTGTAAAACATCGAAGCATATTCCTTACACTATGCCCAAGTGATTAATTCAAAGGAGATCAAAGCCTTAATGTAAGACTACAAACTACAAAGACAAAGGAAGGAAAAGACAGGGTCAATACTAGGGACCCTAATACGTGGTATAAGAGGATTCAAACCATAATTAAAAACACACAAACACCAGAAGATAGATAAATGAGATCTTCTAAAAATTAAATACTTATGGTCATTGAAAGATTTTATCAAAAGTAAAAAGAGAATCTACAGACTTGGGGGTCGGGGTTGGGGTCGGGGAGGGAGCTACAACATGTCCAATAAGGGTCTAAGCTCTAAAATCTACAAAATATTGCAACATTGCAGTAACAAAAAGAAAAATCACCAGCTTTAAAATGAGCAAAGTGAACAGACACTTCACTATATTTAGGCTACTAAAGACACATGAGGAAATGCTCATGATCACTAGCCATGACAAAAATAATAATAATACACACAATGAGATACCATCTCTCCTTAGCAATACTGGCATGATTCAGTAAAAAAAAAAAAAAAAAAAAAAACAGACAACAAATGTTGGAGACACTGTAAGAAGATTGGAACTCTTCTGCACTCCTGCTGGGAATGCAAAATGATACAACCACTTTGGAATATGATATGATGCTTCCTTGAAAAGCTGGAAATAAAAAATACCAAGAATCAAACTCCTAGGAACATATCCTTGAGAAACAAAAGCCATCACATAAATAGATATGTTTATACCCACATTCACGGCAACATTATCCATAATAGCAAAAAGACGGAAACAACCTCAGTGCTCATTAATATAGGAATGGATAAACAAGTTCTGGCACATACACACAACTGAATGCTACACAACAATAAAAAACAAAGATGGATCTGCAAAACATCTCAAAACATAGATGAATCTGGAGGATATTATGCTGAGCCAAATAAGTCATCATGAAAGGAAAAATGCTGTGTATGAGACCACTATTTTGAAAATACAAGAAATGTTTCCACACAGAAAAAAAAACAATCTTTGATAGCTACAAGGAAGGGAAGGAGGGGAAAGGAAAAAATAGCAACAGGTAACTTTAGTAAGTGGTAAGGTAATATACAGTACTAGAGAAGTCGGCACAACTTGGCCAGTGCAAAGGTGTAAAAGCAGTAGAGATATTAATTAGAAAAAAAAATCTTCAGTGTAGTACACTGTACTCTACTTACTTTTATAATAATGGATCCAAAATATTAAATACAGTAAAATATTTTATTTATTTAAAAAATAGCTTCTTTTTTCATTTTCAAATATATTATTTAAGGCTCAACACAAGGTCTGTAATGTAGGTGGTACAGGAAATATTCTGAATTTGAATGAGAAAATAGAGATGTAGAGAGCTTAAGTGGCATGCCTACATTTATTTGATATAAAAAAGACAGAATTCCAGGTTACCAGACCATTCATGGGAGCAACAGATCTTGACAGCTCTATGACGTTACATGAATAGTCTTTAAGACAGTTGCAAAGACAGATTTGTTTGTCTCTTCAACCCAGTGAAGTTCTATACCACAAAGCACAAAGCCTGCATTAAGAACGTGGGGAGATTTGTGACAAGCAGTTGATAAGATAGTACATGCACATACACACCCTCACATACATAAAACCCACATCATATTTTTGAAGCATATGTTCATTTGCATATTTGAAGGTGGAATATCTAACGTCTGAAGAGATTATAAATCTACAGAAAGGACATCATGCTTGGTAAAGCAGAGGGTCAGAGAAAAACAGGAAGATCCTCACTGGGATGGATTGGTACAGGGACAGCAACAATAGGCTCAAACATAGCAATGACTGTAAAGACGGCCGAGGACCAGGCAGTGTTCCATGCCTTTGGATCTCGGTCACTGTCTGTTGGCATCTAACAACAACGGATAACATCAAGTGAAGGAGGGCTGTCTTGTCTATGCTGTCATTAACAGTGTTTCTTGGACTTATTTACCAGGCCAATGGAGACTTTTTTAATGTCAATTTATACATCTTTTTAGGAACAAAAAAGTAATGAACTATTTTAACTGCAGAGTTTCAACCTTCTATCCCTGTAGAGCAAACGAGAACCTTGCTTTGGCCCATGAAATTCTTCACTGAGCACAGTGGTTAAGATGCTATACAGACAGTCAAAGAAAGAGTTAGATAAAACTCAGAACCTGTTACTTAGACCCATCCCCCTTTCTATCTACAATAATTCCCTAAATGACAACATGCAGTCCCATGGCTTTTAAAACAATTTATGCAATGATGACTCACAAACTGATAAACTTAGACCTCACCCATGAACTCCAAATCCATACACAGAACTTCTAGCTCAACAGCTCCATTTGGTCATGTAATAGATACCTCACACTTGGTATATCCACACTGATTCTTTCAGCTTAAGGAACAGAGGCTCCATTCTTTCAGCAGCTCATGACAAAAATTTTGATACCATTCTCAACTCCTGTGTCTCTCATTTATCACGTAAAGTCTACCATCGGGTTCTCTTTGCTCTTCCTTCAAAATATATGACTCAGTTATCTACTTCTTCTCAGCTGGATTACCTCTATCCTGACACAACATATTCTGCCTCAATTATTGCAACACATCATAGATAATTCCCCTGCTTACTCTTTGCCCTATCCTCAATTATTTTACAAAACAGTAGCTACAGTCAACTTTCTATACCTTAAGCCAGGCCACATAACTCCTCCGCTGAAAGTCCTCTAATATAATTCTTACTCAAAGTAAAACCCAATGTAATTACAGTGACTAACATAGCTCTGTATCCTTCAGCCCTTGTACTTCTCTGATTTTGTTTCTTACTACCCTCTGATTCACTCTATTCCAGCCTCTCTCACTTTCTTAGTCTTGAACACTCCCAGTAGGCATTTCTAGTAACTCCTTCATCTGCCTTGCCTGCCCTTCCCTCAAACATCTGTATTGTTAGGGCCTTCATTTCCTTTATACCTTTATTCTAATATACCTTCTCAGCGATACCCTTTCTAAAAATCTATCCCCCTCCACATTTCCTCTTCCCATTCTCCACTTAAATTTCTTCCTCTTTAGCACTGATCTATCCACATCTAACATATTGCCTATTTTAATTACTCGTTTATTGTCTGACTCTCATTAGAGGTCTCTGCTGGGAAATACATATATATATATATATATATATAAAATATGTATAAAAACTCATTGATGCCAAGTTGATTCTGACTCATGAGGACCCTAAAAGACAGAGTAGAACTGCCTCATAGGGTTTCCAAAGAGTGTCTGGTAGATTTGAACTGCCAGTCTTTTTGTTAGCAGCCATAGCTCTTAACCACTACACCACCAGTGTTATGTTAACCAGATTAATGTATTCCACACAAAGTGACTTAGAACGTATATTTAATGTCAAATTTCTGAGATATATTAGAAATGCAAAACTACAAACCATATTTTCTTTCAATGGGAAAAGTAGTATTCACATATTATTTCAAAGAAATATTGGATAAATTAAAAATGTGGAAATACATTGAAGCTTTCATCTTCTGTATTAGCACTTTGGTGGCCAACACTTTAGCCATGTTAACTTACAGAAACATCTTCAAAGATAGAATCTTGTGATCAGTACTACTTACTATAATCTTTTTTACAAACTGGATGCTTATTCTTGCAGTTTGGTGTTCCTAAAAAGATTAATAATCTATGATATCTTTATCCTGTTTTAGTGTCTAATTAACAATTCACAATATATGGTAGATGTTAAAGTGTTACAAAATGACTGATGACTGACCATATGTCATTCCTTGATACTATTTTATTTCAGGAACAATTTCCAAAAGGGCTGTCATATTGTCCCACATGTAACTGAAGCTTTAATGAGGATATCATCCGACATATATAAAATTTATAAACTGAAACAGTAATAGAACTTTAGAATTAGAGCCAAGCGACTAAAGAGCCAAGCAAAGAAAAATCTGTAATACTAAAGAGTGATGTGTTACCAGGTTATGCAAATAATGAGACTCATTTGACTATAAATGTACCTCATTAAGAAAACAACAACTTTCCCATTATGTTTTATGCATGCTTCTAACCACACCAGAATTAAATGTACCTGGAAAGTGGTATGGAGGATCACAGAGAAGCACCATTCCTTTTCCTTCTTTAATTCTAACCTCAGGACGTTCCTCTGGTGGGAAAGGATCAAGATCTAATGATGAAAGAAAAAAGAAAATCAATAGAAAGAAAGATAGGCATTCGATTTTACCATTCAGGAACTAACTATTTATAGATATAAACTCACTGCCATCAAGTCAATTCTGATTCATAGTGACTCTGTAGGTCAGAGTAGAACTGCTCCATAGAGTTTCCAAGGAGATCCTGGCAGATCTGAACTGTGGACTTTTAGGTTTGCTGATGTAGCACTTAACTACTACGCTCCCCTGGGTTTCCATTTGTAGACATAGTAATTGTCAATTCATTTAACGAAGCTTCTGTGATCTCACATGCTGAGGTTTCCGTGTCCTACAGGCACCAGTGAATTCAAAGCCTGTGGATCTTTATAGCAGCCAACATGGTATTCTGGTAGCCCTGAAGCTTTCAAGTATTTTAAAGACTGTTGCTTTAGATTTAGGAGGAATCTCAGTAAGGTTGTCTGGAAATATAACAGACTCACACAAAACCAGGAATCTGTCAAAGAAAGTAACAATAGAAGAACAGACTCATTTGGAGAGCATAGTTCCCTTCTCAGCGGAAGACTTGGATTACAGGAAGAAGTAACGTAAAAGACAGGACCCTAGGTGCAGAACTTAAAAGTCACCAATTTCCTTTGCCTTTTCAAGTTCTGGGTTTTCCTCCCCTCATTCAACGTTGTACGTATTTGGATTCATATTTTGCATGACTTACTGATACTCTACTGCTAGGGATTCTTTATTTTTTAACCGATGTTCATTCTGTGTCAGTTCTGCCTTTCTTGTTCCTTATCGTGATCAGTTCTCAGATTGTACTGCCTAACTTCTACTTGTCTCTGTAGACTGTATACATGTGAAAAATCATCTAATAGTTATCTTCTTGCAGAGGCCCTTCAAACCTCCATTTACAGCCTGATGTTTCAGCTGAAAGCTAGACCCTCTCCTCAAATGCCTACCAGAAATTTTGCCTTTGGATTTAACCTAATGCCACCATAACTTCTACATGTGAAATAACCGTTTAAATCCCACCCATCCTTGACATTAGTTTTAATTCCTCACATTTCCTTTTTTAATGAGAGTAGAATGTTTCTGCCCTTAACTAAACTTTACTTGAAAAAATATCTAGTGGCCCTCTTTCCTCCAGTGTAATGCAATCTTTCAAGTATTTCTTCACAACACTAATCAATGCTGACTGCTCTAGCTCACTGTCTCACTCCCTCATGAGACCCACCATACAAGTCTTTTTAAATGTCACTTTCATTATATAATTCACTTCATGAAAGATTTTGATGCTAATCTCATAAAATCACATACTAGAAATCTTCTCCTGCTGCCCCTCCCCCAATGTACAGATTTCCTTCAGGACAACCTCTAACTTTTAGCTTTGCACAGCATTCCCCAAACTTCCTTACATTTTAGTTCAAAGCTTTCAGGAGTATATGACTTGTTCACTATCAACACACTGCAACCTGTTTATGCCAAGGGGTATGTCTCTTCAATAACTTATACAACCAGTGCTCTATTAGATCTGTTGGGATGTGGGGGCAAGGGAGTTCATTGTCACTGACAGAGGTAATGGAAGCATTTTAATAGACGAGAAAAACCCAAAACAGTAGAGAATAGCAAATTTATCATTCTATTGTATGTAGATTGTTGTCAGTAATTAAAACACGTTTAATTCTTACTTCACCTAAACACACAGACCTTTCATTTTAAAGTAACAATTACTTACATCCAAAGCTTAAGGTTGCTTCAATGCTTCTGACCATCCCATAGTTGTTTGATGCTAAACAGTAATATATTCCAGCATCTTTCAGCTTGTCGGGATTGTTAATGACAAGGTTTCCTCCCACCATACTGTACCGATCACTTGTCAGATCAATATCCCCATTATTCATTCTCCATCTATGAGAAAAAGTAATAACTGTCATCTCAAAGTTTATAAGGCCTGGAAACAGTGTGCTGAGCTATCACCACTCTAAAATAATATGGGTTCAGCTGTGCCTGAAGTCAGATGATGAAGTAGATGACTCTGGGTGGTATTTCTTCACACTCTGTAATTCCATGTGCCTGAGCTCTTAATTTATAATTGAGCTCAGGCACAGAAAGGTAAGTGCTCAACTTCATGACATATTTCCTGTTTTCTTCACAGTGTCTCACAAAAGACAAATATTTCCTTGGGCTTTGTCCTGTAAATTTCTTTCTTAGCTGTTATACATGAATTATAAATGATAACCATCTATGTGCTAGAAATACATATATCTAATATTAAAGCATCACTATAAGACAAATAAAATATTAAATGTCAATATATGCTACCAAATATCAAAGTAATTTTTTCAATAAAGCAAACATAAACAACCAGGATCCTGCATATGAAACAGCATATTCTGACCACTAGAGGACGATCACACAATTTGAAAACGATGCAAATCTTCGGGCTCTATTATTACGAAGTCACAAGTGTACTAGTGAAGCATGATTTTCCTCAGCCTAGAATTAGTTTTCACTTGTGCCTTTTAACATTATTCAAGGTTCATTCTTGATAAGGAATTTTCTTTTCCCATCACATATTTACACTACAACCTAGGTGAGACATGTGGCTGGTAACCTGACCACTAATTGACAGAAATTGCATAATAAATAAAGTAACTAGAAACAGACTCTAACTTTTCTAGTGAGATCAGAAGAATGCACGTAAGAGTAATTTCAGGATTTTATGATCATTCTAGATCAATGTTTATTACCTAAGACTTGAAGAATGGCCTGCATTTTAGTGACAGCTTTGCTCACAGCCTGGCATACATCTGATCAGGACATAATTTTGCAGAAAGAGAGTATCCTGCACTAAATAAAAATTACTGGGATGTTGTTATTTTTAATTTTTTATAGTATAGAAGATAATTTATGCTTCCTTTAGGAAGCACATAGAACTGTGTGGTTTGCACTTATCAATCCTACCAAAGTCCCAAAGAATAATCCCCTTCCCCAAATGATGGCCATACTGTCCCTCTTGAACTATCCAGTGTCAAGCTGCTCAGAACTCATCAAAGCAGTAGATTCCTCGCTGGGTGGCTCCAATTTCTGAGAATATTTTTTCTAATTTTTTTTATTGTATTTTCTTCAAATTTTTACTTCTTGCTTCAGCTTCCTCACCATGTACCTGATTCTGTCTTTGATGTCACAGGATGACTCAGTTTTGCTCTGCTTGGGTAAGTTCTTTGGTTTATTTTCAGGATCATACACCACCGTTACAGTCCACTTAATACTGCCTCAAGGACAGTTTTTATTGTAGTTCTTGTGACCTTGGGGGCCTGGACATGACAACGGAGGAGTCACAGCCACAAGCTTTGTAAGTGGAAAGTTAAGTTCCCTCTTGTGTCTCTCTGGATGTTGCCAACAATACCAAACTGTCACACAGTCTGCTACAATTGTAAAATTACCAGGTGAATGACAAATTACATGACTGAAGGTAGTGCAGCTTGCCCTAAAGATTAAGGGAATTTTAAACAATTCAAGTGTTCCTTTCCAAATGGAGAGCTGCATAATGAGATGAATGTTTTGGCTGTCCAAAAGCAGTCTGCCTTCATTACAGGATGAAATATCTATCTCTCTTCTTCAGGGCTGTATGTTAATGTGTATATAGTCAGGTTATAAATGCCCTGGGAACTTCAGCACTTGGGTAAATCTGGGGAAAGGCTCAGTGATGTATTCACTAAGAAAAGCTTTGCTTCCTAATGTGCCTGTAGGGGAAAAGAAACCCTGGTGGCCCAGAGATTTAAGAGCTAAGGTGTTAACCAAAAGGTTGGCAGTTTGAATTCATCAGAGGCTCACTGAAAATTCTATGGGACAGTTCTACTGTGTTCTGTAGGGTTGCTAAGAGTCAGAACCAACTTGTCAGCAATGGATTTTATACAGGGAAAGGATAGGGCAAGGAGCAGCATAGCTGTCCTTATTTCTAGAACATCATCTGAGAAGAATCACTTGTGTTTTATAGCTTCCACTCCAGCCTGGAGGACAATTTCTAAGGTTCCATGGATGACACTCTGAGTGTCCTAGAATAAGCATTAGTAACATAGATTTTGTGACTCTATCAAGTTATCTGATACGTAAATCCTTTGCTGTTGAGTTGATTCCAATTCATAGCAACTCTATAGGACAGAGTATAACTGCCCTAAAGCTTTAATTTTTACAGAAGGGTATTATCACTTCTTTCTCCCACAGAACAGCTAGTAGTTTGGAAATGCCAAGCTTTCAGTTAGCAGCTGTGTGTTTAATCATTGCATCACTAGGGCTCCTCATCTACAAACATACATACTGAACAAAACTTGTTTCTTTTGAAGTCAAGGACATGAATTTCTGACCTAAATCTGTAACTGACAAGCTCTTGAGAATACCAACTTGCTTATTTTAGGACTCAGTTTCCTTTCCTGTAAAATTACATGCTTGGCTACATCTCTGCAGCCCCTTTTAGCTGTATGAGCCCCTGGCCTACATCCATGATTGTGTGCATGGCCTCTGAAACCTATGGTTTCCACGTAGAAATAAGTTTATTCCATCAATTATTTTCAAAACAAAATTGTTATTCATAACTTATAAAAGATCTACTGACATTGTACTGTCATGCATGAAATTGAAACAATAAATCCAGTTTCAACGAGATAGTGATTCTGTATCCAAATTCTTACTTTGTTTTAAGAGATAATTTTGTAATTATAATGAGAAACAAGAGACAATTAGTAAATACCATCGATTGGAGCAGAAGGTAGTGGTGGAAATCTTGCCTGTGTTAACAACTTTTTATTACAGTGACATTTCCTTTTTCCATGCAGAAAACAAAAACTCTACTATTAAAATTAACCTTGTTGAGTGACAACTTTCAATTAGTTGATTAACATATGGAGCCTCAATTTTCTCATCCATCATTTTCTTTGTCTTCTTGGAACTATTTATGGGAATATTTAAATCCACTGGCATTTGGTTAATTTGTTAATCTTATTCTTCATATCAGAAACCCTGGTGGCGCAGTAGGTTAACTGCTATATCTGCTAACCAAAAGGTCAGCACTTCAGATCTGCTGGGTGCTACTTGGCAAATGTAGGGGGCAGTTCTACTCTTACCGATAGGGTCACTATGTGTCAGATCTGACTCGATGGCAGTGGGTTTGGTTTTGGTTTTGGTTTTGGTATTCTTCATACCAGACAAGAATGTTAATATTCTTTCCTAAACCATCAGAAGCAATAAAGTTCATTGTTTCCTTCTATAAAGTTATTTTTTACAGCATCAATATGGAATGTAGACAAACAGAAAAAGATATGTTTATGTAGATTGTCTCAGTGTAGAAACAAGAAATTTAGTGTTTTCTGGAATATGAACTCAGACTATTACAATAAAAGTGGTGCTTTCCTGACCTGTTACTGCAGGCAGGGGAGTGGGTGGAGGGGAGAGGATAGGAGATTGCTGGGAGGATAAGACATGTATGGAGCAGAGAGGAAGGGTGTGCTGTCACCTTTTTAAATACAGTTAATATACACATATATGTGTGTAAGTGAACAAATGTTCATTTTGTGCACTATCCATCACCCATAAATATGCATTATCCAGGCCAAAACATCCGACAATATTTTTTCCTCAAATCCCTGTGTTTAATTTGTACATGATTTTTATACAACTTTTGCATGCTTAATAATACTGATCTCTATTAGGTGACTTTTAAATGGATAATGTCAAATGTCACTGGCATTAACTGTGGCCGTTCATGAAACAGTGAAGGAACTATTTGCATATGCTCAAGAAAGTGGTTAAGTGCTACGGCTGCTAACCAAAAGTCAGCTGTTCACATCTATCAAGGGCTTTTTGGAAACTGTATGGTGCAGTTCCACCTTGTCCTATAAGGTTGCTTTTAGTTGACATGGACTTAATTAACGGCAACTAGTTTAGGACTTCTGTTTATTTGACCATTAGATAACTTTTTTAAAATTGTTTGCATGCCGGTACTTTTTCTTATGTCCATGGGCTTATATCTCGTCTCTTATCTGTCAGACTAGCGTCATACTTGTTGATTTGTGCTCTTTATTTAGGCACTCCAGTCCGAAAAGAGTGGGGAGGTACGTTACTTGTAAAGTGGGAAAGGGCTGGCTCGTGCTCTGCAGTTCAGCGAAACTTTTCCTTCCGGTGATTCCTCTGGATACACAGTATTGATGGGTTGCTCTTCAAAAATTGGTCCAAATCCTTTGTCTTCTTCAGAAACTACAAGATAAAATAAAATTATTTTACACTATGCTGTTTTATAAGTTAGATGACTTGGATAAATTGGAAAAAAAAAGTCCGAAAAACAAAACGCCACTTTTCATTAAAAACATAGGTGTTTTCCTCCATAACTCTAAAGAAAACTTTCAGAGTCTTCATTTAAAATTCTATGCTCATTTGCCATCATTGTCCCCAAAAGCGCCCTGTGTTTCAGTCATGCTTAACTAAATGCAGCTCCCCGAAGAAGCGATGCTGCTGTGCATCTGATATTTTGCAATTGGTATGCATGCCTTTATCTAAAACCAACATCCCGCTTTTCTCCAACTACCAAAATTTCTATGGTCCTTTATGACCTTGTCATGTAGTTACTGTCTTCAGAAAGTCATCTATGGCCCCTCCTCGCTGTAGGTAGCCCTCTTTTTATACAGAGTACGGTACTTAACATATCTAATGTGATGACGACTATAACTTTCTCTTCAACTACGTTGAAAACGGTTGGTGTTAGGCTGCCACGGACACTGTTCTCTAGCTACCTCTCCATAGTTAAAAAACAAGCAAGGTGCTTAATAAATAGAAAAATGAGTTTCTAGATGTTATGAAAAAATTAGTTCCTTTCTTGGATTAGCTGCAATTTAGTGTCTGTTAAACCTGTGATTTGCGCTGGTACTCAGAAATATTTAGAATAATCAATAAACAAATTACATGGATATGAGATCTATAATGTATTAAGTTGTGTTCCCCCCAACTATCTGTCATCTTGGCTAGGTTACGATTCCCAGCTGTACTGTCCAAGGTCTGACAATTATACTAGCATCAGGTAACCAAGACAGTATCTGACTAACTGGTTTCAAATCTGCCGGAAAGATCTACCCACATTAGGAAGACATTGTCCCCAACAGTCTATCCTCTCTGAAAGGCAAGAGTAACATTTCATGTTAGGATGAGATGGGAATCATTTACATGTCATCAAGGTAGCCACATTTATAGAACCAGGTAGAAACTATATGTTCCAAATGAATCAAAAATTATCCATGTGGCTAGAAAGAGCGGAACATTCTTACATGGGGTCATTGGAATGAGCCTCCTACAACAAAATCGTAGGCTACTCTACCAAATTTTTATTTTATTTCATTTTTATTGTAATTTAGATCAACATTTACAGAGTAAATGGGTTTTTAATTAAGCAATACATATATTGTTTCATGACATTTGTTACCAATCCCATGGTATGCCAACACTCTTCCCTTTGTGACCTTGGGTTCCTCATTACCAGCTTCACTGTCCCTTTCTGCCTTCTCTTCCTTCATTCTGGGCTGGTGGGAGCATTTAGTCTTGTTTTCTTTTATGGGCCCTCTAATATTTGACTAAAAGGTAAAACTCAGGAGTGACTTCATCACTGAGCTAAAAGGATGTTGAGGACCATACTCTCACAGTATCTCAAGTCTGTTAGACAACTAAATCTGATTTTTTCATTGTGCACGTGCATCAGAACTTTGTTCTAACTTTTTACCCAGCTCTGTTCAAGACCCCTCTTTTAAATCTCTGTCATAGAAGTTGGTGGTGGTAGTCAGGCACCATCTAGTTGTGTTGGACTCAGTCTGGTGATGGCTGTGGTAGCTGTGGTCCATTAGTCCTTCGGACTAAGCTTTCCCTTGTGTCTTTGATTTACTTCATTCTCCCTTGTTCCAGACGCATTTGAGACAATGGAGTATGCTAGTTGGCCTTTACAAGCTTTTAAGACTGGGGACGTTACTCAACAGAGTAGAATGTAAAATGTTTTATTTATAAACTATACTACGCCAATTGAGCTAGACGTTCCCCAAGACCATGATCCCCACAGCCCTCAACCCAGAAATTCAGTCCCTCAGCCCAGCAATTCAGTCCGTCAGGGAGTTTAGATGTGTCTATAGAGCATCAATGACCTACCTCAGGACAAGCTGTATGGCTTTCCTAGTAATGGGTGCTATCTTCCTCTTCGTCAGAGTTACCACTTATGTATTATCTGTTTAGCTTTTTTCATCCCCAACCCTCTTCTCCCTTATAAGTCTCCAGATTATTTTTAAGGGAAATTTTAAAGCAAATGACATGCAGACATTTTGTCTGCTTTATCAACCTTGAAGATGAAAGCTTTCCCATGGCTTACTATTACGTCATTTAAATTTTGCCACAGGTTAGCAAATATATAGAAACCAAAGATTATTAGTTGTACCCAGGATAGGAGGAAGGGGAAAGGAGATTTTGCTTAGGGGACATTGAGCCTTATGTTAATGGTGCTACAATAATTTGTAAAAAGGCTAGTGAGAATAGTTGCACTACTTGAAGAATGTAATCAATGTTACTGAATTTTGCATGCATAAATTATTGAGTTTGGTTAGGTATTTTCACTACAATTTTTTAAAAAGAAATCTTGTTAGTATTTAGCAGTGCTTGTTTGGAAAAAGTACTCCATCCAAGCTGCAGCGTCCTTGTTTGTAACAATAGGGACAATAATAGGATTTGTCATATAGGATTATTGGGAGAGCATTTCTATGATGACACATGTAACACACTTAGTATTGTTCCTGACACATAGTCAGCAATCAATGCTGATTTTGCCAGTATTTTTGTGAGTTTGCAAATTCTTTGAAAATTTACATTTTTCTTATATATCAACTTCTAGACTAATTGCCAAGCCAGGTGCTGTCAAGTCAGATCTGACTCATGGCTAATTAGGAAGCTCATAAAACCCAGACACCAAGTTGCACTTATTCTTTTAGATCCAGTGCTATTAGTATTATATTGTTTTGGGTACACAATATGTATTTGTTATAGAAATATATGATTATTGGAATCCATAAGTTGTTTCCTCAGTATGAAACATTAATTTCTCCAAATTTACCCCAAGTCTTTCAAAGGTAGATGCTTATTTTCTTTTAGTTTGCTGAAATTGTCACCAAAATTTACAGACCTCAGCCATATTCTGGAATCTCAGGGTTCCATAGGAAAGTGATTTCAGGTAGCAGATAAAGAGAACTTAGATTTAGCTCAAGCAAGTTTTCTAGCTGTTATTTTGTGCAAATCATTTGTTCCCTGTAAACACAAGCATTATGGGTTGAATTATATGCCACAAAGGTATGTGCTATAAATCCTAACCTCTATGCCTATGGATGGAAACCCTGGTGGCGTAGTGATTAAGTGCTATGACTGCTAACCAAAAGGTCTACAGTTCAAATCCACCATATGTTCCTTGGAAACTCTGTGGGCCAATTGTACTCTGACCTATATGTAGGATTGCTGTTGTCCCTGTACTGTACCTATGCCTCCAGTTACAACAGAATTTGAAAATGAATTGTCTTTGCTATGTCAGTGAGGCAAGATTAGAGGAAAGTGTACTTTGAGTTAAGATACAATAGAAATTAAATCAACAAACCAGCAAGCGGATAGACAGATGACATGCCACATGAAGACTGTCAATGAATGAAGGAACAAAGACTTTCCTGCACAGCTGACAGAATAAAAAAAAGCCTTCCCCTAGAGCTGGTGCCCTTAATTTGAACTAGCGTCCAGATCTGTGTGAAAACAAACTTCTGTTTGTTAAAGCCAGCCACTTGTGGTATTTCTGTTTCAGAAGCACTAGACAGCCAGGACAACTGGCTTATTCATTTTAAAAAAGGAAGAAATAGGAGTGTGTGTCCTAAGGTCCTCTTGGACCTACTGTACGCCAAAGATCATACATGTGAGCTGCTCACAGAAGTTCTCTGCTACTGATTTTGAAAGTCCTGTTCTAAGCTGTCTCTAGTTACATACTGAGGATATGAAAACAAGAGATACAAATAATGTATTCTGCTTTGCTTCCAATACTTTTCTTTATAATGCCCAGTACTTGCTGACCTTTCACAGTGTAACAATGCACCTAGAAAAAAATGAAGAATGAATTATAGACTTTCATTTTGCATATAGGGTCTGCATTTTCCAGTCTCTGGGAAAAGAAAAGAAAAAAAAAGACCTTGTGGTAATTTGCGATAAATGCCATATGCTATTTTTCTTTCAGCTTGGACAACCTCATAAGATCTTCCTTGAGTCTTTCCCAAAGCACAGCTTTTTTGACTGGAACAACTTAGTAAACCTGCCAAACTAGAGATTCAGCCACTCTTTCCAATGTCACATAAAAATTCTTAAACAGACAAGTTCTAGACAGATTAAGAAAAGTATATTTTTATTAATATATTTAGATTCTCTTCTTGAAGATGATTTGAATTCACACCTTACCCACTATTTAATATTTTTTAGTATAAAATGTTTGAAACATTTTTAAAAACACAGATTAAATATTCAGAAAAAATCGTATCTTATAATTACTTTATGTTTACATAGAAAGCCTGATGATAATGTTTTTATTATTATTGATGGAAAACATCCTCAGATTTAAGGATAAAAGCATATTTGATGTAATTATGCATATAACTTCATAAGCCACTGATATCTGATGGATTGGATCATGATTATTTATTTCCTCTGTCAATGTAGGGAAAGAATTTCATACAGCTGTGTCAGGAGCTATGGTTTGATAAACTGCTTGATTCTAATCTTGTGTATAGTGATAATGTTTAGATACAACACCAAACACATAATCCATGAAAGAAAAAAAATGATGCTAGACTTTATTAAAATCAAAAACTTATGCTTTGCCAAAAAAAAAAAAAAAAAAAAAACACTGTGAAGAATCTTAGGTCTTTGGAGTTAGGGGCTGTCATGGATTGAATTGTGTCCCCCCCAAAATATGTGTAGTAATTTGGCTGTTCCAGGATTCCCTGTATTCTGTGATTACCCTGCATTTTGTGTTTTCTGATGCTGTAAATCCTATTTCTGTCTGTGGCTAATAGACAGGATGATTATGTTAAAATAAGATTAGGATGGGACTGCCACACCCTTGTTAGTAGAGTTTCCCTGGAGTGTGACTTGCACCACCTTTTATCCTTTCATCCTGTGGAAGATACAAAGAGAGGGAATGGGGAACCTCACACAATCAAGAAAGCAGCGCTGGGAGAAGAGCATCCTTGGGACCTGAGATTCCTGCACCAAGATGCTCCCATACCAAAGACTGACACACACAGACTTTCCTCTAGAGCTGTCAGAGGAAAGTTCTTCCCCTGGAGTGGACACCCTGAATTTGGAAGTGTAATCTGCTGGACTGGGTAAGAATAAGCTTTTCTTTGCTAAAGCCTTCAACTTTGTGATATTTCTGTTAGACGAGCACTAGCTGACTAAAACAGGGCTCACTGTGGAGCTCTCTCCAACCTGCAGTCCACTGTTGCTGTAACTGTTACTAGGTGACACTGAGTTGGTTCCTACTCGTGGCAACCCTGCATACAACAGAACAAAACACTGCTGAGTCCTGAGTGACCTTCACAATTGTTGTTATGCTTGAGCCCACTGTTGCAGCTACAGTGTCAGTCTCTCTTATTGAAGGTCTTCTTGTCTTTCAGTGACTCTGCTCTTTACCAAATCTGAAGTCTTTCTCCAGGTACTGACCCCTCCTGACAACATGTTCAAAGCATGTGAGATGCAGTATCGCTAGCTTTGCTTCTAAGGAACATCATGGCTGCACTTCTTCCCACATAGATTTGACCATTCTTTCATCAGTCCATGGTATGGTCAACATTCTTCACCAATGCCATAATTCAAAGGTGTCAGTTCTTTGGTTTTCCTTATTTGTCATCCAGCTTTCATATTCGGATGAGGTGACTGAAAACACCAAAGCTTAGGTCAGGCACACTGTAGTCTTCAAAGTGACATCTTTGCTTTTCAACACTTTAGAAGCCTTTTGCAACACCAGTGTAATATACCCTTTGATTTCTTGACGGCTACTTTCATGGGTATTGAATGAGAATGCAAATAAAATGACATTCTTGACAACTGCACTTTTCTCTATCAAGATGTTGTGCATCAGTCCAGCTGTGAGGATTTTTGTCTTCTTTAGGTTGAGGTATAATCCATACTGAAGGTTGTGGTCTTTGGCCTTCATCAGTAGATACTTCAAGTCCGCTTCATTATCAGCAAGCAAGGTTGTGTCATATGTGTATGACAGGTTGTTAGTGAGTCTTCCTCAAATCCTGATGTCCCATTCTTCCTCACATAATCTGCTATTTAGTCAGCATACAGACTAAGTAAAAAGACACAACCCTGATGGACACCTACACTAACTAACTACGCAGTATTCCCTTGTTCAGTTTGAAGGACTGCTTCTTGATTTATGTATAGCTCCCTAATGAGCACAATTAAGCATTCCAGAATTCCCTTTCTTTATAATGTTGTCTACAATTTGTTATGATCCACACAGTTGAATGGCTTTGTATAGTCAATGAAACACAAGTAAACATCTTTTTTGTATTCAAGAGTAAGGACGTCACCTTGAATACTAAAACGTGCCTGATCCAAGCCATAGTATCTTGAATCACATCATATGCATGCAAAAGCTGGACCATGAACAAAGAAGAAAGAAGAAGAATTGACGCCTTCGAATTGTGGTGTTAGAGAAGAATGTTGAATGTATGATGGACCACTAAAAAAACAAACAGATCCCTTCTGGAAGAAGTACATCCAGAGTCCTCCTTGGAAGCAAAGATGGCCAGACTGTGTCTTACATACTTTGGACATGTTGTCAGGAAAGATCAGTTCCTGAAGAAGGACATCCTGCTTGGTAGAGGGGAAGGTCAGCAAAAAAGAGGAAGACCATCAATGAGATGGATCGACACAGTAGCTGCAACAACGGGCTTAAGCATAAAAACAACTGTGGACATGACACAAGACAGGGCAGTGTTTCCTTCTGTTGTTCATAGGGTCCCTGTGAGTAGGAACCAACTCGATGGCACCTAACAACAACAACAAACATGTTTTCAGTATTTTCTGCTTTCAGTCAAGATCCGTCTGCCATCAGTAGTGATATCCCTCTTTCCATATCCTCTTCTGAATCTGGTTTGAATTTCTGGCAGTTCCTTGTCAGTGTACTGCTACAGCTGCTTTAAATGATCTTCAGCAAAATTTTAATTGTCTCTGATATTAACGGTCTTGTTCCTTAATCTTCACATGCAGTGGCATCATCTTTCTAGGGAATAGGCATAAATATGAATATCTTTCAATTAAATGTCCAGGTAGCTGTCTTTCAAATTTCATGGCATAGACTAGTGAGCTCTTCCCACACTACATGCATTTGCTGAAACATCTCACTTGGTATTCCGTCAGTTCCTGAAGCCTTGCTTTTTGTCAATGTCTTCAACGCAGCTTGGCTTCTTCCTTTGATACCATTGGTTCCTGATTACATGCTACCTCCTGAAATGGCTTAATATCAATTAATTCCTTTTGGTGTAGTGTCTCTGTGTATCCTTCCTTCTTCTTTTGATGCTTCCTGAGTTGTTTAATACACATATAGAATTCTTCAGTTTTGCAACTTGAGGTTTAAACTTTATCTTCAGTTCTTTCAGTTTGAGAAATGTTTGTTGCATTCTTCCCATTTGGTTTTCTAACTCCAAGTCTAGGCATATATGTTTATAATACTTTATCTTTTCAACCCACCTTTTGAAATTTTCTGTGTAGTGCTTTACTTCATCATTTCTTCCTTGCACTTTGGCAACTTGATGTTCAAGATCAATTTTCAGGGTCTCTTCTGACACACAACTCTTTTTGTTTTTTCCTTTCCTCTCTTTGTAATGACATCCTTCTGTCTTCCTATGTGATGTCCTTGATGTCATTGCACAACTCAACACCTCTTTAGCCATTAGTGTTCAATGAATCAAATCTATTCTTGAAACAATTTCTAAATTCAAATGGGATACCCTGAAGTTTGTACTCTGGCTCTGATAGACTTGTTTTCATTTTCTTCAAGTTCAGTTTCAAATTGCATGTGAGCATTCCTATTTAAGTTGCCACTTTTGGTGTAGGAGACCATATGATTATCTAATTCAAAATGGCCAATATAAGATCATTTCTACTCACTAACATTGAGGATATGGATGTTTATGCATTCCATTTCATTCCAAGATTCACACATCATACATTCCAGGTTCTGATTATTAGTGGATGTTTGCATTTGCTACTTCTTATCTTGAGTCGTGACACATCAACAAATGAAGGTCCTGAAAGCTTGGCTCCATCCACATCATTAAGCTTGACTCTACTTTGAGAAGGCAGCTCTTCCCCGGTTGTCTTTTGAGTGCCTTCCAACCTGGTGGACTCATTTTCTGGTACCATAGCAGACCGTGTTCTGCTGCTATTCATATGGCTTTCATTGGCGGATTTTTTTCAGAAGTAAACTACCATGCTCTTTTTTCTAGTTTTCCTTCATCTGGAAGCTCAGCTCGAACCTGTCTGCCGTGGGTGACCCTGCTCATATTTAAATACCACTGTTACAGCTCCCAGCATCACAGTGGCATGCAAACTCCTACTGTCAACTGACAGATGTGTGGGGTACATTCCACTAACAGTAACAAATGGGAGAGTCTTTCAACTAACTAAAAGCTTTGGTAGTGCTGTGGTTAAGCACTCAGATGGTAACCAAAAGCTCAGTGGTTTGAACCCACCAGCCACAGGGTGAGAGAAAGATGTGCCAGTCTGCATTCATAAAGACTTACAGCCTTGGAAATCCTATGGAGCAATTCTATTCTGTGATATATGTTGTTATGAGACAGAATCAACTCCATGGTAATAGATTCGGTTTTTAGGATGTGGGTTTCATTCAACTAAGGAGATGTCTGTCTCATTTAAGAATAGGGAATAGTATATGATAACATATGACTTCATAAAATTTGAACTTATGTCAACAGGCACAGTGTTGCATTACATCAAGAACTCTGGGGGCATCAGTATATTTCCAGTGACGAAATAGACAATCATGGTATGGTTAGCATTTTTTTAAACAGTGCCCTCTGGCAATACCAATGTGGTTATAATCCCAAATTCTCAAGTTAAATAGCTTTCTTGAAAAGCTTTTCTCACTGAAGGTGAGTTATGTTCATCCATAATTGCCTTATTATAAGTACTCCATGGTACCTTCAAATATATCAAAGACAGATTCACACCAAACATATATCTATTAGAGATTATTTGGTAAATTTGCATGTTTTATTAAAAGCTAGTCTTAAATAGTTGCTTCGATAGTACATGCTTTGATTTTAAGGTACGTATTTGAAATAAATTTTGTCAGCTTTTAAAAAAAACACTGAGGATACATTTTTAAGTAGTTTCTGCATATTGATCATACATATGGAAAAAAGAAGTTTTTCTCTTTTCCATGAAAGGTGCCAGCAGTCAAAAATATCCATTGTAAAGAATGCCATATATTAATAATTATGAGAATATATCTATTGATATATGTAAAGCCAGCCAAGCCGAGTGCCATTGAGTTGGATACGATTCATGGCAACTCTGGGGACCAGGGTAGAACTGACCCCCAGAGTATTCAAGGAGTGCCTGGTGGATTTGAACTGCCGACCTTGTGGTTAGCAGTGGTAGCATTTAACCCACTACACTACCAGGGTTTCAACACTTATCACATAAATTGGGTAAAAGTTTATAGGCCAAACTGGGTAATATTAGTACCCTAACTATTTTTCTTCTCAGTGAGAAGTACTTTTCACAAAATGTGTACGTGTGTGTCCTAGTGTTCTGCTATTGCTTGCTCTTTACAGGAACAGCCAATGAAACATTTAAGGATAAAAAGTATGAATCTAATTATCAACAAAATATTGAGATTATATTTCATGTTGAAAAAATACTCTATTGAAAACATTTCCCAAGAACTGAACATACTTCACATCATGTTAGAGGTTTGGTCAAGCATTATTTCGTAAATATGTATTTCTTGCTTTTCTAGAATTTTTAGGGCTGAATACAATAATGTATTCAGTTAAATGGTTTTTCATTTACCCTATGCATTTTATTTTGTGAATGCATTTGGAACTTTGGGAAATAATCTGGTGAAGCCCATGGGTGGTACAAATTATTAACTGCTCAACTACAAGATGAAAGGTTGGAATTTCAAATCCACCCAGAGGCACCTCAGAAGTACGACCTGGTGATCTGCTTCCAAAAGGTCACGCAGCATTGAAAACTCTATGGAACAGTTATGTTCTGCACACAGGGGTTTGTCATGAGTCAGAGTGGGTAACAGCAACAAGCGACAATCAAAAATACATTACTCCTTAAAGGGATTTGCAATGCAGTGCCATGCTTGGTGTAAACTTCTGACTGTCAATTTTGTAACCTCCTGAAAGATGGCACCTGAGTTTATCACCCTGTTAACTCAACTGGGGCATTCACACGCAGGACTCAGGGAAAAGAAGGACTCAGACAGGGCTCAGAACAGGGCTCACTGACCCTGATCTGCTCAGACTACAGAACATACAGACATCTTTACTTTCTAAAATAGCTATGAAAAGAATTAGATGACAAATTTTGATCGATGCTCTGCAAGTCTTACAAGGTAAAAAGGCAAAAGAAAGAAGAAACAGGTACTGTATTTAAAATATAAAGATCATTTTTAAATACACCCTTTTCCTTACTTGAGAGAATCTTTCAAAAAGAAACTTTTGAAGTACAGAATTATAGATGACTTCTCAAACTAAAGATTTAACATTTTGCATCAGTCTTTCCTTTGATCTGCTGCTATTGCAAATTAATTTACTTTCTACCATAAAATGACTATCACAAGTATATTGCAGTTTACTCCTTAAATTCACTTGAGATTAATAAGAAACAAATTATCTGTGAATATTTACAGTCAAATTTACAGATGTAAGTGACAAACGCTGCTGCTATTTTCAGTTTCAAAGTTAATGCAACCAGTCAGTTGTATTATCTAAAACGGGATTATTTCAAGTCTCACTCTGTGGAGAAGTTCACTGTAATCTTGCTATCATATTTTATTTCTGGAAACTGAAAGTATAATTAGTATTTGTACATGAGAGTTATTCTTTATTCATTTTACATCCATTTTGGAGCAAATTATGTTTCTTTTGCATAATAAAAGCATCTCAATTAGTTTGTTATTAAACATAATTTTATACAACAGTGAGTAAGAGCTCTGCTGCTAACCGAAAGTTGGCAGATTGAATCCACCAGTTGCTCTTTGGAAACCCCATGCGGCAGCTCTACTCTGACCTACAGAATCACTATAAGTTGGAATCAACTACATGGCAGTGGATTTGATTTTTCACAGCATTGTAAGAAAAGCCTCAGGAAAATTTAAGGAAAAGCAACAGAAACAAAACTTGAAGAGCATAGAACATGAAATACGAAATACTGGATGAAGAGCAGTGCAAGCACCCTTGGTATCCAGTAAACTCTAAATGATGCAATGAGGTGATATTTCAACTGTCTGAAAGCATACTTCTTCTAGGCTTTCTCATCTCTTATTTTCATGGCCAAATAGTTCACCACTGATAATACAGCAAGGATGTTTAGGCGTTGGGCTTTGAATACTGAAATGCCTCAATCTTTTACGGTCTTGGGTAATATGAAACATTACAGTAACTTACCATAACTAAAGTATGAACTAAGGAGTTGGTCCCCCAAATATGCAGAAGTCTAGTTATTAAACTGAAGGATAAGGTTAGCAAAAGGTTCCAAACACTGTTGCTGTCAAGTCAATTCTGGCTCGTAGTGACCTTGCAGGGC
Source organism: Heterohyrax brucei (assembly GCA_028571685.1). Classification (NCBI taxonomy): domain Eukaryota; kingdom Metazoa; phylum Chordata; class Mammalia; order Hyracoidea; family Procaviidae; genus Heterohyrax; species Heterohyrax brucei. The sequence goes on along the minus strand of CM053142.1, from coordinate 100,237,471 downwards.
AGAGTACAACTGCTCCACAGGGTGTTCAAGGTTGTAACCTCTACAGAATCTCTTGTAGAGCACATAGTGCATTTGTTCAACTGCTGATTTAAAGTTAGCAGCCAAGTGCTTAACCACTATACTACCAAAGCTCCTAGCAGACAGGCTGTTGCTGTTGTTAGGTGCCATTGAGTTGAGTCTGACTCATAGTGACCCTATGAACAACAGAATGAAACACTGCCTGGTCTTGCACCATGTCCACAGTCGTTTCTATGCTTAAGCCCTTGTTGCAGCCAGTGTGTTAATACATCTCATCAAGAGTCTTCCTCTTTTTTGCTGACCCACTGCTCCAAGCATGATATCCTTCTCCATAGACTGATCTTTCCTGACAACATGTCCAAATTATGTAAGACACAGTCTGGCCATCTTTGCTTCCAAGGAACACAGTGGTTGTACTTCTTCCAGAAGAGATCTGTTTGTTCTTTTGGTGGTCCATGGCACATTCAACATTCTTGTCCAACATCACAATTCAAAGGCATCAGTTATTCTTCTGTATTCTTTGTTCACTATCCAGATTTTGCATGCACGTGATGAGATTGAGAATACCATGACTTGGGTTAGGCACACCTTAGTCTTCAAGGTGACATCTTTACTTTTCAATACTTAAAAGAGGTCCTTAGTAGCAGAAAGGTTAAGTGGACTAAATTGTCCTCTTCTTGGCTTCACTGCCCAAGGAGAGTCCATCCTGTCCTTTGAAAATAACCACTTCCTTGACCTGTGATTCAGCCCCGTGACCTCCAGACACTATGCTAACGCGTAACTGGCTGGGTGTCTTCCCACATGTGCTGTGTATCTGCTCTAAGCTGGTGGGCCTACTTCTGGGATCCAGCTCATCTCAGCCTACTTCAGATCTAGTTCAAATAATAGTGACCATAGTACAAAATAGCAAAAGTCATTGTTACTGAATGATATAAAGTCTGTCGAAACCCATTGAAACCCATTGCTGTTTAGTCACTTCTAACTCATACAGACCCTGTAGGTCAGAGTAAAACTGCTCCATATGGTTTCCAAGAGGCCCTGAACCGCTGACCTTTTGGTTTCTTAGTCTGTTATAAAATATGCCGACAATAATGACAAGTAATAGATGTGAGTATAATGAGGAAAAATTATCTGGGAAATTAGGGTGTCAACACTAAGCAATTAATGGATTTTAATTTTTTTTCCAACTTCAGCTTTGATGAAGCAATATCATTAACCTAAATGTAAAAGATACAGATTATTTAAAATGCTAATGTTTATAAAATAAGTATTATACTGCTATTTTATTCGTTCCCTTTATGGTTTGTTTTACCGAATTAGGAAGAAATTGGAGAGGCATTTATTCCAATTGTATGTTAGTCTAGGTGAGCGCTGATTATAAAATGGATGTAGTTTTTTATTTTTTTTGCTTCAACTGTGGTAAAAGCAGACCAATAGTAAAATAATAACAAATTAATTAATTAAACCTAAAATAAATAGTTACTCTCAAACAATTAAAGTATTCACACAAACAGCTGAATATTACAGCTTGGCTATTGGAAAAGTTGGTGATTCAAGTCACCTGAGGACATTTCAGGACAAAGTCTTGATAATCTATTTCTGAGAAATTAGCCATCAAAAACCTTATAGAGCACAATTGTATTCTGACAGATATGAGGTCACCATGAATAGCCACCTACTGGACAGAAGATAATGGTGATGGTGTGTGTCAATTTGTTGTATCTGTTATCTTGTCTTTACAGGATAAAACACAATTTAAAACACTTTAAAAAGAACAAATTTGAAAAAGACATTGGAAAGAGTGAGGTTTATTTTGCTGGTTTTATTATGAGCCTCTTAATAATCGGTTATTTAAACTGTTTATGTTCGTGTTTGTACCATTTCCTGGAATTAGTCCCATTGATAACATCTGAAATACTCCAAAGCTCCCTTACCTACTACCTATTGTTGTCAAGTGTCACTGAGTCAATTCTGACTTATAGAGAGCCTGTAGGACAGTGTAGAACTGCCACGTAGGATTTCCAAAGAGCAGCAGATGGATTCAACTTGTAGCCTGAGCTCCACCCACTGTCAACTTCATTAAATATTTCTTAATCCCCAAAAGTATCTATCCTTATAAAAATGTTACCACTTACCTATCTTAATTGATGCCCTACATTGTAAGTCAAAGAACATATCTTACTGATTTTTTGTGTAGCCTATATTACAGTTATTCTTAGCTAACAAGGTATATGCAGGAATGCTTTAGATGGAGCCCAAGCCAAGCCAAGTGCCGTCGCACTAAATACTGCCTTTGTCTTAATCTCCATATCCACTCACAAGTGGAAGTTTTTCTGACTCAATCTGGCATAAATACTCTTGATTTGGCACGTAGGTTTCAGCTTGATTTCTCAGTGTTTCCTCTCAGTTTTCCATTATCTTACCTCTATGAAGAGGCTGGAAACCCTGGTGGTACAGTGGTTAAATGTTAGGGCTACTAATCACAAAGTCAGCAGTTCAAATCACCACGTGCCCTTCAGATACTCCAGAGGGCAGATCTACTCTGTCCTATAGGGTCACTAGGAGTCAGAATCAATTCAGCAACAGTGGGTATGGCTTTTATGAAGAGGCTTGTAAAAATTACCAATTTTTCTATGTTCATTGAGTACCTCCTTTGTCAGTCATTATGATAAAAGTCATCACTCACATTCTTTCTTAGTTTTCCCAACAATCTTGTGAATTTTACGTATTGAAAAGTGGAAGTTTGTAAAAGTTGAATATTTATCTAAGATTATGTAATATCACCCACCAGAATGAGGATGCAGATCCAGGCTGGTCTTACTCTAGATGGCATACTTGTTACTATACCATGTTGCCTCTGTTTCTGGCACAAATTGTTCAGTGGTTGCAACAGAATCTAAACTGTCTAAATTGCTGATTTTATTCAGTGAAACTTAAACAGTGAAAACTGAAATATCTTTAGACTCCTAACTGAACTGAATCTTAAGGCACCAAATTCATTAATTTCAGTTATCTCTCTTAACAGCACAGCTAGAGGCTTTCAAAAATAAGCTAGCTGTTTTCAATATTTTAATACTGCTTCAAATTTTAGCAGTATAACATTGCTAGAAGGCACACAGGAAACAAAGAAAAAATCTCATTTCATGAATATTTTCCATCTGCTACAACACTTTACCAGGTCACTTGTTTGTGACGTGTTCCTTCAGCCACGCTGCAAAGCAAACAAGTTGCCGTACAATCTCTGGAAAGGCATCTTTACAAAATTTCCAAGTCTTTCTAAATCAAGAGGTTCATAGCTTAAAGCAGAGATGGAATATCATTCATTTTGAAAAACTCTATTTAGAAAGTTTACCCTGTATGACAACTTACCTCCATGACCATACCTTCTGTGCCATGTAAACTCTAAAAATAAAAGAAAAAACAATTTTCACTTTGACGCAACTCTTTGAATTGTTGCAAACGTCATTCAGTAACTGAGATGCTGGTTAACAAAATGAGATATCTGATTCTTTACCACTAAAGCTGAACAATAATTACAGATAGCATATTTATTTTTCATCTTTGCATTTAACAGTTGCAGCACTAAAAACTGTGGTCAACAGAGTTAGTATAAATTTGCACTACTAATTTATTAGTTTTAATAGAAATAAGACAATATTACTATAAATATGTTCTTTACTATATTTACATTGTTACATACATAAACATTTTAGCTATAGTTATTTGTCAATGGAATTAAAATGATTTTATTATATATATCATCTTTATCAATATATACATACTGATATATACATATATTTATACTTATATCAGTCATTAAAATTATTAAATACTAACTATATTATTATTTTGAGGTAGAGTTTTAGTCAGTACAAGACAATTTATCCTTCAGTGTAAAACCATATGTTTATATTCTTAAAGTTAATAAGAAATAAGACATACAATAAAATATACATCAGGTTCTTTGTTAAAAAGACTAATAGGGACTGATATATGAAACCATGAGGCTCATCTATGTCTTGCATATAACAAGAACTCAACAAGTCTTTATGGTGTTGTAGTAACTGAGATAAAGCTACATTAAAAATTGATTATTAGAAAACATATTGTTTTCTGATTAAAAAAAAATAAAGCATATCTACCTACAAGGAAATACCTCTTAGTTCTTCATACTCTTCTTTGAAACTTGTAATAATTGTTTGCCCTAAAACTAGAGCACTCTCAAAATTGTTCTGTTATTGTCGATTATTTAAGCGATGTTTTCACTACATTAACTGAATTGGCAGAAGAATCATAATATTCAGGAGTATGTTGTACCTAGTTATAACAGCTCTCAAGAAGTGATTACATCTTAGGAATTCTATAAGTAAGTTGTTAAACACAACCAGTATTGAAAATTAAATTATATTAACTTCTAAGTTAATAATACAAAGGTAGCAAATACTTAAAATCCATTACCTTCTAATTATTTTACTATCATTTATGCTTGAGGTTATTTAAATCTATTGTATCTGTTTGGTGGAAATACTGCATAGTAAAGCCTTTGCATATCTTTTCCACCCACATTCATTGATATCAACTTGTTAATTTTAAGTAGGTCATAGTAAAAGTATTAAATTTCAAGAAATGGACAAATCCCTAGAGACTGTTTTTAAACATTTATCAACACCACTACATCAGACTGACTAAATCTGTTTAAAAATATTAATTGAAAGTATAAATGAAAATAGGGTCAACCTAGTTAATATTCATGTGTCAAAATAAAATATTACTTCTAACTTTATACACCAGATTTAGAGAAATAAATGTTCCTTACCTGCTAGACAGGTTGTAAAAGACATCATCACAAGGTGACTGACCAGCAACCACATTTTCATCTTGTGTTCAACAAAGGTTAGAGTCATTTTTATCAAAAGTGCTTTAGGTTTATGGCAGTTGAATAATAGGAGACACCTGCATGGAGAAGAGAATGGGAAGATGAGGTGAAAGAGGGAAGAAGGAGAGGAGAAAAGAAGGAAAGAATGAAGGAGGAAAGACAAGGGAGACAAAAAGAGAGGGCAGAAGAAATAGGACTGTAAAATTTTCATTGGGGTCAACCATTGTATCAAATCTATGTTATATGATTTTTCTGTAGAATAAGTTTATTTTAAAACACTGATAAACACCACGTGGTAAAGAAAAGAGTGGATTTGGTGTCAAAAGAATTCAGCATAATCTACAGTACGATTTTGAGTAAATTGTTAAAGAGGAAAAAATTTAAACACACCAATGGAGTGTTTTCTAAGTTTCAATCACTCAGTTGATGTGCTTTAATTTTTTCCTCTTTAACATTTGTGTGTATTAATATCTGCCTTTTCTACAAATAGAACTGTTATAAACATTTCAATATTAATAATTTTAATAGAAGATTAATTTTTATTGAAGGGCTGGTATAAATATCCAATTTAAAATATGTTTGTAAAAGAACTTTGTAAAATGACATACGTGAGACAAGGGTAAATTGTTAGCGTTATATGTTGGTGGCTTGTGGAAAAAAATTTTCCAGATATGCTAATTTTGAAATGTTATTATATATTGAGTAATAATGTATGTATTCCTCCTCTTCTTTTTTACTTCTTTCATCTATTCATTCAATAGAGAATAAACAATTACTCATTCTCTGTCAGCAGGAGAGAATTTAAGTTTTGCGGTGTTTAAAGCTTTAGAAGTTGGCAAGTCTTCTTTAAAAGACTACAAAATTACAGATATAAATTTAGCTACTAAACTATGCAGCAGTCTAATTAAAATGTGTTGCATTTACAAATTTTGCAAAAAACTATGATTACATAATTGCTGAGTTCCACGCAGCTCCTGGAAAGAGCCTCACTCAAATGAAGGGCCACCACAAAACTAAGTTTCACTATCCCAGTGGCAAATCCACCACTGTAATTAGGCATGTAGATATGAGGAAACCAAAAGGAAGACTCATAGTTTGCTTGTTCTTACGAGATTTGCAGCTCAACAAAAACACATATATATATGTATATATATATAGATGAATGCAATCAGATAGCTGTGTGAGACCTACATGCTATTAAACTTGAAAACATATTAATGATTTTAATTAACATCATTGAAAACTGAAGCATACTGGGAATGGGGCTGATGGTGTTAAAGACGATACTACAGTGGAGGTGTTATCTTCTTAAAATTAAGTCATTTCATGCCTTCAGAACCTAACCATTGCCTCTAACTCCATAAGCACATGTCACAGGATATTAGAACATGTGTACACAAAAGAAATTTCAACTTGAAAAGACCTTAAATCATATTTGGAAAAAAATGTGTAACAACATATAAAGCAATCTCATGACAGTGTTGAGTACTGCCAAGGATAAATTAAGACAGAGTATGAAAGCAATTTTGAAAGGAAAACACAATTTTAATGTTCAGCATACAAATACATTTAAAATTGCAAAAAGGAAGTGCTGCTGATTGCATGCATTGTACTGACATATATGCCTTATTTTTCAGTTGTACTGTGGTTAGCTGCCGTCAAGTTGGTTCCAATTCATAGTAACCCTACGCACAACAGAATAAAACACTCCCCCGTCTGGCACCACGTACACAACTGTCTTTATGCTTAAACCCACAGTTGCAGCCACTGTGTCAATCTATCTTGTCGAGGGTCTTCCTCTTTTTCGCTGACCTTCCACTCTACCAAGCATGATGTCCTTCTGCTGGGACTGATCCTTTCTGACAACATGTCCAAAGTATGTAAGATGCAGTCTTGCCACCTTTGCTTCCAAAGAGCACTCTGGTTGTACTTCTTTCAGAATAGATCTCTTTATACTTTTGGCAGTCCATGGTACATTCAACATTCTTCTCCAACACCAACAATTTAAAGGCATTGATTCTTCTTGTCTTCCTTATTCATTGTCCAGCTTTAGCATGGGTATGATATGACTGAAGATACCATTGCTTGGGTCAGGTGCACTTTAGTCTGCTAGGTGACATCTTTAATTTTCAACACTTTCAGAGATCCTTGGCAGCAGATTTTATCAATGTGATGTGTCTTTTGATTTCTTGACAGCTGCTTCCATGGGCATTGATTGTGGATCCAAGTAAAATGAAATGTTTGACACCCTCAATCCTTTCTCCATTTATGATGATATTGCTTACTGCTTCAGTTGTGAGGATTTTTGTTTTCTTGATGTTGAGTCGAAATCCATATTGAAGGCTGTGGTCCTTGATCTTCATCAGTAAGTGTTTCAAATCTTCTTCACTCCCAGCAAGTAAGGTGGTGTCATCTGTGTAATGCAGGCTGTCAATGAGTCATCCTCCAATCCTGATGCCTCATTCTTCTTTGTAGAATCCAGCTTCTTGAATTATTTGCTTGGCACACAGATTGAAAAAAGTATGGGGAAAGAATACAACCTGACTCACACCTTTCCTCACTTTAAACCATGTGGTGTCCCCTTGTTCTCTTCGTACAACTGCCTCTAGATTCATATACAGATTCCTTAAGAGCACAATTAGGTACTGTGGAATTCCCATTTCATACAATGTTAGCCATAATTTGTTATGACCCACACAGTCAAATACCTTTGCATAGTTAATGAAACACTGGTAAACACCTTCCTGGTATTCTCTGCTTTCAGCCAAGATCCATTTGACATCAGCGATGATATCTCTGGTTCAATGTCCTCTTCTGAATCCAGCTTGAATTTCTGGCAGTTCCTTGCCAGTATACTGTTGCAGTCACTTTTGAATGATCTTGAACAAAATTTTACTTGCTTATGATATTAATGATATTGTTCAGTAATTTCCACATTTGGTTGGATTGCCTTTCTTTGGCATGGGCATAAGTGTGGATCTCTTCCAGTCAGTTGGCTAGGTAGCTGTCCTCCAAATTTCTTCGCTTAGATGAGTGGGCACTTCCAGCGTCACATCTGTTTGTTGCAATATCTCAATTGATATTCCATCAATTCCTGGACCCTTGTTGTTTTGCCCGTGCCTTCAATGCAGCTTCAACTTCTTCCTTCAGTATTATTGGTTCCTGGTCGTATGCTACCTCTGCAAATGGCTGAACATTGACCAGTTCTTTTTAATGTAATGAGTCTGTGTATTACTTCCATCTTTTCAGTAGTGATGGGTTTTAAGTCTATATTTAGCACCCTGATTTGCAAGGACCTTAGCACTTTGTAGAAGCTAGACAAAATGTATATTGGTAATACAGGGCCCAGGATAAGCATAGTTTCTCTTTCATGTATAGACTATTGTACTGCTTACACATAATTTATTTCTAGAAAAAGTTGAGCTGATTTCTTATAGAAAACAGAGTAAATGGGTCAAATTCACAGCAGGAACTATTTAGAATACTGTTGGAAAAGAAAAAAGATACCCAACAGGTGGAATTTTACATATGTGGATTAATTTATGACCCAGTCTCTTCTCTTGGAGGTATTTGAGAAGGTGGGAACAACCTATCTGTCTAGACTGCATTAAGTAAAGTCTTTTATGAGGCAGAAAAATGAGCTAAATATTTTAGCCTTTAATTTCAATAATGTATGTTATCAGTATCTAAATGCAGACTTTGCTCAAAAGTAGTAAAATTTGTACACATTGGTTATGTCTTTCTGAAGTTTATCATAAAACTAATGTTCATTTGAGCATTTTATTGGCCTCCTGCTTCTAATTACTCTAACTGTGTTATTCACACTAATTAGAATGATGTCCTTTGTCTACAGAGGCAGGTAGAAGAAGCAAGCAGATTAACTATGCCTAAACTGGATGTCAATGAAACAATTACTTTTCGTAATGATTAACCTAGGTGACATATGTGAAAACACTTTAAAGGCATGTGCAGTTTAATGAAAGTAATTATTGAAATTTAATTAGTTCTAATTTATTAATAAACTGCTATAATTTGAGAACTCTAAATGATACCCGAAGGAGTCTTGGTGGAGCTGTGGTTAAGTACTCAACTGCTAACTGGAGTTAATCAGTTTGAAGCTACCAGGCTCTCTGTAGCAGAAAGATGTGGCAACATGCCTCCCTAAAGACTAGAGTCTGGAAGCTCTATGGGACAATTCTACTCTGTCCTGTGGAATCGCTGTGAAATGTCAGTAGGTGGGTAAATGATTCTTATAGCACAGGAAAAGCCAACAAGACAGTTTTGAATTTTAGCTCAATCTCTGCTTAGTTTGCAACTTTGGGCAAGTTATTCAACCTCTCTAACTCTGATGACTTTTCTCCAGTTTAAAATATGGAAGGAATTCCTGATTTATAGGATTATTTTTTGTAAATGTTACATTAAATCACACATGTGAGATAGCTACTGTTTAAGTCAGCTAGTGCTGCCCTTGCTGCTCTAACAGAAATACCACAGAGTGGGTGGCTTTACAAGAGAAATGTTTATTCTTACACAGTCCGGTAGGTTACCTGTATGAATTCAGGATGTCCTCTCCAGGCTTTCCCTCTGTCATGTCTGGAGGCAAGTCCCTGGGTTGCATCAGTCTTTGGTCAGGGAGCATCTTGGTGCTTTTCTCTTGCTGCTGCTGTCTTGGTGATGTGAGGTTCCTAACTCTCTGCTTGCTTCCCTTGCCTCTGATCTCTTTTAGGATAAAACTATAAAAGGTGGTACAAGCCACACTCCAGGGAAACTCCAAAACAATGAGGAGATGATCTTAGGAGTGGATTTACAGTCCCACTCTAATCCTCTTTTAACATAATCATGCTATCTACCAGCTGCATGCAGAGATTAGGGTGTATGGCACGGGAAAATCACAAACTATTGGGAATGATGGCCCAGCCAAATGACTACACACACTTTTAGGGGCACACAGTTCAATACACGACAGTTACTATGCAGGTATTCCATAAATACCAACTTAGTACCGTACCAGCCATAGCCCTATCAGAGCAAGAGGCATGTCTCCGCTTCACTGCTGTTGCTAAGGCTCGGCACACAGTACTCATTAAATGATATTTACAGGATGAATAAATGAATGAATGGAAAATATCAATAATTGTATTCAGAAGCATTTGCTATAAACAAAGTCTTCACTTCAATTCTTAAGATAAGAATGGGACGGTAATGACAGGTAATAAGGCATGTCTGTTACTGCAGCTCAGGTTTTGTTAGGAATTCTACATTACTGCTTATAAATTTGCTCTAAATGAGAATATTCTATGAAGCAGTATTGTAAATGCTGCATTACTTCCTTGTGTGTTGTTGAAAGTCTCCTTCTTCCAGTGTAAATATGCACACTCTAATCAGAAAGAAAATTTCTCACTATTTTTAGTCTCTCTGCATCGCACCATGTTGTCTTTTCCCTCACTTCAAAATGTTCTCTTTTTCAGCAGGGCAGTGTATCATCACCTTGGCAGCATATAATTTATTTCCCTTAATGAATTCTTGCCATTCAGATATAAAAGCACCCTTCCCATTGAGTTCACGCATTTGTTTTCCACCGGTCATTTGTTCTATTGTGTCACCAGCTGACCCATCATTTCTAACTCTCTGATCACAGTCCTTGAGCAGGATGGGAGAGGAGAGAGGACAGTAAGGCTGTGCTCATCCCTGCTGACATGAAAGATACTGCTCTTATTATTGTTCTGTCAGGACGCAGCACTGAGGAACTCATAGTTAGCTTCCCTGTGGGTCTCAAAGTATTGCAACAAATGGAGAGGCAGAGGAAGAGAACAACCCGACAAGGATAGACCAGTTAGAAGAGTAGAGATTGTTCTTCTCATCAAATGAACTATCAGAATGACCAGCAGCTCAGGCTCCTGTTCCTGAGGCTGCACTGAGCCGGCCCCTCCCTGAGCTTGCCTTGAGACCCTGTGTCTTCTCATTGCCTTGGCTGAGGTCCTTCTCCAGGCACTGTTGCCAAATATTACATCTCATAAACTGTCACAGTTCTGTGGCTATCAAGTGACTGGCATGTCCCTGGCAATCCACTGTGACTGTATTAATTTCTATTCCCCAGCATCCATTACTAACTGATCTATTAGGAAAAATACAAACTTCATATTAAGATAATTTGACACATGCTCTTTCTTCTCTCCCCTTTTGTCACTTCCTCTTTCCTTTAGATAATGGAGGATTATGATTTGAGAATTTGGGTCCTTATGTAGATATACATATTTCTACTGGCTCTACTCCCATTTCTCTCTGGTATAGGACAACCCCATTGAATTATTTAAAAAATTTTAAAATACATTACTGTCAAGTCAATTCTGACTCATAGTGACCCTGTAGGACAGAGTAGAACTGCCCCACAGAGTTTCCAAGGAGTGTCAGGTAAATTTGAACCACCAACCTTTTGGTTAGCAGGCATGGCACTTTAACACTATGCTACCAGGGTATAATTACTTATAAACTATACAGTCAATTACATTTTTGAAGAACAAGGTATCAAGGATGTTAAGAAAATACTTACACTAGCAAGACGTCACTTCTGTTTTTAAGAAAGAAAAAAGACCTTTATGGTACATCAGTCATAAAAAAAAATCACTGAGCTCTACCTGCAACACAGACCAAGAACGGTCATGTTAAAAATAGTGATATAGGTTAAAAGTCTAATCTAAAATTTGAATAATATGCTTTTTCACTCTGGTGTGCTTCTAAAGAATATTTGCTACAAAATTTGATATCTGGCATATTGTTAAAGGAAGCTTGTTACAGTTAGGCACAGATTTTTCCATCAGAAAAGACAGCAGTAGCTTCTCCATGTTTCAGAAACAGGGAATGTTCAACTCTATAACTCAATCTGAAATTCTGTCTTGCGTGTTCAAGTCACTTAATCTTCTTCGAGTGTCAGGTATGCAATCTGTAAAATGGGAATCCAGTTCCCACCTTGAGAGAATGACTGTGAATGTTAACTAATGTATGCGTATGAATGCATATTCAAGTAAAAACCCTACCACATACATAGGAAACAAAACACTATAGAGCCATGAATGAAAATAATAATTGAAATTTTCTGGAAATAAAATTAATTTAGAACTTTAAAGAAAATGCTAATCCTTTATAAAAGATTTGCTTTACATTTTCATGCTAAATCCACTAAGTATTGTTATACCAATATCATATCTCTCCAGTTAATTTTCAGATTATGAAATATAAACATACATGCTGTGTCTTCCTCTAGCTGACCAGCTGCACAGCATGCTGTAGACATTTCTCCTCTCCAGCCTCACAATGACTTCTTTAAACTCTGTCATTAATTTGTTGTTTCAGTCAACCTTTTTTTTTTCAGGTCATTGAAAAGATCTGAGCAGCTTATTACTATAACCGAATACATTTCCTAAAAATTTCTAAAGAATGTAGTGCCCTGAGCAAAGGAATAGGAGAGTACACTCAAGGAAACTCCAAGTTTCTGAAGATTATTGTAAACAACGCCCTTCCTCTGCCAGAGCAAAAGCACACATTGCTCAACTAGCAGGCAGTGCATGAACGTCTTCATATTGCCACAGTCTTTCCCTGTAAGTAGCTTGACACCCAAATGTAAAGAATATGCCAAGAAGAGCAATACATTTCAGAACATCTCAATAAATATTATTTCCACAGATTGTAAAATACAAGGAATCTGGGCCTGCTGATGTAGATAAAAAAAAAACTGAAGGTTTTCTGAAGATGTAGATATTAACTGTGTGCTGAAAGCACAGTCTGCATTTTAATGAACAACTGTCTGGTCTTATTTTTAGGTAATTAGATTTATGATTGAATTAATTACTCATTTATTTTAAAAATGATGTAATGCATATGGAGTAACTTGAAAATAATAGAAATGGTTTGTGATATGTACAGCACATACTTTTCACATGATAATTTAAGTTCATGAGGTCACACAGGACTCTAACTGATGCAGACACACGTATTTATTGGGAGGGTTTCAGGAAATCATCCCTTTCAAGCGGTAGAGTAAATAGAAAAGTTCCATACAGATTTTGTGCTCATTTTAGGTGTGTTTAAGTGTGGCAGGATCCCTGGCAGCACAGTGGTTAACAGTTCTGCCACTAATCAAAAAGTCAGCAGTTTCAATCCACCAGCTACTTTTAGCTATCCTACGGCACAGTTCTACTCTGTTCTATGTGGGCACTGTGAGTTAGAATCTACTCAACGGCAATGGGTTTCAGTTTTGGTATGCATGGTTAGATACTTTCAGAAATTTGAGGGAATGCAGAAAGGCCCTGCTGGTGCCAAACCGTCTCCACCCTGGAAATGGTATCCAAGCCAATCCTTAGCTATTACTTTGTATGAACTAAAAGATTTGAGATTGTGGACAACAGAGGTAGTAACAATGAGCAAATCAGGCAAAATTATTTCTTGATTGTTTGCAGTTCCCAAAATTGCTGACCCAATGAACAACAGAAGTGCTATTTTATCAAGCAAGCAAAATTTGAAACCCACTTATTTTGTTAATGGGATTTCATGCAAACTTTCCCCCATCACTTTTATAAATGAGGAGCAATATATTACTCAGGGTCATGCACCATTCTAGTTTGAATCACTAGAAATTAGCACTAAGGAAAAAAATGCTGTTGAGTTGATTTCTACTCATAGCAATCCTCTAGTTAGGTCTGGCAAAAGTGCACTGCTCAAAATACACAATTAATCTTAAACAAAGGATGATATATGACAGATAAATGTATAGCCTTGGAAACCCTCTGAGGCATTTCTACTCTGTCCTATTGATTTGATGGCATTGGATTTGTTTGTTTTGTTGCTGTTTGTTTGTTTTGCTTTTCTCATCATAATGATCAAAGAGTTGGGGAAGGATAATGTGAGTTAAAGTGTTACATGAAGAACTGGGTAGAAGGAACCAAATGGAGCCAGGCGGCAAACAGGAAGTATTAAAGGTAACCCCAGATGTTACGGGAAGCACATGGCAAGTAACATACATACATGATTAAAACATTATAAAGTATGAACTAATATATTATTATAGGATTCTCGTGATAAATGGGGTACTAAAAAAAAAACAGAGAAAACCCACTGCCATCAAGTTGCTCTCTGATTCATAGTGATCCTGTAGAAGGCAACCCCAAATATCTGTAGGCAGTAAAGAATAAATCACATATGTATGTGGAAGCAGGATGAACCCCAAAAAGTATTCCCCTGAAATAATCTTTAAACCTTAAACCCAATCGTTCCCTAAAATCTTCTTTAAACCAAACAGTAACTGAGCTTAACAAGTAAAGAATGTCTGCCTCGATCATTGTGCTCTTTTAAGAATTATCTCTATGGGATCAAACTGACAACAGAAATCAGACAAGAAGGAAATTTAATGAACTGCGAGTTCGCATTAATAACGGAAGAGTTTAATAGCAGAAATCACTCAGAAAGGAGGGTGAGAATGGTTGTACAACTTGAAGAATTAGTGTCTCCTATACGTGTAGACACAGTTGAATAGGTGTCTGTTCTTCTGTGTATGCTTTCAACTACAACAAATAAAATAAACTTTAAAAAAAATTTATGTAGTAAATTTTTGATCCTGGATAAATCCTTGCAATATTTTTAGAGATTGGACTGAGTTCTAGGATGCATGTGGGTTGCTGAAAAACATATAGCTAGTGACAAACAAAGGAGGGGCTTGAATCCAGAATTTTCAGACAGGTTTAAATCCCCTATTTATTTATTATGTAATTTGAAAATGATACTTAGAATCTGTCCTCGATCTAGATTGTAAGCAAGGATATACACCTGATGATTAATATGTTGCTCAAAACACTAAATCAGTGTTTCCAAAAATGTAGTTCGGCAACCACCTGTCTCAGTAAAATTTGTGTGTGCTTCTTAACAAGGTGGATGTCTGAACAACTCTCAAGAATAAATAAGAATCTTTGGGATAGCAACCCAAGTATCTGCTTTTAGTCAAGCTTCCCAGGTAATTTTTAGGCAGATTAAAGTCCAATAACTACCATAGCAAGTGTAGTAAGTGAAAGCTGGAATATTTTCACCACCTAGAGAACAGTCTATATACCGATCTGTGCATGCAAATGTGTTCCAAATTAATTAGGTGTCGTCTTCAGCCGGCATACTCTAAAAATCAGGAGATGCTCCCCACTTTATCACCTGCCCCTTAAAACTGTGCCTATACTGTCCTTTTCTGTGGCATTTGGGCTGAATGAGAAATGCACATTCTGTTTTCATCTGATTTATTTCATCCTATTATAATGAACAACAGGAATCCTGGTGCCGCTGTAGTTAGGGCACTTAGCTGCTAACCAACATGTCAGCGGTTAGGACCCACCAGCTGCTCTTCAGGAGAAAAACGTGGCAGTTTGCCTCCAAAAAGATTTACAACCTTGGAAACCCCATGGGGCATATCCACTCCATCTTCTTAAGTTTGCTATGAGTCAGAATCAACTTGATGGCAGTGGATTTGTTTAGTAATATTTCATCATAATGATCAAGGTATTTTAACATATTGCTTTGACTAATACCTGCAAAGTTTCTGACTTTCATATGACACTCTATGGTTGGTCTATAATGACATGACTCAATGTGCTTCTAACTTCGCTCATCCAAGTACAGTTCAAACTGATGGGAGATAGCTGGACTTCTACAAAGAAATGTGCTCTGTGATATCTTTCTGTGAATTGTATCTAAAAATCCAAAGCAGGATTTAATAAGGCTTTGACCACAAAAAAACATTCCCATACCGGCAACACAGAGCTTTCAAACTTCTTTTTCTTGTGCTCACAGACAAGCACAAAAGGACAAGAGCTGCAGAGAAACAGCACCAGGTCAAAAAGTTCACTCAGTTTACACCGGAGTTTTAAAGACTTCCTGGGCCACATTCTCCCCTTGGTATGGCTTTATTCTCTGTGGAGACGCCTGATCGAATAAAAAGGCTTCGCGCTTACCACCACTGTGCTTTCTGAGGCCCCACTCTAAGCCGCTCTTCCTAATGTCCTGCAGAAGCTGACACTCCACCTGTATGCCTGGAATAATCTAAGAATGTATAGCAGTTTTTTTGTTTCTTTTTGTTTATTTTAATGTCTTCTGGCAAGAGACTTTAAGGGAGAAGGAAGCTGATGACCCTGTCACTACTCTTAGCTGCTATTCAGGCACACAGAGACCAGATAAACCAAAAAACAAACCAAATCCACTGCAGTAGAGTCACTTCCAACTCACAAAAGCTATATAGGACAGAGCAGAACTGCTCCATGGAGTTTTGAAGGAGTGGCTATAGATGGAACCTGCCGACCTTTTGGTGAACCGAAGAGACCAGATAGAACACATTTTTCTGAAATGGCATGATACAACCATTTGACTTTCTGTTTTTCAAAATAATAGGGAAAAATCACTGACTGTAGGTTATTTTATCAATGCTAAGCTAATGAGTGTTTCCTTTTTTTTTTTAAGAGAGAAGTATGGTTAATGAGTGATTCTTACACAAATACTTTAGGTTTTATTTCTTAAAAGAACACAAGGAGATTATATTTAAAGTACACTTCAATTCAGTTAAATGAATTTAATACTTTAACAGTTTCTAATACCTTTACTCAAAGAAACCAAAAATACAAAGTGATATTCCCTAAACCTTTAATTGCCCAGAAAGTAGTCTTTTAAAAGATACAATTTACCTCAGAAGAAATTTCAGAACAAAAGCTGAAATAATTTTTCGTTAAGTTTGTAATGGTAGAAAATAATTCTCGTCAAAAAAAAAAAAAAGCAGCTAAGACCTTCAGGGCTCCTGCCTGTAGATACAACTGTCACCCCTTTCTCCTTTATTTCATTTTATGCCTTATTTTATTTTTTAGTTAATGAGAGAATTCTGCTTGGGAAAAAAATATTTTCAGGGTTTTATTGCTTCTGCTTAATTCATCATCCTTCCATGTCTCTAGTGCATTAACTAATTTGATTTAGGGGGTTCAACCTGTTTCTGGGTTTCAAATACTGTTCTAAGCAGATCACTTCCTAAAGTATATTTCCAACTCCTATTTTATTTATTCCAATGTTTACATGGTATTTCCACTTGGATGTATAATGGAAAACTCCAGTCTAACTTTTTCAAAATGAAATTCCTCATCAACTCCCTTTCCCAACAAATCTGTACTTCCCCTTTGCAAAACTGCAGCATCTTCTACTCCAGCTGGAAAGCCAGGAGATAAAGGCTCATCTTGAAAATCTTTCTTTTTTCTCACTGCCTACTGCCAATGTCTCTGCAGGTTCTGTCTATCTGGCATTGTCTCTCAATGGTTCACAGCCACCTTAAAGTCAAGGACCATAGGTCTTGAGTGTGTTGAGTTCCTAGGACCTAGCACACTGTACAGAATAGGCACTTACAAGGTTTTAAAGAAATAAAATTGCCCATTTAACTTTCTCTAACTTGCTAAGTTAAATATTAATTGTGCTGATCACAGAAATTTGCGCAGGCAACTTCACTGAATAAGAAAAGTCATTAAGTCTTAGAAGAGAAGTGATACTGTTCCTTGCAAATGTAAAACTACATGAAATTGTCCTCAAACCAATGTTAACTATTTAATACCTATCCCTGTACTCTGTTGGACATAAGTGCAGTTGTACAACTGTCGACAAGTGGTTTTTCAAATTACCAACTTTCTTCTATGACAGTAAATCTCTGTTATTAAACACACACACACACACACACACACATTTACTGATTACACTTCTATGCACAATGTATTAAAGCCACCATAAGAACATGAAGCTGCATATAAGGCATTTTCTTTCAGTAGTTTCTAATCTAGTTAGGGTGAGAAGAGAAAAATAATACAGGTGTTTTACATAATTTTTCCTATATATCTCACAAGTATTACTATCATTTTACAAAGAATCAAATAACTTGCCCAACGTCACTTTAACATCTAACTGAACCCACAGCCTGTGTTCTTGTTGCTTAATCACACTGCCTTTTGAGGATAGAGAAATCTAAAATGCTGAGACCACATCTCTAGAGTTTTCAGTAAATTTTCATAGTCAGATATCATGTTCCACCAATTGTCTTCATAAGCCATCAAGATCTACCAGAAAGATCAAACTGCAGCACTATTTTCCAAAATACTATTTCTTCAACACCAGCCATTGTCTTCAAGTGTTTTTTCCTAAAAAAAAAAAAAAAAATGCCTCTACCTTTAGTTGAAAGTGGCTTTACATGCAAAACATAAATAAGAATGTAACAATAAAGTATCAATTAGTAGAGCCAATGACAGCTCCCAAAACTGAGAGGGAGAGAACCTGATACCAGGAGGTTGCCATCAGGGAGATACATTCCAAAAGAAGATAAACTTTGATGTAGGTTGTAAAACACAGGTGAAATTTTTTTTCTGACAGATAAGTTGAGGTAATTAATAATGGCCCATCATTGGTTCATGTGAAAATTAACTAAGTTAATGTACAAGTTTTCAGAACAGAGCCTGACTTACAAGTTGAGAGAGGAGGAACACACAGGCAACAGTCAGGTGAGAAGGAGTCTGCAACTCTCACTGGGGCAGAGATTTCACGAGGGAGAACGGAAGCTCATTCTGCTATGCTAAGAACTTTACAACTGGTCTTTAATTCCATTATCTAACAATACACAGAAGATAATCAGTAAGTACTCATTGAATGAATGACAGAATGATGAAGAATCACTGGTAAATTTTGAGCCAGAGAGTACAAAAGATGTATATTTGCTAAAGATAAATTGATTTTCTATTGTTTAACAACCTGGAATTTGGAAACCCTGGTGGGCTTTTATGAGGTCTGAAAAGTAAGTCCACAAACTCATCCTAGAAAAAGTGCTATATACTTTATTGCTGAATATCACTATGGTCACTTTCAAAGTACTCCCCCTGGGAAGCTATGCACCCATGCCAGCGCCTAGTCCACCCTGCAAAGTAATTTTGAAATTCTTTCTGGAATGGCCATTGCACACGGTGGCAAGGTGGCAAGTTCACAAACTTAGTTGTATATAATTGCCTGTGAGGGAGTTTTCAGCCAGGAAACAACTGTATTGGAACACCCTCCCTACTCACCTGATCTGGCCCCCAATGACTTTTCCTTTTCCCAGAGATAAAGGAAACATTGAAAGGAAGATATTTTGATGCCACTCAGGACATCAATGTAATATGATGACAGCTTTGATGGCCCTTCCAAGAAAACGAGCTCCAAAATTGCCTTGAAGGGGGGACTAGGTGCTGGTATCAGTGCACAACTTCCCAAAGTCACTTCAAAAGTGACCATAGTGATAGGCAGCAGTGAGGTATGTAGCGCTTTTTCTAGGATGAATTTGCGAACTTAATTGTCAGACCTCATAAATGATATCTGAAGTAACTTTGAATTAAAAGGAATAACGACATTTGCACGGTACAATTTTGTAATAAATCTGAAACTCTGGTGGAATAATGACATAATGAAGTAAGAGTTAGGGAGTTTTGCTGATAATCTGTTACAATAATGAAACACTTAAAAGGAACCTGAAGAACAGAAACTTCATAAACCACAGCATTAAGAATGAAATACTAGGTATTTTCTTGCAGAAATTTTTAGTAGCCACTCACTGTCTGTGGAAGCAAACAAAAAGTCCAAATAACAGCATTTAAAGCCCCACAGTTATTTTGAGGAAACCCTGGTGGTATAGTGGTTAAGCACTACAGCTGCTAACAAAAAGTCGGCAGTTCAAATCTGCCACACACTCCCTGGAAACTCTATGGAGCAATCGTAGTCTGTCGCATAGGGTTGCTATGGGTGGGAATCAACTCAGTGGCAGTGAAGTGTTTTTTTTTTCCTTCAGTCACTTTGAGGACTAAGGTATGCCTGTCCCACGTCAAGGTCTTTTCATTCTCCTCGTATGCATAAAAACGCTGGGCAACGAATAAAGAAGACTGAAGAAGAACTGATGCCTTTAAATTAGTGTTGGTGAAGAGCACTGAGTATACCATGGTCTACCAGAAGAAAAAATAATCTGTCCTGAAGGCAGTAAGGTAAAAATCCTGTTTAGAAGGATGGTGAGACTTGTCTCATGTACTTTGATTATGTTCTCAAGAGGGACAAGTTCTGAAGAAGAACCTCAGGCTTACTAAAAGAGAAGATCAGAGAAAAAAAGGAAGGCACTCAATGAGAAGACTGATACAACAGTTGCAAAAATAGGCTCAAACAGCAGTGATTGTGAGGATGGCACTGAAGCAGGCAGTGTTTTACTCTGTCATCAACAGGGTCACTATGAGTTGTCACCAATTTGAGAGCACCTAACAACAATTTGGCTATGCTTCTGAAACACTCGCATGAAAGCATGCCTTTGCCATGCTAAAGTCTTCTCTAAATTTGACCTTTATTTTTCCAGTTTATGCTTTTATCTATTGCTGCTTCCTACTGCTCACATGGATCTGTCTTTCAAATCTGGAGCAATGATCCTCTTTTAGTGTTTGCCAAATATATTTACTCAACAGATGTTAATTGAGTATCTTCCAGTGTGTAAGGCATCATGTTCAACAATATGGGATACAGAAAAAGGGATAAGCATCCTTTCTGTCGAGGAGCTCAATGAATACATATATTTTATTTATCAATATTTATGATACTGCTACAAACCATCTGGATATGGTGGATATTTCATAAATATTTATGACATAAATGGCTGAATAATGAAAAAGTACCACTCATCTACCTTTATATGGTTATTTCATTTTACATTGTTCAAAGAAAATGAAACACATTTCTTGGTCTTTGAACAGATGATCAGATTGCACAACATTCGGTGAGATCCTATTATGTTTCAACAATGAACACTTGCTAAATCTTAAATTGTTATCAGCTTCATAAGTGATTTTGATTTAACTTGAAAACTAAACTCTTGCTTGACTATACAAAATGATATAATGATCTAAACAGTTCAAGTGAAGACGTAGTCAGGATGAATCAGGCAAACTCTGAATCTGTTATCATTCATGTCTTTTTAATATTTGACCCCTACCTGACATTGTTAAACCAGAATATTCTTATTTCATGTTTTTTGGTATTCCAGTAAGTAACATTTCTTTCAGTGTCTATATTATACTACTAACTCAATCATGTTGTTGGTCATTTGCCCTCCAATTGTTTTCATTTTCTTTGAGTTCCATTTATTTTGATTAATGTGTCTTGATTTTCTGGGAAGGAGAATTTGTGATGATTTATATTCTTCTGAACTGAAGGGCCTTGACTTTCAGCTTTCCAGCAGAAATAAAGAGCATGATGTGTTACCTTTTATGTTTCTTTAAAAATACCTTACATAATGAAAAGTTGGCAAATTGCCTCCCAGCAAAGTCAGCAAGAAAGTTACACAGTTTCAGGTTGCGAATCTGTTGTCCTGACAGAGATAGAAATACATTTGAGAAGCTAGGTGTGTATAATTATTATATAAGTTATGTCCTGAAATATGATTAGTATTCCTATCAAAGGACAATATCTTGACTAAACCAGGTTTTATTCCTAATATACAAATCTAAGGCATGTAGAATAACGCAGGTGTTCCTGCTCAGGTCTTCCTTAAACATGCTGACAACGATTGTTTCAGTGGGGCTCTGTGAACTTTCGTTGGCATTTCTCTTTCTTTGCAGGTATTCTATTTTGTTTTCTGTAACTAACATTTTTACTTAAATACTGTTTATTTAAACAATGACCCAAGACAGACTTTCACAGAAAAATTTTTAGCTTGGTTGAGTACAGTGTTTGGCAGAGAATGAGAAACTCCCTGACTCATTTAGAATATACATGTTCATTTTATTATTAAACTGGAAAACTCCATTGAGCAAAATATTTTGATAGGCATGAGTAGTAACATAGCTTCGGACTACAGATAAACTCAGCTACCACGTACTGAGATCTTTCCTGTCGCCTTTGCTAATTGCCTGTGATCTATATGCCCTCCCCTTTCAAAGAAACCTTATGCAAAGCTGCAGCTTCTCAGTGGCAGATCTTTGTTTAACCTCGTCAGCCAGCTGGTTATTTGGCCAGAACTAAGTGACAGAAGGAGGACAAGCTCTTGAGATCTGACTGTTGTATGGAATCACTCAAATTATTTAAGTGAAATGCAAAGTTGAAAAGCAAGAGAGAAATAAAGTGCAACGGGAAGTCACAGAAGGAGCTGACATTTGTGCTTACCTTACAAATGACCTAAAAGAGAGTCTAGTACTAGTGTTGTTTTCTAAATTTACCACTGATGTATCTGCATTTGCTTTTTATTGATATTTATGTAGTTTGAAGGATTACTATCTCATGGGTAACAATCTAATAAAATAATTCACTAGCAAAGACCTACTATATTGTGGGTACTGGAAAAACATTTTATATATGTCTTCCATCTTCACAATAATCTTGTAGGTAGCTATCATTAACTCCAATTAATTAATTAAGAAAATGAGTTTAAGAGCAGTCGAGTAAGTTGCCAGTGATAATTAACGATGGTGTCTGGATCTTAACATCATCTTCTTTCTCATTCTTCTCATTTTTATTCTATGCGTAATCATTAAACTTGATGCTGTCAAGTTTCTTTATGTGAATTATACCAATTCATACTTATAAAAACACTGAGGCAGACATTACCAGCCTCATTTTTAATATGCATAAATATATTCCGAGACATTGAGTACATTTCTTAAAGTCACTCAAATATGAATTTGAACTCAAATCTCTCTTTGAAGTTAATTGTATTAACTACCTTCCCAAGGGCATTTGTCTTCAATGTCTAGGCTGTTTCTTTTATACCACGAGGCTCAACAAGGTTAGAAAGGCTGTCGACTCACACTGTTTAATTATATTCTCCAGATCGTATAACTTCTGTCTTCTCTAGATCAGTTAGTAATTATCAGCTTTTGAATTATGATTGTACTAGATGAGTTCAGTTCAAAAATTCAAAGTTTAAGATAGAGGAAAATAAAGTATCGAGTTAAGCCACTAGCATATTTCGTGCCAGACCTATATATGACAATACTATGTGATCAGACCAAAATAAAACAAGGTTACAGTATTTGTACAGGGAAATTGGAGCTATTCTCAATTCCTTAACCCATGCCTTTTGCCTCATCCCTCACATCTAACCCTTCAGCGTCTCTGCTCTTTCAAACAGGTTTCATCTGCAGTCCATCCACTTCACTCCAGCTCTGTTGGTACCACGCTAATCCATGTCATCATCATTTCTTACATCAGTTGTGATGATAACTTCATATCCAGTTCCTTAAACTGGATTACCTTACAGCTCGTTCCTCACAATGAACTGTATGAGTGATTTTAATCAGGAAATATGGTTGTGTCACTCCTACTTCCATGATTGTCCACTAGACTTAGGGGGGAAATTCTCAAAATGGATCATACAGGTCTGTCTGATCTAGTTCTTGCTTGCGTATTACATGCTCTGTTTGTTATTTCTCAGTCTTCATCATAAATATATTTCTCTAGAGAGATCATTTTTAGATTCCACAAACTGAAATTAGGTTTTCCTATAGCATTGTCATAGGACTTTGTGCTTTCCTTTGTCGGCAAGCATCATACTTTGTGATTAAATAATCACCAAGATTATAGGTCAGCCTATAATCCCCAAAGGGAAGATTCAGCAGCTTCCCCAAGGCCTATCACACAGAAAATGCTTAATAAACATTCAGAAACATTTAAGTGTGTAAATTAACATACGGTTTGAGGGTTATGATAATTTCATTGACCTAAAAAGCCATCATTGCCCAGTATTCGCAAAGGAACAACCTAAAGAGATAAGATGCTGAAAAGTAGTGCCATTCCAATTACCCATATCTCATCATATAAAAGCCTATTCTCCCTTTGCTTCTATCATGCTTAAACTGTACCACAATCTTTAACTGTCTTAGGTGTTCTGTTTTAAACAACTCATAACATCCACTACCCTAGTTTTTTCTGCTGTACTTGAAGAAGAAAAGGAGGAGAAGGAAGAGGAGAAGAAGAAGAAAAAAAAAGAAGAAGGAAATCCAGCTAATGAACTCCATGCAGTGATTCTAATCACACAGGCTTAAGCGCACTCCTTTTAAAGAACTGAAACCTTTAGAGTCACCAACCTTTTAAAGAATACCCCTGCTACTATAAATATATTAAGTGGACAGATAGGAAGTGTGTTTCCTGAGACAGCATGTTCAAACCTTATAGAGAATAACCTGAGAAGAAATTTTTCAAGTATGTTCAGTTTTTACAACTCAAATAAAAATACTTTTAAGGGACTCAAATAGCTGGTTCTATGTAGCAAGCATTCCCTGACACAGGCCTGCAGACCCACTAGCAAGATGATGCAGTGTGAACGCTGTGGCAGGAATGGAAGCAATGCTTTGTTCTTGATCCACACTAGTGTCCTGTCTGTGCATGTATTTCCTAGACGAAAAACCAGGGAAGGCATGTCTTCCCTCTGCTAGCTTCACATTTCTCAGCCTTGTTTTACTCACTAGGCTCTTCCTTTATATCCTGAACTGTTCCCAACAGCCTCTCCACCAAATCCTGCAGAAGCTCAGCTGCCTTCCCTACCCAGCAGGCAATTTCATGTGAGGCAATATTTTCAACCTTTTCCCTCTGTTTTAGAAATGGAACTATGAAAAGAATAACTTCTGGCAAAAGAAAAATTAGCATATTTGTTTGCTTGAATACATTTGGTAAACATCCGGCTTTCAACTCATCTTCTAGTGTCTAGAACAAATATCCACAAGTTATAATTGCAGAACACATCCCAATTTACTAGTACTTTACTTAGAAATCATAGGTTACCACTCTGAATTTATATATCTTAATTATATTTCTACAGGCAGCTCTACTCTCTCCTATAGGGTCACTGTGAGTTGAAATTGATGACAGTGGGTTTCATTTTTTTTTTTTAATTACATTTTCAAACCCTCAAAATATTGCTTTTAAAATTTGAACTAATTTATGGATAAAAAGTCTTTTTCACTTTATAGAACATATCTGTATGGGAAATTAGCAACTAATTTTTCAGAACTGGAATATTGTTTAAAATTATGATAACATATGGAAATAACAGCATGATCATGGTTGCCTTTCAAATAAAAAAAAATCTGTAAGAAATAATTTAAAAAAACAACAAAGGAAAACTGTTGCCACCAAGTTGGTCTAATTCATGGCAACCCTGTCTGTGTCCAAGTACAACTCTATTCCATAGGGTTTTCAATAGTTGGATTTCCCAACATAGATGGCCAGGCCTTTCTTCCAAGGCACCTCTGAATGGACTCAAACCTCCAATCTTGCTGTTAGTAGCCAAGTGCATTAACTCTCTGTACCACCCAAGAATCCTAAGAAACTTTAAATCATCACAAAATAAATTTAATTGAGAAACAATGTTACAATTTATCATTATAAATAAAGATTCATGGTTCTTAACTTCTATGGTCATAAGTTCTTTTGGTAATTTAATGGAAACTACATGTCCTCTCCCCTCACATATACGCACTGTTTGATAGATCAACACCAGTTTAAAAATATGAGTGTTGTACTTAAAGTTCCGTGAGGCCAGAGGTCTTGGCTGTGCCATTTGTTGATTTTACCCCGTGCCTTCCCCAGTGCATGAAACACTGAAAGCACCCACTGGCTATCTACTAAACAAGTATATTTAGCATTTTCCTGGAAGCTGAGGCAAATGGCTTCAAAAATTAAGTAAAAATTAGATTTCAAACCATTAGAAAAGAGGAGGCGAAACTGTTATTTGCTATCTTTGTAATTAAATGGCAGAACAGCAAAGTAAATTGATTTAAATCAAACACTAGAATTAAGAGAAATCAGCACAATGGCTAAGAAAAAATAAACATAGCCCCTAAATAGCTTTCCCATATATACCAACGATAATTACTTAGAAATAAATAGATGTTCTTTTTATAATGTTAACAAACACAATTTTCTGGTAGTACTTTTAATAAGAAATCTGAAGAATGAAGAAGATATACATTTGTATTTATAGGTCTAAAAGTAGCAATGAAATATTGAAGAAATATACTCTTGTTTCTGGTAATAACATTCAATATTATTGAGCCAAGCCAAGTGCCGTCTTGTATTTTCAATCAAAGTACAAACAAGATTCCTCTGAACTTGACAGTGTAAGTCTCAACTTCATTAGATAAGTGGGTGAAAATCACAGTAAGAAAATATTGATACAAATAATAGTTCCACGATAGGCATTTACCACTAACCATTTTAAGTGTATTTAATTCTCATTTACTACTCACAATAAATCTATGAATACCATAAGTATCTCTGTTTTACACATGTACACACACATACACACACCAAACCCACTACTGTAGAGACAATTCTGACTGCATAAAGTTTTCACTGGCTAATTTTTGAAAGTAGATCACTAGATCTTTTCTCCTAGCTTATTTCAATTTAGAAGCTCTGCTAAAACCTGTCCACCATGGGTGACCCTGCTGCTATTTGAAATACTAGTACCATAGGTCCAGCATCACAGCAACATGAAAAGCACCACAGTACAAAAGACAGACAGGTGGAGGAGTTATACTTTTCTATATAGCTGTAATTTCCAATGATAATTTTTTTTTAATAATCAGAAGATTGTTATTAAAGTAAAAGAAAGATGAACTTATTAAAGATTTTTATGTGTACTTCTTTCAAAAGTGATTATTTGGGGGAGGGGGTGGAGTCCAGATGGTGGACTAAACGCACATCTCCCTAAATCCCTTTGGAAACCATGATCTGAAATGACAATTAAACAGAGCCTTCTGGACACCTAGTGAGCTATGGGATGTGGTATAGGGCTGTTAATTTGGATTTCATACCACTGAATGCAAAACTTCCTCTCTTTCTCTGACCCCACTCTCATGGAACACATGCTTGCACAAACCGAAGATAACTCACCATTTGGATTTTTTTTTCTGCTGTCTTGGCCGGTGGGCAGAACCGGGTCATGACTAGCTGTTGGTCTCTGACTCACCACTGGTGGGACCGGAAAGCGTAATTGCCAGGTTCTGAGAGCCTGGCTTTGGACGCAATACACCTCAGCTCCTCTGGCCTATGGGGAAACAGAGAAGCTCACGCAGAGACCCCAGCTGGACTTGGTTCTTAGACTGGGAGGGGGCTTCTGCCTGGGGAAAAGTGCTTTTCAGGCAGGGAGGCAGTGTATTGCACAGTGTCACCTAGGGCTGGGGCCCAGTGGTGGAGGCTGTGGACCCTGGGCATTTCGGCACTCTTGGTGTCTCTTTCTGCCAGAAGCCTTGGCCCAGCCAGCTGGCGAGCTTATGAGGAACGTCATCTTGTTTTGATGGGAGGCAGGATCATCGATACAGAAGCCTCAGCTGGACCTGATTCCTAGGCTGAGAGGCAGCGCCTGTCCAGAAGAGACTGCTTTTCCGACAGAAAAGCAGAATTCTAAACAGTATTGCCTACAGCTGGGGCCTGACAGCAGAGGCCAGCAGGCCAGTAGCCTTTCTGTATTTCAAGCTAGTGTATAACATCTGGGGTTCAATAAAGAGGTGGTTACTTTACCAGCTGGGAAGAGGGACATAGACACCTGAAAACCTGACTGACTCTAGAAGGTACCAAATACTTTTTACTTCTCATTTTAAGACAGCCTAGAGAAACAACTGTGGTCCATCTTCATAGGATCTCTCCTAGCCTCTACTGACCCATATGAATCCCCAAAAGCAACAAACATTGGAGAAGATGGTAACCCAGAAGTCACCCATGGCATCAGAAGGCCCCCAAAAGAAACCAACTCAGAACTTCCCAAAGAAGCTTTTCTGAAACTATCAGAAGGTGAATGCAAAAGGACTATATAGAGAGCCCTCCTAGACCTTATACAAAATGCAGCAGAGCAAAACAAAAAATTAAGCAAGCTGTTCGATCTGATGGAACGCCAGTACTCTGAAATCCAACAGATCAAGAACAAAATGAAAGACACAAAAATTTCAATTCAAAGCCAACGGAACAAATGGAAAAGAGAATTTCTGATTTGGAAGACAGAGCCACTGACTCCAGCATCTATGAGGAGACATCAGAAAAAAGAAACAAGAAAAATGAAGAAGCATTAAGAAGCATGTGAGACTCTATTAAGAAGAACAATCTACAATTAATTGGAGTTCCTGAACAGGGTGAGACACCTGAGAACACAGAGAGTATTGTTGCTGAGCTGTTGACAGAAAACTTCCCAGAAATTATGAAAGAAGAGAATATAGATATCCAAGACATGTATTGAACACCACTCAATATAGATTTCAATAGAAAGACTCCAAGACATATTATAATCAAGCTCAACAAAATGAAACATAAGCAGAAACTCTTAAAGAAGCAAGACTCAAAGCAAAGCTAAGATTCAGAGGGAAACCCTGTAGGCTTTCATTGGATTTCTCAGCAGAAACGATGCTGGCATGGAGACAGTGGCAAGACACATTCAAAGCCTTGAAGGAAAAGAACTTCCAACCAAGAATTATATATCCTGCAAAACTATCTTTCAAATATGAAAAGAAAATTAAGACATTTGCAGAGAAACAGAAACTCAGAGACTTTGTAAAAACCAAACCAAAGCTACAAGAAATACTGAAAGAATCTCGTGGCTTGGAAGAACAAAACCACTAACTTTGTATTTTAGAAGGATACATTATCCAGAATCCTACTCAGTTAGGAAAGGCCCCAAGCACAATCAAAGTTATAATAGTGAAAGAAACGATCTAGTGATCATATCATATAAACTATGATATCATCATATTAAAAAGAGGGATGTACTATAGTTCCTATAGTCCCTTCAGATGGAGAGGAAGTTGACAAGACTGGTAGCAATCAAAATTGGTTTTATATATAGTTTATTAAGCGGAATCATGGGGCAGCCATAAAGCACAATAAAGAAGCAACATACCATATCAAGAAATGTAATACAAAAGTCTCAACAACCACAAAACCAACCCTGAAAAAGGTGAAAAATCAACTCACAAAGAAGAAGGTCACGGAACAGATTAATAAGAACAACAAAGAAAACATCAACACAAAAATAAACAAATCACAGTGGCAGCGCAGAACACATACCTATCAATGATCACATTGAATGTGAACGGACTGAATGCTCCAGTAAAAAGACACTGAGTGGCATTGTGGATCAGAAGACATGACCCACCTATATGTTGCCTACAAGAAACTCACCTTATACTTAAAGATATGAACAAATTGAAAATGAAAGGATGGAAGAATACATATCAAGCTAACAATGAACAAAGAAGGGCAGGGGTGGCAATTCTAATCTCAGATAAAATTGATTTTAACGTAAAATCCACCATCGTGGACAAGGATGGACACTATTTATTGCTGAAAGATTCAATATACAAGCAGGACTTAACAATATTAAATATTTATGCGCCTAATATTAGAGCACCTAAATACATCAAAGAAACTGACTACACTCAAAAGTGATTATTTTGATAAAACGTCATTATATGCTTACAATTTTATTCCCCATGAATACAAACTGAATACCTGAATGTTTTAGCACAATATAAATAAACCAAAACCATCTGCAAAATGAAGTCATTTAAAGTGAGCGGATGCAGAGGTAATAGATTGGTTTTCTACATTTCAAATGATGACATGCCACCAGCATATGTTGTTACAGGACTGAAGATAGTTAAGCATGAGATTTCACCTTCAAACGGTGTTTCCTAGCAACACTCTTTAGCTAGGACGTCTTTTTTTATATCAATCACTTGTATCTTCTGAGGATGCTTAAAAACATCTTTTACACCCTGTGAATAAACAATGTGAATTAAACTAGCAGGCAGCTGCAAAGGGAGAAAAGCCATATCAATTCAATATTCACTAGAATTTTCTTGTTGGTTTTGGAATACTATGATGCCTGTGCTTTTAAGTTCGGGGAAATATATTTGCATTTCTCAGTCCCAGTTATACGATTTTAGTAACACTTAATTGACAAGGATTTGGTCTACAAGGGAACAGATGCAGTAACCATTTCATTTCAAAAATGAAAATTGTTAGCAAATGATTCTAAAGGATGTATTTTACTTAAAAAAAAAAAAAAAGCAGCCTTCCCATTGGATCAGTAGTTTTCAACTCTGAATGTAAATTAAGGTCACCTGGAATCTAACAAAAACTATAGTACTCATATACCCCCAACCAAACCCACTGTTGTGCAGTTGATTCCACTTACAGTAACACTATAGGTCAAAGCAGAGCTACTTCCTGGAGTTTCCAAAGAGCACCTGGTGGATCTGAACTGCCAGCTCTTAACCACTATGCTGCCAGGATCATGCCCTGGTTCAAAACCCAGAAATCCTGACTGGAGTGAGATTTGATTAAAAGCTCGTATGTGATTATAACATGTAGCCTGAACTGAAAAACCACTGCATTGTGACACTGTTTATCCCAATCTCAGTTTACCTTGTCCTAGGCAAGGCACATGGAGCTCTGCTACGGCAGTAGTTAAAGTGGTTGGTTAAACAAACCCAAAGATCTATGGTTCGAAACCACTGGTGACTGCAGGGGAGAAAGATGTGGCAGTCTGCTTTGGTAGAGATTTACAGCCTTGGATTTTGGTGAAGAATTACAGAGGCAGTTCTACTCAGCCCTATAGGGAAGCTATAAGTCAGAATTGCCTCAATACCACCAGGTGGATATAAGGCATGTAGTAGGTGATGAATGAAGTTGATAGGATAAATGAACAAAAGATTATGCTCAGAATATATCTTAAACACACTAAGGTCTGCATAGAGATGCTGTCAGCTGTACTTTAAAGTTCAAGAAGTGAAACCATGTTTCAGATGGAAGACATGCTGAGTGAAATCAATCAGCAGAAAAGGACAAATATTGCATGAGAACCCCTGCTATAAGGACTTAAAAATAGACTTATATACAAAAGAAGAGACTGACAGCTACAAGAATGGGGAGGAAGAGAGAGGCTTAGTCATAGATTAGCTGGTTGGTAGAAACTTGGTTAGGCACAAGTGAAAGCCTACAGTAAAAAGTAGATCAACTTAACTGGACTTCACCATAAACTGAAAACTCTTCTAATCTCAACCCAATATTGCAAGGATATAGTAACAGAGGCAGGAGACTACGCTCTCAGAGGACGTCACGGTCAACTGGCATAACTAGCCTATCGCTAAGAGAGTCTTCTGCACCCCATATTGGTGAGTAGTGTCTGGGGTCTTCAAAGCTAGCAAGCTGCCATGTGAGGTACACCGAATAGTCCCTCCTCATCCGGAACAGGTGGTGACCGAGAACAACAAAGGCCTGAGGCAAAAAGAGCCCAGGAGAGAGAAGAACCCATGTGCTTGGGAGACCGTATCAACATGTGACCAGAAGAACCAGATGGTGCCCAGCCATTAACAAAGACAGCTGTGATGGGGCACACAATGTTGACTCCTTGTGGCAACATGAGAAAAAGAGAGGTGCAGCTCAAGAACTCTACTAAAAGACCACAATTAATGGTCCGATGGCCTGAGGGGTCCCAGGTGAACATGGCCTCTAAACCTGCTGCTGCTCCTGTCCAGAAAACACTACGTCATCCACTCTTCAGACCAAAACGGACGCAACTTGGGGACACAATGTGACCATATGGTTTGTGTACTTTATGGCTCTATGTATTTATAGGATGCTGTCCTACTGCTCTCTTTCCATATGGGAGAGAAGACAGCGGAGAAGAGGTAACAGGAACTTGTTAAGATGATACAAGTGTAGAATGAAAAGGAGGAGTGAGCTGTCACCAGGAAAGGAGAGCAGAGGAGCTGCAGATAGGAGGGTATGCAAAACTAATTTGGATTGTATACTTCCACTTAATCACAATAAAAACATAAATTAAATCAGAGAGAATGCACAACAAAAAAGGATACGTCATCTGTCTAAAGTCAGTGAGAAGCATTATCTGATTAAAGTGATGTAGTTTAAAATGTCTTAATATTACTATAGACTATTTTACATACTATAAATACATAGTATGTAAAGTTGAAAACATTTTAAATGAAGGCTATATATGTGTGTGTGGCTAATATTTGTGCTACCTTTAGAAGGGTGTACATCAAATAGGCCTGTTAGAGATAGAACACTATTCGGGGCTGTACCATACAACTAAATGTGGAACAGATTTTAAAGGGTGGATATGAGGAGAAAGAAGTCCAGACCAGATCATGTCCTCAGAAGATTAACATGGTCCAAAGAAGTTTTATAATAAGTAAGGTCATACGTCCAGGGATGGACAGTCTGGTAAGAAAGGTAAGCCTGGTTTAAATGTATTGACTCACCAATCTGTAGTGAACAAATTCACATGGGTTTCAAAGACATAGTGAAATTCATATGAAACTGTTCATGGCAGGTTGATAAACAAGCACCGGCAAGCATGAGTTTACTTTGCTTAAAGGTGTGCAGGGTTGGAAGAGATACAGATGCCAGCTATTCCCAGAAAGAGAATCTCAGACACAGTGAAAAAACTGGGTAATACTTCACTACAATCCCGCAAGCAAAGTAAGCATAATGCTTACCTTGCCTTTTGGATAACTGTCCCTGCATACAGGACTCACTTTTCTGTGTTGCACTTTCCAGTCTATGAGCTACGGGCTGTAGAGAACTCTCCAGGAAAGTGACTGAGTAGGACCTCAAAAACTTCAGGGACTCTATGTATTTGCTTTCAGATTAGAAAGCTTGCAAGTAGTCTATTTTTACTGTCATTAATGTTTCCTCCCTTAGGTAGCAATCTCCAAATCAAATTGAGAAAGTGCACAAATACATTGGTGAGGTTCATTTGACCCAGGTGTCTATACAGAGTGAATCCCTAATTCAAGGTACTCACTGACTGTCTCAAGTTAGCCAATATTTTCCATTTAGTGACAATAGAAGTAAAAAGTACCATCATACTATTTTATGCATTAATGAGGAGCCAAGGTGATAGAGCAAGAGGCAGAATTTGTGAGACGGGGCCAGCCTGTGTGGGCCACCGTTGGTTCGATTGCCTGGTGTCGGCAGAGGTCAGCCAGCAGCAAGCAGGGGCTGGTGGGGAGTGTGCCAAAGGTGGGGGGCCAGCCAGGAGGTGGCAGCAGGGGCAGGGCCCCAAGAGTCAGATCCAGAGTGAGAAGGTTTCATCCTCCAAATAGGCCTCTCTGCAACCTCTGCAGCCTCCGCCTAGCCAGGGTGGCCAGAACGCACTTGTCCTTAGACCCTGGAGGCACCCACCACAGAGGCTCCTAGTCAGGGCTGAAGGAGCAGGAAGGTGGGAAGGCAAGGTGAGGGGGCCATACGTGGGCCTGCAGCACGGCCAGGTGGTAGTGGGTCCTTGTTGCTCCAGAGACACGAGGAACACCCAACCACCACCAGCACCAAGCCCCGGGCTCTGAGGTCTCGGGGAAGGTATGGTAGAGAAGGCTGACCAAGCTGTGCCAGGTGTGCCTCACCAGCAGTGAGCCATGTAGGTAGAGAGGACACAGGTGCCAAAGACAGGACTGAAGACAGTATGTGGCCCAGACTCTGGTATAATGCCGATTTTCTCATAACAACCTGGTCTTTGGAACCTAACTATGTCAGTGAGGCGTGGCTATATTCCCAAATGTTTGTGAATTCAACTTGTTCTCTACATATTATGTCATGTGCACATTTTCTAGACATTTCCTTGGCTTTTTACCTGTCTGATATTGTAACAGATGTTAACTCTGAAAACTAGGTGATTCTTTCTCCACTCCTGTGTATCTTTGCCTGTTCTCATTACCTGATGTCTGAGATCTTTTCCTCTGATTCTCCTCCACTGCCCCACTAAAAACTGTACTCTGATTCATGATAAACTATACATAACTTATAAAAATTTAGAATCATATCATATATCCAAAAAAATAAATCACACTTTGCAAAGGGGGCCAAATGATCTAGAACTGAATATACTGAAAGCAGGTCAGTTTCTTCTTAAACTACAAAGTTGTGATATGTGAGCTTCTTTTTATCAAATTTTATTATTTCATCACCAGCCCTTGTTAACCAAGGCTCAAACTGGGAACAGTTTAGATAACATAGTGTATGCTAATCACCTACTCAAGATCTGCACAAGGGTGACAGTCTCTTATACACCATATTACTGAATTAATAGCAGTGAAGCCCTTAAATTGTACAATTTTTAAATTTCCTAATTATTATCAGAAAAAAATTGCACATTTTTGCAAATCAATGACTGTAGTCATTCCAGTTTTGTGTGCTGAGACATCACAAGTAAATTCAAGCAAATTCATAGGGCATCATAGGATATTTAATTTTTTTTTGAGCAACATACAATCACATTATCTCTCAGTGAGGCCTAAATATTCAATAAGCAGTCTCTTAGGTATTTTTCCTTGTGTAGGGGTATCATGCATAAATGACTAAGACATTAAGATACTGTAGCTTGAAAAAGTTTGGGAATCTCTGGAGTATCATATAACTCTAAAACATGAACAACTATAAAAGACTTATTGTAATAACAAATATGCAATAAATCACCTACTTCTTCTATGTCATCCTAAAAAACCTTTGTAATTAATATTATTGTTTCCATTCCTGTTTATATAACTGAAACTCATGAAATTCATAGTAATATTCTTTTTTAATCTAGATTATCTCTTCCAATCCACTCTGAATGCTATCATTATAGAACACCTAAAATAAACATTTGGGTTTATTTTATTTAGTCATACATGCATGTGCACACACACACACACACACACAGTCCACATCATATTCTTTCTCACTCACTCTCTGTCTTTCACTCTTTCTTTGTATCTCAGTATAATACAAAACATTTCTCAGGGAAACAACCCTTTCTTGATTCCTGTCCTATGCACACATTTATAATGGTACATAGGTTTTATGCCTAGAAAATCAAAATACCAAATTCTTTCATTCACAGTAGGTGTAGTTCAAGGAAAGTCCTCAGGTGGTGCAAAGCTGTTAGTTGCACTTGGCTGCTAACTGAAAAACTGAGGGGTTGGGTACAGCCAGGGGCACCTCTCAAAACAGGCCTGGTGATCTACTTCCCAAAAATTAGTGTTCTATTCTGACACACATGGAATCACCACAAATCAGAATCAATTTGATGGCAGCCAGAAGACAAACAAATATTTCAAGGATAGGACTGTATGATTCTTAGATAATTTTATACAAAATTACATAATTTTTATACAAAATTATATAATTATTACAGAAGGATAGGACTGTAGAATTCTTGTAGGTCTTGTATAATTCCATTCTTTTAGTTGCAATCATGGGCTCAGAGTTGAAAGCGTGACCTTACAAATTCAAGCTATAAAATGCAAGATCTTTATTCTGACCTAGTGGAAGTCTCTGTCCTTTTTGTACTGCACCCAACCTTAGGAGGCTGGGAGCCTAAAACTGAAAGAGAATGGCATATGGAACCTCAAAATGAAGACCAAGTCAAGATATGGAGAAAAACAAGCTCCTGGTTAAAACATCTGTGCCTAAGAATATTCCTAAAACTCTGCTGCTGAACTTTTGTGCCAGTTAAATCTTCTGCAGCCAGCTTTAGCTGAGTTTCTTGAAATTTGTACTCACATGAGTCCTAAGTGATACATAATCTCTCACTAAACCATTTGCTTCCTTAAGAATTAATCTTGTTTTACCCAAAGCACAAATTAGAAATATCCTGTCTAGTGACTGAAATCTCTTACACCATTTCCATTTCTATTCTATATCTTTTAAATACAACTCTGTTTGTACCCTCCATGAAACCCTGGTGATGTAGAGGCTGAGTGTTACAGCTGCCAACCACAGGGTTGGCAGTTCAAATCCACCAGGCACTTCTTGGAAACTCTTTAAGGCTATTCTATAGTTCTATAGAGTTACTACAAGTCAGAATCTACTTGAAGGCACTTTTTTTTTTTTTTTTTAATTCTAGCCAGAGGGACTTAACCACTATATCCTGAAAATCGGACTTAATTTTTTTTCCCACCCTGTTTATCTCCATTCACTTACTCAGAAAAGAATGTTCTCTTTCTTCAAGTCTACTACCCATAAAGACTCAGCAAAAGAAAGAACCCTCTCCTGTAGACTTCCCAAATCACAGAGCTGGATGTTTCAGTCTGTGAAATCTAATTGGTTCTAGATACTTAGTTCCTGAATGAATACACTCCTAATATTTAATTGACTATATATTTTGATCATTATTTATTGCTAACCTGTCTTATCTCTCAATAGCATAATATTTATTTGTGAATATTTCTCACCCCAAGAAAATTATGTTCTTTAGGACAATAGTCTGTATTATACTAATCTGCACTCTTTACTGCAATTAGCAGTAAACTACTTGACACACAGTTCTCATTAAAGGTATACTACAAAATCTTGATTCAGTGGTGATATCACTAATAATTTCTAGCTTCTATTTTTTTTCTTGTTACAAATGTATAAATACCCCAAAGGTGAATAACCTAGGAAATAGAGTTACACCTAAAAGTCATACACAGATGATTGACTTTAATGAAGAATTTATTAGTCACCATGACCCTCGAGCAAAAGCTGCATGATGAATAAGAAAGACCAAAGAAGAATTGAAGCCTCTGAATTACAGTGCTGGTGAAGAACATTGAATATACCATGGACTACCAAGAGAATAAACAGATCTGTCTTAGAAGTACTGCCAGAATGTTCCTTAGAAGCAAGGATGGTGAGGTTATGTCACTTGTACTTCAGACACGTTATCAGGAGGGATCAGATCCTGGAGAAGAACATCATGATTGATAGAGTGTCAACTAAAAACAGGAACACTTTCAATGAGCTGGATTGACACAGTGACTTCAACAACGGGCTCAAGCATGCCATAATTATAATGACGGTGCAGGACTGGGCAAAGTTGCATTCTGTTGTCTGTGGTGCCCCTATGAAACGGAACCCACTGAATGGCACCTAACAACAACATATTCCTGTTACCTTATTGCCACAGGGAACCATATTTTCCTGTAACACAACAGGAAATCAATAAGAGGAGTGGACAGTTTTTCTTATTATACACTTTAGTTTTTTCCTCTAATTTCCTTCCTTGCATCTTTACACTTATCTCAATGTTTTGTGGTTCCAAAACCAGCCCTTTCCTCAATTCTAATCTTCTCAACTCTTTTGTGATTTTCTTCTTCTAGTTACTAGCAGAACATCTGACTAAATTTGCATAACATGTAGAGAAAGTCTGAAGAGTGGGATCACTCCACGGTGCAATACAAAAATCTTCAACTAATTTTTTTCTTTTCTTTTTTTTTAATTGTGATTAAGTGAAAGTATACAATCCAAACCAATTTTGCCTGGCTGCCTATCTGCAGCTTCCTTTACTCTTTTTGCTGGGTGAATAGCACACTGCCCCTTTTCATACTATGCTTCTAGTATCCTCTCAACAAGCTCCTGTCTCTTCCTTTCTATTCTCCTCTTTCCCGCCAAGAAAGAGACCAGTAGGACAGCCTCCTATAAATTCATAGAACCGTAAAGTACACACACCATATGGTCACATTTGGTCCCTCAGTCCAGTCCCTTTTTGTCAGAAGGGTTGACCTCAGTAGTATTTTCTGGACAGGGGCAGCAGCAGGTGTAGGGGCCATGTTCCCAGGGGAACTCCGAGGCCTTCGGACAATCAATTGTGGTCTTTTAGAAGAGTTCTTGAGCTGAAAGCTTCTTTTTCTTGTGTTCCCACAGGGACTCTTCAATGCGTACCCTACTGTGGCTGCCTTTGGTGGTGGCCAGGCACCATCTGTTTCTTCTGGTCACATGTGGACGCAGTCTCCCTTTCCCACAGGCCCTTCTATCTCCTGAGTTCTTTTATCTTTACATCTTTGTTGTTCTCAGTCATCATCTGTTCTGGACGAGTTGGGACCATTTTGTGTACGTCAGATGTCAGCTTGCTCATTTTAAGGCCACAGACACCAAATGGCCTTGATGTCCCCCAAGAGCAGGGTCCTGAGATCACAGCCAACTTGTTGGATTGAGATAGTATCTCACTGTAGTTTTGATTTGGATTTCTCTAATAGCTAATGATTGTGAGCATTTCCTCATGTGTTTTTTGGCTGTCTGATGTCCACTTTGGTGAATTATCTGTTCATCTCCTTTGTCCATTGCTTAATTGGATTATTTACCTTTTTCTGTTGATATTTTGCAGTACCTTGTAGATTATGGAGATCAGATGTCGGTTCAACATGTAGTTGCCAAATATTTTTTCACATTCAGTCAGTGGTCCTTTAACTCTTTTTGATAAAGTTTTTGGATGAGCAAAAGTGTTTGCTTCTTAGTAGCTCCCATTGATCTATTTTCTCTTATGTTTATCATTCTTTCTTTGTCAATTTTGTAGTCTAAGCCATGTGATAGAGCTTCCACTGTTGATCCTATTATTTTCTTGCATGATGTTTATAATTTTAGGTTTGATGTTTAGGTCTTTGAACCATTTTGAATTAGTTTTTGTGTGAGGTGTGAGATACGGGTCTTGTTTCAGTTTTTTGCAGATGGATGTCCAATTTTGCCAGCACCATTTGTTAAAGAGACTGTTTTTACTCCAGTTTACAATCTCAAGGCCTATGTAGAATATCAACTACTGACAGGAGGGTGATGGAATCTCTGGGGTCTCAACTCTGTTCCATTGGTCTATATGTCTCTTTTTGTGCCAGTACCAGGCTGTGACACTGTGACACTGTAACAGGTTCTAAGGTCAGACAGTGTGAAGCCTTGCACTGTGTACTTCTTCTTCAGTAGTGCTTTGCTTATCCAGGGTTTCTTCCATTTCCAAAGCTGGTGACTTGTTTCTCCATCTCATTAAAAAAGACGCAGGACTTGGTGTTGGGACTGCATTGTATACGTGGATCACCTTGAGCAAAATAGACATTTTCACAATCTTAAGTCTTCCTACCCATGAGCAGTGTAATTTTCTCCATTTATGTTGGTCTGTTTTGGTTTCTTGCAGGAAGGTCTTGTAGTTCTCTCTGTATAGGTCTCTTATTTCTCCAGTTAGTTTTATTCCTAGGTATTTTATCTTCTTGGGGGCTATAGTAAATGGTATTGAATTGGTGAAAAAAAATCTTCAATTGATTTCTTGGGAACTGCATGTCCTAAATATTTTTGAGGAGCAAAATTTTTGTTGTTCTCTCATAAGTCTCAGTTATACTAATGTATTCCAGAGAACAAGTACTAGAGAAATTGACTTTTCTTCATTGTAGGAGGAATATAGAAAATTATTTTAGAGGAATACTATAAAATTATTGATGAGAAGATCATCCTTTCAAAAGAGAAAGGCAAAATATGTTTTCTATGATATTGTATAAGTGATTTAAAGAGTTAATATGTATAATTAAGCTCATCATACAGCTTCAAATCTCAGGGCAAAGAACCATGTCATTGATTTAGTTTCTGCACAAAAGCCAACTCCCAGCATTGCCTACTGGTTAATCAATTTCTGCATACTCCAAAGCTAGGGGATATAACGTCATTACTCTTCAGACTCTACAGATAGATTTGATTTTCACAATATTATGTGCATTATAAAAAATTCATCCAAAACATCTCATAGAAAACTAAATAGTATGAATAATTCTCATTAACAAATGGAAAGTGTATTAAGAATGTCAGCCTGAAAGTCTAAGTTGATTTCTTCTTTGAAAATAACCAATTTTTGACTACCACATTTTTACACAGAAATCCTGATGATGTGGTGGTTAAGTGCTATGTCTGCTAACCAAAATGTCACCAGTTCAAATTTGCCAGACACTCCTTGGGAACCCTATGGAGCAATTTGACTCTGTCCTGTATAGGTGCTATCAGTTAGAATCGACTTGATGGCAGTGAGTAATAGGTAGTAGATATGTTGTTACACAAATAACATGCACTTCATATGTTTCTTTGAATTTAGTTCCAGGAGCTTACAAAAATACTTAAGCTTTTCGATTCCTTTTTTCTTACATGTTATTTTTAGAACATAAATCTAGTGATAATGAATGCATAGAGAAATTAATTTCTGAGTAAACAGTATGTATCCTAGATTGAAAGTATTAAGTTGAATATTATCAAAAAATGTTAGCAACATTTAACCTTTGGCTATTTTATATTCTCTAAGTACTTAGAAATAACATTGATAGCAAATATTAAAAATAAAAACGTCAAAATTTGGAATAACTCATTACTAAAGGTGAAATAAAAAAAATACATCTACTCTGAAATAGACACTAACTTCCACCTTTAAAGGATGATCTTAGAGACAAATGCTGGCAAGTTAATATAATTTCTTTAAAAGTCAAGAATGAGTCAGAATGTCTGTTTTACCCCTTCTATGCAACACTTTACTTGAGTTTCATAGGTCAGGAAAGGAAATAAAACATAGAAGGAATACAAAGGAGAAAAGAACTGTCGTTCACAGATAATATGATTCTCCACACATAAAATCTTCTAAAATTTTATAAATTATTTTAACAATTACACAGCATTTTTCTTAATAGATGATCAATTATAAAAATCAGTTACAGCTCTACATAGCAGCAGCTAACAGTTTAAAATGTAATTATAAAACAATATTTGCAATACCATCTATATATATTCTGTGGCTATATAGTATTCTGTTTTGCAAGAGAATGCATTGTAGTTTCTTCATTCTCTTGCTAACATATGTCAAAGTTTGCTTTCAAATTGTTACAGCAACAATAAAACAAAGATCAAACAGTATAAAACACTTTCCCAGAAAGTTGACATTAATACAGGCAAAATAGAACATTTCCATCACCACAAGGAGGCTTTCTGTTGCTTTTTTTTTTTTTTAACATTCACATAGTTTCTCTCCCACTTCATTTCCTCATTAACCAGAAATCTGTTCTCTATATCTATGATATGTAGTGCTAAATTTGATATACTTTGATTTGAAAAGTATTCTAAATTAAAACAAACTGGAGCGTTTCCATCATGTTTTGAAACATGTTTTTTATAATCAAAATCTTTGACTAAGGTTAACTCTATCAAAGCTGTGCTTGATGAAGAGAATTATAATGATCTTTCACCAGTAAATTGTTTATGTTTTATACATTCCACAATGCATCCTATAGTATCGTTCATAATGGAGCAAAAAGTCAAACTGATAAAATTGGAAGCAATGTGTAATAGTGATATGCTTTAAATTTATGTTTAAAAGGCTTAAAATTGTTCTATTTTCTAGCATTTACAAGAATTAATTTTTAAATACATACTTTATGTTTCTTACCTAATATCTGTTTTAATTATATAACACTTCACTTAAGAAATTTAATCATGTTATTATGATATTTTTATATCTAATAAAGTAGCAGAGCTGCACAAATAGCAACATGGAGTAAGGTTTGGGTGGACCTGGGTTTAAAACCAGTTCTAGAGACTTGCCTCTAACAGCTTTATGGTTTTGAATAGCCTTACATCTAGTCTAAATTTATGAATCTGTCAAGCCTTTCCACGTATTTAAAAAAACACTCAGAAACCCAGATTTTTTGTGTTCGATATTTATCCTCCTAATAGTATTTTTAAAAAAGTCTGCAATTTCCCTGTTAAACTACCACCAATCTCCAACCAAAAGGAAAATGACATAAACACATTCAAATTAGTTTAGAATGATGCAAGTTTGTTGTATTCAGCTCACTAAGCTTAATGTTTTGTTTTGTTTCTTTATCAAACTGATTCTATGTTGCTTTGGTAATGTTAAAATACAAAATTATTTAAAATAATAAATACAAATAATATAATTTGATTACAGTGATTTTTTTTGACGTAAAATTTACTAGGATTTTCCAAGTAATAGAGCAAAAAGAATTAAAATAAAATAACTGAGTTATGGCAAAAAGAAGGCTACTGGAGTAGAATCCACATATTACAGCAAAAACCATTATCCTTTGTCTAAAATGTCATTGTACTGGGGATTTGCTCTTTACTCAGGAAGCAAACAATAAGATGCTACATACATTATGTTACAGTTCAAAGTACTTGTCTTTCCATTATCTTCTGCAAGGGACAAATAACTAATAGTTGGTATAGTTAATCTATGTTCAGTTTGAAAACCATGGTAGCAAAATGAGATGAAACACTTCTACACATTTTAAAACACTTAGTATAATAACAGGTATATAATACTAATTTATTGAGAAACTATGCACACAATATTTTTCTATGGGCTATAGTTCATTCTGATCCATTATTATAATAATATGTATACACAGGAATATAGTAATAGATTTCATATTAATACCTTTTTATCTTGATTTTTAAAATAATTGAATGCAGACTTGGAAGCTCTTAGATAAAAATCTTACAAAATGTCATTTAAATTATTATTTTATAACTTTGTGCTTACATACTACCCAAAACACCTACTTCTCACTATCTTAGTAACATTTTATTAAACATTGACACAAATTTCATCAGAACATTTCTGATTTTTATATACATATTTAAATTAACATATTTCAGAGAAATCAATAAAGAATAATGATAGGATAGTATTAGGAAAACTTTAATTTGGAAGCAACTAAACTCAGAATCTCTGCTCAAAAACTATGATTTAGGGGGAATTTCATTTATTCACAATAGTTTTTGAAACATCAACCACATTCCATAGTAATACTAGTAACTGGAGGATCACATAGGCCACATCCCAGGGAAACTCCCTTTATATTGGAATAGGGATGTGACCTTAGTTAGGATATTACAATTACACCTTAATCCTTTTTAACATAAAATATAATCATGAAGGGAAGGACAACCACACAATAGCGGGAATCAAGGCCTAACCAAGTAGACATATATTTTGGAGTGATACAGTTCAATCAATTACAATATTAAAAATGATCATTAAAATGCAAAACTTCTAGGATTCATACCAGGGATGCAAGGCTGGTTCAGTATCAGAAAACCAATTAATGTGATTAACCACATAAATATCACAAAAGACAAGAATCATCCGATTTTGTCCATTGATGCAGAAAAGGCATTCGATAAAGTCCAACACCCATTCATGCTCAAAACTCTTAGCAAAATAGGAATACACAGAAAATTCCTCAATGCAATAAGGGCCACTTATACAAAGCCAACTGCCTATGTCACCCTGAATGGAGAGAGACTGAAGGAGTTTCCCTTGAGAACAGGAACTAGATAAGGATGCCTACTCTCACCTCTCCTATTCAACATT
This sequence comes from Heterohyrax brucei, assembly GCA_028571685.1. Taxonomy (NCBI): domain Eukaryota; kingdom Metazoa; phylum Chordata; class Mammalia; order Hyracoidea; family Procaviidae; genus Heterohyrax; species Heterohyrax brucei. The sequence continues at coordinate 100,194,377 of CM053142.1, read as the reverse complement.
GTACTAGAAGTTCTAGCCAGAGCAATTAGACAAGACCAAGAAATAAAGGGCATCTGCATCAGCAAAGAAGAAGTCAAAATCTACCTGTTTATGGATGATATGATTGTATATGCACAGAATCCCAAAGAATCTATAAGTCAACTAGTCAAACTGATAGAAGAGTTCAGCAAAGTCTCAGGCTACAAGATAAACATAAGCAAATCAGTAGGATTTCTTTATACCAACAACGGGACTGTTAATGAAGAAATCATCAAATCAATACCATTTACTATAGTCCCCAAGAAAATAAAGTGCCTAGAAATTAATCTACCCAGAGAAATAACAGACCTTTACAAAGAGAACTACAAGCCCTTACTACAAGAAACTAAGAGAGACTTAGATAAATGGAGAAACCTACCCTGCTCGTGGATAGGAAGACTTAACATTGTGAAAATGTCTATTTTACCCAAAGTAATCTACTTATATAATGAAATCTCAATACAAGTACCAGTGTCATTTTTTAATGAGATGGAGAAACAAATCACCAATTTTGTTTGGAAAGGGAAGAAACTCTGGATAAGTAAAGTACAACTAAAGAAGAACAACACACTGGGAGGCCACTCATTACCTGACCTTAGAACTTGTTACATTATCACAGTAGTCAAAACAGTCTGGTACTGGTACAAGAACAGACAGATCGATCAATGGAACAGAATTGAGATCTCAAAGATGATACCGTCTGTCTATGAACAGGTCATATTCAACAAAGGCCCTAAGACATTAAACTGGGGTAAAAACAATCTCTTCAACAAATGGTGCTGGCAAAATTGGATATCCATCTGCAATAAATTGAAATAAGACCCATATCTTATACCTTATACAAAAACCAGCTCCAACTGGATAAAAGACCTAAATATCAAATCCAACGATAAAGCTCATCCAAGGAAAAGTAGGAACAACAGTGGAAGGTTTAATACACAACATAGACAGTTTTCAAAATCTATCAAACAAACCACAATCAACAGAAGAGAAAATAAACAGGAACTATTAAGAATCAAACACTTTTGCTCATCCAAAGTCTTTATTAATGGAATTAAAGGCCACCTACAGAATGGGAAAAAATATTTGGCAGCTATATATCAGACCAATGCCTGATCTCCATAATCTATAAGGTACTACAAAATGTCAATAAGAAGATAAATCATCCAATTAAGCAATGGGCAAAGAAGATGGACAGACATTTCTCTAAAGATGAGATCCAGGCAGCCAAAAAACACATGAGGTCACGTTCACGATCTTTAGTTATTAAAGAACTTCAAATCAAAACTATAATGAGATACCATCTCACCGCAACAAGGTTGGCCATGATTCAAAAAAACCAAAACAACAAATGCTGGAGAGGCTGTGGAGAAAGTGGAACTCTCCTACACTGCTGGTGGGGTTGCAAAATGGTCCAGCCTCTTTGGAAAGCAATCCAGCGCTTCCTTAAAAAAATGGATATAGATACATTTGACCTAGTAATTCCACTACTTGAAATATATCCTACAGAATCAAGGCCATTCACACCAACAGATACATGCACAAGAATGTTTATCACAGCACAGTCCATGATCGTAAAAACATGGAATCAAACCAGATGCCCAACAACAGAAGAATGGATAGGTAAACTATGGTATATATACTCAATGGAGCACTATGCAATGATAAAGAACAATGATGATTCCAGGAAACATCTCATAACCTGGGTTCAACTGGAAGACATCATGTTGAGTGAAAGTAGTCAGTGACAAAAGGACAAATACTGTTTGAGACCTCTATGACAAGAACTCAAAAACAGACTTTTGCATAGTAGAAAAGACTCTTTGATGGCTGCGAGGCAGGGGAGGTAGGGAGGGCGAAGCGGGGATGGTTTAGATTAGATAGCTGATAGAAATTTGGTTGGGTGAAATCAGTGATAGCACACATTAGAAACAATAACAATATTAAATGGACCTCAACATAACTTGAGTACTCCTTCCATCTTAGCCCAATATTGCAAGGATGGAGTAGCTGGGGCAGGGGGCAGGAAACCATGCTCTTAGGTGATATCAAGGCCAATTAGCACAACTAGCATTTTGCTAAGAGGGCTCTCTGCACCCCACATTTGTGAGTCGCATAATCTGGGGTCTTAAAAGCTGCCAAGCTGCCATCCGAGGGCACAGCAAATGGTTCCAACTTAGCAGGAATGGATGCTCACTGAGGACCAAAATGACAACCCAGAAGGCTGAGAGACCCACACGAATGGGTGCCTACATAGACTTGGGACCGGAAGAACCTCATGGTGCCTGGCCACCACCAGTGATAGCCGCGATGGAGCTCACAAAGTTGAGTCTTACTGGCAACACAAGAATAAAAAGGGGTACACCCTGAGATCTCCACTAAAAGACCGCAACTGATGGTCCGGCAGCTTCAGGGTTCCCCTGGGAGTATGGCTGCTGGCCCTGATGCTGTCCTTGCTCATAAATCATAATGAAGGTCCACTCTTCAGACAGGAATGGATTGGACTTGGCGACAAAGAGTGACCATACATTAGATGCACTTTATGGCTCTATGCATCTATAGGATATCATCCTGCTGACCTCTGGCTGGAGGAAGGGGAGTGAGTGGAGAGGAGGGTAAAGGAGACTGTTGGGAGGATGAGACATGTATGGAGCAGAGAGGAATAGTGTGCTGTCACTGGACAGGGAGAGCAGTGGAAGCTGCATATAGGTGGGCATGCAAATTTATACTGGAATGTACGTTTTCACTCAGTCATAATAAAAAGAAGGAAAGCAAAACTTCTAAAAGATTACATGGGAGAAAATCTAGGTGACTTATGTACTTAAGTTTGGCAAAGAGCTTTTACCTATAATACCAAAACATGATCCAGGAAAGAAAAGTTTGATAAATTGGATGTCAATAAATTAAAAATAATAAAAGCTTATGCTCTATGAAAGACAACCTACAGACTAGAGAACAATCTTCGCAGAACACATACTTTATAAAGAACTTGTATTCAAAACACACAAAGAACAGCTAAAACTCAACAGTAAGGAAAAAAAAATTAAAAATGGTCAAAAGACTTGAAATCAAAGGGAGAAAAAAGAGAGATAGACCTCAAAAAGCATGAAAAGATGCTCAACATCTTGTACAACTGGTGAACTGCAAAGTAAAACAATAGTGAGATGCTACTAATGCCATTCAAATGACAAAATTCCCAAACACTAATTAAATGCTAGCCAGGACATACAGCAACAGCAATGCTCTTTCACTGGTAGGAACGCAAAATGGTACTGTCATCTCGGAAACTGTTTTGCCAATTTCTTGCAAAGCCAAACATAGGCTTACCAAACCAGTTAGTGATCGTGCTCCTGGGTTTTCACCCAAATGAATTTAGAACTCTGTCTACACAAAATTGCATATGTTTATAGATGATTCAGTTATAACTGTCAAAAAATTAGAAGCAACTTAGATGTTCTTCAAGACATGAATGGATAATGATAAATCTCTGCAGTGGAATAATGTTGAGCAATAAAAGACATATGATATGAAGCCATGAAAAGACATGGAGGAATATTACATTCATAATGTTAAATGAAAGAATTCTGTCTGAAAAGGCTACCTCCTGTTATGAGTCCAACTGTATGACATGAAGGAAAAGGTAAAACTGGAATGACAGTGAAAACGTCAATGGTGACAGCAGTTCAGGGGAAGGGGAGGAAATGAGGACAGGGCATTTTTAAAGCACTGAAGCGATTCAGTAGGATACTATGATGGTGAATACATGACATCAGGAAGTTTTCAAAACCCACAGAATTGCACAACAGAGTGAACCTTAATGTAAACTACGGACTTCAAAATGTTTCAATACTGGTTCCTCAGTTGTAACAAACACACTGTGCTAAAGCAAGATGTCAAAATAAGATAAACTGTGCATACGTAAGAGGGGGTATATGGAATTCTGTACTTTCTACGCATTTTTCTATAACCCTAAAACTGTTCTAGAAAACAAACTCAATTAAAAAATGAAAAATAATGTTCATATTGCTAAAGACTTCTATGTTACTGTTTTTCCTATCTACTCACTTCAATCAAAACATAGTTCTGTTTTATTCTCCAGAACTTTGTGGGTATCCTTAGCAGTCCAAGAAATTCCTCTGTGCTCTTGTGATAACAGATCAGATGGTTTCAACTGCCACTGTTTCCAGTGGGCATCTTAAGTTGTGAATAGGAGTTTCAAGAGAAAAAGACTTAACTAGCAGCTATGACCCAATGAATGTGAATTTGGAGCATATTTAATGACATGTGGGAGGCAAAGTAAGCTAAAAACTCTCCTCTGTAAACAGTGGACTCTTTGACCCATCATGACTTATAGTCTTTCTCAGAAAATATTTTTATGTTTAAATTACAGGTCCAGCTATAAACAGCCAACATAATTCAACTTAGGTAAGTTATTTTATAATTCACTTATATCACTTTTTTTAACACTCACTTATAATATAAATAAATTAAAAATTGTGTACTCATTGATAATAATACTCAGATCCACGTTTTACATATAGTTAATTTATTTAATACTTGAAAGAAGTGAAAAATTAGATATCCTTCAGAAAATACTAACATTGGGGATTGAGGGAGAACAAAAGCAGACTATGTAAAGCAACGAGTTACAGATAAGACAAACCAAACACAAATCTAAAATTCTTATCAATAAAAATATGAGAAAATAGTCACAATATCACTGACATTTCTGAATTTGATATACGCTTTTTAAAGTCCTACCTAACGTAATTATGTACTCCCTGTAGTTGGTCAGAGCCCTGGTGGTCAAGTAGTTAAGAGCCTGGCTGCTTTTTGCAAGCAGTTCAAATCTACCAGTCATGCCCTGGAAATTCTGTGTGGCAGCTCTACTCTGTCTACTCTGTTGCATAGGGTCACTATGAATCAGGATTGACTTGATGGTAACAGGTTTTGTTGTGTTTGTTGCTGAAGTTTGGGTATAGCTGGTTACAGTACAATCAGCTTCTCTAGCTTTTATGTATGCAACACTAACATTCTTTCTGAAATGCGCCCTGATACGTTTTAGAAATTGTATTTAAACAACCCGTAATTATTTTATGCAGATCAATTTTTCACTACTTGCACACTCTGTGGCCTATTAATTTGATTAATTAAAATAATGCATTTCTCAATATTGTTTTCTTTCCTAATTGCAAGAAATACAATTTGTGTTAAATACAGTTAAAAATATTCCATATAGTTTAATTTGCTTGACTGATATGTGGCAATATTTGTGTGTTTTCATACATCATATAAATGACACAAACAGAAAAAAAGTGAATGGCTGAATTATTTTAAAAAGATTCGTAGTCACACATAAGGAGTGAATATCTGAATATGTCCATATATAATTGACAAATCTTAATACAAAGGAAATAGTATTTTTTAAATTACCCTTTTATTTATGGTCTACTCTCTGTCAGTGACAGTTGCTAAAGCCTGTGGTGAAGTCAAAAAACATTCACTACAAATAAGGATGTTTGCATAGTTAAGAGGCTTTAAACAGATTATCATTACTTTGTAAGACTTTGGGGTAGATAACGCCTAAACTACTTCTCATATGACAGTAGTAATAGAGACAGATTCATTCTGTAATTCTACTTAGCAGGCTGCCTCATAAGCTTTGCTTTGAAACTTTGTTTACAAATTACAAATATCCATGCAAATCAAAATCTTAATCACTTTCCTTGTTAAGAAAAATTAGTATTAAATAGCTAATCTAATTCTAATACCTTTTAAAAAGCTTCTATTAGAATAATTATTTTTCTTTATGGAGTATCATTGATTGAGCTGTATCCCCCCAAAATACACATCAAATTGATAGGCTGTGATTTCCAGTATTGTGTGGTTGCCCTCCATATTGTAATATTAATTTTCTCATATGTTGTAAGTCTTTACCTCTGCCTATGGTTAGTGGAGTAAGATTGGATTATGTTAAAGAGGATTAGGGTAGGACAGTAACAAGCTTACCAAGGTCACATACAATGTAAAGGGAGCATCCCTGGGGTGTGGCCTGTACCACCTTTTATCTTACAAGAGATAAAAGGAGAAGGAAGCAAGCAGAGAGCTAGAAGCCTCATACCCCCAAGAAAAAATTATCAGTAGCCAAGCAGATCCTTTGGACCCAGGGTGCCTGCTTAGAGAAGCCCCTAGTCCAGGGGAAGGACGTTCCTCCAGAGCCAACAGAAAGAGAAAGCCTGCCTCTACAGCGTGTGTCCCTAATTTGGACTTCCAGCCTACTAGAATGTGAGAAAATAAATTTCTCTGTGTTAAAATCACCCACTCGTTTTATACTTCTGTTATAGCTGCATTAGATGACTAAGGAATAGCAATAAGGATCTTGTACACTGGGAAAAAATATTTACATTAAAAATAAAAACAAAAAAGATGGAGGAGTCTATCTCAAAAACAAATAGAATCTTAAAAAAAATCAGTAAACTATGACTTTTGGGTAAAGACTTTTAATTCTAAAAAGCATCACAAGCTTTCCAAGAAAATAATATTTCCAGTAGGAAAGCTACAAATCACAAGTGTACTAATCCACGTACAATAGCTCACATGTAATTTGATGGTGTTTCTATCTATACTGAAGTAAACAAAAAAGTATCACCAAAGAGATCACACACATATGAAATGCAGAAGTGCGTGCACGCGCGCACACACACACACACACACACACAAAGTAACTAAATAAGCCCCAAATGTGCAGTTCCATTTGTATTTTCTCTTATGTAAAGGAATCACTATTGCTTGGTTTCCCTTAGTAAATACTAAGGACAATGACATATAAATTATAAGAAAATAAATTTTGAATATGGTAACTTTAAATACTGAGCCTCTATTAACTACTATATGCTGGAATGCTAGTGACTGTGGAAATTCATTTAAGGTTTACAGGGTAATTATGGAATTATGGTTGCTAACCAAAAGGTTGGCAGTTTAAATTCACCAGATGTTCTTTGGAAACTCTTTGGGGCAGCTCTGCTCTGTCTTGAAGGGTTGCTTTGAGTTTGGAACTGCTTCAAGAGCAATCAGTTTGATTTTGCCTTTTTAGGTAATTATAATCAGACACATAGTACTACTATCAAGCACATGTACTTTATAACTGCAGTCAATACCTTGGTCTGTGTAAAAGTCAGTAAAGTTTAACACGATTTATTGCTTTTACGTCTGACTATACTTCAATTGGAAACCCTGGTGACAGAGTGGCTAAGTGCTACAGCTGCTAACCCAAAGGTCAGCAATTTGAATCCACCAGGTGCTCCTCGGAAACTCTATGGGCAGTTCTACTCTGACCTATAGGGTCATTATGAGTTGGAATCAACTTGATGGCAGTGAGTTTGTTTTTATGTTTTGTTTCGAACACTTGAATTATTTTTAATCCAGAAGGCCACTACCCTTTTCTGTCTAGCAAAATAATTATTTCTTCCTTAAGATGAGATTCATGTGTCACTTTTGTAGGCTCTAACAATCACAACTTAAATTTCTCTAACTGCCCGAGGCACAATTAAACACTTTCTTTGTATTACTCTTGCACATGATATAATAATATACATATTGCATTGTTATCTGATTATTTTTCTATATTCCATACATCTCTTCTTTGTATTCTAAGTGCTTCCACAGTATGTCATATGTGATGAATAAGTATTTATTAAATAAAGAATTAATTAAGCCAGGACAATGCCAGGATATTAAAGGTGGGTTTGGTAAAATGGTAATTTCATATTGATTTTAAAATGGTAGCATATTTTAACAATGTTACCATTGGCAGATACTGTAAGTGCTTACCAAGCATGCTTTTGCCTCTCTGCATTCCCAGCCTCCCTTGGGCTTAGATTGGGCTTTATGACTGTATTTTTTGCCAGTGGAACATGAACAAAAATGGTACAACTCACTTTTCTAGGCTTACAGAAATGTTTTGGTGTTAATTCAGTAGATTTAATGACAAGAAGTCTTCATTTAATTCAGGAGATGTGGTTAAATTCACAAAATAATAAGTTTTTTTGCTAGTTTACTTTGGCAATGTACCATACAATCACTGAAAGGATAAAATGTAAGAGAACAGACTTTTGCTTCAGAGTTGGATCCAGAAAACATAAAAGACTCCAGCTATGCCTAACAAAGAGAAAGAAGTCAGGCAATCTACAAAATCATAACTTTCCTCACATGTATGAGAGCGCTGAGGTGGCAAGAAAACTAAGTAACTTGTAGTCCAAATTTGATAAGCCTCTCCAAAAGGAGATGAAAAACAGATGTAATGTTATACCCTTGACAAAGCAATAGTCACTATCCACATGAATCTAAGTTACATACAATGTTTAACACTTCTTCAAGCACTAATATGACACCAGACAGAAACTTGGATTTGTACAAAGAAATGAAAAATGTGGAAAAGGTCAAAATGAAACAACAATAAGAGATATATTCTCCTGTCTTTAAATGCTATAAAAGACAGTTGATTATCTATAGCAAAAATATCCTCATTTTGGAGTCTATGATTCAGGTAAGAATAAAATATACAACAGTCATCTAAAGGATAGCAGTAGGAATTTGAAGTGTGCAGTTGTGAAGTTGCTGTATTATAGGCATGAAGTGGTATAATATTATTTGAAGGTAGTCTGAGGTAATTAAATATTTATAATGTAAACCCTAGGCAATTAATGACAGACTAAATAAAAAAATAATTTATTTGAAGAGACTCCAGTCTTTAAGAAATTGATAGATATGAATTGGCACAGAGTTACCCATAAAATTTGTTCTAAAATTAGTGAATCTTACTTCTATAATAAAATGGTGCAGTGTAGAGTGCTCAAGCCAGTATTACACAGAGGAAATTCACAGAGAAAGTAAAGGTGAGATGTTCTTTATTTATCACGATTATATAGAGAAACATTTCAAAGATTTCACTGAGACTTTAACAGGCATTCTCATTTTGTAAAGGGGCACTCAAAATTAATCATAAATATGCATCTGTCTGAACAGAAAAATGTAACCACAGAGTCCCCCACAGCCCAAGGCTGGAAGCAGCTTTATTATTAAAAAAAAATGCTTGACTTCCTAGAGTTTGCAGAAGGAGACAAAATCTTTAATATGGGAAATATCAATTCAACTGAGGCAAATAGCAAGGAAATCTCACATGTTTTTTAAACTGGCAGATAAGAATGCTAGCATTTTAAAGGGTCAGGTTTTCAAAATTAAAATTGTAACATCATACAATGACAATTTCTGAGATACTGGTTATTACTTTTGAAGATATCAAACAAGCTATTAGATAGTATCTCAGTATATCATGAGAAAATGTATGTTGAAAACAGTATAATTTTTTCAGGTTTATAACCTGAAAGCACTGGCTGATACAAACTGTACAATACACATGTAACAATGATGAATGTGGTATGTTGAGCTTAAAATGCTTAGATAGCAAAAGTTCATCCCTAGGTCAATATTGCATATGCAATTATAAGAAAAAATTGTTCTCCACTAAAGAAAAATACGATAGAATTAGAAAAGTTTCAGAGGAGAATTATTAACAAAATTCTGATAGTAATCGATTATTCAGTGACATAGGCTATAAAAAACCATCTTCAGTTTTTTTATTTGATAATACACAGTTGTAAAAAGTGAATTATTTAACCCACCCAAACCTAAAACACTAGCATTGGTACAAACTTATGAAAACTTGAATCGCATAATTTTATGATCAAGTGACTGGGATAAAGGTAATTTAAACAAATAATACCAAATCTCTATATCCTTCATTTCTATGGCATGCATAATTCTAATCCTATCCCAAGATTCTTGGCCCTATTATATATACTCCTTGTAGTTCTCCCCCTCCTTGGGTATCAGTGGATCTGTGAATATGATGGTATATATAGCTTATATTGTAAATAGCTTTTATTGTGTTGCAAAGGTGAAAAAATCATTAAAAAAGGTAAAGGCCCTGAATTAGTTGATTTTTCAGTTAATCACAAGGCAAATTATCCTTCATGGGTCTGTTTAAATTCAGGTGAAAATCTTATATGAGCTTTGGTCCTTCCTGAAGACAAAGACTCCTTTGCTGATCTTGAAGAAGTAAGCTGCTATGCTGTATGTGGTAGTCAACTAGTGCTGCTTTAACAGAAATACCATTAAGTGGATGGCATTAAATAGAGGATATTTGTCATAGTCCTGTAGGCTACAAGTCCAAAGTCAAGGTGTCAGCTCCAGGGGAAGGCTTTCTCTGCTGATTTGGGGGGAAGGTCCTTGTCAATCTTCCCCTGGACTGGGAGCTTCTGAAGCACAGGAACCTTGGATCTTTTCCAAAGGACTAAATCAACATCCAGCACTGTTTTTGGTGGTATGAGACCCCCAAACTTCTCTCCTACCTTCTTTCCTTTACATTTTAAGTGACTGCCTCAAGGCACAACACAATCTTACACACTGAGCCCTGCCTTGCCAACATAACTGCCAATCCACTCTCCCTCATTAACATCATAGAGGTAGGATTTACAACAGGGAGGAGCATCACACAGTACCAGGAATCAAAGCCTACCCAACTTGCTCCACACAATTTGGGGGGACACAATTCAATCCATGACACTGTAATAGGGCCACATGGCAAAGAACAGCAACTGGTCCCTAGAAGCTGAATGCAGCACCCAGCTAAAAGTCAGCAAGAAAATGGTGACCTTATTCCTACAACTAGAAGGAACTGGATTCCACCAACAACCAGAAGAGAACCCCAAGTTCCAGAAATGACACAGCCCAGCTGACCTTGTTTGCAACTTTGTGAGACCCATCAAGACCAAGTCTGTACTCCTGACTCAGAAACTGTGAGATGATCAAGTATAATTTAAATCACTGAGTTTGTGGAAATTTGTTACACAGCACAAAAAACTAATACCCATCGCTCAAGGAAGCAAAATCAATGGAAAACAAAACACAAAGAAACTGTTGGATTGATCCAAGGAAGTAGGGCCTGCCAAATGGTCTCAGTTATGGATTATTTCTGGAATTGAGGTGCTATGTCTGCTGATCTCAGCCTTTTGTGGCTGACAATCAACAGTGACTGACACACTTAAAATTTTTTGTAGCATGTGTGAGAACCTACCCATCCAGAATAACACAAAATTCACAAAATTTCTACTAGGTTCCTTTAAGGCTACAGAGCTTTGACGTCATATTTTCCATAGTAAGTGACTTCATTAATCTAAGGAGCAGTAACATAGCTCTTCCTACTTTTTGAGACAGCTGCCTGCTTTCAGATCTTTAATTACTATTTCTCTGTAAATCACTTAAAGATATACATGCTTCTAGATGCGGGCCTCTTTTCTCACACACTGTTTTCTACGGCTATGTGTAAGTCCTAAAATTAATATTACGTGCTGCCTCTGCCTTTATGTTGGGTAAATTCAAGAGAACCAGAGGGCACCCTACCCTTTTGATACTACAAAGCCTGCCTCTCACAGCCTCTGGTGCACTCTGTTCCCAAGTGCAACCCCATGTGTCCCTGAACTGTGTGTGGTACCATCTCCCCGATCCTGGGCTATAAGTACATGTGATTAACAATAGTCTGGTGTAAATTTCATCTGTCCAGTGTCAGGAAGCATATGTTTGGCCATCAGCATAACCCAGGGCAATAATCGCTCTCCTGTCAATGGGGTGAAGACGAGGGAATCAAAACAAACATCTCACAGGTCATCTCCTGGGAAAGAATCTTTGTTAAACAGAAGGCAATTAAAGATAAGTTCATCAAATATAGTTCCATTAAAAGAGACATTGTTTCTCCATGTTTCTTCCATTATTTTCAATAGCCCTTTCAGTCTCTCAGAATGGGTCATCAAGTGATCACCTTTGGAAAACCTGTATTCATTTAATTATTTGGAAAAATACATAGATTAATCATGATTTTTTTTTTATTTCTGTAGCCATTATTACCATCAAAATAACATGTGTTATCCACTGTTTAGACTAAACATCCTGCTTTCTAAAACATCTTACCCTAGTTCTCAGTAGCTCAGTTTAGTGGTCTCTAAGACATTTCCCTCTAAACTCCCTGAATTAATTTTGAGAAAGTTATATACCCCATTGTTATATAAGTAAATACCTAAAATTTTATCAAGCTATGTATAAATAGTGTAAAAGGCTATACTCCCTAGTACATTATACTTTTATGTTGTTGTTGTATGCTTTTACGTTGATTCCAACTCACATTAACCCCATAGGACACGGTGTTTCCCAAGGAGCAGAGCAACAAGCCTTTGCTGCAGAGTAGCTGGTCGGTCCAAACAGCCCACCTTTTGGTTGGCAGACAAGTGCTTAACCATTGTGCTAACAGAACTCACTGTATGTTGTATCAGAACAATTGTCATCAAGCTGATTCCAACTCATAATGACCCTAGAGGATAGAACAGATCTGTTCCGTAGGGTTTCCAAAGTGCAGCTAGTAGATTTCAACTGTTGGTTGGTAACAGAGACACCGGGGCTCCTGTACATTTTAAACATACTTTTTAAACCTTGGAAGACAGAAAGAAATTTCCATTAATCTGTCTCCTGGACAGGATAAGGCTTCTCTCTGATTCTGTCTTATGGTAACTTACTTCGCTTTAATCTCAGGGAATGTTTTCTCAGAAGTTATTGTCTTCAGATGCACATTGCCTCAGTGTTATCTGTCTAGTCGTATAGTCCGGTTAAGATTTTCTGTATCATTAAGTGTATATTCGCTTGTTTAAGAATATTTTTATTTCAAACTGCTCAAAGAAGTTGCGTTCTTCATTTGTCACCTCCGTTCTCAATAATCCACATTCATGCCATATGCCTCAGAACCAGCTCCCTAGCTGCATCGCACACCCTCAGTCTCAGGCCTGGGCTTCCCTTCTGCCCTGGCGGCTGACCACCACAGGAGAAAACCGTGTAGCTTCTCAGGTCGGCACTTTCCCAACTTATCTCCAGTTACAAATCTTTCCAGATTTCCTAGCTACCTCTACTGTACAACCTATAGGAATATTTAAAATAGACTGCATTCTTCTAGGAAACCTTGGTGGCAAGTAGTTAAGTGCTACAGCTGCTAACCAAAAGGTCAGCAGTTCAATCCACCAGGGGTTCCTTGGAAACTCTGCAGCAGTTCTACTCTGTCCTATATATTGCAACAGGTTTTTTGCACTCTTCAAATTCTAGAACTTTTATATACCCTTCCAATTGAACAGACTTCCAAAACTTATTACATCTTACCAACTCATTTGTCTTTCTAACATCGTTGAACCTTTTTCATGACCATTATCACTGCTTTAGCCTACTGTAGTGGTCTTCAGACAGCTGTATACAGAGTGCACTAGGAGACAGTTTTTAGGTAAGCGACTGAACATGCATATTTGACAGAAGTGCAGGCTGTACTTCCAAACCTCTCAGTCCTTAATTACCTAACTACTCTCCTCCTTGTTTACAAAAAGAAAACTGAAGCACACATCTTACATATCAAGAACTTCAGGTGCACTGTATAGGGTCACTATTAGTTTGAATCAGCACGATAGCAGCAAGTCTGATTTTGGTTTCGTTTTGTCCCAGGATATGAAATCTTGGAGGCCATCAGACAAAAGGACAACAGATACAAATGATCAGAAATAGTGGCATTACTTTTGAAAAAATGAATGACTGGCAAAGAAATTATTTTGTGTAGCAGTAATTCCCAATTCTTTGCTTTTAATAATGTTAAGAGTGCATTTAAGGGATTTGTCAATTAATAGGTGATTAAAGATACATTGTGATAATTGATCACCATATGATTTTTGACAAATCATCAGAAGTTTAGAAAACTTAATGACAATATTGTAATGAAATTCTCCATTCCCATCTACTAGCTCAAATGTATATATAAAAAAGAAACTATAAAGCAGGATTCGTGTTTAATCCTGTCTTGTCTTGACAGTAACATTTTGAGAGTAGAGATATTAATTAAAATATAAAAGCTATCTGTCATGTTAAGCAATTTATCCTCAAAAAAGCTGTCCTTTTTTGTCACTAACAATTTTTTCCAAATTAGAAACAGATTTTACATTGCTGTTGTTTTGTTGTTAGATGTCATCCCATTGGTTCTAATCCTTAGTGCCTCTATTTACAGCAGAACAAAACACGGCTCAGTCCTGCACGACTCTCAGCCACTGCTGGTTGAGTCCATCATTGCAGACACAGTATCACTCCGTCTGGTTGTGGATCTGCTTCTTTCTCACCGATCCTCTGCTTTACCAAACAAGACGTATTTTTCAGGGACTGGCCACTCCTGAAAACATGTCCAGAGTGTATAGAACAAAGTCTTGCCATGCTCACTTCTGAGGAGCACTGTGGCTGTACTTCTTGCAAGAGAGAATTATTTGTTATTTTAGCAGCCCACGGCATATTCAGTATTCTTTGCCAACACCATAATTCAAAGCCATTGATTCTTGCTTATTCACTGTCTGGTTTTCACAAACATTTGAGACAACTGAAAATATCATGACTTGGGTCAGGTGTACCTTAGTTCTCAAAGTGACACCTTTGCTTTTTAACACTTAAAAGAAGTTTTTTTGCAGCATATTTGCCCCATGCTTTCCATTGTTTAATTCATTGACTGCTGTTTCCACAAGTGTTAATTGCACATAGAAGTGAAATGAAATCCTTGACAGCTTCAGTATTTTCTCCATTTATCATGATATGGTTATTTTCCTGTTGTGAGGATTTTGTTTTCTTAAGCTGTGGTATAATCCACACTGAAGGCTTAGATCTTCACTTTCAGCAAGCAAGGTATGTCATCTGCATATCTGCGTTGTTAATGAGTGTTCTTCCAGTTGTGATGCCCCTTTCTTCATCTTTGAGTTAGGCCTCTCAGATCATTTGCTCAGCATACAGAGTGAACAAATATGGTGAAATGATACAACCCTGATGTAAACCTTTACTGATTTTGAGTCATGAAGTATCCCCTTTCTTTGAACAACTGCCTTTGTGTCTGTGTACAGGTTACTCACGAGCACAACTAAGTGTTCTGGAGTTCCCATTTGTGTTAGCCATCTGAAAAAAAATAAAACCCATTGCTGTCCAACTGACTCTGACTCATAGCAACCCTATCAGAAAGAGTAGAACTGCCTGCTAGAATTTCCTAGGAGTAACCGGTGAACTTAAACTACCAACCTTTTGGTTAGTAGGCAAATCTGAACCATTGCACCACCAGGACCCTCTTAGTCATTGAGTGATGCTATAACAGATATTTCACAAGTAGGTGGCTTTAACAAAGAGAAATTTATTCTCTCACAATCTGGGAAGCTAGAAGTCTGGATTCAGGATGTAAGCTTCAGGGGAAGGCTTTCTCTCTCTGTCAGCTCTGAAGAAAGGTCCTTGTCTTCAGTCTTTTCTTGGTCCAGGAGCAACTCAGGCCCAGGGACCTCAGGTCCAAATGTCATACTCTACTCCCAACACTACTTTTTTGGTGGTATGAGGGTTCCCCTGTCTCTCTACTCCCTTTTCTCATTTATATCTCAAAAGAGACTGTCTTAAAATACAATTCGGTCTTGTAGATTGAGTCCTCATTCATTACTGTGACTGCTCTCTACCCTACCTCATTAACATTCATAGAGGTAGGATTTACAACACAGGAAAAATCACAAGAGATGACAAAATGTTGTACAATTTGTTAATACTGGGAATCATGGCCTAGCTAAACTGATACAGATATTTTGAGGAAACAGAATCCAAATCATGCAACCATGCTTTGTAATGTTATCCGTAGTTTGTTATGATCCACAGAGCCAAATGTCTTTACGTAGTAAATAAAACACAGGGAAACATCTTTCTGGTATTTGGTGCTTTCATGTCATTATCATACTTTCTTTTGTCTTCTTGAGCTGCCCTTTGAATCTTCTGTTCAGCTTTTACTTCATCATTTCTTCCTTTTTCTGTAGCTATTTGATGTTCAAGAGCAAGTGTCAGGGTCCCTCTTGACATCCACATCAGTCTTTTCCTTCTTTACTGTCCTTTTTAATGACCTCTTGCCTTCTTCTTATGTAACGTCCTTGATGTCACTCCACAACTCATCTAGTCTTTGGTCATTAGTGTTCAGTGCATTAAAGCTATTCTTATGATGGTGTCTAAATTCAGCTGGGACATACTCAAGGTCATACTTAGGCTCTGGAGGACATTCAATTTTCTTTAGCTTAAACTTGAACATGCATATGTGAAGTTGATGGTCTGTTCTGCAGTCAGCTCTTAGCCTTGTTTCGGTTGATATATTGAGCATCTCTGTTTCTCCTTCTACCGATGTAGCTAATTTGATTTCTGTGTATTCCATATAGCAAGGTCCATGTGTATAGTCATGCTGTTGAAAAAGATATTATTGTTTAATAGATCATTGGTCTTGCAAAATTCTATCACACTATCTCTTAGTGCCATTTCTATCACCATCTACTGATATTTCTTTGTTTCAAATTTTAGCATTTCAGTCACCAGTAATTTTACTACATCTTGATTGTATGTTTAACCAGTTTCAGACTGCAGAAATTGGTAAAAATCTTGAATTTCATCTTTAGTATTAGCGTTTGATATGCAAATTTGATAATAATCATATAAACTGGTCTTCTATGTAGGTATATGACTAGTATCCTTTCACTGACAGCATTGAACTTCAGAAGAGATCTTCTGAAACATTCTTTTTGACAATGATTGCAATACCATTCCTCTTCAAACTTATTCCTGGTATAGTAGACCATAAGATTGTCCAATTCAAATGGCCCAAAACAGTCCATTTCAGCTCACTAATGCCTAAGATATCTATCTTCAAGTGTTCCATTTCATTTTTAGTAACTTTCAGTTTTCCTAGTTTTATACTTTATGCATTCCACTTTCCAGTTATTATTGGATGCTGGTAGTGATTTTTTCACTCAGGGTTGACTCAGTGGCAACAGGTTCAGGTTAGTTTTTTGTACCTACCATTAATCCTCAAGATTTAGCAGAGGATCTAGCAGTCGGTAAATGAATCAAAGAACAGTCAATAAGAATCTTGAGAAAGAGAAGATATTGCAAGGGGAAAAGAAAAAACACTTGCAAAGTTATTGTAAGTATACAGATATTGAGAAGCATCATTGTCATTACTAAGGCATGGAAGACAGCATGTGCTCAGTGGTCTCTACATTCTCCTACTTTTATGTTAAGTTGTTCTAAATGACTGAAAAGGATTAATATTTGTCTTAGTCACCTAGTACTGCTCTCACAGATACACCATGAGTGGATGACTTTAACAAAAACAGTTTATTCTGACACAGTCTGGTAGGTTAGAAGTCTGACTCCAGAGGAATGCTTCTCTCTCTGTTGGCTCTGGAGGAAGGTCCTTGTATTGCTTCAGCCCTGACTTTGGTTTGAGAGCATCTCATCGCAGGAAACTCAGGTCCGAAGAACATACTTTGCTCCCAGTGCTGCTCTCTTGGTATGAGATCCCCAACTCTCTGCTTGATTCCTTTTCCTTTTATCTCTTGTAGGATAAAAGTTTGTGCAAGCTACATGCCAGGGAAACTCCCTTGGTCAGTGTGTACTAGTCCTTCCCTGGTCCTCTTTAACATAACTCAGTCATGTTCTATTAACCACAGGCAGAGATTAAGATTTACAACATAGGAAAACCACAAAATGGAAGACAACCACACGACAGTGGGAATCATGGCCCAGCCAACTTGCCACATACCTTTATGGGAGGACATAGTTCAATCTATGACAATGCTATTGAAAGAAAAAATAAATATGGTAAGCATAGAGGTAGGAGAGATGGAGGGCACTTGGGATGTAGCTGGAATTACTCCTGCTAGCAAAGCTAAAGCTCTTCATTGTAATTGTATATTTACTTCCCTGGAGTTCTGAATAAACTCTATGTTCTATAAATAAACCTATTACCATTGAGTCGATTCCAACTTAGAGCAACCTTACAGGACAGAGCAGAATTGTCCCATAGAGTTTCCAAGGAACACTCAGCAGATTCAAACTGCAGACCTTCTAATTAGCAGCTGTAGAACTTAATCACTATGCCACCAGGGTTTCCCTATATCCTATAGGGGGAAACAAAATATGTATACATTGTTTAATCATCACTGGAGTATCATTGCCTAACATAGTGCATCATATATAGTAGGTACTCAATAAAAAGTTGTTGAATGAATCAATTAAACTTGGCTAAAATAATGAAAACATGAGCACCCTCTGTTTTGTAATTGTTGGAGACAGTTTGGATGCCATAGATCTAATACAAAGTATTCTTTGGGTTAAATCTTGAATTGAGTTTTTACTAATCTTTATCATGTGAGCCAAATCCATTGAACACAATACAGCTGTCACTCCTGTTCGACAGTTCAGTTGTAGCCATGCCTCTAATTTGAATTCTGTGTATTGAGGTTTTGCCCACTGTATCAGTTGCCTGGGGCAGCCAGCCATAACAAAGTACTGCCACGTAGGTGGCTAAATCAACATTAAGTTATGTTATCACAGAAGCCTTAAATCTCTGTATCAGCAGGCCACTTTCCCTCTAAGACTGTAAAGCAAAATCCTTCCTTACCTGTCCCAGTTTAGATGGTCTCAGTTGTTCCTTGGCTTGTGGCAGCATAATTATAATTTCTGGGTTTCATTTTTTTATTTTTCCAATATAACCTTCTCCTCTGTGTTCCTGTAAATACAATCCTTTCTTTCCTCTTCTTATAAGGATATCAGTCATTAAATTTCAGGCCCATCCTAAATCCAAGATAATTTTATTCTTCAATTTTTAACAGATTATTTTTCCAAAGACCCTGTTTCCAAACAATGCCACATTCACAGACTCCAGGGGTTAGTGCCTGACACAGCTTTGAACATAATATTTTGGACTGTTGTTTGTCCTTCCTTTTCTTTCAACTCTTGGGGTCATTATTCAGACAGTAAAATTTTATTTTTCAACGATGACTTTTTTCTGCTGATGTTCTACTAACCTGGGGGAGGCGGAGCACACAAATTAAGGCAAAGATAGAAAAGTTCAGCATGAAATTCTAAAACTTGATATTTTTGCACAGATTTTTGTTCACAAAAAGTGAAAAATAATATGGGGAAGATGTCATGAGAGACAGGTAAGTTTGAAGACAAGGAAATGTTTATACCAACACAGTGGAAAAACGATGTTCAAATGAGTCAATCCATTTTTGAAAAACTTCAGAAATTATTTAGTAAATTTATTGAAATTTGATAGATAATAAGTCAAATGATGTCAGAAAACTATGCAATGAGGATTTTCCTTTTGAAAAAAATTATTTCAAAATATATATTTAGAAGATTAAGAAAATTAAACTTATGAAAGTGGTTTTGACAATTACATGAAGAAATGTAGTGAAATAATACTTGAATCTTTATACAAAATTTTCTACAGGAAAGCAAAGAAGATTTTTTGGAAGAAATAGGGAATTCAAAGACAGGTAATAAGCTTTCTAGGTATAGATAGAGGACACAAAAAACTGTGCCTTCTTAGCTCAGTGACACTACCAATTTTTGCAATTTGATTTTAGTTTTCACAAAAAAAATCATACTTGCTATATCAGTTGTAGTGGTATCTTGACTTATGAAATACTGAAATGGGAAAAATGGCATATTTAGAATTTAGAGAATATTGTGCTAAAAAATCCTATCTAATTCTTAAAATACTAACAAACACTTTTTGGATTAAAAAGAGAAAAAGGTGTCTAGGTAATCGGATAAAAGATCTTGAAAGCCGCAACCAGATCACGAACTTAGGGCAGAATAGATAGCCTAGGTTAAAAACAATTGCCACTCAGCTTTGTGAAATTTTCCAAGCCAATTTCCCTGAATCTGAGTTCCCTAGTCTAAAAGATATTTACAAAAACAATCTATAACATATTTACAAAATTCTCATAGCAACATAAAAAAAAAACTGAAGAATAATTAGGGGAAGAAGAGCTACATATATTAATTTTACAAACATCAAGTTTTATCTAATAAAACCAAGCAGTCTTGTAGTGAGAGCAACAACTGAGATGCTAGTCTTTACTGGTTGAAAGATGGATGTCCCAGGGGGCTTCCAAAAGGGTGCTGGCTCTTCTTTTTCACTTTATCTTTTACACGGAATATTCTCCCCTTTGTGAAATATAACTTTTTATAATCTTTTAATCTAGGCCTTTCATGCCCCATGAGCTGGAAAAAAGAAAGAGGAAAAGAAAAAATACATCCAAGCTAAAAGACAGATTCTCTGCTGCTTCTGAGCTCTGCTTTTTAATAACAATGTTTATGGATACTTGGGGTACTTAAGAACTCCAAGAGCCTTGACTGAGAAGCTGATCCCCAAAGATTCCCAGTTTTACCACTATTAGACATCTATTACAAATCTTCAGAAAACACTTTGTAAAAAATTAAGGAATCATTGCATGTTTGATACAATACAAATCAGAAACTTACCACATATATTTATGTTTTATGATCTGAAGTCTGAAAGTGACCTAGATGGGAGTTACTCTCTGTTAAAAGACAATTAGATGAACAAAACCATTAACAATGAGTTCCTTTTGTCTTATGCCAAACAAATAGCATTTTTAAATCTCTAAATGAAAAAAAAATAATTAAAAATGGAACTGGATAATACATAATTGGTTTAAATTTAGTACAATAATAATGTAATGAATAAATAGCCTTATCCATTCCTCCCTGTAATAATAAAATCCTCAAATCAGTTGGTGTATATCTGCACCAGCTATAATCTCACAGACAGCTGAAGAACACAGAAGTCATTTATATCTATTCATCTGGATATACAATTTATTCAAGACTAACTCATGTTGACGTCATCTCTTTGGATATGTTTGATTATGTCAGTTGACATAGGAAGAGTAATAGATTCAGACTGTGCCTGGGTCTTCTGAAACCTTTTTTACAGCACAAAGAAGGATGAGGAATAGATTGGAAGCTTTAACAATTCCATTTTGTTCTACAACACATGAAAGGGGCAGAGCTTTCGGTAACTAGTGTCTCCTTTCACCACCACACCTTCTGCATAGCTCCACGGGACACTGCTTGGGATACATCTAATGCAACACTTAAAAAGTGCTCAACCAGTTCACGCTCCTGTCTGAAAAATCAAGATAAACTATCAGACACCAAGTCCTTAGAAACTTAAAGCCAAATGACTACAAGCAGACTGTTCTCAGAAGAATTCAAGATCAACAAAGCTAGATCCATTACATGTTAACTTCACCAGGAACGCTATGGTCATGTTCTCAAGGCACACCCACAAAAGGATTATTAAGGCAAAATGAACAAATTGTTGGATGTGTTTTATAAAATATAATAATGAAAAGTTAAAAGGAACTCTACAAATAGCACTTAGAATGCTAAAGATGAAGGCATTAATAAATATACTACTCTAACACTGTAAAGAGTTGATTGACTGCTTAGTGGATTCTTTCCTAGATATACAGACATGCAGATGGATGAGTAACATATCTATGTGCTGACTAACTACCCTTTCCAACTCCCAGATGTGTGACTCACATTGTGCCCTTTAAGATAGTACTTTGTGCTTCACGGGAAAATAATTATAGACAGTACTTCCTTAATATGAATCTGTTTCACTTTGGTTGCATAAGACTGAGTAGAGAAATTTTGAATACTACAAATTACTGTATATTAACAATTACTACCTTGGTTTTTAAGAAGGTGAAGTGAAAGCTACAACAATGACTCATATATTACTAATCATAAAGATGATACAGGAATGGACAACGTTTTGTTTTGTTGTACATAAAGTTGCCATGAGTGGAGACAACTCAGTGGAGCAGAGACAACTGACAACAAGAAGCCGTTGTTAGCATTTCGTATTTCACAGAGACTCAGTCTCCTTAGGCAACTGAAGAATAAGCCAGAGGACCTAGTACTGGTTACCTTTGATTTCCCTAGTAAATATCAACCAAATTCCGTTATTAAAAGCCAAAAAAGCCAAGTGCCGTCGAGTCGGAGTCAGCTCATGGCGACCCTAGGATCCATTATTGGTACCTGTTACATCATTGGATCCAGATGGGAAAACATTTGTGAGTTAGTTTTATAGGAATTAGTTCAGATATCAAATATGTTTTCCAAAGTACAGTAGACTTGTTTTAGTGCCATTAGTATGTTTTTTGTGCACAACGTTCTGAGTACAATAAATCAGACAGTGCAGGGCTCGTTGGATCAGAATGAACAATCACTCTACTCACTAAAGTGGTAACAGGCATTTATTAGTTACATTAATCAGGACAAAAATAAATGGAGTAGGGTTTATCAAGAGCCAGTTAGTTTCTCCCCAAGGCTTTCCTTCAAGGATGAGGTATTTTTGGCCCCTTTCATGCGCAGCTTTCAATGTGTCATGGGCAAGAGAAAGAACGGAAACTCAGAAGTGGGTTTCTTACAATATAAATCAGTGGGGCACACTTGCTGTATTTCATAGGACAGGCAAAAAGAGGTTAGAAGAGACTTTGCTCAAGTGCATCTGCCTGCCCATCGTCTTTTGCTCAGGTGCAAATGCTATAATCAGAAATAACATATCTTCCTCTGGTTACAAGATTAACTTTGTAAGCCTACATCTTTGTAATTAGTGATACAGTGGGTTGAAAGTCGCCAGGATAAACGGCCTCCCTAGGGTGTATGCTCGGTTGGACAGGTGCAATATGTACAGGAGCAAAAGATAGTGTGTTGTGAGTTCAGAACAGGTAGGAAACTGTCTCTGAAAAGAAGGGACTGAAAGGGAGAGACAGAGAGACACAATTCCTAGCTTCCTTATTAGAGAATATTCTTAGCCCAAGACCTGAGCGTAGGTGGCTCACATGTGGACAGGTGAGGCATGACAGTCTTCCCAACACGGTGTTTCATTTATCTGTTCATTGAAGGTTTTCTTGCTGTTGATCTTTTTTTTCACTTTTTTGGTTTTTATAGTTCTTTTTAAACAGAGAGATAAAGATTATAAACAGATCCACGAAATTTCACTTGTACTCTTCACAGGAAGTTTGAGAATTTATGAAGCCAAGTATTATTATTCCATATTTTAAACATTAACAATCAGTAACTCAGAATACAACTACTAGAAACTTGTCTAAAGTCTCAGGGGATACATTCAGTTTTCCTGGTTCTTAGGCGAGTGTTTGATACCACCACACCCATACTGATTCTTCAAGATATATTTTGTTTTAATTGTGAAGCAATGTTTTCCTTGGGCATTTCATTAGTTATTCTTTAGTAATGTGGACATATCATGAATTCTGTCACATTACATTCCTACATTATACTTGATTATTTTCTCTGAGAAGTCAATTCACAGAGAAAGTAGTGATTTTTCTCCTTTATGACTGGTCTCTACTGCTCTTTTTCAATAAAAAGAAGCTGATGCTCTAGATTCTATCTGCACTACAAAGTTTTCATATATAATTCAATAGATAACAGTGCATGTTCAGTAGGAGTTTCATCTTTCAAAAGACCTAAAAGACTAACATTTATAGCTGCCAGATCTATTACACACATCCTTGAAAGGTCTTGAAAGAAATTATAGTTTAATCAGAAAAGTATCATTGAAATATCCTTACTTCCTTTTATTACATTTGTACCCCTTTTAAAGAGAACTTGATGTCATTAGTGTTTATTATAAATTTCAAAATAGCATTTGAATCTCTTGACTCAGTCAAAACAAGTACAGATCTAGAAGCCAAGCTATAAATTATTCACTTATTTGTCTACTGTATGTACACAATTACTTTCAAAAGGATTTTATGACAGCTTACACATTCATAAAGCATCTACCACACTGATAAAAGGATGAGATCACAGTATAAAGGAAGTCACACAACCTATCCTACAACATAATCCCTATTAATTGAATAAGAAATTTAGTTCTAACTGCTTGGTTGACAATGAAAAAGAATAAAAGGGGAAGCCAATTGGTAATATAACCTAGATTTAATAAAAGAAATAACAACTTGTTATAAAGTTCAATGTTTTTACTAACATCAGATACTAAGAGAAACTTGAGTTAAACACAAATGGCAATGGGGAAGAAAACAGACAGTTAATGCAAAAGAAACACCGGATGCTTCTTCATGTACCAAATATTATACTAGCTCTGGTCTTAAAATCATAAGCCTGAGAGAATCCATTCTGCCTAGACGTAAAGCTTACTGTGCCCCTGCCAATAGATGTTTAGAGTTTAGAATATCTGAAGAATGATTCACCCCTTTATGCTATAATTCTGCTGTTCCTTGTTTAAGAGTGTTCCTGTGGCATAACTACTAAGATTCTATTCTAATTGCTATCCCTATTGGAAATTCACTTTTTAAAAAATTTTCCAGGAAGATAACTGAAAGTGACAAAATTAAAATCAGTTTTAGTTCCCATTTTTAATTGGCATACATAAGTCTCAACATTTGAATGTGACACAAGTTTTTTTTGTTTTTGTTTTTTTTTAAGGGCAATCATTAGTGAATTCAATTTTTGTACTCTAAAATATAGGTGTTAAAAGAAAATGAAAATTTTCTGTGACTGAATTATTTTGCTAAAGATACTGAAAATTAAGTACTGTTCTATGTGGTGAGGATGTACAGGAGGAAAGGAAAGGAATACTTCAGGCTGCTGGAGACTTCATGGGAGCATGTGAATTCTCAGTACTCTCACCTCCAATCTCTATCACTTTTTTGAAACTACTGGTGGATTTGTTCTGTCCTTCTCCTATCAATTACGCATATGAGTTTCCTATTCTTCTGAAGTCTAGTACAGTGTTATTGATAATATAATTTCTTCTATCATTTACAAACAGAATCTCTTTCAAGTGCAACAAAGAAAACACAAAGAAATTACCATACCTATAACTTATGTTTCATTCATTATTTCTGAGCAATTGCTGTAACAAAACATCTTTTTTCTGCAGAATGATTAAAATGTGGTATTTATTTTTGAAACATCAACATTCTTTGGAAATCACACTATCCTGCCAAGGTATCATACAACTATACCTGTGTAAACATCTACTCACACTGTCACTCTTCCGGCTAAGTATTCTGGCCCAGATAACCCCTCCTGTCAATTTCTTGATTTGTGTTTCTACTTAGTTCCACTCCTGTCAAGAATTTCTCATGTTTTTAATGTCTTTAAAAAAAAACTCTAAAGAAACAATATACTATTTTGAGGATCTTTAATAACGTGATAGAAACCCAGACCTAGTCAGACATATTCTGTTTGTTCCACATCTCTACTTTTCTTGCAGGTTATTTCTAAATACTCTATCACATAGTTTGTGCATTGTCTATGAGTAATTACAACATAGATTATATTCATCAGATGTGTATTTTCTGGTCATTGTTACTGCCTCATTGTAATGCATTGCACTACAACTATTACGAATTAATTACAAGGAGCCAAGAAGACTTCATGGTCAATACATTAACCTGGGATATATAAACCAACTGTTTACATACATCATAAGATGTGCTACATGCCAGGATATGGAGAACTATGTTCTCAAGATGTCTGAAAGCATGCTATGTATTAATTAAAATAATTTAAAATACTTTAACCACGATTCATCCCTAATAGTCATTATCTTCTACAAAGAACATGATTTCTCTTTTTATTAAACTACATTTTTGGAGAGACTATCTTATGAAGTTTTAAGCTACCCAAAATTTTACATTAACTTTCTAATCACTAAATCAACAACAACAAAAACTATATACTCATTGCAATTACCTAAATTTGATATTTATAACTCTTTCAAAAAATATCACAAACTATATTTGCTGCTTGTGCAGATGAGGGATGCTGCAAAATATGAAGTTATACACCTTTTGGTGGCCAGGCATGCTTCCTAAGTCACTGAGTAGTTGGTCTTCATTGAGACTGAAGCCTACACCCAAAAAGAAGCTGACATTGTTCAAAGACATGTAAGTCTCCACCTGCAAGTGTACTTTAAATCCAGTTACACCCCACCCTCACTCTTTCCAAAGACTGCCTGTACAGCTTTCACTTACATGATACTATATCATTCTAATAAATCTCTTGCCTAAGCTAGTTCTAGATACACTTTTGTTATTAATGAAAAAGAGAGAAAAAATTTATTGCTATTGCAGGATGCATCTTACACTTGATATACATGTTTAACATGATGAGTGTAATACAAAAGTATTAATTTCATGGTGTGACATAAGCAATAATGTCTTAGAATTAGTAAAACGTGGTAACATTCATTTATGCAATTGTTCATTAAGCATGTGTTTACTGAACTTTTCAGGGCATTGTTCCAGACCCTGAGAATTCAATGATCAAAAAAGTAGAAGTGATGCCCCTTCTACTTTACATGAATTCTCACAAATAGGAGACTTCACTGTCTAGTATAACTTTTTACTCAAAAGGAAAAAGTACAAAAAAGCCTGACAGTATCTGTCCAGGGAAAGACATTAAAATTATTTTTATATTTGACTCACATATTTAGAGGCACCAATTAATATACCAATTGATATAATTTCATTGGAAACTGCTTACGCAACAAGCTACTCCGTAACATTTAAGCTGGGTACATTGTATTGGACATCTTATAAAATTTAGTCATTCCCTCAAATGGCATTTTTTCCTCAGCCATCAGGCAAATTTTGCATGGTTGAACAAACCTCTCTCCAACAGAAAAAATCAAACCCACTACCACTGAGTTAATTCCTACTCATAGCAATGCCATAAGACAGAGTAGAATTGCCTTGCAGTGTTTCCAAGGATCACCTAGTGGATTCCAAATGCTGGCCTCTTGGTTAGCAGCCGTAGCTCTCAACTACTGTGCCATCAGAATTTCCAAAAGTAGCCTTAAGAAAAAAAGCTTAGATTATGTTTAGAATTCTTATTTTTTTTCCCAAATCATACTTGACTCTCTTCTATTTAAAAAATATCTTCATTAATTTACAATTTTGCACTGGCTCTATTGTGTTCATTTTAGTTAAAAGGGAAGAAAGATGAATCAAACTTTGAATATAGGAAGTTTAAATTAAAACGGCATCAAACATATAAATGCATTGGCATTTGAGGATTTCTATAAAGTGCCAGGAAATTTTAGCAAAATTGTAGGGTTGTACAAAATCAAGCAAACCCACTGTCACAGAGTCCACAGAGCAGAACTACCCCATAGGATTTCCAAGTGGATTCAAACTGCTGACCTAATGGTTAGCAGCCCTATAGGTCTTAACCACTACACTGCCAGGGTTTCACACAGGCATAAAAGAATTAAACAAACCTTACATCCTAACCATGATCCTAGAGCCTACTGGCAGCTGAACTCCCAGATCTTAGTTTTCCCATCTTTAAAGAGAGGATCTCATAGTCTTCCAGACAGGATTAAATGAGATTTAAATGATCATCCCAGCAACAAACACATAGTTTCTTCTATCTTTTCAAGTTGCATTTGTTAGATACGTATCTTTTCTTAGTGTGAACCTCTTCATACATGTCACCACCATTTATTCATAGTTATAGTGAATAAGTTACATCCACATGTTTAAAACTGATTCTAACTATTGATTGACTCATCCAGGATGTTATTTCTGATCTGTCCCCCAATTGCGGTTTGAGTCCAATTATACATGCATATTGTATCTAATGTATATACCTTTACAAGAGCCATCAGCGAGCTTCTACGAGTACTCCTTAATCTTTTTCAATAGAATGCTATGTCCACAGTAACTAGGAATATATTTCCCTTTGGATAGACATTTCACTTAGAAGGGGCTTAAATAGATATTTGCTGAAGTAATAATTTAATATGTGCCCTGACCTATAGAGAGTTACAATCATTAAGGGCAAAATACATATATCTCATTCCATCTTGTACCATAATAGCTTGTGTTTTACGAATCTATTTACTCCACTAGAATGTAAACACTAAGAGAAAAGTCTGTGTTGCATTCATTTTTTATCCCCAACATCTGGAGTAGTGCCTGGTACATGTGTAATTCCTGTCATATGTGTAGAAAATATGGTTTCTTAGCTCAAGGGAATCATACCCAGTATGATATATTGAGAGGCACTTAGAATTTGGGAAGGTGCTGCTATTAGTCTTATTCTCAAAAATTTAATCCAAGGGATTGAAGTGGTAATGAAAAGCATTACTTGAGGAAAATTGTCACATAACTCTGAAAATCCTTAGAAGAAATGATCCTTGCTTCCATGTATTACACTGATAGAAATGCAGGTATTTTAGAAATGATCATAAAAACCCATTACCGCCAAACTGATTTTGACTTAAAGCAACCCTACAGAATAGAGTAGAACTGCCCCTCACAGAATCTCCAAAAGAGCAGCTGTTGGATTTGAATCACTATCCTTTTATAGTTAGCAGCTGAACTCTACCACTGCACCACAAAGTCTCAAGCATAACAACATAATGGCTTAGACTAATGAAATAGGTCACAGTAGGTTAGCTGGAGGAATATGACTGACTTATCCAGAAAGGTAGTTTTATAGTTAGATGGGTTAAAAAAATAAAAACATGATATTAATTCTAAGATTATCCATATAGCAAATGAAAATGTCTCTTCTTCATCGAACACTTGTATCCATTTGAAGGGTCAATCAAAACAGCCAAAAGAGCCAAGTCTCTCATATAAATATCATTGTGCATTGAACTTTCATATCAATCCATCAGGGTAATTGGCATTTAAAAATTGCTTACTTATGTCACACAATTTTATCGAGGGCCTGTAAGAACGAGTAATTGTCTGAGAATACGATGACTTCAGGGGAGGTATTTTTGTTGTTGTTATTTCCTCCAGAAATTTCTCTTGCATTAACCAAACCAGGACCAAAATTCAAATCACAGAAAATACAGGGCTAAGACCTAAAAGTAAATTATATGCTTATAATTGTGCAGACTAAATTTCCTCAGTGCTAAGCAATGTATACTAAAATATTCCTCCCCTAGAAGATCAGTCATTGTTTATCATCATTCCCAAGTAGTTTAAAATTATTATAAAAGCTATTATTCTCTTAGTTTCAAGAAAAGAAAAAAATTGTAGTTGTGCTCTAATCTGTTTGCAACTTGAGGGCCATCACACCACCAATTTCCTTTACTACTGGTCCATCTAATTAGCTCACCTTTTGGCTACCTATAAACCCAGTTCTTCAGTAGATTCTCCTGCTTGTCACCCAGCTTCTGTCCTTGCCAACCAATACATCAGCTTCCATCTGTTGAAATTCCTGTGTTCTTTCTGGCACAGCTCCGCCTCCAGATTCTCTCTCAGCCACCTACCTTGCTGCCCTGCCATCTGCTAACATGACTAGCATCTTTTCTAACCTATTCTCAACCTAAATTGTCTCCAATATTTCACTTGAATTGTCTTTATCAGAAGTTTATAGCTTAAGGGGCTGTTATATCGCAATCATAACTTATAATCATAAAATTTCAGGGTAGAAAGAAAACAAGAGTCAAGAGGTCAGGCGTGTATACAGTATTTGAATTGCTTTATCCTTTAAAGTCATTTATTGCTTTTAACTTCTTCAAACGGTGCTGCCACTATTTTTCTACAGCCCACTTCTTGTTAGTCTTGTGGTCAGTTGCGTTTGGGTCATTCTTCTAGAGTTTGCATTCACTGATTAGCAATGATCTTTTCTTGGACACATTGTGTCAGAACAGTTCAATTCAATTTTTTAGACAATGCAGCAGAAATATACATTTTTTTTAATTAGAATGTGTGTAATAGTTACCTTTTGGAACAAAAGACATTATGTAAATGACTCTAGCATTTTGTAATCCCAGTTTCAGAATTTTAATATTCAAATAGTATAAAAATTACATTTTACCTGGGCATTGATTTAGTTCATTGACAACGTAGATGCTGTTTTTCATGTAACTAATATGACATGCTATATGTTAAAGGAAACCCAGTGGTGTAGTGGTTAAGTGCTACATCTGCTGACCAAAAGGTCTACAGTTCAAATACACCAATCACTCCTTGGAAACTCTAAGGCATCTCTACTCTCCTCTATAGGGTCATTATGAGTCGGAATCGACCAGATGGTAGTGGGTGCTCGTTAAGTTAAATATGTTAAAGAAGTCTCAGAAAAACACTTAAAATCTTTAGACCTATGTAGCCGGTTATAAGGCTGAAAACTTGCAAATGCCCATTTATATTCATATTCCATTATGGAGGCTATACTTTCCCTCTTTCAACTGTATACCAGTAGACTTAGCAAATAGTTAAACAGGCTTTCTAGAGTCCCTGGATGGTACCAAAAGTGTACATGCTCATCTGCTAATTGGAAAGTTAAACATTCTACTCTACCCAGAGGTCTATCAGAAGAAAGTTCTGGTGATCTACGTCCAAAAGATCAGCTATCAAAAACTCAGTGGAGTACAGTTCTACTCTGACACACGTGGAATAGCCGTGAGAAAGAAGCATTCATGGGTAACTGGTTGTGGTCATGAAGTCCATTCATAATTCACCTTTACACTCAACATAATGTGGTAATTTAATAAAAAGACACTAAATTAAGAAAAATGACATGATTGGTTATCTTAAGTATTGCAAATTTAAAATTTCTACTAATGTTAGTCAGCACCCTGCTTAAGAAGATGCCCTCTATCTCTAATTCAGGATTAACGGCTATTAAAAAGAAATGTTGAGAAGTCATCCGATTCAGGTGTCTGAAATTTCTTTAGTGTTAGATGATTCCGGTGTGATTAAATAAAACTTGCGTGTATGCAGTGGCACAGCAGTTCAGAGCTCAAGTACTAACCAAAAAGTTAGCAGCTTAGATCTACCAGGCACTCCTTGGAAAGTCTATGGAGCAGTTCTACTCCATCCTATCAGGTCACTATGAGTTGAAATCAACACAACTGCAACTTGTTTGGTTTGGGTTTCAGGTTTGGTGGATTCTCCATGGCTATAAAACCAAGTCTAAGCATGTACTCTGATGGTTAAGGTCTTTGATAATGTGCTTTCACCTTCTTTATTCCCCGCTACCCTCATCCAATTCCTCTGTTTCTACCCTGGCCTTAGAAGGTATTAAGCCTTTATGAATATTTTTCTCCCAGGCTTAATTTTAAAATTATGAGTATGGGTCATCTTTTTTCCTATGACCTTAAAACTTGCTGCCAAATATTTTTGTTGACTCCATGTTGTTCTTTCTTTTCTTCCCCTATATTTGAATTATTTATTCAAGGTTACACAAGAATATCCTTAATACTTTTTTATTGCAGTGAGTTGTCTTGCAAGTAGAAAAGAATTAGTAAACAATGAACAATGGGTGAAAGTCATATTTACAATAAGAGAAAATAAACTGTGGACACACATGAAACTATGTCAAAATGTCACACCACGTGGGTCAGCTCCTGAAAGCGTATCTCAACAGAAAAAATTTCATCAACTAGTTTGTTAGAGAAAATATTTCAAGCAGGAATTAAGTTTATCATTTTCTCCAATGGAAAGACAAGAAGATAAAATCTTGGCATCACTCTTTGTTACAGATCCATATCGCAAAGAAAATTTTCTGTGAATTTTACAAAGCTTGAAGCTCCTCAGAATTGTTTGCTAACTACAGAATCTTATGTTGAATTTCCTTTTCATGTAAACAAGAATTCTGATTTAATCAATTTGTGTATT
Source organism: Heterohyrax brucei (assembly GCA_028571685.1). Lineage (NCBI taxonomy): Eukaryota > Metazoa > Chordata > Mammalia > Hyracoidea > Procaviidae > Heterohyrax > Heterohyrax brucei. Next base: position 100,162,710 of record CM053142.1, on the reverse strand, counting down.
TAAGTTTGGAAAATGGGTATTTTATCTTTCTTAAAATACTTTTCCTGTCTCCTTCATCCACAGATTATTCATAACTTTTCCAAGATCTAAGGTACCTTTGTTATTTTATAATTAATTTTAAATGTAGTACATACAGCTTTGCACTTAGGCTTATTACAATATTTGTAAGTAAAAATATCTGTATCAATATCAGTGTTTACTGTCTACAAGAAAATTGCTATCCTACCATTTTAAAATATTCTCAACTGATTTCTCACTCTACTGAGTCACCTTTAAAATTCATTTTTAAAGTGAATTTTAAAACCTCAAATGAATGAACCATAATAGTTCAGAATGCTCACACATAGATTTTAAAGGGTATTAATCAAATATATGTCCATGAATTATGAATTTTTTCTTTCAAAAATCTTTAATGTTTCATTACACACTTATTCTATTTCCCTTCTTTTTCTCTGCATCTTTTTTTTAATGTCTTTCGTCTCCTTTATCAATTGTATTTACTATAATTGTACCTTGCATAATAATCACCATTTAAACTCATCTGGTAAATTACCTCACCTATTTTGTTTTATAGTAAAATATTCTGATTAATTTCTCCCAATTAATAGCCTATACAAATTAATAATGACTCCTGTGGGAATTGGGAACTGAGCATGCTTCATTCTAGATTTCCCTGTCATGAACCAGGAAATATTCTGTATCTGACAATCAAGTATTTTAAATGAGATTGACTAATGGTGTGGGTTGAGACCGGCACAGTGACAGGTTTGGATAAGCACAAATGCAGTGCTACACAGATCTCTTTGTTTATACAATCTCCCTGTGGTACTCCATTAATTTTAGTGCTGTGATCTTGTCACCCAGCACGGGGGCTTTTATTTTCCTGCTGTCACCTCAGCCAGATCCAACAAGTAGCATTGCCATTATACTCATTACTCAGAATTTAGTATGTGTCATTAGGCAATAAATATCTTTCAGTTTCTACCCCCGTTCCAGTTTTTCTCATTTCCCTTCACATTCCGTCTTCTCAGCCAGGAGGCATTTGAGCAGAGCTAAGCAGCGTGACTCAGCAGGAGGAGCCTTCAGCAAAATATAGGTACCTAATCTTCTCCTCCCCAAGGGAAAATTCACACCTAAGTTTCCTCGTACACCTAAACTACATCAGATCTGAAGACAGAAACACACCCTGCTATCCTGGTAGTTCTGTGCCCCAGTACCACCAGGTAGTAGATGGAACACCAAAGCAACATAGTAACACTCTAGCAGAATTGAAATTCACTGTGAAATTCTTCAAAAGCATATTTCCTCTGCCTTTATTATCATGGCTTTCTCTGTTTTCTTCTTAACATAAATAGCACTTTATTGTACAAAGCATACTTGACTTTGTTTCTTGTGTTTCTATTATTGTTCCTTGACAGATTTCAAAAACATATTTTTAAAAACTAAGTATCATTAAACACATATCCAGAAATAATTAGATACACATATATGATATTACCTATTTATATCAACTATATAATACATACACATACATTTATAAATAGTACAAATTTACTGTTGAAAGCATCTTTACAGAATTTGTCATATCCCAGCTCTCTTACTAAAGACACGTTCAGAAATTCATTAAGATTCTGTACCTGTTTTTTTGCATGATATTTAAGGTAGTAGCATTAGTTCACAAAGAATTCTGGAAAATATGTTGGCATGGTAGTATATATTTAGACTTTGCATAAAGTCTTTATAAAATATATTTGGCTCTTGTACATCAGATTCTCTAATTGTATAAGCTTAATTTTTAAAATGTTCAAGGAAATTGGAATAAAACATCATTTTTTTTAGAGGTAGTCAATTTCTCCATATACTCTGTCACAGTTGATCTGTTCTTTTGGAGTAAAGCATTCTTTACAGGAAACACACACAAACTACAGGTAGAAGTCAAGGGATTTTGTTTTCTGACCACGTGGTCTCTCTTCAAGGACGTACTAACCTGAATTGTTTTAATTCCATCTGTTCAATTTGTATGCAAAACAGTATTTGAGTTTGAGTACCTTAGTGCCTTCCTCTACTTCAGTGAGACAGAAAGAGCATTTTCACTTTCTACCAGCCTCTTTTAATTTGAAAACACTGATACTAGGAAAATAATCAGAGCCAAAGGAATGCCACAGCCCTGCTAAAACTTCCCCACAGGAGCTAATTTTCTCTTATTGATTCAGCTCACTCCCGGTACCACCCCTCTCCAGTTTTTAGTCTTCTATCTATCCAAGACACACAAGCTGAGCTGTCTTACATTCTTGAGAAGCTTGTGCACACAAAATAAAATATCCTATTGTGCAAAATGAAGTCATCCCGTAAGTAACATAACAACTGAGAATCTTGACATTGCATTCCAATGCTGAGGTATGGGTGCACCTTACTAACACCCAATATCACGTCATCATTATCCTAACTCAGCACATTCTAGTCTTTACAATTATCTAGCCTTCACAGAAACCTCAGACTTACCTCATCTGCTGAGTTATCAGTCGTTCTTGGCATATTTATTGCAAATTGTCCATTTGAATAAATGCAACAACAGTAATATCACAATACGCCTCTCCCCTGCAGCAGAAAGCAAGTTAAAAGACTTCAAGCTGTGACCTCGGAGGCAGGCACAGCCGCTCCCATCCTTCAGCCAACCTTCTGGGGAGAGTAGGTTAGATGACAGCAATGCTGGCTGTCTACATAGCAATACTTTCAACTAAAGCATTCTGTGCTGTGAGCTGGGGGATTTACATCTCCCAAATTCGGCTGGCCAGAGTCAATGCTGCTTCTATGGCTGAAAATATTAAGCATTTCACTGCAGTCACTTAATGCAAGAAACTATCTGAAGCGACTTCACAAACCCTGTCATTCTGTTTGGAGACTAAAGAAGCAGCTCCACATGCATAATTCATGCATTAAGATCTTCAATGCACTTCCTGTAGCTGCTGTTCTACCCAGTAATGGGCTATTGATCACTTCGTCTCACAGTTGGAGCTCGGTGATTGGTTCATTTCCACAAATAAAATCACAACCTAAATCACAGGCAGAAAACTCCAACCCTGCAGCATTCAGCTGGGTGAAACATTTGCATTCTAGATAATGTTTGCCTACCACAGAGGGCTTAAACTGAACTCTCTCACTGGCAAAAACACTGTGTTATCTGTATTCTTTTACTCAAAAGACATACTTTTTGCTGCTTTAAGCTAAATAGTTTGCATTACATGTGAGATACACTGTGTTGATTTTTTTCCACTATATCTGGAAAATCAACAAGGCTATAATGAAAATTTTAAAAGTAGTTATGTAGAAATATAAAACAGAAGATTTTTATGTAAACTTATTTGGATATTCTTTTTTTAGAAGATTTTTCATTTAAATATCATTAACTTTTCATTCTGAAAATGTGGAAGATGTTTCTTTCCTTTGTAAATCACAGAAGGGGTTCATGTGTTCATCACCATTAACTGTTCGGTACCTCAAGTACCTTGATCTTCACTGGGTGTCTTAGCATCTCTGAGTGCCCTATTTCTTAAGAGTTTTTGTCTAAGAAGACTATTGTTTCTACTAGTCTTTCTTTATTGCCTAAAAAAAGGGGAGAGTTTAAAAGGAATGTGCATTTCATTATGCTAATACTTACCAAGGGAAAACACAGGTAACATTTGAAAATGTCATCAATGTATTTGCCAATATACTACAATACAGAAAAACAGCATGTAGAACAGTAAATGCAAATATGCACAAAGAATGCTTGCCTTTTTCCCCAAGTATCTAGAAGCCAAGCCAAGACAAGTGCCGTCGAGTCGAAGTAAAAGCTAATTAAGATCTATTTATTCTACCAAAACAGTGAGCAGAATGATATCAAGATTATTTAGAAATCTGATGTCACCATTTTCCTAAACCTTTTTAATACACACACACACACTTCACAGCTCTATGGCATAACAAGACCATTTGCAAAACCAGAGTGCAACTTTCAAGTTCATGGTTCAAGGCTAGAGTAGACAATGACTGTCACTGTATAACCAAAGTTTCCTATCTAACAATTATAGTGCAAGGAGTAATTTACCTTTAAAGGGGGTATGCATGAGCACGATGATTTTCATTAAATAAACCAATAATAGCTGAGATCAACTTGCAAGAGAAGTGAGGGTATTGATGACAAAAGGGGCAGAGGGCAGAAACACTCAGGGAAATACATTTTCATTCCATGCGCACATAAGAACATGATCCGTGCTGGTCCTACAGAGAAGATAATTGCAACTGATGAGAAAATTTATGTTAAAATAGTCTAAGTAGCCAAGCCACGTGCGGTTTAAAATTTATATGTGTGTGTATATATATATATATATATATATATACATTTCATCATTTTTTCTGCTCTGAACAGATTTTTTCAGGCATTTCTATATATTGCCTCTACCCCCAAAGAACTTCAGGTGAACTACATAGCACACTTTATTACTAATAGCTTAGATATCATCTCTAAAAAAATATTTATTAGTTTTAGATAGATTAGAAGACCTCAGAAATTAGACACTATAGTTTAAAATTAATGTCTATCTTGCCAAGACTTGCTCAATTTAATCACTTATAGAAACAATTTGATTTGAAGAGAATATCACATGTAAAAATAATAGAAAATTTGAAATTGAAGTTATCAGGTGCAAAGATATAAAGTATAATCATTCGGGAGATAGAAATTGCTGATAATCTAAAACAATTACAAATGCAAACATTAGGAATGCAAGCTCTCTGAAGTGATATGATTTGAAAATGCATAAGCAAGTGAAGAAGAAGTTTAGTTGAGTCCATTTTTCTCACTCCCCGCAGGAAAGAAGTCAATATTTTTCCTCATATGCAAATTTAAGACACAGTTGTAAAGAACAGGTTGCATCTTTGCATCTGTTTGGTGAATTTTCACACAATGTCAACCTATAATACACTAAGATCAAGAATCAGTGAAGAGGAGGATATAGCATGAGAAAAGCTAGGGAGACAGTAAAACCCGAAGAAGTTAGAGCAGTGAGGCAGCAAATAAGCCTTGAATGAAAATGACTGGCAGAGGGCAGGAAATTGTATTCCCAGATAAAACAAACCCCAAAGCTGTAATAGAAAGTCACTTTCCAGCAGTTAGGCTATGCCTGAGAAACACACTTAACTGATCTTTTCAGATGGATGAAAACCAGAGATGTCCACTTTAGATGAATTTGATACCTTTGTAAGCAAGATGTTTTCCAATATTTTTAATTTATAATTTATATAAAATATGGAGTGAATCCTGTAATGCACAAAGGGTCAATAAAATGAATCAGAATTTCAAAGGAAATCAAAGTACACTTAGTCTGATAAAATTGTGATAACAGTGAAAAGATATACCTAGCCAATCTGATGACTGCCATTTGGAAAAATGCATTATTTATGTGCAATGTAAGAAAAAATAATGCCATGTAGAGTTCAAAAAGTAATTTAAACTACAAAAGAGTTTATATCCTTGAGCAAAGGGATATGTACCGTCATAGAAGACCGTATTTTCAATCTAATATTTAAGACATTCTTTCTACTCTTCTGTCTGTATTCTGCCCATACAATAACCATCCCCTAATCATAACTCATTCATTTAATAAATATATATATACATATATATATATATGTGTTGCGTGCTTTCTACATGAGAGAATTGTGCTAGATACAAGGGAAACAAACATGTGTAGAATAGTGAGATTCCGTTACAAGATGGCAGAGTAAACAGATGTCTCTTCATTTCCCTCTGAGAACTAAGGCCTGGATGGAACATTGAATACCTGGGGAGCCTTAGGACCTAACATATTTGACTGGACAACAGTATCAGACTAATCTTCTCCTCTGGACCATCTGACCTCTGCTTCTGCTGCTTCATTGTAACAGAGAACTGCAGCTTCTGCAAATGGCCAGTAACAGTAACATACTTTCATTATAAGCTGGCAGGTGAAGTCTGCTGTTTCCCATTGCCTGTTCAGGCCAGCCTGTTGGACAGTTTCCAGCTCCCAATTCAGCATCTGGACAGCTCCCTGCATAGAAGTGCAATTTACTTTTAAGGTTTACTTTTTAAGGCTGAGAGGCTTGTATTTTTCTCCTGAAAAAATCTCTCTGTTGAAGAACCTCTTTTCTCTCACTCACATTGTAAGATTGTCTGACAGTCCCCAGTTTCTCCATAAACAGAGCAGTCTCTTTGCTACCCAATAAGCAAAGTCATCCACCCTTGGGAGTTCACCTGGGGAAAATCACTACAGTAATAGAGACAGCTGGTGACCAACAATTCTCTTAGATCCATTATCAGAGAAATCAAATAGCACCTAGATGGCATTCAGGCAGCAGGCCATAATTAATCATTTAAAGAAACAGTCTTCAAATGCTCCAGAAAATTCCTTAAATAAAGATTAAAAAAATTTCCCAGATGAAAAAGCCTTTCTGAATCTAACAGAGGTTGAATACAAAAGAGTTATATGTAAAACCCTCCTAGAGATTAAACAAAATGCAACAGAAAAATTTGGTAAACTATTTGAAATGTTAGAACATCAACGATCTGAAATACATCAGATTAATAACAAAATTACAGAATTGGATAATTCTATCCAAAGCCAAAAGAGCAGCATTGAACAGATGAAGTTAGAATCAGTGACCTAGAAGACGAAGTACTAACGCCAGCATTTATGAGGTAAAATCAGACAAAAGAAATAAGAAAAATGAAGAAACATCAAGAAATATATGGGACTCCAGGAAGAGGAATAATTTATGTTTAATAGGAGTTTCTAAACAAGGGAAGATTAATGACAACATAGAGAGTATTGCTGCAGAGATGAGGACAGAAAATTTTCCTGAGATTATGAACAAAGAGAACATAGGTATCCAAGATGTTTATTGAACACCGCAAAAGTTAGATCCAAAAAGAAAGATGCCAAGGTATGTTATTATTAAGCTTAATAAGCTAAAACACAAAGCGATACTTCTGAAGACAGCAAGGCTCAAATCAAAACTAACATTCTGAGGGAAACCCTGTAGACTTTCATCTGACTTTTCTGCTGAAACAATGCTGGCTAGAAAATAATGGGCAGACACATTCAAAGCCCTTAATGAGAAAAACTTCCATCCTAGAATTATTTATCCTGCAAAATTGTCTATCAAATATAATGGCGAAATTAAGACTTTTGAAAATAAAGAGAAATCTAAAGACTTCATAAATATTGAACCAAAATTACATGAAATATTGAAAGCAGCTCTTCCCTAAGTGTATATTTTAGGTGATAATTCAAGGCACTTCATCCAATTTTCTAATCAGTTAAGGAAGGTACAAAACTTCACCAAACCAAGCCAAAAGTTACAATATTATAATAAGGGAATCGATGATCATATCATGACAACTACAATACCGTCACATTAAAAGACGGCTATATTACAATAGTTACAGTTGTTTTTGATGCAGTGAAAATTTCAAACTTACAAAATAGTTAAAATTGATTTCAATAATTATATGTTAAGGGGAATTATGTATGTAGCCATAAAATGGATCAACAATATATCATTTGAAATTAAAAATCACAATACAGGAGTCTCAACAAATATAAAATCAAAACTCATACCAACCATAAAGAAGAACGTCCCAGAACAGATTAATAAGAACAGAGAAATCATCAACATGAAAATAAACATATCACAATGACAGCACTAAACATATACCTATCAAAAATCACATTGAAAGTAAATGGACTGAACGTTCCAGTAAAGAGACAGTGAGTGATATCGTGGATCAAAAGACATGACCCATCTATATGTTGCTTATAAGAAACACACCTTAGACTTAAAGATAAGAACAGGTTGAGAATTAAAGTTTGGAATAATATATATCAAGCTAATAATACACGAAAAAGAGCAAGTGTGGCAATATTAATCTCAGATAAAATAGATTTTAATGTGAAATCCACTATTGTGGACAAGGATGGTCACTATTTATTGCTGAAAGGTTCAATACTCAAGCACGGCTTAACAATATTAAATATTTATGCACCCAATACCAAACCACCTAACTACATTGAACAAATACTGAAAGCATTGAAAAATGAGATTGATCATTCCATAATAATAGTTGGGGACTTTAACACTCACCTTTCAGTTAAGGACAGATCATCCAGGAAAAAGCTCAGCAAAGATACTGAAGATCTTATTGTAACAATCAGCCAACTTGACCTTATCAAAATATACAGATCTTTTCATCCACCAGCAGATAAATACACCTTCTACCCTGACCCCTAGGGTCGCCATGAGTCGGATCTGACTTGATGGCACTTGGCTTTTGACTCTCCAAAGCACATTCTCCAGAATGGACCATATGCTAGGTCATAAAACAACTCTCCATAAAATCCAAAACACTGATTATTGCAAAGTACTTTCTAGGACCTCAGAGCCATAAAAGTTGAAATCAATAACAGAAAATTCATAGGTAAAATTTCAAATTTATGGAAACTGAATAACACTTTACTCATAAAGCCTTGGGTTATAAAAGACAATTAAAGACACATTAAAGAAATTTATGGATTCAAATGAGAATGAAAACACATCCTATCAGAATTTATAGGATACAGCAAAAGCAGTGCTCAGTGGTCAGTTCATTTCTATAAATGCACACTTCCAGAAAGAAGAAAGACCACAAATTAAAGAATTAACCTCACAACTTAAACAAGTAGAAAGAAAGCAACAAAGAAACTCTCGGGCACCAGAAGAAAACAGATTATAAAGATTAGAGCAGAACTAAATGAATTAGAGAATAGAAAAACAATTGAAAAAATTAATAAAACCAAAAGCTGGTTCTTTGAAAAGATCAACAAAATTGATAAACCATTGGCTAAACTTACAAAAGAAAAACAACAGAAGATACAAATAATCTGATTAAGAAATGAGTTGGGAGATATTACAACAGACCCAAGTGAAATAAAATATATCAATATATCATAACAGAATACTATGAAAAGCTATACTCTAACAGGTTTGAAAACCTAGGGGAAATGGACAAATTTCTAGATTCATATGACTCACCAAGACTATCACAAGAAGAAACAGATCAACTTAACAAATCTATCACGAAGGAAGAGATTGAAAAAGTCATCAAAAAGCTACCAACCAAAAAAAAGTCCTGGCCTGGAAGGCTTCACCAGAGAATTCTACCAAACTCTTAGAGAAGAATTAACTCCAATACTAATGAGGCTATTTCACACCATAGAAAGAGATGAAATACTTCCAAAATCATTCTATGAAGCCAGCATAACCCTAATACCAAAACAGGGAAAGATCCCACAAAAAAAGACAATTACAGACTGATATCACTCATGAATCTAGATGCAAAAATCTTCAACAAAATTCTAGCCAATAGAATTCAACAGCATATAAAAAAAAAATAATTCATCATGATCCAGTTGGTTTCATTCCAGAGATGCAAGGCTGGTTCAACATCAGAAAACAATTAATGTAACCAACTATATTAATAACGCAAAAGATATAAATCATCTGATTTTGTCAATTGATGTAGAAAAGGCAATTAACAAAGTTCAACATTCATTCATGCTTAAAACTCTCAGAAAAATAGGAATAAAGGGGAAATTCCTCAATACAATAGGTAGCATCTATGCAAAGCCAACTGCTTTCATCATCCTGAATGGTGAAAGACTGAAAGAATTCCTTTGAGAATGGGAACTAGACAACGATGCCCACTCTCACCACTTCTATTCAACATTGTGCTAGAAGTTCTAGCCAGAGCAATTAGGCAACTCAAAGAAATAAAAGGTATCCATACTGTCAATGAACAAGTAAAGATTCCCCTCTTTGCAGATGGTATGATTGTTTACACAGAGAATCCAAAGAAATCCATAAGTAAACTATTGGAGCTAGTAGAAGAATTCAGCAAAGTATCAGGATACAAGAAAAACATAACTAAATCAATAGGATTCCTTTATACCAACAGTGAAGTTATTAAAGAAGACATCACCAAATCAATTCCATTTACTATAGCCCCGAAGAGGATAAAATACCTAGGAATAAATCTAACGAGAGAAATAAGAGATCTGTACAGAGAAAACTACAAAACCTTACTACAAGAAACTAAGAGAGACTCACATAAGTGGAGTAATCTGCCTTGCTCATGGATAGGAAGACTCAATATTGTGAAAATGTCTATTTTGCCCAAAGCAATCTACTTATATAATGCAATCCCAATACAAATTCCAGCGACATTTTTTAATGAGATGGAGAAACAAATTATCAGCTTTATGTGGAAAGGGAGGAAGCCCCAAGTAAGTAAAGCACTACTGAAAAAGAAGAACATAGTGGGAGGACTCTCTATACCTGACTTTCAAACCTATTACACTGACACAGTAGTCAAAACAGCCTGGTACTGGTACAAAAAGAGACATATAGACCAATGGAACAAAGTAGAGAACCCCAGAGATGCCGCCATCCTCCTATGAACAGCTGATATTTGACAAATGTCTTAAGATTTGGAACTGGGGTAAGAACAGTCTCTCTAACAAATGGTGCTGGCATAATTGGATATCCATCTGCAAAAAAATTGAAAGAAGACCCGTATCTCACACCTTATATAAACATCAACACAAATTGGATAAAAGGCCTAAATATAAAAGCTAAAATGATAAAGCTCATTCAAGATAAGGTAGGGTCAACAATGGACATTTTAATACGCAATATAAACAGACTTCAAAATCTGACAAACAAAACACATTCATCAGAAGAGAAAATAGATAAATGGGAATTAATAAGACTCAAACACTTCTGCTCATCCAAAGACTTCATCGAAAGAATTAAAAGGCCACCTACAGAATAGGAAAAAATATTTGGCAACTCTATGTCAGACTAACACCTGATCGCCATAATCTATAAGGTTCTACAAAATATCAATAAGAAAAAGACAAATCATCCAATTAAACAATGGACAAAGGAGATGGATAGACATTTCTCTAAAGAGGAGATCCAGGCAGCCAAAAAATACATACGGACATGCCCATAATCATTAATTATTAAAGAAATTCAAATCAAAACAACAATCAGATACCAACTCACCCCAACAAGTTTGGCCATGGTCCAAAAAACACAAAACACTAAATGTTGGAGAGCCTGTGGAGAGATTGGAACTCTCCTATGCTGTTGGTGGGATTGCAGAATGTTGCAACCTCTTTGGAAAGCAATCTGACACTACCTTAAAATAATGGATATAGATACACCATTTGACCCCATAATTTCTCTGCTTGGAACATATCCTACAAAATCAGGCCATTTACACCAACTGATACATGCACACGAATGTTCATTGCTGCACAGTCCATGATGGCAAAAAGTTGGAATCAACTGAGATGCCCAACAACAGAAGAATGGATGGGTAAACTTTGGTTTATGCACTCAATGGAGTATTATACACTGATAAAGAACAACAATGATAGCAGGAAACATCCCTCAATTTGGTCTCAACTGGAGGACATTATGTTGAGTGAACCTAGTCAGCGGCAGAAGGACAATTATTACTTGAGACCCCTACAATAAAGACTTAAAAGCATACTCATACGTAACTGAAAAGACTCTTTGATGGCTACAAGGGTGTGGAGGGTGAGAGAGCGGGAGGGAGGGGCGAGAATTTAGATTAGATAGTTGTTAGAAATTTGGTTGGGTGAAATTGGTGACAATACACATTAGTAAGAAGATCAATATTAGTGGGTCTTCGACACAACTTGTGTACTCCTCCTATCTTAACCCAATATTGTAAGCACAGAATATGTACACTTTCATTTTTTATTTAATAAAAAATAAAAAGAATAATAAATAAAAAGAATAGTGGCTGTCTCCAAGGTGGTCACACTTCAGTTAAGAAGACGTGTAAACAGATAAATGTAGAGTTATGAATGTATTTGCAGTGAACATGTTGGAGTATGTAACTGAGATGATTAATAGAGCATAGAGTACTGTGCTATACAGTAAACAATTTCTAAATCCAGAACCCAAACCAACCTCATTGCTGTCATGTTGGTTCTGACTCATAGAGACCTTATAGGTAGGACAGAGTAGAGCTGCCCCATAGGATTTCCAAGGAGTGCATGGTAGATTTGAACTGCTGACTTTTTGGTTAGCAGACATAGCTCTTAACCACAACACCAGCAGATAATTCTTATTTTCATTTCACTTTATGAGCAGTAGAACAAATATTGGAATTACCATCTTTCTTTGTGAAGGCATTTAAAAAAATGATTCACTGATAGGGTAATATTTAAAGATGCTGGGTGGCATAACATAAATAACATGATCTTTGATGTCAGGTAAATTTTATGTTTCAACTCAAATTTCACCAATCTTAGCTCTGTGATTTTGGATGTGCTATTAATATTCCATAAGACTAGATTTTATCACGTAGAATTCAAGCCAAAAATATTTATCTCTTAAAGTGTTTGGGAGAATTAAGTAAGTAATTTAGAGTGGAATCCTTAGGAATATAACTTCCGTAGTTAGGCAAATGGGAGTTTGACATCTGCCTCAGTTTCCTCATCCATAAGAAGAAGATTCAATCAGCCTCAGGGTTATTAGTTAATTCAAATATTGTAATATCTTTGTCATTTAACAGTTTCTAACACAGTAAAGACTTAGGAAATATAAAGTCATTCTCTCTCAAAGCTTAGTCTTCTAAGAAAAACCCTGAAGAAAAGATGTTACAGACAGCGAACAATACATGATTCAAGAGAGGAAGGAAATCACATGATGTACTGGAGAAACTTAAGTGTCTGTATAATTAAAATTTGGGGTACATTGGACATTTTGTTAGATGACAATGTAAAATTATACAGAACCTGACTTACATAGAGCCTTTTTATGTCTGTTAAAATATGGAATATATGTTGTTGTTAGGTTCTGTTGAGTCGGTTCCAGCTCAGCAACTCTGTAAAAGACAATAGAACTGTCCCATAGCATTTCTAAAAACCAGTAGTGGATTTGAGCTGCTGACATTGGGGCGAGGGTGGGTGCAGGTGGTTACCAGTTGAACTCTTAACCACTATACCACCATGGCTCCCCTGAATATGTGGTATGTCTTAAACTCTGTTTAGTAGGAATTTGACATTATTCTGAAGATAAAGAGATATTTAAATATTTCACCATGACAGTGATGTGATTAAATTGTGTGAGGGAGAGAGAGACTGGATGTAGAGACCATAGGCAGAGAATACACTTAGTAGAGTACCATTCATAACTCACTAGAGGTGATGAAGATTCAGATAAGTCAGATACATGGAGATAAAAATAAGAGAAATATTCTAGAGTTACTTAGTCATCAGAGTCAGTAGGACTGAGTAGAATTATGAGTCTAGGAGAAGTCAAGGAAAGCTTTTAGATTTGTGACGTAGATAACTTTCAAAAACTAGTTAGTAGTTACTAACTAGTATTATGAAAAATAGTGAGATAAATAGATCATAAAGTTAGACATGCAGAAGGAGGAAAAACTAGAAAACAGGAGGAAGAGACACTTATGGAATTCCCAGTAGACAAGAGGAGAATGAAGCTCACTAAACAGGTTGGAAGCACTCATAATTGTTTAAATTACAGAAGTGGTTGAAACAATTCAGCATTGAAATCATGCAGTCAAAAGACATGGAGAATAAAACCCTGCAATGTAGATATGAAAACACACCTAAGGTTAGTTAAATAGGAAACCCTGGTGGCATAGTGGCTAAATGCTATGTCTGCTAACCCAAAGGTCAGCAGTTCAAACCCACCAGGCGCTCCTTGAAAGCTTTGTAGAGCAGTTCTGCTCTGCACATAGGGTTGCTGTGAGTCAGAGTAGACTCGATAGCACTGTCTTTTTTTGGGGGGGAAGTTAAATAAAACACTTCTGTTAACATTTTGATATCCTTAATAAAACGGTGGCGAGAAAAATTGGTAACATATAAAGCATGTACAATATGGAGTACATTAATAAACTGATTTCATTTAATTACCACAAAGTCCTTGTGAGTTGTTATTATCGTTGTTAGGTACCATTGAATCGCTTCCAATTTATAGCAACCCAATCCACACCAGAGCGAAACACTGCCCAGTGCTGCACCACTTTCACAATCATTATGAATTAAGTAACATTTATGCCCCCTTTATCATTTAAAAATCATGCTCGAAGACAGGTTAAAGTGAGTTGGAACTGACTCAATGGCAATTAACAACAACATGATCTGTGTAAGTAGGAAGTCATATAACCAATCTGACTAGAGTCACATGACCAGTGTAAGCTAGAAGTCACATTCTGGTTTTCAACTTCATGGCTTCTGTCACATCAGACTGAGGAGCCACCTCGCAAAGCCGTGTTCACAATGGAATATTCTCTACCCATCTCTTTGTTTTTTTAAAATCCAACAAATCCTTAGTTTTATAAGACAAAGATTTCTGGCTCTCACTACTAGTTTTTTAAAAAATAGGAAAAAATGAAACTTTATTATTATTTTACAGACCTATGATATACATATTACATTATATATGTTTCTATATACATACATAAACATCATACAAACTAATTTATAAAGATGATATTATATCATTCAAGAGGTAAGAAAATAGTTACAGTAACTTTCTCAAATATATATGGATATTAAGAAATAATAGACTTTGAGTTCCACTTGGCTAAAGCTGATGTTTATTATACTGTATCATAATTATACTTAAATTATATTTTTAAAATTCACAAAGAAATGAATAAAATAGAACTACAAATATAAGCACATAGCTCAAAATCTTAACACTGAGAATACCTGTATAGAATAACTCATACATGATGACTTCAAATTTACAAGATTTTAAAATAAGCAAGCCAAGTAATAAGCAAAATGACATGAAATACATATATATATATATATACACACACACACGTATGCATATAGTTGCTATGCACTGGAATTGATTTGACAGCAATAGGTTTTTGGTTTCACAAATATGCAGATAGATAAAATTATATCTATATGCACACACATGCACGTGCACATGCACACACACACACACTATACATATATATGTAAGGGTCTACAAATTATGTCAATACCAAATTCAAGCTTGTGTTACTTCTGGAGGAAGGAAGGGTATAGTTGGGGAAGAGTCCACAGGAGGCTTTATTCTCATGTTAAGCTGGGTAATGGGACACATGTTTTTCTTCTTTGTTTCTTTATAGGTACCTAAATACTTGAAATATTAATAAGAAATTTTAAAAGCTAGGAAAGAAAGAATGCACATGAGAAAGAAGCCAACAGTGTTTTACAGTTAGATTCCTTTGTCTTACTTTTTTTATTTCCTTGTCTATGAGAGTAAGAAGAAAAAAACGCTCTACTTATATCCTAACTTTATTTAAAATATTTCTCCAGTCATTCAGAAAGAGTTTTATTTAAATATACTTAAGTCACAGTGGGTATGCATCATAGCAACATAACTCAAATACTCGCAGTGCCTGCATATTTTCTACGTAACATTAGAGGATTCCTTGTTCAGTATAATACTGAACATTTTCCTAATATTTCAATTAGCTTAAAAAAGTAACATTAGATATCAGTAGACCAAAAAGAATTGCCAGGATTCATGAAAATGACCTAATCACTTCTCAATCACTATGTAAAATACTACTAAGAATCTTGATAATGTTTACAGGTATAACTGGAAAATTAAATGACTTTTAAGTCTATGAAAGTATAACAACTCCCCAGTCTCTGAAAGTATCCAAATCAAAAAACCAAAGCCACTGCCGCTGGGTTGATTCTTACTCATAGTGACTCTATAGACAGAGCAGAACTGCCCCATTGAGTTTCCAGGGAAAGCCTGGTAGATCTAAAATGCTGAACTTCTGGTTAGCAGCTGTAAGCACCTCACCACTACACCATTAGGGTTTCCATGAACGTATAACAATCGTTTATTGAAGTTGATTGTTTGGGTTGTTTTTGTGTTTGCATGTGTCATTAAAAGTTCTTGGAGGAAACGCTATTTAATCCAAGTCAAAAGATGTCAATAAATAGCCCTATCCCATGTTATTCACTGAATAACATTGAACACCTTCTAATGCGTCTGTCTAAATACGTATCAACCCCTCAAAACTAAACCCACTGCCATCAAATCAAGGAAGAGCTTCTAAGTTTACATCCTACTTCTCTACTCTAGTAACTAATTTAAATACTTGCAAAATAGTTTAGGTTAAATACATTTCTGGTCTCAAGCAAATTCAGACCTGGCTCATAGTCTTTTTTTTTTTGTTTACTTTTATTCAGTAAATGTTATATGAGAAATTCTTTTCTATACAAATCCTCTAGGGGACATTTTATTTTCTACCAAAAAACAATCTGGTTTAGCAGGATATTAATGTGCTAGTAAGTTATTTGGTAAAATGTTTTTGTGGAGTTACAGCATGAAGCAATAAAATTTCCTACTTCATCAGGAGTTTTATCTTTAAACTTGCAACTGTAATTTCCTGGAAAAAGATTTTATCTGAGGCATCTGTCCTATGACATTAGAGAGGCTATCATAAAAGCATATTCAAAGTACAACTAACATTTCAGTTGTAGGGAGAGGGCATAGAAGTCTGTCTTGAACCAAGTGGCATTTTACTGGCATAGAGAGAGATTTCAACTAAAAAAGTAAATAATTTATTCAAAGTAGGGAATGAAAGTACTAATAAAAGAGGTTATCATATGACCTTGAACACTTTGTTAGTGCAAAATATATACAAAATTCTTAGCTATAGAGACCATTGATACGACCCAGTAATAATGTTTGTAAAATATTCCAAATTAAATGCACAAATAATAAGGGGTTTAGGAGATGGAGGTGAAAACACAATTGATTTGATGAATGCAGATACAATTGCAGAGGAATGCCTAGCTTTCTTCTGTTTGACTAGCATTTATGTGAGCCCTTCCTTTTGCAAATACTCAGTGGTCATGAGTTATGAGTCAAAACTCAGGTAAGGGCAGGGAACTCAGTAGCCTTTGTCCTTAGAGGCTTACAATCAGTGATGTGCTAAAACCAGCATATACTAGTTCTCAAGAGCAAATTTTAATAGTCATGAATTCTCCAACTGGTTTTTATTAATCACTATTAAACATTACATACTGTAAACATAACTAATTACTTTGGAAATAAAAGTAATAAATACTCAAAATGTATTTCTTCCTATACTTTTTACTATGATCAAGGCTTTTGAATTTACACTCTATTAGTATAGTAGAAATACGATACAATAGAATGCTATTGGGCAACTCTTCCCAAGTCCATGTTTAGGTATACAACGTTAGTAACTTGAAATCAGCATGGTGGAAATACTAACACTGGCAATATCAAAAAATGCTACAAATCAAGAAGTCCCCCCACCCCATGGAGACCTATGGGAAATGTTTCATATGTTCACCAGCATACCACAGCTTACTACTCAGTGACTAGTGACCACAGCTACCCTAACTCTAACCACAGTGTTGTTCAGTTTTGATTTTAATATTGTTTACTCGAAATTTCAATTAATGCTGCTAGTATAAAACAGGCAAAAGCTGAGCTGTAGTCAACTACCTCGCTTTAGCCAAAGGAACAATGACTGAACCTAAATGAATGTCCAAGGAGTGTTTATTGCAGGAGCTTGGTAACTTTTCTGCGTTAAGAGTTGGAAATAAAATTCAGGAAACTTTCAAAAGTGGCTATATTGCTCAGGTAAACAATTTAGACAAACACCTTGAGGTTAAAATTTCTTCCTTAAAGTCATAAAAGAACGTTATGTAGATACTAGTTACAATTATGCTTTAAATAACCTGTCTTATCTGTGTATAATAACATTACAAAATAGAAAAAATGGTAAATATAATTATAAAATTAACATCAGTCTCAAATGTGCATTTTTTTGCATGGCTGAACAGGTTAATGAATCAATTACCTAAAAATGTGTAACATAAACTTAAAAGCAATGCAATGGTTTAACAGACAAAGACAGAAAAGAAGTATTATAGGGTGTTTTTGAAGGAATATAGAGGCACAGAACGATACTAGAGTTTTGACAGTATCTGAGAAGGATCTTGTGAGGTTTGCTTCTAGCTAGTGAGTCTGCTGATATTCATATCTCTCTACATTAAGAGTTCTCATAGATGTACTTAACAGTCCTTGAAAGTGACAGGCGTTGGCCTTTAATACAGCTGAAAACTTACAGTTAAGACAAGGGTGGAACTAGCTTTTAGAGAAAGCTGGACCCACCTTTAGACCTCCTTGACCTGGCTGTTTGGAAATGTCTAGCACCTGGGTTTTGCTGGAGAATAAATTCTGGTTGACACTCTGTAGACTAGAGAACTTCTCACCCAGTAAGACGGCGGAGAGAAAGAAGAAGGGTCTAAAAATCACTGAGGAAGTCTTTTCAAAATAGGCATGTCCACCCTCTTTCCCTGCAAGCATTCATCAAAACTGAGGCAAGGGGAAGGGACAGAAAGAAATGGAGCGTGATGGAACAGGGAACATGAGTGATATGATTGCTAAGGATTATATACCTTTAATATCTAGCCAAAGATGAGTTCCCATTCTCTAGACACTTCTCCAGGTATAGAACAAGGAATCATTTTTTAAAAAAACAGGCACTATTGTATTTTGTATCTTTTCATGTGCGTAGCATAGGTATTCTACATCACTATGATTGTTACTCAGAAAAATCCTATGACTTCTGTTTTCATTTAGAATGTAGAGTATTACAAAGGATCCTACTCCTAACTAGCTGTAAGAAAAGCTGGAGAAAACAGAAATCATCATTTTCTTAAGCTTGTCAGAAAGCTAGAGTTTTAAGGTAATCACATAGTCTAAGACCCAGCAAGGACAATCTCCTCTTAAGAGGGACTGGACATGCAAACTCCTCTAGAGTACAGAAGGGAGAAACACCACACGAGCTGTAATACACAGAAGTAAAAATTATTCAGCTAAAATTTTGAAGACTGCAGAAAGCAAGTGTGGGATAGTATGTCTGTTTGACATAATTGAGGGCATCTGACCAAACGAAAAGCTGCACTCACTTGTAAACACCTACTAGTACTCATAAAGAAGACTGAGGACAGGGTAACAGACTAAGAGCATCCTTTGGTAGCACAGGTGGTCTGGTGGCTATGAAGGGACAGAAGAAGGGCATACCCATTTTCAAGCATAATTACAACTAATTTGCCTCTACTGCTCTATGCACAATATTAGCATTCAAATTTTATGAGATGCATACATTAAAAAAGAGTCCATTTTCAAAAGCAAAGCATTTAACAAACCACACTCAGAGACAGCCCAGATAATGAACCAGCAGACTTTAAAATAACTGTTACTAAAATGGTAAAGGATCTAGAGGAACATAGGATCATATAGGAACAGGTAGAAAATTTAAGTGCAGAGATGGAAACTATTTGACTGTAAGTCAAATGGAAACATTGTAAATAAAAAAGATGATACAGAGATTAAGAATTCCTTTTTTGGGTTTAACACAGCTGAAGAGATATTTAGAGAATCTGAAAACACCTTAAAAGAAATTACCCAAACTGAAGCACAAAGAAGAAAGAGATGGGGTAGAGGAAGCTCAGAGAATTCAACAACTGCGGGAGAGTTGGAAATAGAAAATAATCATCATGTATCTGAAATTAAAAGAAAGAAAAGGCAGAAGCAGTTGAAGCAATAATGACCAAGAATGACCCAAAAAGAATCAAATTGCAGATCCCAGGAGCTCAGAGAACTAAGAGTATTAATACTAAGACAAACATAACACATATATACTTCATGGCCAAACTGATAAAAACAAAGAAAGCACAGTGAGGACAGTGAAGGGATTGGGTTGGTGGACTTTGTTATGTACTAAGGAGTAAACATAAGACATTCTCTAGATATCTCATCAGAAAGCATGGAAGGCAAAAGACACAGTAATGATATCTGTATAGAAACAAAACAACTGTCATCTGGAATTCTGAGGAAAAATATCTTTCAAACATGAAGGCAAAATAATGAAATTTTCAGACATCAAAAAGTTGAAAGAGTTCATTGTCAATAGATCTGAACCACAAAATTATAATAATACAAAAGGCATTTCTTTGGTAGAGTGACTATAAAAACAGAGGAAAACTTTGTCTATACCCAGAAATGAAGAGCTCTGAAAGTAGTAAAACCAAAAGACCAGTCCATCGTGCACAACAATTCCTATGCTAAAATTCCTGATCCCCATATCATGGCCCACTGAACTTCGATTTTCCTATGTCGTCCCTTAATGTTTCTTTAACCTTATTCTCTTCTCTGTTCTTCAACAGGTCCCCATCCTGCTATTAATGGGAGAAAATAACTCTGGTGGCTTAGTGGTTTAGTGCTAGGGCTGCTAACCAGAAGATCAGCAATTCAAATCTGCCAGACGCTCCTTGGAAACACTACGGGGCGGTTCTATTCTGTCTACAGGGTCTCTGTGAGTCAAAAATGACTCAGTGGTAGTAGGTTTTTGTTTTTTTAATACCATGTATTCTGGCACCAGTGAATATTAATGTGGTTTTATACCTTCATCTCAAACATATAGACCTTCAAGGGGTTTTTGTGTCAAAAAATTATGCAGCATAGCAATATTGATGTTGGGTACTGGCAAGTCAATTTCAATTCATAGTGGCCCCACGTAACAGAGTAAAAGTACCCCTTAGGGTTTTCTTGGCTACAAAAGCAGATCACCAGATCTTTCCCCTCAAAGGGCCTCTGGGTGGTTTCCAGCTGCCAATCCTCTGGTTATAACTGAGCATGTAACTGTCATACCACCAGGACTCTTTAGCATTGTAATACTACCTGCAATAAAATGTCATGAGGTTTTATAAAAACGGTGGCTATCCTCATAACAATGGCAGGTGGTTTGTAGAATGTTTATGTGTACACGTATTAGCAACCTCTCTGTTGAACTTAATACTTTGTTAACATCTATACATGCCTACTCCCTGTGGAAGACCTCCTGGCAAAGTGTTTAAGAGTTAACTGCTAACCAACAGTTGATAGTTCAAATCCATCAGCTGCTCTTTGGAAACCCTATAGGGCAGTTGTGCTCTGTCCTGTGGAGTTGCTATGAGTCAGAAATGATTTAACTGCAACTGGGTTTTTGTTTGTTTGTTTGTTTTTTAACTCCCCACGTGTTCAAAAATACAGGGTTGTGAACCACTGTGCAAATACCTCAGACTATCTTATTGCTGACAGAAAACTGTAGGAAACATTGTAGATGATCTTCTGAAGTTCTGGTGAAATCAAAACCACTTTGACTAAATTTTGAGGAAGAACTCTCTTTTTTTTTGGATTGTCCTCCTTTCCTCACTTTTCTTCATTCTTGTTTCCTGGGACCACCTTCTAAGCAACCTAACCCAAACCAAAGCTGTTGCCATGGAGTCAATCCCCATTCACAGTGACACTATATGACAAAGTAAAACTGTTCCATAGAGCTTCCCAGGAGCGCCTGGTGGATTCAAACTGCTGACCTTTTCATTAGCAGCTATAGCACTTAACCACTACACCACCTTTGTGACAGACTTTTTTGGCTGCAAAGGACGTCTTTAAAATATTCAAAAGTAAAGCTGTCACCTTGAAGACTAAAATGTACCTGGCCTAAGCCATGGTATTTTCAATCCCATCATATGCATATGACAGCTGGACCATGAACAAAGAAGACAGAAGAAGAACTGATACCTTTGAGTTGTGCTGTTGGAGAAGAATGTTGAATGTACCACTCACTGCCAAAAGAACAAACTGATCTGTAAAAAGCCCAACCAGAGTGCTCCTTGGAAGCAAAGATGGCAAGACTGTGTCTTACATACTTTGGATGTGTTGTCAGAAAGGATCAGTCCCTGGAGAAGGACATCATGCTTGGTAGAGTGGAGGGTCAGTGAAAAAGAGGAAGACCCTGGACAAGAGAGATTGATACAGTGGCTCCAACAATGAACTTAAGCATAAAAATTATTGTGGACATGGCATAAGGCCAGGCACTGTTTTCTTCTGTTGTTCATAGTGTCAATGAGTTAGAACCAACTCGATGCTACCTAACAACAGTTACACCACCAAAATTTCCTCTAAATATCCTACCTGCACCCAAAGGCTTCATCATCCACAGCCCTGATACTACATTAGAGAAGAACTGCA
The DNA here is from genome assembly GCA_028571685.1 of Heterohyrax brucei. NCBI lineage: Eukaryota > Metazoa > Chordata > Mammalia > Hyracoidea > Procaviidae > Heterohyrax > Heterohyrax brucei. The sequence continues at coordinate 100,140,513 of CM053142.1, read as the reverse complement.
CAATCAGCAGAGGAAGTACACAAAGAATATAAGGAAAGAGTCCTGAGAGGCGTCTCTCGGTTTAGAACGCATGGTGGATCAGTGGAGCAACATAAGGTCATTTCTCTGTTTACAGTGACTTTTAGCAGCACTGTCACCTAATTGGAATTTGTACCTAAGAGATTAAGTGCTAGCATGAGTAATTACAGTGACTGACAGTATACCGCGTGGTTATGATCACAAGCTCTACAGCCAGACTGCCCAGTACCAAATTAGTTGCTGTCTGACTTTGGGAAAGTTGTTAAAATTATTTTGCCTCAGTTTTCACTTTTGTAAAGTTGGATGGTAATAGGGTTTATCTTTTAGAATTATTGCAAGGATTTAATGAAATAATACATTTAAAGTGCTTGGGACATATTAAACATTCAATACATATTAGAAACGTTTGTCAATCATCAATGTCTTTAGCAGTAAGCCTCCATCATATATTACTGCTGTATGTTGTCGTTCAGAAAATTCGAGCTAGCCAAGCAAGAGTCTCAGACATCACTGTCAACTCCTACTTCACACTTGCAGCCAACAATCATCCAGCTTTTCAGTTTTACCTCCCCTATGTTTACTCACTGCTGCATGATTCTGACAATGCCTTCATAATATCTAGTAGCAATTCTAATAAATTAATATTCTACCCTGTGGCCAAAAGAGTCTTTCTAATAAAGAAAATTTGACCATACAATTTCATTGCTTTAGATTATTTACAATTCTCTATTATGCCAACAACCCCTCATCAAGTAAAAGCTTCCTACCAAGCAGACATTTCCTGATGTGGCCAATGCCTCCCTTTCAGCCCATCTAATTTCACTGTCCTGTCATAACCCGCTATATGCATTGTCTGAATGTACCATTCAGAAATGTTTCACGTTTCATGGTTCATAATGAAACCATTCATAAATAGTTCGTGGATGTAAATTTTCCCCAAATCATTGTCTTCTCTTCAAAATTCTGCTCAGATATCATTCTGTTAAGACTACCTGGCACTTACAGCCCTTGTAAACACTATTTTTATTAACAAGTCTATTTTCCTATTAGATTGTTAAGTCCTCCTGTGTAGGCTCCTTATCTTATTCGCTGTTGTTGCTGTTGTTACTGTTGCTGATGAAAGAAGGAACACCGTTAAGTGTCAATAAATGTTCACTGAAGTGAAACTTTATTTAGAAAGGACATCTACAAAGTAAACCTGGTGTCCTGACAAGAAGGAAAATAATCCTTTCAGGGTAAAAGCATGTTTTACTTTAGTCTGTATTCTTATATACATAGACTACAACATACAATTAAAAAAAATTGAGGATTTGCAAATAAGTTGGAAACTCTTCCATGGTCAAGAGAGTAAACAGTCAACATAAGCAGACAGGAATACAGGAACACAGGGTATTTCAGGGTTGGGACAGATAAGGCTTTAAAATCTATATGGTTGACAGTAAAGAACAATAAACTAAACCTGAATGTAGTCAACGAGTGTAAGCGTAATGATGTAATAAGAAGCCAGAGACATTTCTGGTAGGTTTTGATGGATGGTTCTATGTACAGTTAGGAAAGGAAATGTTAACAATAACATCAAGATTTCCACCTTGAGAAAATCAGTGGATGCTGACAACAACTAAAATTGCCTATCCAAGGGTAGAAGAATTATAAAATGATAGAAGATAGTGAACTGTATCTGTTAAATTCACCTTCTCTTCCTTTATCTTTCAGTGTTCTGCCCATTCCCTAATATATGGAACATCTCTTGGATTTTAGGAGACCATGCTTTCCTAGATTGTGTCCTACTTCTCTTTTCATTTCTGTCCATTTGTGGCCCTAAGGATCTTTTCCCTTCTCTTGTGTGTTCCTCTCTTTTCATTTCACTCTCTCTTCTAATGTATTCTCACTCACTCCAAGAACATGAAAGATCATGTATAATGAAGCCAAAGCTATGTTTCCAGCCAAAATGTCTTTTCTGAATTTCACTTGAGTACCACACAGCATCTCAGGCTCAGGCAATCTCAAATTGAACTTTTGACTATTCTCCCTTAATTTGTTCTTCACTTAGATGTCCCTTTTCTAGTAAATGGTACCACCCTCCACTCATTGCTTACACTAGAAACATAGATGTTGTCTGTCCATTTGAAAGTCTTTATATATGCTGAGATAAAATTTTTCTCTCAGCCAAAGTGCCTGTTTTTGAACTCCAGACATATCAGCTCTGTCATCTACTTGATACTTCCACTTTGTTATCATGCTGGTGGAAACTCTGTTAGCATAGTGGTTAAGTGCTACATCTGCTAACCACAAGGTCAGCAGTTTGAAATCACCAGGCACTCCTTGGAAATTCTATGCAGCAGTTCTACTCTGTCCTGTGTGGTCTCTATGAGTCAGAATCAACTTGACGGCAGTGGGTTTGGTTTCGTTTTTTATCATGCTGTAATAGCTGAACTCTCAGTACTTTTCCTACATCTGATCCTTTCCCAGCACTTCCTATCCTGATAGATGACACCACCCTATGCCACCTGTTCTGTACTTGAAAACTGGGGTCAAAAATCACTCTTCCATCTCCTAATTGTATAGCAAATCCATTTACGTGTTCTTATCTTCATCCCAACAACAGTCATCATTATCTCCCACGTGAAGGAGTAAAATAGCCTTGTCAGTCATCTACTATATCTACTCTGATTGCTAATCCACACAAATATTATATTAGAGCATCTAAAGCAAACTTTAAAAATATTAACGTCATCATAATTTTGCTGGTATAAAAGAATAATATTCTAAAACTTCAATATGGCATATATTATTGGCTCCTTACCAACTGTCTAGGCTCATCATGTTCTCTTTTGCCATTCCACAATATTTCAGCCACACTGACCATCTCCTGTTCTTTCTTAATTCAGCTATGTTCCCTCTCAGAACTGCCTTTTCTCCATTCTTTCCTTGGTTAACTGACTCATCTTTCAGGCTCTGTTTTCTACTTTACCATCTTGCAAACTAGGATAAGCCCTTCTGAAATTCATTCTCACAATACGGTGCACCTTTATTTTAAAGCTCTGGTCAAAACTGTAATTAACAATCTGCTCACATAATTATTGTTTAATTCCTGACTCTTCTACTACAATGTAATTTCACAAGAGAAAAGACCATATTTGTTTCATTCAGCTTTAATTCACCATGATTCTTGGGTTTATCACCGTGATTGGCACATAAAAACTCCAAAACTAAACCCACTGTCATTGGGTCAATTCCAATCCACAGTCACCCTATACATAAAGGGGTACCAAATCATATTTGCTAGATGCAGAGATGAATAAATGAATGGCACAGCATGTGCTTTTATCAGAGGCTGATCCTTCAAGGTTGAATTATCAATCGTCAGGATAGAGCTGACCATACAAAACTGAGATATCTTTCTTTAAATAAATCATCCATTTTTTTCTTCAGACTTTTGCATAAAGATACATGTGCATTGTGATTCTCTCTAAAGTATCTGTGATTCTTATTTCTGTCCAGGATTTGTCTACTTGCCTTATGAAACAGGCCCTACTTTTTTTCTATTTTTACATTCTGCTTCAACCTGTTGTTGCTTACTCTGAACAATCTGTTCTGGCTTTGGGTCCAAACTCATCTCTTTGTAAGTCAGCTTTGTTATCTCTATAACACTACTGATGTCCTGACCTACTTGCATTCTCTGCTGTCTTAGACATCCATGTAGGCTGAGCCTAAGATTGAACCCCAGCTGTTGTTTTTAACTTTGCTTTCTCCAGGGAGACTATTCAAATCATGTTAAGAATTTCTTAGCTAGCTCCTATTTTTCTAGTACTTTAAAGCTGATGTGTTCAAATCTGGTGTAGAGATGACTGCCAGAGGTGTTGAAAAGCCTTGATTGCTGTAACTCTTCTGGCTTTTAGTTTCCATGGTATGATCTATTTTTGTACTCTCCATGGTTGAGCTGTTAGTTTTCTTCTCCATGAAAACTGGGGAAATCTCTCTGGACTAGACAGCCTTTCAGTCGTGCTATGTTTTCCTTTTTTAAAAAGAAATTCACAAATAATGTTTACGGTAAATACTATTAAAAAAAAGAAAAAAAAAGTTTTTTATATTTTCCTTTTATATTTTTATTTATATTTTCCTTTTCAAATGTTGTTTCATGTATTGCCCTACTAGTTATAAGAAGACACAGGTAGTGTGTCTAGGTGGTTCAAAGTGCAAGGTTTTGTTTCTTACATTCTGGGTTTTGCCCTTGCTGCTTCTCCATAGCTAAACTACTTAAGCCTCTTAAGTCTCAATACATTTATTTGCCAAATAAACATATCTACATCATGGAACTACTGACAAGACTGATTCAATGAATGGGGGGGGGGGGGGAGTCTACACAGTGTCTCAGTACAGCCAAGTGTTAAAGGTGTAGGGTCACTGTGAGTTAGAACTGACTTGATAACAATGGGTTTGTGTTTATGTTTTGAAAATGCCCTATGAGCTGACATCACGTTATCTGTATCATACACATCTATCATATTGTTTCTGTAAAATAGGTTTAAAAGAAATACTTATAGCTAAATTAAATTATAGATACACAAGCACGAGTTATTTTCTGTCAAAAGAATATATCATGTTTGTTCAGTTTCACTTAAAATTTTCACTACTTCTTAAAATTGAAATAAAAACTAATTATTTAAAAGAAACTTAAAGTAATTTAATTTTAGCACTAAGCATATGACCCAATTTTAGTAAACAATCTTAGTTCAATTCTAAAAGGGTGACTTCAGATAATAAATTTTATTCTATAAACATTAAATAATATCTAACAAATATTGAGATGTGTTTCAGCTAGTCATTGTCCTAAATGCTTTGAATGATGTATTAACTCTAATCTTCCCAACAATCTTCCATCTCAGAAACGAAGAAATTAAGAAATAGAGATGCTAAACAGCTTGTCTAGGGTCGCATATACTATGAGTACCAAACGTCAACCAAAACACAAAGAATCTTGCCTCTATGTTTTAATTAGATATACCTTTTTTTATAAGTGAACGAGAAGTTTAAATTTGTTTTAAAATTTGAAGAACTAGAAGAGAGTCAATATATGTCACATGAATTTCATCAGTGAAGATAGTAATTTGAGATAATTTAAGCCAAAAACCTCTATTTCTACTAAAGTATATTTTTCACTTAGTAGTAATTTATCATTAGTCTGTATGTGGTGCAAACAGTTAAGTGTTCAACTACAGACTGAGAGGTTGGTAGTTCAAACCTGACCCAGAGACACCTCAGGATATAGAATTCGAGACCTGCTTCCAAAAATCCTACAGAAAAGTTCTACTCCGAACTCATGGGGTCACCATGAGTCACAACTGACTCAATGGCAACTGACACCAACAACAATCACCAAGTGTTTTTGACTCTTACTAAGATCTTTTTTCCATACAGTTAAATGGAGTAGAGACAAATAATTTACTATTTCTCTGTATAACAATAGAAAATGTAAGATAAAGACTTTATCTTCAAAAAGGAAATGAAAATAGCCCAAGTGATTTATATTGAACACGTTGTCTTAAGCGGTCTTAAAAAATTTTCTAATGCCTTTATTTCTCCAGTAGTCTGAGAGACTTACATATCAATACAATTTACTGACTTTCTTTTATGAATGTCTATCAAGTTATGAGGAAACCTGGGTGTCATAGTAGTTAAGTGCTACAGCTGCTAACAAAAAGGTCAGCCATTCGAGTCTACCAGGCAGTCCTCGGAAACTCCATGGGGCAGCTCTCCTCTGTTGTCTAGGATTGCTATGAGTCAGAATCAACTTGACAGCAATGGGTTTGGGCATCCAGTTTTAAAATTAATTAGAATGACATGGGTTTCAGCTCACATTTCTTTCAGTTTCTGATGAAAAAGTAGTGTGGAAGAGGAGGATGTAGTGTAGGCTTTGATAACTGGGGACTCCCTATTGCCCAGCTCCAGAGGACATTCTTTTCCTTTTGCCTGAAGAACTTTCTTTGTTATTTTACTTGTAGTGCAGATCTGGAAATTAACTGGTTTAGCTTTCATCTATTTATTTCTTTACTTTTCCTGACAAACTCTTCTATTTAGGCTTTTTTTTAAAGATATTTTTGCTAGACACGGGAGTCTTGATTGATATATTTTTTCCTTTCAGCATTTTAAAGGTGCTATTCTTTAAATACACAGGTCCTATGCAGTCAGTAGGAAAGATGAAATTGAGAATGACACTGAAGTTTCTAGCTTGAAAAAAAATCAGTGGATGTGAACACAAACTACACAGAACAACTATCTAAGAAAGTGCAATAGATACAGGAAAATAGAGCATAGGGAACTGGTTGTCCTATTCATCTCTTTCTACTCTAACCCTGAAGGCTCTGCCACACAAGTACAGACCTCTTTTTAGTTGGAATACTCCTTCAGTTGGTTTCTAGGACTCAAATTTTCCTGCTCTGTCTCTTGCTTCTGGGTGTCCCTTGATATTTTTTTGTTTTGTTTTGTTTTAATAGTAAAGAATAATAAATCTCTTCTCAATTCATTCTCTCTTCCTAGATATTTTCATCCATTCTATTAACTTGAAAAATCATCTATGCGAGGACTGCCAGTTAAATTCACAACCTCATCCTACAAAAAGTGCTGCATACCTGACTGCTGAGGATCACTATAGCCACCTGCGAAGTATCCCCTTAGGAAGCTATGCACTGACACCAGCACTTAGCCCACCCTTCAGAGTAATTTTGGAGCTCTTTCTGCAATGGCCAACAGAGCTGTCTTTGTATTACCCCCAACGTCTTTAATACCATCAAAATGTCTTCCTTTCAATATCTCCTTTATCTTTGGGTAAAGAAAAAAGTCATTCAGGGTCAGATCAGTTGGGTAGGGAGGGTGTCCCAATACAATTACTTGTTTCCTGGCTAAAAACTCCCTCACAAACAACTCTACAATTAAGTTTGTGAACTTCTCACCATGCTGCTGTGCACAATGGCCATTCCAAAAAGACTTCCAAAATTGCTTTGAAGGGTGGACTAGGTGCTGGCATTTGCACATATCTTCCCACTGGGAATACTTCAAAAGCAACCCTAGTAATATTCAGTAATGAGGTATGTAGCACTTAGAACAATTAAGTTCATGGACTTAATTGTCAGAGCTCAAAATGAATCCAAACTTATGTACCAGCCAAGTTGTAACTCCAGACTCATCGGTGCATTTACATACTTTTTCTACATTTGAGCGTCTCACGGACATCTCAAACTTAGACAGTGCTTGATTTTTGTCCCTCTATTTGGGCCTCCTCTAACTTTTCTAGTCTAGGTAACAGCCAGGAAAGGTCTGTGCCAGGGTTGTTTCTTTTCACTATACCTTTCAATATGTACGCCAAGCAAATAATCTGAGAAACTAGATTATATGAAGAAGAATGAGGCATCAGGACTGGAGGAAGACTCATTGACAACTTGGTGTTAGGCAGACGACACCACCTTACTTGCTAGAAGTGGAGAAAATTTGAAACACTTACTGTTGAAGATCAACAACCAAGCCTTCAGTATGGATTACACCTCAACATCAAAAAAACAAAAATCTTCACAACTGGACCAGTATGCAACATTGTCATCAATGGAGAAAGGATTGAGATTGTCAAGAATTTCATTTTACTTGGGTCCACAATCAATGCCTGTGGAAGCAGCAGTCAAGAAATCGAAAGACACATCACCTTGGGGAAATCTGCTGCAAAGAATCTCTTTAAAGTATTGAAGAGTAAAGACATCACCTTGAAGACTAAACTGTGCCTGACCCAAGCCACGGTATTTTCAACCACATTACAAGCATGCAAAACTGGACAATGAACAAAGAGGACAGAAGAAGAATTGATGCCTTTGAATTATGGTGTTGGAGAATGTACCATGAACTGTTAAACGAACAAACAGATCTGTTCTGGAAGAAGTACAACCAGAGTGCTCCTTGAAAGCAAGGATGGCCAGACTGCATCTTCCACACTTTGGACACGTTGTCAGGAAGGATAGGTCCCTGTAGAAGAAAATCATAGTTTATACAGTGGAAGGTCAGTGAAAAAATGGAAGACCCTCAGTGAGATGGAATGACTTGGTGGCTGCAATGATGGGCTATGACATAAAACGATTGTGGACATGGCACAAGACCTGGCAGTGTCTCCTGTTGCACATAGGGTTCCTAGGAGTCGGAACGGACTCAACAGCACCTAACAACAACAACAACAACAGTGAACAGTACACATCTGTTCAAACCAAAAACCTATATGTCGTCTGTTTTATTTTCTTCTTCCTCTATGATTAACTCTTTGGTTTATACTTGAAAAAGATATGCTAAAATCATCCACTTTGTTCTCCATTAACTGCCATTATCAGTGAAAGCAAAAATCGTTCCTTGCCTGAACTATTGCATAAACCTTCTAAAAAAACTTCCCTCAGTAACCATACCAACCAAGTACTCTGTCATAGCACATAGAAGGATTTATTATTATTTTTAAATGCGGGTGTCATCTTATTATTTACTGGTTTAAAATTTTCCAGTGTTTTCCCACTGCAATTAGGATGTTATTCTATGTCCTCAACAGGGCATAGCAGAATTTTATCATTGTTAGCTTCCCACTGTTCTGTTCTCTCCCTTGTTCACTGCACTGCAGCCACCCCAGCCGTCCTACTGTAGGTAAAGAATGCCTTCCTCCAACTTTTTTCTTACCAAGCTCATTGCCATGGAGTTGATTCCACCTCATAGAGACCCTACAAGAGAAAGTAGAACTGCCACACAGAGTTTCCAAGGAGCACTCTGTGCATTTGAACTGACAACCTTTTGATTAGCAGGTGTAGCAATTACCCATTACTCCACATGGGTTTCCATACTTAATGTCATCTTCAAAGCATAGCTTAAAATTTTCTTCCTCTGGGAAACTTCTGTAACCATCCTTCTACCCTCCTCTTCATAAGGTAGGTTATATAATTGGTGATTCATTTTCACTATACTGGTACTGTTTCTGGGTAGAACTCACAACAGCTGTAACTAAATATTTCTCTGTATTACTATCTAATGCCCCACTCTGCTGAGGGAAGGGATGATATTCGTCTCAGTTATCTTTACATTTCTGCTATTTATCACTGCATCTGATATGTAAAGGGTGCCAACAGTGTTAGCTGAACACATAAATGAAGAAATAGATCAGCAGTAAGATACATGATTGCATTAACTATAACAAGACCTGATTCTTTAAGATGTAGAGTGAGCAACTGGATGAGAGTTGGTGCATTACACACGAGCTGCGTGAGTCCAAACAAGTGGTTCATCTTAAAATTCAGACTTTCAGCTACGGGTTTTTACATCTTTAGTTTCTCTCTGAAATAGCTGTTCTTGTAGCCTAGAGTTTTCACCTTAGTGGCTTGCCAGTTCTGCCTTAATGTTTAATTCAGCTTTGATTCTTGGTGCATACCGTCCTGACCTCTTTTCACCCATGCTGTTTAACTTGTCCTGACTTTGTTCAAAGTCATCTTTACTTAAATGAGAAAGTTGTACTTTCTCCATGATCCTACTTAAGTTAGCTCCCACTTGAATTTCTCTCTGAGATTTCTCCCTTGCATTAGAGACAAAACATATACCTGCCATTACTGCTTCTAATTAATTTTATCTTGGTTTCTTCACTCTGCTTTCTCTATGGAAGTTTGTTTTAGCCTCATGAGACTCTTCTTTGCTGGCTCTTGTTGTTCTAGTAGCATGCTCTTTAAACTTTAACAGAAATAGGAATTACTTGGAGAACTTGTTTTAAACACAGGCCCCACTCAGAGATTCTGATGCGAAAAAACCTGGGGTAACCTTATACTTTTCTAGCCAGCTTCCAGATGCTGTTGCTGTCAGGACTTATACTTTGATTAGCACTTCTGTCATAGTTAGGAAGGCCCTAAGTGAGATGATTGACACAATGGCTGCAACAATGGACTCAAGCATAATCACTGTTGTAAATACGACCCAGGACCTGGCAGTATTTCGTCCTGTTTTACAAGGGATTGCTATGAGACAGAACCAATTTGACAGCAATTAACAACAATAACCACATTCTAACAGTTGAGATCAGATTTGTTTACATCTGAAGGGAAGGTGATTGTCTGATGTTTTGAAGACTTCATAATTGCTTTAATCTTTCTTATTGCTGGCACTCATGAGCAAAACAGTTTTTCTACTGTCATTATTCGTATGCCAGAAACATAAAAAACAATGTGTAAAATCTTTGATAACTCATTTATTTCAGTGATTAAGTGTTAGGCTGCTACTCAGAAGGTCAGCAGTGTGAATCCACCAGCCACTCCCTGGAAGCCACACAAGGCAGTCCTACTCAGCCCTATAGGGTCACTGTGAGTCAGAACCACCTTGACAGCAGTGGATCTGGTTTTGAGTTTTGGGGTTATGCCTACAGAACAAAAACTAAATTTTATTTCTTAATATCCGTGGTCCTCCATGATCTAATTCACAAAAACTGGAGCCTCCTTATTTTAAAAAAAAAATCCTTCAATCATTCCACACCCAAATAAAGGAATTGCTAGAGGTAAACTTTCCCTTTGCTAGTCCCATAGCCACTGTTCAAAACGTTCCTGAATCCTTCTATGTTATAATCTTCTGGGTCTCCGTGAGTCAGAATCAGCTCAATGGCAATGGGTTTTATGCATGAAATCATTTTTCCTATGTGTTCAGAGTTCCTTGATCATGATAACTCTTTTAATTTTTCACCCTACAGAAATTTTCACAGCTGAACTCAAAAGACATATATTGATCTTCCAGTGAAAAGTTTCAAACCAAAGCTTTATCAAGTACGTAAAATGTATTTCACTTCATTTGAAACATTTTAAAGGTGTAACACATTAGCAAATTGCCCATTCCTACTTTCACATTGATGTGATTTATTAAAAAGTAGAATATTTAATAGCTTCCTGGTGGCACAGTGAAGACCTTCTGTTAACCAAAAGTTAACAAGTTCAAATCCACCAGCCACTCCTTGGAAACCCTACGAGGCGGTTCTACTCTCCTATAGTGTCACTGTAGGTCTGAATTGATTTGCTGGCAACAAGTATGTTTTGTTTGTTTACAATATTTGACAAGTAAAAAATTTAAAATATTTACCAATATATCATGTGGGTCAAATACCAGGTGGTCATATTTATTTGATGACATTATGAGTCCAGTTTCATTTAAATAATATATTTTCTTACCGGTCATTCAAGGAAAGAGTAGTTATTCACTTTCAAATTCAAGCGGCAAGCTTTAAACAGCAGGAACTCAAGCAATTCAGTGATTCATCTATCTTGAGAGGAATAAAACACTATTCCACTCTGTACTAGCTGGCACAACTCTTCACCAACAATCAGCCATTTAGATATAAAAACAAACTAGCCTTTGTGTTTTGTTTATGCTGTCACTGGGCATTACGCTCAAAGTACTTCAGTAATACAAAAATAATGTTGCTGTCTCTTACGGGCATAGCTAAAATACGTTCATGAAAAGTGTTGCTCAAAGAGCATATTTATCTCAGTTGGTTTCCTCCTTGTGCAAATTTAAAGTTATTAAACTAAGTTCCTTATGTTGCCAGGTTATTGAAGAATTTCTGACTTGGGCTACATCTGAATAAAATCTTGAGTTGCAGAGCATTGATTAGGTATATATAAGAGAATGTATCTAAATTTCCAGGAGGGTTTTTCTAATATTATTTAAATTCCTAATCTAATGTGGAGGAATGTGAACAAAGAGATATAATAAAATGTTATAAGTACTTTATGGGGGGGGACAAAAAAACAGTAATAGATTCACAGGAAGTAGAAAACAGACTGGTATCATCTCCTGGAGGAGATGGCACAGAAGCAGGTCAGGCAAGGGTTCAGTGAACTAAGTCTTGAAACAAGAACCCAAACCAAACCAAACCCACTGCTGTCGAGTCAATTCACAAAGATCTTATGTGACAGAGTAGAACTGCCCCATAGAGTTTCCAAGGAGCACCTGGTAGATTTGAACTGTTAACCTTTTGGTTAGCAGCTGTAGCACTTAAACACTATACCAACACGGTTTCCCTTGAACAAGAATAGTAGGTATTGTCTAGGTGGATAAGGTTGGAGGACAGGAAGTCATCACAGGAACTGAAAAATCACCAAACAGAGAATAAATGGCACAGTTTGGCTTACTTCTTTTTCATGAACTGTAGAGAATAAAGTCATAACTTACATTACAATTCATTGTCTTTCAGTTGGTTCCAATTATTAGCAACCTATGTAGGATATAGCTGAACTGTCTCATAGAGTTTCCAGGAAGTGGTTGGTAGATTCTAACTGCTGATCTTTTGGTAAGCAGTAGAGGTCTTAACCACTTTACCACCAGGTCTCCTAAAGGAATAAAGATGAAATGCTGATGATTTCTCACCAGCAGGAGGGTTAGTTGTGTTGCAGTGAAATAAGGGATAAAAATTCTCTCTGAACCTACAGTTCAATCAATCCACAGATGTATCAAGGCATGTATTTTGGTATTACAGAAGTACTTTGACATTCATTCCGTGGTGACAGCATTTTGTTTGTTTTTACATCTGAATGGGAGATTGTTGGTGAACAGTTGTGCCAGCTAGTACAGAGTGGAATAGTGTATTATTCCTCTTAAGATAGATGAATTACTGAACTGCCTAAGTTTTCACTGTTGTAAGCCTGCCCTTTGAATTTGAAAGGGAGAGACATGGCATCATTTTCTGCACTATAAATTTCAAAAATTTCTGTTCAAGTCCAAAACACTTTGTAATCTAGTTCTACATTTTCTAATTTTATTTATTATGTACTGAACAGATATTTATTTACTGACTATCCAAATGAGTACAATTTCCTCAATTGTTCTGTGCAAGGAAATTTGCCAGAGTTTATGGAGAATAAAAACAAACGACAAGCCTTAGAAGAAGTAGAAACAAAAGCAATCAAGGGCATCACAGTTAAATGCTGTCGTTCTTGGGTACCAATAAGTAGATTCTGACTTATAACAATCCCATGTAGCAGAGTAGAAGTGTCCCATAGGGTTTTCTAGGCTATAATCTTGACAGAAGCTGACTGCCAAGTCTGTCTTCCAGTCACTGGATGTGTTCAAATGCCAATCTTTTGTTTCAGTGGCTTAGCACTTACGAGTTGCATCATCAGGGCTTTCAGTTAAATATAATTATTTTAAATACATAACTGTATACTCAGTGCCATCGAGTTGATTCTTACTCACAGTGACCCTGTAGGTCAGAGTAGAACGGCCCCATAGAGTGCCCCAAGGAGTGCCTGGTGGATTTGAACTGCCAAACTTCTAGTTAGCAGCTATAGTGTTTAACCACTATACTACCAATGTTTCCATACAGTTAAATATATATCCTGACAGTTAGGTAGGAAATATAAAATAAATATCTGCAACCTGTAAGGGCAAATACAAAGGGAAAATAAACAGGTAAAGTCACCAGGCAAAACTAGGGGAAGCAGCAGCTCCCCCTGGCCATTGCTTTCTCTAGATTTTACTATAGATACTTTTTTTATTGCAAATTCTTTGTCTTTCTAAAACGTATGTAAATGTGACCTCAGCTATTCTCTCATAACATCCTGTTTTTCTTGGAAACCAAACCCACTGCCACTGAGTCCATTCTGACTCACGGAAATGCTATGGACAGAGAAGAACTGCTCCACAGAGTTCCCAAGAAGCACCTGGCCAATTTGAACTGCTGACCTTTTGGTTAGCAGTCACAATGAAAGAGCTAGTAATTGTAAAATATCGATTAAAAATCTTTGCCTGATCTCTCAGGCTGACTAAATGCTAACCTAGAGACTGAAGTTTTTTTCAGATCATGAGCCAGATAACAGCACCCATCGCCCGAGGACCTGAGAAAGCTGAGGAGGCCAGGTAACATCACTGTTCTTCTACCAGCCACCTGTGACTTCGTCTCACCTTGTGACTCAACTTAGTTCAGGACTTTCACAGGACATTGTCTCTTTCTGATGAAGTAAAAATGCATGAACTTATCTTGCATGAAATGTAATGAATACTTCTAATTTCTGTCTATCAGGAGGTACTTATGTTGAACAAGTTTTTTATCTCGTTTAATTAGTATAGGTACCCCTCTTAAATTGAATAGAAATTATACTTTGCTTAGATATTTCAAAAGAACATCACTTACAGGGATTTCTCTAATTGGGGACAAGTTAAGAGAAAGAGAGAAGATACTCTTGATCCAGTTTGAGACTGTCACCCCTAGTGAAAGCTGTGTCAAATTTTTAGGGTGCTCTTCTGTAATGACTTTAATAACCCCTTCTTCAAATGTAACAAAAATATAGTGGTGTCCTACACTAACAGACACATTAAGCTACCTAAAGGATGGTTCTTATTATGTGGAAATCAGGCCTTTCCATATATCGTCACCAACGCTACAGGGAGACCTTGCTCTTTGGAAGGCTCACCCTGTTCCTGCCCATATTTCCTACCAACCACGCCCAGACTATAAATTATTGCTGCAGTGACATACATCTATTCAGTCCAGCTTAATACACATCCTTGTCCCTTTTTTGTCATACCTACCATGGCGATAAGTTTGAATGTTGAAATTATTAGATTGGCCCAGGCCATGGTTAAGGCCTTAAATGCTACCTTGCGGGCTATAAACACTTGAAGCACTGAAGTGAGACACTTCGTTGGAACAAGTCAGAGAGTCAGTTCTGAAACACGTGGTAGCTATAGACTACTTACTCCTCAAACATAATCATGGACGTGAAGATTTTAAGAGGATGTGTTCCCAGTTGATAGAAAACTAATTAAAAGTGGTAAAGGAAATTACAAAGAACATCAAAGCAGCTATTTTCATTTAAAACCTGTTTCATAGATATGAAATGGATGATTAAGAGTGGAGAATGTTGGTGAACATAAAAATCTAACAAAGGTCACTTAATTAAACTACATTCCATTCCCTGCCTCAATTATCACCCCAACAAGGTTAACAGACCTGTATTCCTCTTCCTGTCTCCAGGGTAGAAATTCAATTATTCGAAAGACCTTAAAGAGATAATGATAGTTTGAGCAGTTTACACTGGTCGATAAGATGGAACAGAATCTTGTGACTCCCTGTTGCTGTTCTGTGACAATCTTTAGATAACAATACCTTTGAAATCTGGCTATAAAAACTGCTGAAAACATAATCCAAGTGAGAGAGTTTTCTGAAGAAGCTATTCTCATTGCTCCCCCAGCTTTGCCGGCTTGTCTGTTAACAAAGCATTCCGTGAACCCTTCACCATCTCTACATTTTTGGCTACAGAGACAGGCGGAAAGAACTTGCTTTGGTTCGGTAACAGTAGCATTTAACTGCTACCCACCAGGGTTTCCATTTTTCTTGGAAGGAGGTGAACATAAAATCCGCTGGCCTAATCTTATCTCAGGGCCAATGGATTAGAAAAGTTAACAATTATCTTTAAAATATTGATACAATGATCGTATCCTCTTATTTACATAATGATTAAGGTTTCCTTTAAAATCTCTTCAGCAGATTGCCTGCAATGCATCACATTCTAGGAAGGCTTATTCAGCAGTCAAACTGTTGTTTCTCTTTTGTTTTTTTGTGGTGAGGATTTCAGGGCTGAGTGTTGATTTCATTGCTAACAACTTTACCTGACAAACCCAAGATTGAAAGTAATGTAGAAATAATCTTTGGAAATAAAAGTACATGGTTTTTTCCACTCTAGTAAAATAAAGACTCATGAAGAGGGAATTTAATAATGGACATCTTACTTTGATTTTAAGATTTTTCTTATACACAAAACTAGATATTCAACTAAAAAGCCTGATCCAAACTGCAAAAGTATTGATTTCTGTTTCCACCAGAAGCTGCTTTACAGCAATGTAAATTTGTATTTCTTGTTCATGAAAGACAGTCACAGCAAACGCATTACCTCTTGACTTAATGAAAAGGACTCTAGGATCTCCTAATTTAAATCTCAAGAAATCTTATGGCTATAGTTGGGTCGAGGTTCTAAAAATTTTTAGCACCCAGGTCAGTGGCCTGATAAACATGATTGTTTATTAATCAATCATGTTAACAATTAGTCAACGGTTGATCTTCTATTCTTCTCCCATCTTTTCTCTTCCTGAGTTTCATTATAACTAATCTTCCTAGGGTTATCTGCTTTTTTTTTTTTTTTTTTTGGAATCAGAATCTTCTTTCTATATGCATGTAGAATAACTGCTCAGAATAAGCTTTACAGTTCAATTTTTTTGAGTTTTGATTATTTTTAATTGCCTTCATCCTTAGTGTTTTCTGTACCTACTCTATTCATTCTTATTTTAGTGCTTTGGTTTCAGTGCTTTTTCATTTTCTACTTTCTTAAATATCCACATTTTACCTATCTCTAAAAAGAAGAGAAATAATAGGAATGGAATGTTTTGTCAAGCACTGTAAATATTTTGTATAACATATCTTATTTAATCCTTAAGCTTTCAGAGTAAAATAGGGATTGCATCCTCATTTTATCACTCAAACCTATGTAATTTAATGAAGTCAAGCCACTTCCTAAGAAAATATAAACTAGAAAAAAAAAAAAAAAAGTTGCCATCAAGTCAATTCTGACTCACAGGAACCCTACAGACAGAGCAGAACTGGTGGATTCTATCTGCTGACTTTTGGGTTAGCATCTACAGCTCTTAACACTTCACCATCAAGCTTCCCAAGAAAATACAAATAATGAGTGGAAAGTTTGAGATCTGAGCTCACCTCTGATCTCTTTGTCCTCAAAGTACAGTTTTTATGTTATTTTCTCTAGGAAATAGAAAGTTTCAAACTGGAGGGAACTCTATCAGATTAAGAGTGATGGGGTTAACATGCATTCTCAGGAAACAAAAGATAAAGATGTAAACTATTTAGGAAGAACTAACCAAATGGGTTACGATGGTAACCTTATATGGGTTCACTATGAGTTGGCAACGATCCCATGGCACTGGGTTTGTTTCTTGGTTTTTTGGTTTTCCAGCTGAAGCTGATCTTACCAACAATCCCTCACTAGCTTCTATTCTTTCCTCTCTTCTCTATGTGTAAAGACTACTTTCTCGGCTTAAAAAGTATTTTTACCTATACTGTTCTATTGCTCAGTAAAGTTCTCTTTTTTTTTTGTTCACTCCCACCAGATTATAGATTTTTCTGACATTTCTTAGGTCACAAATTGGACATCAAAGGGCCATTTTCTTTCATGATGCTCAAGGCATCAAGAACATGGACTTGAATGATCCTGCTGGGCTGCTTTGGGTTGGGTTCTCTGCCTCCATGAATCCTTAGAAATTATTAAAGACAAACAAGCAAACAAAAAACTTGTGAGTCTAATCTATACTCCCTTGAGTTGATAGCTCTTTGAGTTTCATCACTGATTTGAATTGACTTTTGCAAGTAGAAATCTGGTTTGACTATAGCTCTTTGAGTTGTATCACTGATTTGACTTGACTTTTGCAAGTAGAAATCTGGTTTGACTATCATTACAAAAGGAGAAATGTTGTATCTAAGGGATATTAGAAACCACCTTCTGGGACTTCTGCTCACTATATGAACAAGCATAATCTCACTTAAGATGGTTTGGAAAATCATGGTCACTTCCGGGTATTTTCCAGTTGTAAAGACTGGAAAATTCTTTAGGTCTGAAATAAGAGGCTAGATCTCTAGCTAGCACAATGGACAGCTTCAGGAAGACTGAAATTAGGATTTGTATGGTTTTATGAATGAATCCCAGAGTCATTAAGCCACAAAACCATGTGAACATTAAGCTTCAAAAATGTGTCAGCATCTTATTGCTGATAAAAAGACACCTGTGAAAAGACAAGCTGGGACATGAGGTGGACCAGAGCATTAGGCTGCTGAATAGGCTGCTCAATAGCCACAAGAAAACTCTCATGCAACAGAGGCACACCATGAAAAACACTGTCCAAGCCCCTCAGCAGGCTCCCTCCTAGAAGTTTTACTTGCTTCTGTGAAAATGAAGTTACAACCAACTCTTAATATGCTTGATAAACGAGCCTGATTCCTCCCCTATCAGGACACTGGTTTCAGGGTCGGGCTCAAAAATGCTATAAGCTGAATATACTGAAAGAAATTTGGAATTTCAGTGATTGCTTTGGAAAAGGTAGCTTCCATCTGGTCTTTTCGCTTACACTTTGGCAAAATATATTCCCATTTGGGTTATCTTTTCTTTCCTCAGGGGAACTTTTGTTCAATGCTCAGGTTTTGTCAGAGGGTCTGCTATCCCTCTGTCTGAAACTCTGACAAGTTTATAAAGTATCTAGAACCTGTATTTCTGTTAAATTAGGTCAATCTTAATGAAGAATCACTATGTACATTTTAAGAAACTGGGTGGTTTGTGAGTCAGAATCAATTCAACTGCAATGGGTTTGGTTTATTTTAGGGGGAGGGCGTTGTTTGTATTGTGTGGTGTGGTATCACCTTGGTTTTTGAGCTGGCCTTACAGACAGGTGAATTTATGTGGTTTTTCTGTTTCACTTTTTTTAATAGCTTGCCTCTGGTCTAGAGCATTATGTCTGTGTTTCTTTCTTATACCTGGGTTGGAGGCCTTGGATAGCATTTGCTGGTTTTGAGGAATCAGCCTTAAATGATAACTGTTTTCTCCTCTAAGAAAAACTGCTTTTGTTCCTGTTTATGATCTGGGCTTTTAATAGCTACTCTAAGAAACTTTAAGTTGATCTCTTTGAAAGTACACAGAAAAAAGACTTGTTTTGTTCTGTTTTTATTTTGATTGGTATAATAAGGCTTCTAAAAGGATGAATGGTTCTAAATTTCTTCTCTAAGGGATCCTATAAAGCACACAAGTGATAGAGTTATAAAAATGCAACAGCATCCATTCAAAAAAGTTACTCTGATTAGTTTAATGATAAATAAGTGCTTATATGAATTAAAGTGCACTAATAGTCCCAAGAATTAATGAAAATAAATTTGTTCTGATAAAGGCTTCATGTTTCTGTTAACCTTAAAAGTTAAATCTTAAAAGCAAAACCTTTCTAAGTAATTTGAAAGAGATATTATGTGAAATATGTTTTACTTAGGGAAACAGGATAATTTTTATTAATTCTAGAAAGAAAATAATTTTTTTGTCATTTGAACTACCTTAGCCAACTTAAACATATGTAAATTATTTGAAATTCACAAATTTACTTTTGATAAGGAGCTTCTGACACCTACAGTGCTTCAGTGAAGGCTTTTAAAAGACCCCCTCTGAACCAGGAGAAAATCTTTTTTAAGATAAAAGAATAAAAAGATAAGCAATGTGGACATTTATGAAGTCTAAAATAAGAAAAATACAGTTATCAGGAATTGGGTGGATCCCCAGTGTAAAAAAAAAAACTCAGGAACAAATGTAATGTTAGATTGAAAAAGTAAAAAAGTAAAAGAAATAGTAAAAATTAGAATGGAAATAAAGACTATTTAAACAAACTACATCAACAGTAATTTTGTATTATATAGGTCTGAATTAATTTTCAAGATCTTTAGTAACTTACTGATAGAAAATGGAGTTACTGCATATTAATTATATTTAAAGTGTACAGGCTCTTCTACTGTCAGAAAAAGCATACATGTACCTATATATATGATCAAATAAGTGTGTCCACTTTTGCCACTTAAAGGGTTATATTGTAAATAGGTATGCAAAAAGACAAAATATTTAAAAGGGTTAACTAAAAGGAATTTATTTGATACAGTCAAAGTTCTTTTGTATTCCAGACAAAAGTTTGATGAGTTTATTTATGAGAATTTTTAAGAGCTTTAATGTCAAATAGCATATAAAGCAAAATAAATAAATAAATAAAATGAGTTTCTTGTTAAGTTAGAAAAATTATTTTATTAAGTTGAAGAATTAACATTATTCATTGTGCAATCTGCTTTGAAGGTAAGGTTTTGACAAAATAAATTCCTGAGTCAAATACTGTCATGGATTGAACTGTATCCCCCCCCCAAAATATATGTAGCCATGTGACTAGGGTATGATTTCCAATATTTTATGATTGTCCTTCATTTTGTGATTTTCCTATGCTGTATGTTAAAGGATTAGGGTGGGACTGCAAATTCCTTCATAGGATTACCTCCCTGCTCCATTGTGAAGGGAGTTTCCCAGGAATGTGGCTTGCCCCACCCTTAAACTTTTCATCCTACAAGAAGTAAAAGCAAAAGGAAGCAAGCAGAAAAGGGAAATCTCACACCATCAAGAAAGCAGCACTGGGAGACGAGTGTGTCCTTCAGACCTGAGGTTACTGTGCCAAGATGATCCCTGGACAAAGACTGATGAAATAAGGGACTGTCCTCCAGGGGCAAAGGCTTCCCCTGGAGCAGAAACCCTGAATATGGACTTGTAGCCTACAGGATTGTCTAAGAATAAACTTTCTTTTGTGCTTTTTCTGTTAGAGCAGCACCAGCTGACTAAATACTAAGCTGGATGGCTAAGGAAAAAGTTAAAATTTTTACCTTTAAGATCTTTGGTTAGATAATTTAAGTATTGCTTCTTACCAACCTACGAGAAGCTCTTGACAACACTGATACTGTGTTTTCAAAACTTTGAAAGCCACAAAAAAATCTGTTTCTGTTTTATAAAAAGAAAAGTGGGCATGTGTCAGTGGGAGGGGTTATTTAATATGTCAGAAGTTACACAAAATATGTTGTTAAATCATAAATCCTGCAATTTTTAAGTTAAAAGTTGTACGTCAGTAATTGCTTATTAAATGACAAATGTATAATATTGTGCCAGAATTGTATAATTTTATTTGCCAACTTGGTCATGACTTTGTTTCATTAAAGCCAACGGTTTTAACAAGGGAATTCAAATTATTTACCCCTGGAGTTTTTATTGCCATTCAGATGTTTAAGAAACTTGATGATCTTGGCATATTCTTGGAGTATCCTGGTTGTTTGGTATTGTGTCTGATGATTATTATGTGTTATATCCAAAATTCTTTGAAACTAAAACATTATTTCTAGACATTTTAGTCTAAAGTGGTTTGTTTTCTTTTTAATGGATTTTATTTGGCTTTAACTTGCCAAGCCAGCCAAGGGTCGTCAAGTCAGATCCACCTCATGGCGAACTGAGTCTTGCAATTAATTCCCATCACATCTTTCACCTTTAAAATTATTATTATATGTTAACCATGCACATTTTCAAATTGTCATATATGGATAAGTTTTACTTTGTTCATTCACTGAAAATGCTTCACCAACATGTTTCAATAAAATGGACTGAATCTATATTTCTAACTTGGATACTGTCTTAGTCATCTAGTGATACTATAAGAGAAACACCACAAGCAGATGGCCTTAACAATTTATTTTCTCACAATACAGTAGGGAAAAAGTCAAAGTTTAGGGTGCTAGCTGCAGAGGAAGGCTTTCCCGCTCTGTTGTCTAGCAAGAAGGAAGGTCCTTATGATACATCTGTCTTCCCTGAATAGGAGCATCTCAGAATACGAACCTCAGGTACAAATGATGCTCACTGCTCCTTTCACTGCTTTCTTGGTAGTATGAGGTTCCCAACTCTCTGTTTGTTTCTCTTTTCTTTTATCTCTTACAAGAGAAAAGATACTCTAGGCCCTGTACCAGGGGAACTCCCTTTAAATTGGATCAAGGATATGACCTTATTAAGGACATTTCAATCCCACCCTAGTTGTCTTTAACATAAAATTACAATCACAAAATGAATGGCAACAACTATACAATACTGGAAATCATGACTCAGTCAAACCGATACATACATTTCGGGGGGAGGGGACATAATTCAATCCATGACAGATACGACAAGACTAAATCAAGATTTCTAGAACTCTTTTGTGGATACTGTTGAGGTTTTCCGACTGATCCAAAATTACATGGAATCAAAATTAACTACACAGAACTGAGTAAACAAAAAAAATTACTATAGAGTTCATGTGAGAATTGCTGATGTTTAGTAATCTGTTGTCTAATTATAAAAGAAAAAAATCCTTATGTGTGTAAGGATCAGCTTTTTGGGTAATTATAAAAAAGTATGCTGGCCACAGAATATCTATGTAAGATTTTTTCTCATGTCCTGATTCTTACAATTTGAAGAGTCCAAATGGCACATTTGGGTTATGTGGCTCTACTCTTTCACACTGGCTCCTGCCTGAAGAGATTTGTATATGCACTACAAGATTAAATATAAGATTGAATGTAAGATTGAATGTAAGATTGAATATAGAAAATCGGCTTGTGTATATTTAATAGCTATGGCAGTTCAACAAAAGTCAGCACTTCAAATCTATCGATAACTCCCTTGAGACCATATAGGGAAGCTCTACTCTGTCCTACAAGTTTGCTGTGAGTTGGAATCAATTCAGCAGCAATGTGTTTCAGCTTAAGGTCAAATATTAATCAGCCTAGCTTTCCAGCTGATGCTTCTCTTCTAAGAGCTTATTAGTCCAGAGCTGTAGTTCAATTGTATAACTGTTTGGCTTCTTATTTTTGTACCTCAAATAGGATTAGAAGGTATTATGGCACGTGTCAAACATTTGGCTAAACTTACTGAGTGTTTTCAATGATTCTGCCCATGGACTCCAAGAAATGAATACGGAATTGACAGTGATGAGAGAAACTCTTAAAAATCAAATGGCTTTTGGCACACTTAATATTGCTCAAAAAGCACCTTTGTTGTTGTTGGTAAGTACCAAGGAGTCAGTTCCAACTCATAGCAACCCGATGTAAAACAGAATGAAACAGTGCCGAGTACTGTGCCTTCCTCCTAATCATTGCTAGGTTTGAGCCCATTGCTGCAGTACCTTATCAGCCCACTTCACTGAGGGTCTGCCTCTTTTTTTACTGACCCCTTACATTACCAAGTATCATAGATTGAGTTGTTTCCCCTCCAAAATACATGTAGTAATTTGTCTGGGCCAGGATACCCTGTATCTGTGATTGCCCTCCATTCTGTGATGTTCTTATGCTGCAAATCCTAATCTCCGCCTGTGGTTAACAGAGTGGATTATGTTAGAGAGGATGAGGGTGGGACTATAAAACCCCTCCTAAGATCACCACCCAGCTCCAATGTAGACAGCATTTCCCTGGAGCATGGCTTGCACCACCTTTTATCCTTTTATCCTACAAGAGATCAAAAAAAAGGGAAGCAAGCAGAGACTGGGAACCTCATACCATTGAGAAAGCAGCATTGGGAGTAGAATGCATCCTTCAGACCTGAGGTTCCTGCACCAAGATGCTCCCTGAGCAAACACTGATGCAATACAATTACCTACCTCCAGAGGCAATGAAGAGGGAACACACAACTGGATGGGAACACACAAGTGGAACACACAACTAAATTTGGACTTGTAGCCTACTGGACTGTGTAAGGACAAACTTCTCTTTGTTAAAGCCATCCACTTTTGGCAATTTCTGTTAGAACAGCACTAGATGACTAAAACACCAAGTATGATGTCTTTCTCTAGGGATTTGTCCTTCTGATAATATGTACAAAGTATATGAAATGAAGTCTCACATTTTAGCTTCCAAGGACTACTTGGCTGTCTACTTTCCAAGACAAACTTGTTAGCTCTTCTGCCAGTTCATGGTATATTCAGTATTCTTCGCAAACATCATAATTCAAAGGCATCGATTCTTTTTCTATTTTCCTTATTCATTGTCTACCATTCATATGCATATGAGGTGATTTAAAATATCATAGCTTATGTCAGCCATATCTCAGTCCACAAAGTGACTTCTTTGCTTTTCAACACTTTAATGAAGACTTTGTAGCAAATTTACCCAATCCAAAGTCATTTAACTTCCTGATTGCTGTTTCCATGGACATTGATTGTTGGTCTAAATAAAACAAAATCCTTGACAGCTTCAAACTTTTCTTTCTTTACCATTATTTTTCTTATTACTGTCTGGCTGTGAGGGCTGCTATTTTCTTTGTATTGAAGTATAATCCATATTGAATATTGTAGTTTTTGATCTTCATCAGCAAAGCAAGTGTTTCAAATTCTCTTCTCTTTCAGCAAGGAAGATTGTGTTAGCTGCATAATGCAGATTGTTAGTCTTCCCCCAATCGTGATGACCTGTTCATCTTCATATAGTCTAGATTTGTGGATTATTTGCTCAGCATACAGACTAAATAAGTATAAAGCTAAGTGCCGTTATAGTGACAGGATAAAACTGGGACACACACCATTCTTTACTTTAAACCATGTAGTTTCTCCTGGATTTGTTTGAACAACTGCCTCTTTATCTATGTACAGGTTTTGTATGATCAACCATAACTAAACCAGTTAAAAGCACTGCAGATGATCCTCATTCAGTGTCTGCTATCTTCAACTCTACTTTTACTCAATATCTTCCCACCAGTCAACTCACATGCTATAACATGCTTCTCCTGGCCACATTTAATATTAGACGACATTCTATTGCTTGTTTAAATCCCTCCAGAATTTGTAATAATGATTAACCAAATGATGAGCACTTGAATTTAACTGAATAACTTTTAATTCCTTGAAAAAAACTAAAACTCCTTTGGTTAATCTTGATTTATTTCTATTGATTGATGAAACCTAGTCCTTTTAACTCTCACTATCAGTCTTTATAAGCCATCATGACATCTACTGAGGTTCTTAAAAATTAAGCCCCTTCTGAAGCTATTTCAACTCGACAATCTGAATAAATTGCTCATATTAGAGCCTGCAAACTTGCTAAATGAAGGTCTATGAATGCTAACATGGATTCTAAATACATCCTTGGAAAGATTTGTGAATATAACATATTTTGGAAATATTCATGAATATAGTATATTTTGGAAACAGAGATTTCTAACCACTTCTAGAACTACCGTTAAAAAAATGGAACTTCAATAGCAGAACTTTTAAATGTTCACTACTCCCATCTGAGGTTATAATAAAAATACAGGCTCATCAATGTAAAGGAGTGCTTTAGACTACAGAGATAAAAGGGAAAAGTATAGCTGATAAAGCAGCCAAACAAGCTGCCTCTCAAGTTATCTTAGCCCTAATTTAAAAGAAAAAAGGAAATTATCTTGATTTGTTCATAAATAATCATAACTTTAGTGAATTAACTTTAATTAAAAAAAATTAATGGAAACAGATTATCGTCAGGATTCTATAACCAAGTTACAGTTAGATGCTAATCAGGAGCTTGTCTCAAATAATTTCATGTCTCTATGGTGAAAGTTCCCTATGAACGATCTTTTTTAGGATGAGATAAATTTATTAAAATTTTGAGTAAATACTAGGAAGGAAAACACCAAAAATGTTGTTTTTCATTGTTTTGTTAGTTACCATTATAATCCAGGCAAAGTATTACCTAGGGAATACTCGTTAATTCAGGACCTATGATTACATGGCAATTAAATTTTATCCAGCTCCCACCTTCGAATGATTACAAATATGTACTCATGATGACATGCAGATTTTCACATTGGGCAGAAGTCTTTCCCACTTATCATCCCACTGTGACATTTGTAGCTAAGAAACTTCTTGAAAATACAATCCTCACTTGGGAAATACCAGTAATTCTTTGCAATGATAGTGAGATTCATCTTTCTGGGCAAGTAATTAAAGACATATATACTATTTTTACTGATTTATCAAAAACTTCATTGTCCTTACCATCCACAATCTTCTTGGCTAGTAGAAGAAACTAATGGTGTAATAAAAACTCAACTAGGCAAGCTTGGACTCCTGGGGAGACAGTGATTAAGCATTCTGTCATTACACCACCAGGGTTTACTAACCAAAAGGTAGGCAGGGCAAATCTACCAGCCACTCCTTGGAAACACTATGGGGCAGTTCTACTGTGTCTTGTAGAGTCACTATGAGTTGAAATTGACTCAGTGGCAAAGGATTTGGTTTTGTTTGTTTTCCTGTGATCTTAAGCTTATCCTAGACTAAGGTCCTTCTATTAAACCAAAAGGCCAAACCTGCTGTCATTGACTTGACTGTGACTCATAATGACCCCATAGGACAGAGTAGTACTGTGCCATAGAATTTCCAAGGAATGCCCGCTGGATTTGAACAGCTAACTTTTTGGTTAGCAGCTATAGCACTTACACACTACACCACTAGGGTTTTCAAGGTCCTTCTCTTAGTCCTTCTGAATTTAGGTTCTCTCCATTAGCATCATAAATAAACTCCACATGAAATTACTACTGGAAGGCCTATGGTATTTCTTATTTCCCAATCTACATTGATTCTAAGTTAGTTCAATATGAATTACTGAAACATTGTCAGTCTTTGAGGACTTTATTAAGTGCTCTAAAGAGTACATTTCATGGTTTAAAGAAGGTTTTTACAGCAAAACTTTAGAGATACAAAACTTATCTACTATGAACTAAGTAAGTACGTATATTGAAAGAGGCACCAATTGAACAATTGCATGGAGTCTCCTTGGAAAGGACTACATTAGGTCCTTCTCACTAACTCTTGTGTCAATAGATTATAGGAAATTAAAACTTGGGTCCAACTGCTAGTATATAAATTTAAGAAGGCTAAACCTACTAAAGGACTTAAACTGAAGTTCAGATATGTTTGTGGCCAGAAGCAGATGATGTCAAAGTAGACAGCTCCACCCAAGATCACCGAAAAAGGTTTTGCGCAACCCACTCTAAGTTTTTGACTTTGTTTCCTGATTACTGATAGTATTATGGTAATTGCTTTGTCTCATGTTTATCTTTTGTTATCTTTTGTATTAATATATTCCTTTTCCATGCAAATAACTAAGGAGTTTTATCATAGCTATTATTTTTATTTGTTTGAATTACTTTTTACTTAGTATTCTTACTCTATGAAGTCTTTCTCTTAAGAGTAAATTGTGATACTTGCTGACACCTGATATGACAACACCTTTGTTAGATTAGCTCAGTCAGTAGCTAGTGCTCATAACCTGACTGACTCTTAGATTTGCCATCAAATCCCAAATCTGGATATACTAATTCAGACCCTTTAGGTGTGTTTAACTATAGGTCTGTAAGTGATTCTACTTTAAATTCTAATGTTTCTTTTAAATTTGCTTTGTGCACCAGGCTGTAGCACTCTCCAGAATGGTTAACAAGCCCTTAGATACCATGTTTCAATTAAAGTCAACACCCTTGAATCAGTGATACAGAGGAACGACTGAAAAACTACTAAAAATACAAGAAAGTTTTACCCATGTGCTGATTGGTACCGTCAAACTCTTATGCAAGGACATTTGCAGCAGCACCAAAGGAAAGCCACCCTTTTGTAACAGCATTTACTACTCTAACATATTCATGGTTATTGTTTACTTGTAGTAACTACTTGATTGAAGAATGGCTCGAAAAATTGACCAAACTATCTCTTCTTCAGGAGGCAGTTCTGGAAATAATATGATCTGTGCTCTTCATGGATATATGTTTTCATGTAGAAGATGAAAATAGTCCACTCAGAAAAGTTCAAATCCAAATCACAAACCCTATGCTTAGGTCTCACCATACCTAGATAATTTAAAAATGACAGGTTGATGTACACTTGACTTTTTAGGGGTTCCCAAGTCTCCAGTCCTATAATGAAAGTGTAAACTGGTCCAATGATCTACAATTCTTCCTGACACAAAAGAAATAAAAACCCCACAGTGGACATATCTGGAGACATTCGGGCATTTCTTCAGGGCCTTTTTCTGCTTGTGGTTATCCCCGAACTTAAAAAATCTATCGCAGTTTGCGTGCTGCCATACTCCATGTAACAAACAAACTCGCTGATAGCATAGAAGCCCAACCCAAATCTTCTCGCCAAAGTTTTGTTGGATAACAGAACTGCACTTGATTTTCTTCTATCACAGCAAGGAGGAGTCTAGGAGTTTGTGCAATTGCTAATACCACTTATTATTGTCCTTGGATAAATAAATCTGGAGAAGTACTCCAAAACCTTAAACAAGTCTGCCAGAAAGCTGCATGGCTTCATATACTCCCTATGTCTAACGCCCCCTTTCTTAATATTTTTAGTTGGTTATCTACTGAAATTGCTTCTTGGCTACATTCAAACTTTAAAAACTGTATTATCATAATCATCATAATAATTATTATAGGATTCATCAAATGTTTTATGAAATGTTTATGAAATGCTTGTACTTAATACAGCACCACTTGCCATGGAAAAGCACATGTATTTTGAAGAACTAGCTATTCCTCAAAGAATAGTTCAGGTCTTCAACTTAGCTGGTGTCCCTCTCCACAAAGTAGTCCTATTAACTCAATCCTGCTGTTGCACATTCTTTTTAAAACATCACAAAGTGGCCATGTAAGATTCTCCACTGGTTTCATCTCATCTGGAGCAGGGGAGGATGAAGACAGTCAAGAATGCAGGGAGAGGGATTTGTCCAGAGGACTGATGGACTGGAGCTACTGCACGGTGCCTTACTGCTGCCCTAACTGCCCTGACAGAGATCATTTTAGAGGCTCTCACACAGTGCAGGAGGGAAATGTAGAACAAAATTCTGGCCCCTAAAAATCACCATACTTACTGACCTGACGAAGAGTAGGAAAAAACCTGCAAGTACAGTCCCAGGACATCTTCCTTTTTCAGTAATGTTGCCACTCTGAGGATTTACCCTTTGATCAGGGATTGACAGGCTCGTTAAACAAAATGACTCTAAAGGGTCACACCAGCCCAGGGGAAGGGACTAGAAAGTGGGAGGATACAGGAATGCTGGTAATAAAGAATTCAAGGCCAAGAAGGCGAGAATGTTGACATGTCCTGTGGTTGGTGACCAATGTCACAAGACAGTATGTGTACTAATTGTTTAATGAGAGGCAGGTTTGTTCTATAAACTTTCATCTAAAGTACATCTGAAAAAAAGAATCACAGAAGCAGAAGTCTAAGCTATGGCATAATGAATATGGTACCTGGTTACCTTTCATGAGGGGCATCTGAGGTCTTAAAAGTCTGTTTTAAATAGGCAGCTGTCTAACAAACACAAAGAAAACAAGTCCATGCAGAAGAAGATGATCCTCTAAGAGTGATTTGTCAATTTCTATAGAAATTCTTGATCTGAAGGAACAATTTATAAAGGACCATCCCCTCAAATCCAGGTGCTTATGATAGACAAAGGTTTTTGCAAAAGATGTAGGGTGGTCTCTGAGCTGACTTTTAAAATTCAGGTATCCAAAATATTTCAAGAAGTCTGGGGGTTCATGATAGTATGCTTTCAGAGAAAGCATTCACTCAGGCTGTCTCCCAAAATAGCAAGAAGATAACTGATTCAAACTTTATGATTAACAAAACAGTCCTTGAGGGATCTCATAATTCGTGTCTGTTAAAACATGATTTTGTAATTGTTGATCAATCAGAACTGATTTCTTATAAGTTTCTGAATTTTGTGTACTTAGTAAAAAATTCCTTTTGCTGGGGTACTTTTGTACATCTGTAAGAGGTCTAGACAATACAAATTGCTCTGCTCTTTCAATAAAACTCTTTCCTTTAATCTTAAAAGAAACTCCAATTTGCTCTTTGACATTTTAGTTACAAAGAATACTACTAAATTTAACACTGGGAATTTTAGATCATAGGACAGCACTCACGAGGTACTTTAGAGGTTGAGATAGAGCAATTTTTCTCCTTGCACATGTTTCCAGGAATAAGGTGATGATCCTTCTCTATAGATGATACAATGATACGTATTAAGCAAAATCAAAAAAAACTAATACCATTTTAAAACTTATCTTTTAATTTGTTAAAATATGTAAATGAGTCAGCTGGCAGAATGTACATATTGTAAGGATCAATCTAAATTTGTCATCAATATAGCAATAAATAAGGTAGACTATTGTTAGTTCTGATTGCAATAGCTAATGAAAAATGGTTGCAACAGAATGAAATTAAGAATTTGAAGAGAACGTTCCTTCACAAACCCAGCCATGTACTATTAGGAAGCCCTCTTTTATAATCTGTGACTAAAACTAAAAGGTGGAGGTCCTGGAAGGCAATGCCAGTTCACTGACAGTAATGTTCCAGCCATTAACAGTCACATTCAAAGGGGCCTCACTCAAGTTTATCGGGAAAGCAGCAGAACTGCTTTCCTGGAAACTTAACACAAAATAAATGTTATCAATTTTTTTCATCTTTTAAAAAAACAACTTTAATCTTATTAACTCTTTCAGCTGTTTTTCTACTCTGTGTCGTTTCATTCTGCTCTAGTTTTTATTATTTGTATTCTTCTGGTGTCCGAGGGCTTCTTTTGCTGCTCTCTAGTTGTTCGAGTTGTAGGGTCAATACTCTGATTTGAGCCCTTTCTTCTTTTTGAAAATTTGTATTTATTACTATCAATTGACCTCTGAGCACTGCTTTTGCTGTGTCCCAAAGGTTCTGGTAGGATGTGCTTTCATTCTTATTTGATTCTGTGTGTTTCCTTATTCTGTCTTGAATTACTTCTATGTTCCATTAATTTTTGATGCAAGCTGTTCAGCTTCTACATGCTGGATTTCTTTCATTGCTTTTTCTATCATTAATTCCTACCTTCAAGGCTTTATGGTCAGAATAAATGCTTTGTGACATTCCAGTGCTTTACATTCTTTTAAGCCCTGGTTTATGACCTAATATGTGGTCTATTCTGAAGAATGGTCCATGTGCACTGGAAAAGAACACGTACTTGACTGCTGTTGTATGAAGTGTTTTGTACATGTCTATGAGGAAAAGTGGTTTATTGAGACATTCAGATCTTCCATGTCTTTATTGAACTTCTTTCTGGATGTTCTGTCCTTCTACTATTATTATGGGGCTGTGAAAACATAGAAGAAATTTTTAAAAAGAGCTTCAGAATGTCAGTGTTTTTCCAGGACCTGAGATGAGAGAGAGACACAGTTTCCTATGAGGCCTAGCAATGTACAGAGAGAATTGCTGGCTTCCCATTAGTTTAGGAAGTTTATATGCGTTAGCTGGAAGCTCAAATCTTCCAAGAGGCCTCCAGACAGAGGGAGTGATAGCATCACAGAGGCATCAATGGTTCATTGGGATGAGTGGGGGATGCAGCTGTATCTGCACAAGGTTTCCCATTCCAGGAAGCTGTGAGTGAGATTCACTGGCTCTCCAAGTTCATCTGCATTAGAGGCATCAGCTGGAAATAACAGAAGCCGAAGCCCAACTGGGTGTGGGCCTTAACAGCAGGAGTCATACATATTTTACAACTCATTCATGTATTAGAATTTGCAGCTGGAAATAATCTCAGAAACATGGTGAGAAAAGTGTTAGCCTTTTTTATGAATGCAGTATAATCTGAGATTAGTTTCAGCAGCAGCTGGTCCACTCTGGTGGTACATGCAACATTTGTGGTCCTCCTAAATACACAAGTATTTGTTTCATATGAACTGTTGTCAGGTAAGATCCCTTCCACTCCATATATACATAATTTCCATTTTCAAGTGTAAAAGGCTACTTCTGTATTTATTCTTGAAACATTTTATTTTGTTGATTTGGGCTCAATGTTATAATTATTTCAAGGGCTTTGAATACTGAATCTATCCTCCAGGATATTAGCTACTGGGTTATATAATGTCAGTTTGTTATTATATCTAACTTCAATTTTCTTAAGTTTGTTTGACATTCTGTAGAATGCCATTTAGTCTAGCACTTTGATTTTACAATGCTTGAGCTACATCTCTGATACTGAAACTAACAAACTGCTACCAAAAATACATAGATATGATTGGAGGTGCTAAATAATAAGCAAAATCCTAACAAACCAAATTCCAAAATAACCAAAGCAATGCTTTCTTACATGAAAGGACAATTTGATATTAGGAAATCTATAAAAACATGCACAGTTCTACAGTAAAGAGAGATTTAATGTGACCTGTGAAGAGGAAAGAACAATGAAGTTAAACAGAGATGAGCATGCAGCCTCTAGGCTTGCTCAGTAGGTGAAGTGTATGTGATGCAGCCTCGAGCTGCACCTAAATTTACATTTAAGCAAAATCACAGATCTATGTGTATCACGAGTCTTTGGATGTACTTCAAGATTAGATGGAACTAGAATGTTAAATTAGCACATATTAAAGGTATAAATTAAAAACTCAGAAACATACAAATGTTTGCAATATATTTTCTAAGGAAATGTACAGAAATATGGGAACATTACAAAAATGTTGATGATAAAATTGTCTTTAAAACATTAGGAAAACAATGTATTAGAAGTGGCTGAATTACATAACTTTGAAGAATTTTGAAGAATATTTGAAGACTATGACATAAAAAGGCTCAAAATACAATATAAAATGAAGTGAAAAAGATTAAAATCTGTTATAAATTCATTTTAACATCTTAAAGTATTAAC
Organism: Heterohyrax brucei; assembly: GCA_028571685.1. Taxonomy (NCBI): domain Eukaryota; kingdom Metazoa; phylum Chordata; class Mammalia; order Hyracoidea; family Procaviidae; genus Heterohyrax; species Heterohyrax brucei. Next base: position 100,108,184 of record CM053142.1, on the reverse strand, counting down.
AAACACTTGTCCTAATGATGAAAATTTGTATTTTACTTATTTAAATCTTTTTCAAAAAGAACATACACATTTTAAATTAACGAGTACCCCTTTTTGCCACATGAAGAATACTAGATGTCTTGCCTGTGCTCTTAATAGAACCCTGATAGCACAGAGGTTAAATGCTTGGCTGGTAACCGAAAGTTTGGCAGTTAAAATCCACCAGCCACTCCTTGAAACATTATGGGGTAGTTCTATTCTGTCCCATTAGGTTGCTATAAATTGGAATTAACTGGATGATAAAGAGTTTTTGTTTTATACTCTTTTTTAACAGCCTCAACAGAGATCTAAAATTCAAATTTATGTTTCTTTTGCTTTTCACTGCAACATGGCAACTCTTAAAAATGTATTACTGCCTTGCCACTTCTAAGAAAGAAGGAAAGCCATTATTTTAAATATTTGAGAAAATTTTCTAAGCTAGTTAAGTGTTACAGACTGATAGGTTCCTTAGTAATCAAAATGTGAACAGGTGGGTTGGAGTTTGATATCCTTTCTTGAAAGCTTCAGTTCAGAATAATAGCTTAATTTAGTGTAACAGCAGAAAGTGGTAAAAGGAATTAAAAATAAATAAATAAAAACAGAAGATTATATTATCCACATATGTAAAAACCAATATAAAACTAATCAATAATTATGTAACAATATTTATCTGCAAGGCATTATACTGAATAACCCTGTAAAGTATTGAAACACGCACAAATAGATTAACATTTACCTTGAGACTGCTACTGCTGTTGAGTTGAATCTGAAACAGGAAGGACACTTGAGACATCCCGATTTTAAAAAGAGAAATTAAAATAGAAGGCAAAGATTTAATTATCTTTGTAAAACCGAATTGTCTTTTCTCCTGTCTTAAAAATTCCTGGCCTTGGCAGGAAGTCACACATTAACTGACAGGAATCATGAAAATTGTATCTTTGCAGTTTTCACAGTTTTTTAGAAACATCAAAATGGATGGGAGATGCTAGGGGCCAGTCAGGACCCACGTGCTTCACACAACAACTAAAAGCAGTTGGATCTCTGCTCCTGATGCGTATCTTCAAGGGACCCCCAAAAGCCTCTGAACCAATCCCCTCTTCACCTCTAATCAATCACATTGTTTCCCTGGTGCCAGTAACCAATACCTGTATTTACATTTTAAATGTAACCTGACTCCTTTACACATACCTCCCAAAACCTGATGATGTTTTAGCAGGTTCTTGATGGAGAGAATCCTCCCTGCTTCTGTGTCTGCTAGTGCATTTTTTTTATCACACAACCTGATACCTCTCTCAGAGATTGGCTTTGTGGGGCTGGTAATAAATATTTGGAATTTTGTATGGTAACAATTCCAACTCATAGCAACCCTATAGAATGGAGTAGAAGAGCCTCATAGAGTTTCCATGGCAAACTCCATAGAGTTTGAATGGCAAGATTTCAAAATTTAATTTGGGATATATGCATGAAAAGTGAAAATCCTGGTGGCATAGTAGTTAAGTGCTACGTCTGCTAACCAAAAGGTAGGCAGTTCAAATCTACCAGGTTCTCCTTAGAAACTCTATGGAGCAGTTCTACTCTGTCCTATAGGGTCTCTGCGAGTCAGAACCAACTCAAGGGCAGTGGGTTGGGTTTGGTTGGTGTGAAAAGTTACAATAACCCTTTGAAGATTTAATTATTGCTGCTACCATGTGTTTTCACTAATGAAACTTTGCTGAGCTGTTCTGTTGAATTTTTGGTAGGTAGTATGGATTTCTTTTCCTCATTGCCTCTCATAAGTCTGCCTTAAAGTCCAAAAGAACACGCTCTGTACCACTACTTCTATACCCCTGAAAGTTCCTCTTAAACACACTGCCACATTGCACTCCCCTAATTTTTTTATTTAATTTCTATTTTTACTACCAAAAATATACACATCTCATACAACACCTGTAGAAACTTTAATTTGTGGAACATGCCAATTTTTTATTTTTTATTTTGAACAGTCATAATAGACCCTGCTTTATGGCAGAAGGCACTCTCAGCCAGAAATTACATTTGCAATGAACCTGAGCACAGACAATATTGGTATACAACTATGTATCACAACAAAGTTCGAATCTAAACATTAGGAAAATAGGGTAAAGGAAGAAATTAAAATTGCTATGTAGTGGGAACTGGTAAGCATTTTATATATTATATTATCAATTTACACAGCGGTACATCCTAAGATGCATTAGAAGGAGAAGAACCTTCTTTAGTGAATTTAAATCTTTACAAAAGTGGCCTTTCTGAAAAAGAAGGTGATCTCCCCTCCCCACCCCTGTAGCCTATTAAGTGCCCACTTCCCTGGGAAATGGTAATAATAAGACCATTTGTGACGTACTAAATTATGTCCTCTCCAAGACACTGCAATAGTAGGTCACTTAAGTGATGGTGAACAAATTTGTTTAGAGGTTATCTGAGGTTAGGGAAGGATCATTTTGCAATTTAATACTATTATAATCTATTTGTTTTCTATTTCTAATGAGATTGCTGTCACTAAACGATACCAGGGGCTACAAAGCAGTCACCAAGAAATAAAAGAGAGCCTTACTTTTGACCCAGGCTCAGAACTTTGGTTTAGAGCCTCTCCTGTCCTGCCCAATGCGTAACAGTAGACATTGTAGATAGACTGACTGAGTATCTTCAAGATGATAGATGGAATCATGAAGCCCAAAAGACAGCAGGGGGCAGTTTCATTCAGGATGTCCCTGTAGCGGGACATAATCACCAGATTAAATACACCAGGGACCCAGTTTTCCATATCTGCTCAATGTGTAGTGACAAAAGCAATGCATAGAACTTCTGGTTTTGGGGGTTTTTGTTTTTATTTTTTTTTCTGTGCTTGGTATTTGGAAGCAAGAAAGAATATATTAGATGTAATAATCCCCCGGGAATCTTAAATAATAGAGGTGGAAAAGATAGAGAAGAACACTTGAAGAGGGAGACATTGAACTTCCTCCTAACATATGTATGCCAAGTTTAGCTATTTCAAAATAAATAAAAGAATGTAACTACACTTGAGTTCTCACTGTTTTTATTTTTTAATGATTAGATGGAGGTTTAGAGAAGAAATAGCCACAAAAATGGACTCAAATATACTAATGTTCCTAAAGACAGTATGATGCTGCATTTTGCTGTACTTCAGGTCAGTGTGATCCAGAGCTGATGAAATGCCAACTAAAAGCAATAACTACAAGGAGTCAGAACTAGTCATTTGTAAGGTGTTCAAATCAGTTCTGTTTGACACAAATATTTATTTTACTTTCCATGTGACAGATGCTGCATAACATTATATACTTTCTGAATAAAATATAGATCCAGAAAAATTTAGTGAATCCCCTGTGTCTCCTTGAATTTATTTTTATTTAATAAGGAATTCTTTTTATAATGAAGCAGAAATTAAAAAATGAGATGTTCTTATATCACTCATACTCAGAAAAGTAAAGCAACAACTTTTAGTGCCTATTACATGGTTCAACTTAATATAAATGATGATAAACTCAAGTTATTAAATATACATAATAATTCAATTTTGTATCAAATAAAAAAATATAATGCATCATTTTAAATACCATTGAAAGATACAGTAGGGCTGTAACAATTTTCCCAGTGTTCTGGAAAGTGTCAGAGTAGTGAGCACATACTTGGTGCTAAACAAATTGATGTTATTGCTGATAGCTATCAAATCTTAAGTAAATTATACACAAAGAAGAGTTCTTGGAATTGTTGAAATATCATGTTAGATAAAAGCTGTAAGTTTCCAGGTGACAAACAAATAGAAGAAATTATTTTATAAAAAAGGAGAATATGATTTAACACTTACAACTCTTAATTCATGAAAAATCAAAAATGAACTTAACTGCCACTGAGTCAGTTTTAACTCATAACAACCTAAGGGACAGAGTAGAACTACCCCATAGGCCTTTTAAGGAGAGCCTGATGAATTCAAACTACCACTGTTTTGACTAGCTGACATAGCTCTTAACCACTATTTCACCAGGGTTTCCTAATTCATGAAAGATTAATATAAACACATAATGTAAGAGAACTATAGCTTTTTCCTGCATCCCTAGTTTTTAGGTAGAATCTGTCCCATAGTGAGCCAATAATTCACTGTTGAATAAATGAATAGTGAGATATGTTATATATTTGTTTACACTGATTTATGTGTAACTATTAAATACTAGACATGTTAATATATATTTAAGGGACCAGATCATAAATATAAAACAGGTGTCCACAGTAAAATATAATTAGAAGAGATAAGTAAGTATTAGAAGGTAACAGCTATTCACAGATGGATGGAATTTTGTAGCTGAATCTCATGTTTCAATGTTTTCCAGCTTCCATAGTCACTATTTAGAAGTCAGCCATAAGGGTAAGTGCCTTTACATTAAAGGTGCTCCCTCTTGCTTTTCTAGTTGTTTCCTCCTCTTTATTACAGCATTCTGTGGTTTCATTTCTATGTGCCTACATGTATGTTTCTTTTGAATCATCCTGCTTTGGATTCCTTGGACTCCCAGTATCTAAAGATTAAGTATTTTTCCAACAATTCTGAAAGATTATCAGCTATTATCTCTTTAAATATTGCCTCCTCTTAATTCTAAGTTCTTTTATTTTAGAACTCCAGCAGTACCTATTCTGTTCTCAATATGTTCCGTATTTTCTCTGATATTTTCCATCCTTTTGTGTCTCTATGTCTTAGATAATATCTTTGCATTACAAAGTCTCTTTTTTTAGTTGTATCAATTCTATTAAGTTGCATTTTAAACTTAGAGTTTCAATTATACTATTTTCATTTATATTTCTTTTCCAATATTGTTTCTCATTTTCATGATGTCCACTTTCTTGATCATATTTCCAAGCTTTTTTTTTTTTAAGTATACTTCTGCTGGTCAGAAAAATGCCCCCTCCTTATTCATGGACACTAACACCCTAATCCCCAAAACTTGTGAATATGTTATCTACATGACAAAAGCTTTCACAGATCACATTGCAGAAGTGATTAAGATTATAGTCTTGATATGGGGGATTATCCTGGATATGGGCCCAAAGTAATCACGTGAGTGATTAAAAGCAGATGAGTAAGGCGAAAGAGCAGGTCGGAAAAATTCAGTGTAAGAAACATTCAACCCTCCGTTGCTGACTTTGAAGATGGAAGAAGAAGTGATAAGCCCCAAATTGCAAGGAGCACTTGAAAATGGGAGCAAGCCTTCAGAAGACAACAAACAATGGGAATCTTGGCCCTACAATTGAAAGAAACTGAACCCAGCCAGTAAATTGAACGAGCAGGAAATTGATTTTCCTTTAGAGATCCCAGAAAGGATATCAGTGTATTACCACTGATTTTAGTTGAGACTGATAAGGACTTACATATAAAACTGAAAATGGTGTATCTGTATTGTTTTTAAACCACTGAATTTGTGATAACTTGTTAAGACAGCAGTTGAAATCTAACACAATGTTGTTACCAGAGATAGGTTGCTGTTGTAATAAATACTTGAAAATATAGAAGTGTCTGTAGAATCAGCCAGTAGTCATTGATTGTAAAAACTTTGAGAAGTACGTAGAAAAAAGATAGGCTGATGTGAGCAGACCATTAGTAGAAATATGGAAATTCAAGACTACTGAAAAAGGTTCACAAGTGAGGAGCATTGTGGAAAAAACTTAAGTGGTCATCAAGAAATTGTTAATATAAATCAGGATTTGAAGGACCTTGCTGGAGACGGCTCAAAGTAAAATGAGAAGATGTCATTTGAAGTTGAAGGAAAAGTGATTCTACTATACAGTAGCAGAAGTTTATGGAATATTTTATTGTAGTAATATGGAAAGCAGAACACCCATTTAGGTTCCTGGCTACATGAGGATTCTCCCTTTAGCCTACAGTGTGGGTTGATTTAGTCTTTATCTTCTTTTCCCAGATTTATATTTGCTTACATCACATGGTCCCTGCTTCCTCTTTTTATCATCTTTAGATTCTTTACTTTCTTGCCAACTCAGCAAAGCATTTAAAAAAAGAAGCTTTTTACAGTCATTATTTTAGAATTTTTATTTAACTCTTGCCAAAGAAAGAATCTTCCATGTATTTTTTTAAATCAGTCCCACTTATTTTCAAATATTGAAGCAACACACTGCATTGCCTGTACAACAAGGATTCTATTCTTAAATAAAACAGTCACCAAAGTGATACTTTTCCACTTAACTTCTTAACGCATACAAGTATTAGTTTTTGTGATACTGATGTTTGAAACAAAGAAGCAAACTACAGGCAATAACATCTAACATTTCAAATCCCTAATTTCTAAAAATATGTTAATAGCACCACATGAATACCTCTCCAGACTCCAAATGTAGAAGAAAAATCAGTCTGCGAGAATCTGATTCTTAACAATTTGAAACTTACTACTATTTTCTGCACTACTTTGCAGATTTTAATTAAGTGTTAACTTAGCTCAAAACTGAGGAAACCCTGCTGATACAGCGGTTAGGTACTACATCTGCTAATCAAACAGTCAGTAGTTCAAATCTACAAGGTGCTCCTTGGAAATTCTATGGAGCAGTTCTACTGTGTCCCATACAGCTGCTGTGAGTTGGAGGCAACTCAGCGGCACTGGGTTTGAGTTTGGTTTTGGTTAGCTCAAAACTCAGTTTATAAATGTGTATTTTCTTTTAACAGGCTTATAAAATAATGAGTCACATTTCTTTGATAATATTTACCAGCAGTCTTGATCCACTCAGCCAGAATGAATAATCCCTTTCTTTAGGCTTCCATATTATGAATTATTCTAAGTCCTAATAATTGGTTTACATGTCTGTTTTTTGTTTCTTTTTTCTACTAGAGTGTAAGCAATTTGAAGATAGAAACAATCTACTTCTCTCTGTTGTATGTATAACACTCTTCTGAATAAATTCCAGATAAATTTAATCCATGAGTGAAGATGTACAGTAAAAAGGTATTTATTGGCAAAATGTTTATAACGTGGTTGTACACATGATTTCATTCTAAGTTTTTTGTAATTACATTAGAAAAGAGTTTTCATTATTATTATCTAGTGTGGTATTAGTCCTAGGGTTAGCAAATAACATCTCTTAAAATGAAGTAAGTCCCAGACTAGGAAAAGCTTCCCTTGCATCTTTCTCCTCTTGTTTGTTTCTCAGGAAAAGGACAATATCCAAGTGTTTTAATTCTAAAATAAAAGGGTTTTAAATTGCATTTTACCTGAAGCATTGTTAACAAGATGATAATACAAATGAAAGAAAATGTTTAGAGTAATGGAAGTAATACTGTTGGTTTTAGGTACCATCAAGTCAGTTCTGACTCAGTGACCTTATGTACATCAGAACAAAACTGCCCAGGCCTGTGCCATCCCCCTGATTGTTGTCATGCTGGAGCCCATTGTTGCAATCACCGAGTGGATGGACCTTCCTCATTTTCACTGTCCCACCACTTTACCAAGTCTATTGTCCTTCTCCAGGGAATGTTCCCACCTGATAACATGTCCTAAGTATTTGAGATAAAGTCTCACCATTGTTGCTTCTAAGGAACATTCTGGTTATACTTCTTCCAAGGCAGATTTGTTCATTCTTTCGGTATGCCATGTACACTCAGTGTTCTTTGCCAACACCACAACTGAAAGGCATCAATTCTTCAGTCTTCTTTATTCATTGCCCAGCTTTCCCATGAATATGCAGTGATTGAAAATGCCATGGCTTGGTTCAGGCACCTCTACGTCTTCAGTGACATCTTTGCTTTTTAACCCTTTATGGAGGTTTCTTTTTGCAGCAAATTTCCCTGATGCAATGAGTCATTTGATTTCTTGACTTGCTTCCATGGGTTGTGATTGTGGACCCAAGTAACATGAAATTGTTGATGACATTCATCATGATGTTCATTAGTAGGCTGTGTCATTGATCTCCTTCAGTAAGTGCTTTAAGTTCTCTTCGCTTTCAGCAAGCAAAGCTGCATCATCTGCATAACTCAGGTAGTTCATAAGTCTTCCTCCAATCCTGATTCCCTGTTGTTCTTCATATAGTCCAGCTTCTCAGATTATTTGCTCAGCATACAGATTGTCTGATACAGTGCTAGAAGATAACTCCCTCACATTGGAATGCACTCAAAAGACAAATGAAGAAGAGCTGTCACCTCGAAGTAGAGTGACCTTAATGACATGGATAGAGTCAAGCTTTTGGAACCTTCATTTGTGGTGTGACATGACTCAAAATAAAAAGGAAGTAACACTACCAGCAGTGAATTGAAATAAATACTTACCAGAGCTGAGTTCTAAGTAATATACATTAGCAAGGGAGATTAGTGATCATCCTTTAACCTAGTTAACTCATTGTTAAAAAAGGAATCAACAGTATATTGTCAAATGGAGAAAAAAGACAAATCCCAAACAAAATCTTTGAGAAGTTAAGAGTCAGATAAGGCTATTATTTAGTTGTGTATTCTCACATACATTTTTCAAGCTTACATACTTAATATTTTATTCAGAAATGTTCACCTGAAAGTGAACAAGACCCTTGTTCTTCTATTTTTATAGTAATTCTATAGTAATAGGGAAATCACCCTCTCTGAAGCCTTTAAAAAGCATCCTCTTGAATGGAGTTAGTACCCAATTTTCACTTCTTTTCTTTATTCAACTCTGTATGTTCTATAAGATGTAAGAACATTGGCCTCCATTGACACTTCATACTCAACATAAGGAAAATAAATTCATCCTATTCTCTAACAAAACAGTTCATATTCCCCTCTTCATTGATTTTGGAAAAAAAGTCCCTTTTGCTGTGAGAGAAAACTTAAAACTATTTCTGCCCTCTCTTCTTTGTAAATCTTTTTTATCTAATCTATTATAAATAACTGTTTTATCCGTTTACTTTCATGCTTTCCATCAATAATATTCATAATTTTTCCTCTTTTATGTTCACTTCATAATGTTATACCTTTAGAAGAGCTGGTGGAGTCTCAAAGATCCTTCCTAATTCATTGTTGATTTGTTTTAACAGGTCACTGTGACCAATTTGTAGATTCTTGTACTCAACTATGACAATAAAAATTCCAGCTTTGTGGTTTGCAGGTAAAGGGCACTGGAGATAGTGAAACAAGTTACCCAGCTATGCAAATCACCCACTCTTACTCACCAAAATCAGTTCACGCACTTCTGCTGCTCTGTCTGCAAAAAAAAAAAAAATTACATTATTCCACTGCCCTGCATTCCTTTCTCTCTTACACTGCACACATCATGATTTGTTAGTGGTTTCCATATGACATTGAATCCCCTTCTCATTGTCTCAATTCCAAAGCTTTCTCATCCATAAAATACTGTAACTCTTAGTATTTTCCATGTAGTTTACTGTGTTGCCATAAAGTCAATTATGACTCCTACTGTACAGAATAGAGCAAAACTATGCTATAGGGTTTCCAAGGATGTAGTCTTTCCAGAAGCATCTTGTCATATCTTTCTCCCACGAAACACTGGTAGGTTCAGATCTTCTGGTTAGCAGTCAAGCACTTAACCACTGTGCCACATGGGCCTCTTTTTAGGTAGTTTACAGAGTGGCCACAATCCAAAATTGAGGTGTTAAACATATCTCAACTGGTAATTACACTACTATCAGCTACATAACCTTACACATTTTTCTCTCTAAAACAGGACTAATAAAATAATAATTGTACTTTATAGAATTCCTGTGAAGATTAAATGGCATACATATGAAGTCATCACAGACAGCTTCAATTACAATAGCATAAAGAGTATTACTATAGGTGTAGATAAAGTTATTGACAGTTCTATAACATGTCCCCATTACTTCAGCCCGCACGTAGTCAGTCATTCCAGCATTTCTTTATAACTCTGGATATGAGCACTATGCAGGTTAGCATTAATTGTTCTCTAATTGCTTAGTGTGTTTGCACAGTGATTTCTTTGTATGCATATTTTCAGACAGGATACTGAGAGGACATTTAATAAGCAATCATCAAAAAAATCATCATGTTCAGATGGTGCATGTACTTCTTGGCTTAATATATATATGAAGCTGTCCAATTGGATCCTCTTTAGAGGGGAGAGGGGAGGTTGGAGAAGAGAAAACAAGTGTTGGTTGAGTGGATACTGGAAGTACAGCACGGAAAGGAGGGGTGTGCTGTCACAGGGTAAGGAGAGAAGATAGACTTGCATAGAGGCGGGTGCTCGGGATTTTGTATGGCAAAGTGACTTAGATTGTAAACTTTCACTTAATCACAATAAAAATAGAATCTAAAAAAATTTCACAGATTTTGATTATTTTTTAAAAGTGAAAAATGAGACAGCCAGGATCAGTACTATTATACACCACACAGTTTTGAATATTCTATTATATACAATTTTCCACATATTCTTATTCCTTACATTTAACACACATACACATACTTCCAACAGAGAAACAGCTTACCTTAAGATTATTGTGATTCTAGCTTCAGAGGTGATAGAAAGTAGATATCTATGAATTGATAATTATAAAATTAGTCAGTTAACTTGAAGATTAAGATTTTTTTTTACTTTGCAAAGATTTTTAACATTTTCTACAAAAGATCAGTTTCATTTTAAGTTTCTAGAAGTTTTAAATTACTGCTTTGGCTATTAAAGTATTGGTATATTCATAAAGCACATTTATAAAATCAGTAAATATTTTTATGCTAAGAAGTTTGACGTTTTCTTATTGTTTGCAAAGCCTGTTAATGGCTTAAATCTCAAACATCATCTTATTCAATGTTACTGAATTCTAGTTAAAATAAACATTTGAAAAAGCTATAAAAATATCCTCCTAAAATTGTCCTACTTAATGTAACTGAACTCTGTGTTTGTACATGTGTGTATACATATATATGTATATATACATAAGAAAATCAATGTAAGCTTCATCTATAATATTAATACATACATCACATAAATACATACATGTACACAACACACCATATATACAGACCCTTTGTGAAATCTGTGAGATTGGAAATAAGAGACAAAGAGAAAGCCAAGTGGCAGGGAATGGTGGGTGTCCTCTTTGAGCTAAGAAAAGCCCATGGCCAACACTCATAAGAAAACAGGGGCTTCAATACAACCACAAGGAACTGAGTTGTGCCAACAGCCATTGAGATGTGAGTTAACGTTGAACATCAAGTGAGATCCCAATTCTGGCAGACAACTTTAGCCTTTTGGCATTGAGTAGAGTACTCAGTTGAGCTCTGTCTGGACTTCTGACTTACAGAACTATAAGGTATTATTATTTTGAGCCACTAAATTTGTAGTAATTTGTTATGCAGAAATATAAAACAAATACAAACAATTAAACCTAGAAAATTTGGTTATATAACCTATGCTGATAGAGATTCAGCTGTCCTGCATAAAGTAGAAGGGTTGGGAAAGTGAAAAGAGAAGCTACGAATGACAAGAGAACGAAGACATTGAAAGAATGAGCAAAAGAAAGTGAATCAGCAAAGACACTGAAAAAGAACATGCAAAGAGAACAAGGGAAACTCAAGAGAATGTGAAGTGGGAGAAGCCAAGGAAAACTTTTTCTAGGAGAACCCCTGAGAAAAAGTGTGGAGCGCTGCAAAAAGCAAATCAGACAGGGACTGAAGGATGTCCATTGGGATTAATAATATAGAGCAAGCTTACATTGACCTGCTTTTGCCAATTAATGAACATTTTGTATGAGGCTTGGGGTTTTAGAGTTTTCTTTCTTCCTTTTTATTTTTTTAGTTGTGGTTAAAAGAAAGTATACAATACAGATCATTTTTCCATGACACTGTATCTGCTCTCCTTGCCCAGTGACAGCACACTTCTCCTTTTCATGCTATACAAATATAGCACGTATCCTTTTAACAAGCTCCTGTCCCCTCCACTCCATCTTCTCTCCTACCTAGAAAGAGACCAGTGGGACAGCATTCTATAAATGAATAGAACCACAAAGTATACACATCATCTTCACTCCACCACATCTTATGGTCACATTGTATCCCCAAGTCCAGTTCATTTTCGTCAGAAGAGTTGACTTCAGTAGTGTTTTCTGGTTAGAGTCAGCAACAGGTCCAGGGGCCATGCTCCCAGGGGATCCCCCAGGCTGTCAGACCATCAATTGTGGTCATTTAGTAGAGTTCTTGAGCTGAACCCCTCTTTTCCTTGTGTTGCGATAGGGACTCAACATTTTGTGCCCCCTAACAGCTGTCTTTGGTGGTGGCCAGGCACCATCTGGTTCTTCTGGTCACATGTTGATACAGTTTCCCATTCACATGGGTCCTTCTGTCACCTGAGCTCTTTCTTCCTCATTTCTTGGTTCTTGGTCATCATCTGTTCCAGATGAGTTGGGACCATTTGGTATACCTCAGATGGCAGCTTGCTAGCTGTTAAGACCCCAGAGGCCACTCACCAATGTTGGGTGCAGAAAACTTTCTTAGCAATAGGCTAGTTATGCCAATTGGCCTTGATGTCCCCCCAGAAGCATGGTTCCCAGGCCCCCACCCCTGCTACTCTATCCTTGCAACATTGGGTTGAGATTAGAAGGGCTTTCACTTTAGGGTGGAGTCTAGTTAAGTTGATCTACTTTGTATTGTGTGCTGTCACTGCTTTCACCTTATCAAATTTCTATCAACTATCTAATCTATGATCAACTCTCTTTCTCCCTCTCCATGCTTGTAGCCATCAAAGAGTCTTTTCTTCTGTATGTAAGTCTATTTTTAAGTTTTTACAGCAGGGAACTCACACAATATTTGTCCCTTTGCTGTTGACTGATTTCACTCAGCATAACATCTTCCAGTTGAGACCAAGTTGTGAGATACTTCCTAATAATCATCATTGTTCTTTGTCATTGCACAGTTTTCTATCGAGTATACATACCATAATTTGTTTATCCATTCATCTGTTGATGGGCATCTAGGTTCACTCCATCTTTTTGCTATTGTGGACTGTGCTCCAATAAATATTTGTGTGCATGTATCTGTTCATGTGACAGCCTTTGTTTCTGAAGAATATATTCCGAGCAGTGGGATCACTGGATAGTATTGCCACTCCTGCTCTTCTTTGTATGTTGTTAGCTTAGTATATATTTTTCCGTCCTTTGATTTTCAGTTTGTTTGTATCTTTGAGTCCAAGGTGTGTTTCTTGCAAGCAACATATAGATGGATCATGTCTTTTGATCCAAAACATCACTCTATGTCTGTTTATTGGAGCATACTGTCTATTTACATTTAGTGCAATTATTGATAGGTATGTCTTTAGTGCTGTCATTTAGTGCCTTTATTTTTGTATTGATGATGTCTTCTATGTTGCTGTTAATATTCTGCTCTGGGTCATTCTTTATGGGTTGACTTTTCAGCTTTTTCAGTGTTGGTTTTGTGTTTGTTGAGACTCCTTAATTATATTTCTTGTGTTGATATGTTGTATTGCTGTTTTGCTCTGCAGCTGCCCCATGGTCCCCCTTACTATTTTAAGTTTAAACCAGACTTTAACTTCTGCATATCCTTTTAATTTCCTTTCCAGTTCAAAGAGTTATAACTACTGTAATATATCTCTCTTTTTAGTGTGATATTATAGTTTTTGCCATGAGTCAGATCCAACCCAAAGGCACTTGGCTATTATCATTTTCATGTTAAGATTACTGGTTCTGTTATTTTATTATTGTAGCTTTGATTGAGCTTCATGACTTCTTTTACTGAATAGGATTCTGGATACTGTGTCCTGCATTGCCTCCTTAAGTATACACTTGATGTTTTTGTTTTTCTAAGCCAAGAGCATCTTTCAGTATTTCTTGTAGTTTTGGGTTTAGTTTTTACAAAATCTCTAAGCTTCTATTTATCTGTATATGCCTTAATTTCACCTTCATGTTTGACAAACAATTTTGCAGGATATATAATTCTTGTTTGTAAGTTTTTCTCCTTCAAAGACCTTCTTGCCAACATCGTTTCTGCCAAGAAGTCAAATGAAAGACTACAGGGCCTCCGTTTGTATGTGAACTTTATTTTAAGCCTTGCTGCCCTTAAGGCCTCTCTTTATAATTCATTTTCTTAAGCTTCAGTGTAATATGTCTTGGTGTCTTTCTTTTGGTGTCTAGTTTTTATGGTGTTTGATAAGCATCTTGGATATCTATGTTCCCTTCTTACATAATTTCAGGGAAGTTTTCTGTCAGCAACTCTACAGCAATACTCTCTGTATTTTCAGCTATCCCTTCCTTCCCAGGAACTCCAATTATTTGTAGATTATTCCTCTTCATAGAGTCCCACATATTTCTTAATGCTTCTTCATTTTTCTTAGTTGTTTTCTCTGATTTCTCTTCATAAATGCTGGTGTCAGTTTCAGTATCCTCGAGTTCACTAACTCTGGCTTCCATCTCCTTCCTTCTGCTCTTTTGGCTTTGGATTGAATTGTCTAATTCTATAATTTTATTATTGGTCTGCTGGATTTCAGATCATTGATGTTCCATCAGTTCAAATAGGTTACTTAATTTTTCATTTTGTTCTGCTGCATTTTGTTTTATCTCTAGGAGGGCTCTGTATATAATTCTTTCATACTTGTCCTCTGATAATTTCTGAAAGCCTTCTTCATCTGGAAAATTTTTTGATACTTTATTTGGTGAGTTTTCTAGAACCATGGTGAATCAATTTGAATGCTTAGCTACTGATTGTTTTCTTTGTGTCATCCAGAAGCTGTTCAAGTTCTCTGGTGTTGCCTCAACAGGAGCTAAGGCATAGTTCTAAGATGGAAATAAGGGAACTACTGGATATGGTCACCAGCTGCCTCTGTGGACTCTAGTGACTGACTCCAGGTAGACTCTCAGGTGTGGCATATTCTGCCTCCTGACTGGTAAAGATGGCAGCATACCTATGGAGTCACTGGGGGGCTGTCAGCAGAAGCTATGATGCAGATCAGTTAAGGGTGGTAGAGATGCTGCCACTACACTAAGCATTCAGTTCTCCAGGTGGTCTTATTTTAAAAGGGTATTTTACTGCTGAGGGAGGAGCTATCCAACAGCTGTTGTAAATAGTCAGGCCCTCAGATGTGGCAGGCGCTGCCTTCTCGCTGACAATGAAAGCACCTCATAGGCCATCCCCAGATGCTATGACATAGTTCAAATAAGGGAAGTGTTAAGACCTTGCTGTCATCCTCTCCAGGCCACACCCACAATTCTAAGCACCACCATCCTAACCAGAGCTTTTCTGCTGGAGACTCACTACCCAGACAAGTGCTGCTGTTCAGTGTGGGAATTAGCCCCAGCTGATACCTCCAAGTGGCTGACTCCATCTCTCAGTAGATTAACATGGCATCCTGCCCAAGCTGCCCGTCCTGCCATAAAACAGCAGACTCTATGGTGTAGCTCGGAAAATAGAGGGTGGAGGGGCATGGGTGCCCTGAGTCAGCAGCTGGACTCTCAGTATGTGGCTAGACCAAGCACAGTCTCTCTGCTGCACTATATACTGTTTATTTAAGAGCTGCAGTTCAGTTTATTAGCCAGCTCATGCCCTGTCTCCACATCCCAGAAAGCAAAGAAGGCATCAGTACCTGCAGTTCTCCCAAACAATGAATCTGCAGAAGCAGCACTCAGAGTCCCTCTGCTTCATCTTTGAGAGAGGTAGTTTCCCCCTTATTGGCATCTAGTCCCACCTAACAACCCTATGCTAGATCCTAGGGCTTCCAGGATGTCTACACTGTTACATTCAGTCCAGGCCTTAGTTCTCAGAGAGAATTGAAGAGACATGTGTCTAGTCTGCCATCTTGCTGCCCCCACTCTTTTATTAATACAGTGGATGGGTGAGGTGCTTATATAATGGGATACAGGGGAAAAAACTGTTCCCTATATATTTTTGTTATTGAAAATTTTATACAGGAAAATTATTGACCTTTTCCTAAAGAATAAAAGAGACTTTGTCAACGACAGTTGACTTAAAAACTCAGTTGAAATATTTTTATGTTACAAAACTGAACTTGAAGGACAAATTCCTTTTTATGTGAAAAAGCAATATTACCAGCAAGAGGTTTGTAAAGGATAATTAATTTCACAAGATAACTAATGAAAAACTACTAGAAAGAAGAGAACAGAAAAGACAACATTAGATTTCCAAACTTCGGTTACTTTGGTAATTTATTTCCCTGCCACTCTAAGGAAAAGGCATTCATTTCTCATGAGAAAACAAAGTGTAAATAGCCTTACACAAATAAAGACCCATTTTGATTATAATGGGAAACAACCAAGAAAACACAGTGTATGGACTAGAGTAGTTAAATTTAGGGCCTTGTATACTGTTATGGAGCCCTGGTGGCACAGTACTTAAGATCTCAGCTGCTAAGCCAAAGGTCAGCTATTCAAATCCACCGGCTGCTCCTTGGAAACCCTATGGAGCAATTAGTTTTATTGCATTTCGTAGGGCCACTGTGAGTCTGAATCAACTCAATGGCAAGAGTTTTTGTTGTTGATGTTGTTGGTTTATGTTGCTATATTCACATAATAATATTAGTTTCATGTGTTCTTCACTCTGGTGAGTACATTCAACCTATATAGTGGTTACAAAAATTAGTGAAAAATAAAAATTTAACTGTGGTAGGGAGAAGTAACAATGACAAGCCTCTCTTACCAAAAGCCAAGTGCTGTTGAGTCAGATCCGACTCATGGCAACACTAGAGGCCAGAGTAGAGCTGCCCTCTAGCGTGTTCAAGGAGTGCCTGGTAGATTTGAACTGGCTCTCTTAATCTTAATAAAATTCTAAATCTCATTTAAGTTGTGTCTAGAACATGGGGTGGCAGGTGGGACCTATCTCTTATGGAATCATTAGGAAAGGAGAGGAAAGTTTATCTGGGGCTCTCTGAGACATATTTAATATAGTGGTCATGGATGAACCAAAATATAAATTTCCTATTTCATATGATTGAGATGAATGCTCAGTTAGATACCTGAAAGTGTGAATGTCCTCTGGTGGCTTACATGAAGTCCCTACCCTGTTCTTCAACTATGGTAGCCCATGAAGCACTTTCATTATTCAACCAAAATGTATTATCACCCTTTGTACCTAAACTTGGGTAAATCATTACAGCAGTTATATGCTTAGTGATTCACAAGATCTCTAAGGACATTGTGCTATTTAAAATCAATTTGTTCTTTTAAAAAAGAGATTTCACCTCTGCTCCTGTTTTGATTTAAAACTGAGGACATTTTATATTGGATCCCAACACAGTTCTTACTGCTTTGCAGTTAATAAGTGAAGACACCACTTTCATGACTCTATTCTAAAGGAACATATTAAATAGAATATCTCAAGTGACAACAAACTTTTTAGAGGATATATTTATAATTAGTTAAAAGTTTAATTCTAGTCTAGTAACATTTAAGATTTTGTGAAGTTGAGGGGAAAAAAATTTAAAGGGAATGAAAGAAAACAAATGTTTTAAAGCTTGCTATTATTTTTTTCCTCTATAACCAATTGCTATGCTTTTGGGTTTATCACAAGCCAAAGAAAACAAGACAACTAATTTTTGAAATAGGAGCATTTCCTTGTTACAATTCTTTTAAGTGGCAGAAGGAAAAAAAATGTTGAGACAATTAAGTTCTTAATTATTTTAAAGAATGAAAACTAGTACATAGAAGACATTGTTAAGTAACCCAGAACAAACTGATGCCAATTTAGTATCAAATAGACTTTTGAGGAGCTACATTTAGTTAATTTGATATATTTTACTTAGTGAGCCAAGCCAAGAGTCGGGTTTTACTTAGTGAATTTAATCTTTAACCTAATAAAATTAGTAGCTACTAATATTGGGCAATTGTTTACCAAGACTTTAACAGATGTTACTGTCAAAAAAGCTTCAAAATAGGAATTACTTGTCCTTCTTTTACAAATGAAAAACTGAAATCAAAACCAAACCAAATCTGTTGGCATCCATTTGATTCCAACTCATATCAACCCTATAGTACAGAGTAGAACTACCCCATAGGTTTTCCAAAGACCTCCTGATGGATTCGAGCTGTCAAACTTTTGGTTAGCAACCAAATGCTTAACCACTATGCCACCAGGGTTTCTGTAACTGAGCAACTGTTGATCAATATTTTAACACATATGACTGTCAAAAGTGCTGCAGATTAGGAATTATTTATCTGTATTTTATAAATGAGAAACTGAGGCCTATCCCAAATTATACAGCCAATAACTGATTTGACTATGTCCACCTGACTCCAGTTCATATCTTTCTACTATCATAATGTATTACCTCATACTACTCAGTCAGTTTTTTTTAATAAAAGGTATAGTTTCAATTATTTGCTTTCAGGATCAAAACAGTCAGAGAATTCTCTGAGATTTAACCAAAAACAGTTTCCAATACAAAATTAACTCAGTCATCTTATCAACAAATACATAACCTTCTAAGGCTATTAAATGAACTTTTTCTCACTATCAGTTTTTTTCTTGACAAAAGGAGGAAAAAAATCAGTTGTTCACAAAAAAATTTTTATTTCTCATAGGAAATTTTTTTAAAAAATGTAATTCTAATTCAATCTGATGAAAATAAGCAAGTCTTTCTGTCTTACAGTTTTTATTTGGTTGATTGGTTGGTTTTGTTTGTAAAAGAAAATCTACAGTCATAAGGCAGCATACCACAACTAGCATCTCACTGTTTATGCATAAACAATATTTTGGAAGGCAAAATAAATCTCATCATACTACAATTATGCCATCTGTACTATATTTTTTCTATATGTAGAAGTGAGTAAAATAGAAATTCAAGTGAGTTAGTATCCTAAAAGAGATTTTAAAAAAGATTAGGGATTAGCAAACTTTCTAAAAAATAAATAAATAAACAAAGGATCAGAGAGTAAATATTTTATGCTTTGTAGACTATATGGTCTCTCTGGCACCAACTCAACTCTGTCACAATAAAAGAAAAGTAGCCTAGACAGTATATAAATGAATGCTTATAGCTGTGTTCTAATGTAGCTTTATTTACAAAAATAGATATGGGTCTGATTAGTTCTATGGATACTGTTCGCTAGGCCCTGAAAGAGGTGACTAGTAAATGAACAGAATGTGGAAATGATAAAGAAAAGAAAATTTCTCAAAGTGTGGTAAAGGCCTTTTTATTGCTTTGGAAGACTGCAATACATACTTTGTCAAAACAGTACAGCAGTAACACTAGGGTATAAACATTAGGTTCTGCACTACATCTTTAGCCATTTTATAACAAAATGGCTGTTCCTCTGGTATTTTTAGCATGTTTTAAAATAAATTACTCTTCAGGACAAGAGAGAGAAAAAAATGATACATAGTGAGATGTTAAAATTAACAATATTTTTTATCTCCTGATTACATTAGTGTGAGGACTAACACAGTCTGACCCCTTGTGATGATATGAGCCATTAGATGCAGAGACAGAGGACATAGGCAGATAAATTTGAAGGTTCTAATGCTTTATCTACACTCTCCTATTTACACTTATCAAAAATTCCACCAAAGTGGCAGTATTACTATTCACATTTTATAGAAGATATATTTGAGGTTTTAGCAAGTAGTAAAGTGTATTTCCAAGATTATATAGCTACTAAGCAGAGAAGCCAGAATTTGAACCTGGTGGCACTGCACAAAAGCCAAAAGAAAAAAAAATGGAACTCTTTTACCAACTTCTACTGTTGGAAATTGATCAAACATACAATCAGGATGTGGTGATTGGAATGCGAAAGTTGGAAACAATATAGAAAGGTCAGTGGTTGGAAAATTTGCCCTTGGTAGTAGAAATGACCCAAGATCACAAGATAGAATTTTAACTGAAGTGACTTCGTGGGTTAAGTGCTATGGCTCTTACCTAACAGGAACGTCCCAAAGGGTTTCAAATAGGTTTAAACTATTGACATTTAGGTTAATGGAGAATAGTTAAAGTAAACTGAAGAAATGATAAAATATAAGAGCTGAAAAAAAAATTACAAATGGCAGCTCATGAAGATACAGTGAGCAATTATAATGAAACGTGCAAAGACCTGGAGTTACAAAACCAAAAGGGAAGAACAAGCTCAGCATTTCTCAAGCTGAAAAACTGAAGAAGACTCAAATTGATTCCAGACACAAGTTGCAATATTGAAGAATTCTGTGTGGAAAATATCGAACAATGCAGAAAGCACTAAAAGAGGATGGAAAGAATAGTCACTGAACCAAAAATTATTGGTCGACATTCAGTAATTTCAGGAGGTAGAAAAAGATCAAGAACTGATGGTAGTGTGGGAAGAAAGAAATCCAAGCTGTACTGAAGGCACTTGTGAAAAACAAAGCTCTAGAAATGGACAGAACACCAACTGAGATGTATTAACAAACAGACACAGTGCTGGAAGAGTTCACTCGTCCATGCCCAAAATTTGAAAGACAGCTGTCTAGCCAACTGACAGGAAGAGACTCATATTTTTTTCCATTTCAAAGAAAAGTTTTCTAACAAAATGCAGATATTATCTAATGGCATTGTTAACATCACACGTAAGTAAAATTTTTCTGAAAATAATTTAAAAATGGTTGCAGCACTAAATTAACAGAGAACTGCCACAAAGTCAACTCAGATTCAGAATAGGTTATGGAATGAAGGACACAATTGCTGACGCCAGATGGATGCTGACTAAAAGCAGAAAAAAGCAGAAAGAATTTTCCCTGTGTATTATTGACTATGCAACCATATGGATTATAAAAAATTATGGATAACATTGTGAAGAATGGGAATTCCAGATCACCTAATTGTGCTTACGAGGGACTTGTACATAGATTAAGAGCAGTCATTTGAGCAGAAAAGGAAATACCGCATGGATTAAATTCAGGAAAGGTCTGCATCAGGGTTGTACCCTTTCACCACACCTGTTCAACCTGTATGTTGATCAAATAATCCAAGAACCTGGACTACATGATGAAGAACAGGGCATCAGGATTAATGGAACTCAGTAACAACTTGTGATATGAAAATAACACAACCTTGCTTGCTAAAAGTGAAGAGAACTTAAAGCACTTAGTGATGAAGACCAAAGACTACAGCTGTCAGCGTGGGTTATGGCTCAACATAAAAGAAAATATCTCAAAACTGGACCAATAAGCAATACCATGATAAATGGAACAAATATTGAAGGTATAAAGGATTTCATTTTGCCTGGACCTACAACCAAAATCCATGGAAACAGTTGTCAAAAATTAAAGGATGTATTGTATTGAGTGAGTCTATTGGAAAAGATTTCTTTAAAGTATTAAAAAGTAAAGATGTTACACTGAGGACTAATGTGTACCTGATTCAATCCATTGTATTTCTACCTGCCTCAACAGCAAGCAAAAGCTGGACAGCAAATAACAGATACCAAAGGTGAATTAATGTTCCTGAATTCTGATATTAATTAGTAATATTATATACACCCTGAATTGACAGACAGCAAATGTGTCTTGGAAGAAGTATAGTCAGAATGCTCTTTAGAAGCGAGGATGGGAAGACTTCATCTCATATGCTTTGGACATGTTATTAGGAGGAATCAGTCCCTGGGGAAAGACATCATGCTTGATAAAGCAGAAGATCCATGAAAAAGAGGAAGACCTTCAGGAAATGGATTGATCAGCAGCTCCAACGATGGCTCAAACATAACAATGTTTATAAGTATGGCACAGGATCAGACAGTATTTTGTCCTGTTGTACATGGGGTTGCTATGAGTCAGAACCAACTCGGTGGCAAGTTGCAATGACACATACTGCTCAAAGCTACCATGTACAGTTATGTAATTTATGCCCCACAAAAATACTACACATAAGAGATTGTGGATTTGTACATTTATTATAGCAGTTTTCCAACAGATGGTAGGTAGTAAACTGTATTTTTGTTACAAAATTAGTAATCATGATTATTTTTGGTAAAAGGATTTATTTTCCAAAATACACCTTTTTCCTAATTTACAGTAATGTGTCATATGTGATAGCACCAGTCCTAGACTGATTCTAGAGCTTTCCTCTTGCACACTATTCTGAACTACATGGCAGAATGGGGACATCTGGAGTATCTGGAGTGTTATACAAAGTAATACAAGAATTCTGTGTTCCTGGTACACACAAACACACACACACACACATATATAATATTAGCCCCTTCTATGAGTCAGAATTGACTCAACAGCACTGGGTTTGGTTTGTTGTGGTTTTCTGCTTTTAAGCCTTAGGAAGAGTTTGTTACTATGAAAACGGAAAACATTATACATACACACACATATATATATATATAAAGGCTATTTCAAGATACAACGACAGAACTCAGTAACTGAATAGATACAGATAGTGAAAAGGAGATTGGAGTTAAAGACACTCTGAACATTCTAATATGGTTGACTCTTACTGCTCTTGAGTCAAATCTGACACAGAGCGACCTGAAAGGACAGAGTAGAACTTCTCCACAAGATTCCCAAGGAACAGCTGGCAAATTCAAGCAACTGACTCTTGATTAGCAGCCAGTCTTAACTACCGTGCAACTAGCACGCCGGACATGGTTGATTAGATGTATGGAGACACTGTTAACTGAGATAGGGAAACAGGGCCTGGTAAAGAGGAGAGATGACTTTTATTTTAAGGTTCAGTGAGATATAATGGAAAAGTGGGAGAAAAAAATAGTGATGAAGTGAAGAGAAAGATCAACGCTAGAGCGAAATATTTGGGCATTATTTTCATAGATGTGTGATAGTAAATACCTAGAGAAACGGGGACTATAAATGTGGAGAATCTAGTACTGGGAGAGGTTGGAGCTATAAGGTAAGACATAAAAGACGTAAGACTATAAAAGTGTGATCAGAGAAGAGACATAACAAGTTAAAAGCAGGGTCACTGATACCAAAAACAAACAAAAAATCTTTAATTAAAAGAGTTTCTCAGGAAGGTAAGAACTGAGCCGAAATCACTATATGTCACATTTTAAAGATAACCAGTCTCGATCCAGTGATAAAGAGAAGGGCCAGAATGGGAGGCAAACATGTACAAAGAGCATACAGGCTAACTGCTTTGAAAAACACTTAATGTTCAAGAGAAGGCAAGATTAGAGGAAGTATAAAGAAATAATTTTGTTTTGCTTCAAGTTTGTTTTAAGAATGGAAGCTCATTGAGCGCTTTTAAAGTTGAGAAAGAACTCAAGGGGAAGAGAGTGATTTAAAATCTAAAAATAGATGTAAATAATTAACATCACAGTATTTCACTGAGGACCCAAGGGGAGTAACTGAAGATATAAAAATAGAAGATGAATAGTTAACATTACATTATTTCACAGAAGACCCAAGTGTTCCAAGTGACAAATCAACAGTGGCTGTGAATAAAAACCTGTCCAGATTCTCACTTTTTATACATGTAACAGCTTCCTTGATTATTTATCTATCACAAAACTGACCTATTTTAATTCAGTAATTTCAGTACATTTACAGAGGATCACTTTTATGGTCCCAGTAACTGACATAAATGTAAGAATTCTTGGTCTCGTCTGCCTTAGAGGATTGTAAGTACTGGAGACTCAATTGTGAGCCTCCAATGACATCAGTCAGCAGAACAAAGGTACTTTAATTTGAAGTTTATTTTTTAATAAATGAGAATACAATTTATAAACAAAGAAATAATAGAGAAAAATCAGTGCTATGAGTTTCAGAAACATTATGGTACATCATGTGGAATGAGGCAAATTGCATTAATAGTTGCTTTTGTAGCTTACACAATAGATAATTAATAAACCTCACTGCTGCGTAGGGTGAAAACAAAAAAAATTTTGTTTTGTAATATAAAGACTCCATCTACATGCGGAATTGACTCCTGACGTAACAAAGCAGTAAGTTACAACACACAGTACATTTTGACCTCATTGTTTCTCTGTGTTTGGCAGTGCTGCCAGGGACCCTTTTCTACCACCTTATGTATCTCTTGAATTAGTTCTTTGTTTAAAGTAGATTTCTGTTGGTACTAAAAAGCTTACTGGTGGCTGAAAATAATAAAAACTTATCTTTTACCTTTCCCCTCACACATTCTTTATTGGAATTCATGGGACTGATTTATTGTTCCTGCTCTACTTTCCAATGCTTTTCAGAGTGAATCTGGGTCTATTTTCTCTAAGGCTACAAAAGGAATAGTCTGAATGCCTTGACTTGACTGCATTCTCCAAATGCTGCTCCTAGAAGTTCTAGAAATTGTACTTTCATCACATCCACCTTGACAACATTGGCTTAGACTGGATCTCTTATATCCTGGCTTGGCCTCCCAAAGGACTACAGATTTGTTCCAGCTTGCCAAAATTTCTGTTGGTTTTTTCTGATAACCTCCTTAGACTCTTGATTTTTATACTCTGCTTTAATTAAAACTACTCTTTAGATTATCACCAATTATGTTTCAATTTCAGAATATAAAGCTTTATTCTTAATTCTAAGGTGAGCAGCTGAGCACTTAACCACTGTGCCACCAGGATTCCTATAAAGACTACAGTCTGGGAAACCCTGTGTGCAATTCTGCTCTCTTGTCCTATGGGGTCGCTATGAGTCAGAATTGGCTTACTGCAACAGGTCTTGTTTGGTTTATTTTTCATTCTCATTCTCTTCACAGTTTTATATTCATGTTGTCTAATCAACCTGGAGCCCTGATGCTGAAGTAGTGCAGGGTTGAGAACTCAGCTCCTAACCAACAGCTCAGCAATTTGCTAACCACTAGCCAGACCTTAGAAACCCTACGGGCAGTTCTATTCTACTCTGTATGTTCACAATGAGTGTGAACAGACTCGAAGGCAGTGAGGCTGCTTTAATCTTTCCTATCTGAAATTCTCAGTCATTCTTTCTTCTTCTTCTTTTTTTTTTTTTAATAATAATACAACACTATCTTGAGTATCTCACTGGCCATCTGATGGCTTGTATGTCACTATTATTGGCTCCTATCACCCAACAAAACTAGTTTGGCTCCTATCATTCAACAAAACTAGTAGCCATTACCCAAAGTTCTAATCACCATTCTACTGTCTCTTTAAACATCGTAATTTGGTTCTTTCAGAAACTTTCAAAGTTTCAATGATTACATTCAGAATTCTCTCTTCAGTTCCAGAATCACTGACACTCAACTTTTGAAATCCCAAACGCTGTTGGAGATCCTCTGTGTATGAGATTCATAGCGCCCCTCTTCTTTATCAGTCTCCTTTCTTAACATCTTTCTTTAACTACAGACTATATTTCAGTTGCAATATGAGATAATATGTGTAAATTGCAGGTTGTGGATGGGACACAGTGGCAATATTTAGTATCAGTGAGTTTTTTTCCTGTTTACTTAAGCATGAAATACCGGTGCATTTGACTTGCACTTCTATTTGGAAGTAACTGCGTGTACACAGACAATTTTAAAGGCATCCATGTCCATGCTATGGCTATTAACCAGAAGACTGGCAGTTCAAATACGCTAGGCACTCCTTGGGGATTCTACAGGGCAGCTCTTCTCTGTTGAGAGGGTCAAATGAGTAGGAATGGACTCCATGGCAGTGGGTTTGGTTTGATTTACACTCTGTAGTTTCTATTTCCCCTAGTGAAGCCCTTCTGTCTATTGCTTAGTGACCAAAACTTTCTAACTAGCCTCTGTAATCGTTTATACTGTACACACAATTACATGTAAATAATCCTATGTCACAGTTGCTTTTTCATGTATATTCAATGACTTCAACAACTGTAGAGTATTAAGTTTGAGCTTATTATGGCACAGAGTGATGCATTACTTCTTTGTAAGCCTAAATGTTCACTTTGGAGTACTGGATTACTAGGTGACAACAAACATAGTAAAGAAACTACAGATGGCTGTGTATGTTCAAAGGTAATTTTCAAAACACATGGCACTTGAACAAGCAACACCACCTCCCCTTCTGTTTCACTTCTTTCCTAGTACCAGTTCTAGAATATATCTTGTTTATTCTCTGGCTTTAAAAGCTTCAGATGACAAGTATAATTTCCTTTCCAGATACCTGACTATGGAATTCACCCGTCATATGGTGAATGCAGCACAAGGGATGATAACAGACAAATAGATGTGAATACTTCAATTGAAGGAAGGACCGTATTCTCATTGCTTTTTATTTATACTATGAGCAGAAAAATAAAGTTTGTCCTCAAGATTGAGATAGTTGAAACAGGTAGAAATAACAATTTAGGATCACTTGAATGGTTTTATATAACATTTTTCATTACATTATTTTCATTTCATTACATTACATTGCAAATAAAACACACAGGTGAGAAATAAGTTTATATAAAAGGTTCCAAAATTAGAATTTTAATTTCTGGCTACCCCGTTTTCAGGTGAACTTACTTTCAAATATAAAAGCGTGTGTTTTCTTGAGAAATCTAAGGGCAAGAGCCCTGGTAACTGATAGTTTTCATTTAACACAAGTCAAATTGCCAGAATGTGCACATAACTAAAGCCTGTGGTGCAGTGGTTAAAATGATACAACTCCTACACAAAACGTCAGCCATTCACATCTACCAGGCACTCCTTGGAAACTCAACAAGGCAGTTCTACTCCATCCTCTAGGGTTGCTATGAATTGGAATGTACTTGACAGCAGTGAATTAGTTTTTGGATTATGCTCTTAATTACTCTTTCACGTAAATGCAGAAATATTGGAAAGACCAAGGAAGTATATACAATATAGTCTTAAGACGAAGGAGAAAGATCAGAAATTAAGAGAAAATATTGATTCAGTTTTCCAAAGGACTATCACAGCTTTCTGCCCTACTGCCACTCCAACTTTCTCGTAGCCATCAAGACCATACCCAAAACAACTAAAACGTATCTCCCTCAAAGCTTCCTTAGTCACATCTTTCTTCTGAATAGCAAGTGTGTAGGAGATGTGTCAGGAACATTTAAATCATTTTACAACAACAAAGTCTTCATAAAAATTAGTATGAACAAATAATTGCTGCTTTTAAATAATATAGTCTATGTTTCATTTTCAGTCACCTATGTTAGAAGTGGGGCTCCGGCGGCTCTGTGGTTAAGTGCTGTGACTACTAACCAAAAGATCAGCAGTGTGAATTTACTAGCTCATTCCTTGTAAACCCTATAGAGCAGTTCTACTCTGGCCTATAGGGTCACTAGTAGTTGAAATAGACTCCGTGCCAATGAGTTTGCCTTATTTTTCCAATTATTAGAAGCACATCAACCATCCTAAACCAATTATGATTTTTCAAGCAGCAGTTCTCCTGGGTAGTACTATAGGTAACCACAGCCCAAAGTAGCCCATTCTTCTTGGTAACTCTGCAGCCTGTGCTCTCATCAGCATCAGTGTAGATTAATCCTTAACTAACAGCTTTCTTCATCAAAAGAAGAGTTAGCTGTTCTTTGAATTTTTATTTGTGGACTGTCTACACTAGAACATATTCTTCTTAAATATACAACATTTTCCATATCTAGCAGAACACTTGCAAGAAAACAAAGAATAAGTAACACTGGACTCTGACATCAGTTTACTATTAAACATTAACCTCCTCAGCAAATTATTCTAAAGCAAACGTTTTGCCACCAAGTCAATTTCAACTCAAAGAATTACCCACAGAATTCACAAGGCTGTAATCTTTACTGTAATTGTTACCATATCCATCTCCCAAGACAGTGTTGGTGGGTCCAAATCATCAACTCTCAGTTAGCAGCCAAGCGCATAACCATTGTGTTACCAGGGCTCCTCCAATTATCCTAAAGCTGGTGTGAATTAAGGTACATATTTACCATTCCAGAAGAGATTACAGGCTAACATAAGCTACAAAACAACTCTACTTCGCAAGTCATGGAAAGTGAGTTTTAGTTAAGATTCTAACACGTTCTAACTGGCTCTAATTCAACAAGATTTCTGCCTCATTTTTTTTTTTAACTATAATATAATGAGATTGAGTGCAAATGTGATTTTCTGTTTAATTAGCATGTGTGTCTATGAGTTTTACAGAATGTACTGGACTTCTTTTCAGGGTTTCCTTTAGTGTAGATTCCTTTAGTAGCTCACAAACTATTTTATCAACAAATGAAAATGCATTGAGACTTCTGACTTAATAAGTACAGTATGGGATTAGAAAGCAAGTAATTAAAATTGAAACCCTAATAAGGTAATTTCCACATCATTACTTTCATAATGCACCTGCCTCTGCTTATTTCACTGTCACTAGTAATATTTAATTGTTTCATAGTTCATATTTATTATTTTGCACATAGCATGTGCTTTAGATTATCACATATGTTTCAAGTTACAAAAGAAATATCAATCAAGCCAAGACTCTCTCAGTTTCTTACACAGTCCCTCATCATCTCTTTTTTACAAACTCATTTTGGACATCCTTGCAATTACATATTTTATTTTTGTAAATTATACATTATCTCCTAAGCGTTCTCTACTCCTATGGCATCTAGTCCTAAAATCCCAAAGAAAACCTTAATGTGCAAATTGGCACAAGCTATAAACACACTACCACAAAATTATTTCCATGATTTCAGTACCCAAAGCACTGAATACAGTTTTAATGGCATAATGTATTATTGAACTGTAATGACCATGTTTTGGCAAAATTTTGCCATAGAGAATTTTTTTGTTTCATTTTTATGTATTCTCTCAATAAAAGTCTTATTCTTCTAGCACTAGTTTGGTTTCTAGTTCCAGATAATGCAGCACATGAATTGGCTTTCTAGAAAAGATCCAGAGGGATATTAATTACTTCCTCTGAAAATTTCCCAAATGAAACATTGCAACTTGTAGGGTCTTTTATTTCCAGATGGCCAATCTGGTGAATCCGGCTTTCAAAAGTAGCTGGGGTTATGAAGACTACCAATTTATTTCACAAAGGATCCTCTCTCCAGGTAACAGTGGTATCCTTTGCTGTTAAAGTAATTTGGGTTGTTTCATAAAAAAAGCAGACTTGGGGGTGATATCAAGTCTCCCTAAATCCCTCTGGAAACCAAGACCTGATATGATAGTTAAATGGAGCCTTCTAGACACCTAGTGAGCCCTGGGATGTGTCACAGGGCTGTTAATTTGGACTTCATACTACTGAATGCAAAGCCTCCTCTTTTTCTCTGAACCCATTCTCGGCAAGCACAGGCTTGCACAAGACCGAAGGTAATTCACCAATGTCTGCTGCTTTTGGGGCATCATATGGGTCAGTAGATTCTGGGAGAGGCACCATTTCTATTTGTTTTTTTTTCCCTTTGTCTTGGCCAGCAGGCAGAACTAGGACATGACTAGCTGCTGGTCTCCGATGCACTGCTGATAGGACTGGCAAGCGTAGTTGCCAGGTGGACTCTATGGGCTTTGGCTCCTCTGGCCTATTGGGAAATGGAGAAGCCCAGGCAGAAGACCCGGCTAGAATTGGTTCTTAGGCTGGGAGGTGGCTCCTGACAGGGGGAGAGCACTTTTCTAGCAGAAAGGAGGCGTTTTGCACAGTGTTGCCTGGGGCCAGGGCCCAGCAGTAAAGGCTGTAGACTCTGGGCATTTTGGCACTCTTGGCCAGCTGGCAAGCTTACTTGGGATGCCATCTTATTTTGCTGGGAGGTGGGGTCATCAATACGGAAGCCTCAGCTGGACCTAATTTCTCAGCCGAGAGGCAGCACCTGCCCAGAAGAGACTGCTTTTCATATTGCCTACAGCTGGGGCCTGACAGCAGAGGCCAGCAGGCCAGTAGCCTTTCTGTATTTTGTGCTACTTTATAACATTGGGTGTTCAATATAGAGGTGCTTACTTTGGCAGCTGGGAAGAGGGACGTAGACACCTGAAAACCTGACTGACTCTGGAAGGTACCAAATACTTTTTACTTCTCATCTTAAGACGGCCTAGAGAAACAATTGCGGTAAATCTTCACAATGCCTCTCCCAGCCTCTATTGACCCACGTGATGCCCCAAAAGCAGCATACATTGGAGAGGACAGTAACCTGGAAGTCAGCGATGGCATCAGAAGGCCCCCAAAAGAAACCACCTCAGAACTTCCCAGATGAAGAAGCTTTTCTGAAACTATCAGAAGGTGACTACAAAAGAATTATACAGAGAGCCCTCCTAGACCTTATACAAAATGCAGCAGAGCAAAACAAAAAATTAAGCAAGCTGTTCGATCTGATGGAACATCAGTACTCGGAAATCCAACAGATCAAGAACAAAATCAAAGAAATAGAAACTTCAATTCAAAGACAAGAAAACAGAATGGAACAAATGGAAAAGGGAATTTCTCATTTGGAAGACAGATCCACTGACTCCAGCATCTGTGAGGAGAAATCAGAAAAATGAAACAAGAAAAATGAAGAAGCATTAAGAAGCATGTGGGACTCTATTAAGAAGAACAATCTATGATTAACTGGAGTTCTTGAACAGAGTGAGACACCTGAGAACACCAAGAGTGTTGTGGCTGAGATGCTGACAGAAAACTTCCCAGAAATTATGAAAGAAGAGAATATAGGTCTCCAAGATACGTATCAAACACCACTCAATATAGATCTCAATAGAAAGACTCCAAGACATATTATAATCAAGCTCAACAAAATGAAACATCAGCAGAAACTCCTAAAGGCAGCAAGACTCAAAGCAAAGCTAACATGCAGAGGGAAACCCTGTAGGTTTTCATTGGATTTCTCAGCAGAAATCATGCTGGCACGGAGACAGTGGCATGACACATTGAAAGCCTTGAAGGAGAAGAACTTCCAACCAAGAATTATATATCCCGCAAAACTATCTTTTAAATATGAAAATGAAATGAAGACATTCACAGATAAACAGAAACTCAGAGATGTTGTAAAAACCAAACCAAAGCTACAAGAAATACCGAAAGAATCTCTAAGTTTGGAAGAACAAAACCGCTAACTTTGTATTTTAGAAGAACACATTATCCAGAATCCTACTCAGATAGGGAAACTCCAAACACAATCAAAGCTATAATAGTGAAAGAAACAATCCAGTGATCATATCATACAAACTATGATATCATCATATTAAAAAGAGGGTTGTACTACCGTTGCTATAGTCCTTCCAGATGGAGAAGCAGTTGATAAGACTGGTAGCAATAAAATTGGAGTTATATATAGTGTATTAAGTTTATTAAGAAGCAACATACCATATCAAGAAATGTAATACAGTAGTCTCAACGACCACAAAACCAACCCTGAAAAAGGTGAAAAATCAACTCACAAAGAAGAAGTTCGCAGAACAGATTAATAAGAACAACAGAGAAAACATCAACACAAAAATAAATGTATCACAATGGCAGCACTGAACACATACCTATCAATAATTACACTGAATGTGAATGGACTGAATGCTCCAGTAAACAAACATCAACTGACACCTTGGATCAAAGGACATGACCCATCTGTATGTTGCCTACAAGAAAATCACCTTAGACTTAAAGATACAAACAAACTGAAAATCAAAGGATGGAAGAATATATATCAAGCTAACAGTGAACAAAGAAGAGCAGATGTGGCAATTCTAATCTCAGATAACACTGATTTTAACGTAAAATCCACCACTGTGGACAAGGATGGACATTATTTATTGCTGAAAGTTTCAATACACAAGCAGGACTTAACAATATTAAATATTTATGCACCTAATATTAGAGTTTGGCACTTGGCTTGGCTTGGCCAATATTAGAGTAACTAAATACATCAAAGAAACACTGACTACACTCAAAAAGGAGATAGGTCACTCCACAATAATAGTAGGAGACTTCAACACTCCACTCTCAATATTGGACAGATCATCTAGAAAAAAGCTCAGTAAAGACACAGAAGACCTTCTTGCCACAATTAACCATCTAGACCTCATCAACATATACAGAACTTTGTATGTGTCAGCAGACAACTATATCTTCTTCTCCAGTGCACATGGAACATTCTCCAGAATAGACCATGTGTTAGGACATAAAGTGATTCTCAACAAAATCCATATCACTGAATTAATGCAAAGTGTCTTCTCAGATCATAAAGCCATAAAAGTTGAAATCAATAGCAGAGAAGAGATATATAGAAAGTGGAACTCATGGAAACTGAACAACACCTTGCTCAAAAAAAATATGGGTTATAGAAGAAATCAAGGTTGAAATAAAGAAATTCATGGATTCCAATGAGAATCAAAACACTTCCTACCAGAACCTATGGGATACAGTCAAAGCAGTGCTCAGAGGTTAGTTTATCTCCATAAATGCACCCATCTGGAAGGAAGAAAGAAACCAAATCAAAGAACTGACCCTACAGCTTGAACAAGTAGAGAGAGACAGCAGAGGAACCCCTCAGTCAAAAGAAAACAGACCATAAACATCAGAGCAGAACTAAATGAATTAGAGAATAGAAGAACAATTGAAAAAATTGAAAAGACCAAAAGTTTATTTTTTGAAAAGACAACATCCACAAACCATTGTCTAAACTTACTAAAGAAAAACAGGAAGGAAACAAATAACCCAAATAAGAAATGAGAGGGGAGTTGTCACAACAGATCCAACAGAAATAAAATATATCATAGCTGAATACTATGAAAGACTGTATTCTAACAAATTCAAAAACCTAGAAGAAATGGACAAATTCCTTGATTCATATCACCTACCAAAATTATCACAAGGTGATGCAGAACAACTTAATAAATACATTACAAAGGAAGAGATTGAAAAAGTCATCCAAAAACTGCCAACCAAAAAAAAAAGCCCAGGCCCAGATGGCTTCACTGCAGAATTCCACCAAGCTTTACAGAGAAGAGTTATCTCCTATACTACTGAGACTATTTCACAGTATAGAAAGGGATGGACTATTCCCAAACTCATTCTATGAAGCCAGCATAACGCTGATACTGAAACCAGGGAAAGACTCAACAAAAAAGGAGAACTACTGACTAATATCACTCATGAATATAGATGAAAAAATGTTCCACAAAATTCTTGCCAATAGAAAACAACAACATATCAAAAAAATAATCCATCATGATCAAGCTGGATTCATACCAGGGATGGAAAGCTGGTTCAACATCAGAAAAATAATTAATGTGATCAATCACATAAATACCACAAAAGACAAGAATCACCTGATCTTGTCTATTGATGCAGAAAAAGGCATTTGATGAAGTCCAACACCCATTCATGCTAAAAACTCCCAGCAAAATAGGAATAGATGGCCAATTCCTCAGTGCAGTGAGGGCCATTTATACAAAGCCAACTGCCTACGTCATCCTGAATGGAGAGAGACTGAAACAGTTTCCCTTGAGAACAGGAACTAGACAATGATGCCTACTCTCACCTCTCCCATTCAACATTGTACGATAAGTTCTAGCCAGAGCAACTGGACAAGATCAAGGAATAAAGGGCAACTGCATCGGCACAGAGAACTAAAAACCTCCCTATTTGCAGACGATATGATTGTATATGCAGAGAATCTAAAAGAATCTATAAGGAAACTACTCAAGACGATAGAGGAGTTTGGCAAAGTCTCAGGATACAAGATAAACATAAGTAAATCAGTAGGATTCCTTTATACCAACAACAAGATTATTAAGGAAGAAATCACCAAGTCAATATCATTTACTATAGCCCCTAAGAAATAAAATACCTAGGAATAAATCTAACCAGAGAAATAACAGACCTTTACAAAGAGAACTACAAATGCTTGCTACAAGAGACTAAGAGAGAGTTACATAAATGGAGAAACCTACCCTGCACATGGATAGGAAGACTTAACATTGTGAAAATGTCTATTTTACCCAAAGCAATCTACTTATATAATGCAATCCTAATACAAGTTCCAGTGACATTTTTTAATAAGATGAAGGAACAAATTACCAACTTTGTCTGGAAAGGGAAGAAGCCCCGGATAAGTAAAGCATTACTAAAGAAGAACATACTGGGAGGCCTCTCATTACCCGACCTTAGAACCTATTACACTGCCACAGTAGTCAAAACAGCCTGGTACTGGTACAAAAACAGACAGATAGATCAGTGGAACAGAATCGAGACCCCAGAGATGACATGATCTGCCTATGAACAGTTGATATTTGACAAAGGCCCTAAGACATTAAACTGGGGTAAAAACAATCTCTTCAACAAATGGTGCTGGCAAAATTAGATGTTGATCTGCACTAAATTAAAATAAGACCCATATCTTACACCTTATACAAAAACCAACTCCAACTGGATAAAAGACCTAAATATCAAATGTAAAACAATAAAGCTCTTCCAAGAAAAAGTAGGAACAACAATGGAAGGTTTAATACACAACATAGACAGACTTCAAACTCTGTCAAACAAACCACAAACAACAGAAGAGAAAATAGATAAATGGGAACAACTAAGAATCAATCACTTTTGCTCATCCAAAGACTTTATTAAAAGAATTAAATGGCCACCTACAGAATGGGAAAAAATGTTTGGCAACTCTATGTCAGACCAATGCCTGATCTCCATAATCTATAAGGTACTACAAAGTATCAACAAGAAAAAGATACATCATCCAATTAAGTGATGAGCAAAGTAGATGGACAGACACTGCTCTAAGGAGGAGACCCAGGCAGCCAAAAAACACATGCGGACATGCTCATAATCATTAGCTACTAAAGAAATTCAAACAAAACTACAATGAGGTACCATCTCACCCCAACAAGGTTGCCATGATCCAAAAAACACAAAACACTAAATGCTGGAGAGGCTGTGGAGAGATTAGAACTCTCCTCCACTGTTGGTGGGATTGTAAAATGGTGCAACCTCTTTGGAAAGCAATCTGGCGCTACCTCAAAATAATGGATACAGATATACCGTTTGACCCAGTAATTCCACTGCTTGGAATATATCCTACAGAATGAAGGCCATTCACACCAACTGATATATGCACACGAATGTTCATGGCAGCACAGTCCACAACAGCAAAAAGATGGAATCAGCCCAGATGCCCAACAACAGAAGAATGGATAGGTAAACTATGGTATATATACTCAATGGAACACTATGCAATGACAAAAGAACAACGATGATAGCAGGAGACATCTCTTAATCTGGTTTCAACTGGAGGACATCACGTTGAGTGAAAGTAGTCAGTGACAGAAGGACAAATATTGTATGAGACCTCTATGATAAGAACTTAAAAGCAGAGTCATGCATAACAGAAAAGACTCTTTGATGGCTGCAAGGGTGGCGAGGCTGGGAGGGATAAAGGGGAGGGTCTAGATTAGACAGTTGTTAGAAATTTGGTTGGGTGAAATTGGTGACCGCACACATTAGTAAGAAGATCAATGTTAACAGGACTTCAACACAACTTGTGTACTCCTCCCATCTTAACCCAATACTGCAAAGACAGGGTAGCTAGGGCGGGGTGCCAGGGACCGTGCTCTTAGAGGAAATCGAGGCCAATTGGCACAACCAGCATTTTGCTAATGAGGTCTCTCTGCACCTCACACTGGTGAGTGGCATCTGGGCTCTTAAAAGCTGCCAAGCTTCCATCTGAGGGTACAGCAAATGGTCCCAACTCAGCAGGAATGCATGATCACCAAGGTCCATAATGACTTGGGAGAAAGAGAATCCAGAAGACAGAGAGACACACGTGAGGGGATGTCTACATCGACTTGTGACCAGAAGAACCAGATGGTGCCTGGCTACCACCAGTGACGGCCACAATGGAACTCACAAAGTTGAGTCTCAGTGGCAACACAAGTATAAGTAGGGGGGTACCCCGAGATCTCCACTAAAAGACTGCTAGTGATGGTCCAGGGGCCTTGAGGTTCTCCTGGGAGTGGGGCCCCTGGCCCTGATGCTTCCCCTGTCCATAAATCACATTGAAGGTCAACTTTTCAGATAGCAATGGATTGGACTTGGTGACGCAGCATGATATTGTGGCGCACTTTATGGTTCTAGGCATCTATAGGAGGTCATCCTGTTGACCTCATACTGGAAGAAGGGGAGTGGGTGGAGAGGAGGGAAAAAAGGGACTGTTGGGAGAATGAGACATGTATGGAGCAGAGAGGAGGAGTGTGCTGTCACCGTGCAGGGAGAGCAGTGGAAGCTGCATGTAGGCCAGCAAGTAAATTTATGTGGGAATGTACATTTTCTTTCAATCATAATAAATAAAATAAAATAAAAATGTCTGATATAAGAATTGTAAAAAAAAGAAAGAGAGCAGATTTGGTAACATTTATTAAAATGCATAGCCTGTCATAACCAAGGCTAAGGGTTTCTCCAAACTTCTGTATTTCTCATCCTGTCAAAGAGACCCCATACCAGAGTGCAAAACAACCCCATAGAACTTCCTTCTCATTCTTCACCAGTGCCGTCAAAAACTCTTGTATTTTTCTTCCTTCAGTGTACAGTTCTTTCATTTTGCTCTCTAATAATGTCATGTCAGAGTGATACTTACAATCAACTAGTTAAGGTAGTAGGTTAGAGCTGAAATCCTTCCTAGAGATATATTTCTATAAATATTACAATTTGTTATTGCCTTTACCATATCTAAAGAGTCCAAGGCCAGAACTCTGGTGAAAAAACTGAGGCACTTGATGCTGACATAACATTAAAGGAAGCACCAAATACATGCAGTGATCAAGATTAATATTTTATTATAATATTCTAAAACATTAGTATTAATACCAAAAACCCATAATGAACAAAATATGAAAATTTTAAACCAAGACAGGGTCTTCTACATCTAACTAAACAAGCTCCTAAACTTGCCAATTGTTTTGTCTTACGGTGATAATTGTGGAGTACTGCAGTTCATCCATAAATGTCAGAGTAAGTATTATTAAACATGAAATCTTTAATTCTCTTTCCCCCTTTATAACCGGAATTTTAATTGTTGGCCAGCAGCAAACATGACATGCACTTTTATATTCTGTTGCTATTTCCAAAAGAATTAAAACTGGCTGTGATTTGTAGTCACATTAAAATTATGTTTATTAGATCAAATTTAACATGTTACTCTTCTCCTTTCATTAATAAGAATCAAATTATTATTGTACTACATAAAATGTATCTTTTATATCAACGTAACTTGACCTTGATAAAATTTTTCCACTTAAGTTTTTGAAGCATTCTGAATTCACAAATGAAAATAAAAATAATAGCTTCCTTTCATTTTCTTACTCTTGCACTGCAGGAACTGACTTTGAAATTTGTAGGCAGGGAATTGCAACTGACCCAGCTGCAGCTGAGTGTATTGGGACTCCTACCAATTAGAAAAAAAAAAAAATGAACAAACAATAAACACACTAAAGTCAAGTCGACTCCAACTCATAGTGACCACATAGGATAGAGTAGAATTTCGGAAGAAGTTTCCAAGGAGCACCTGGCCAACTAGAACTGCCAATCTTCTGCTTAGCGGATATAGCACTTAACCACCATGCCACCTGGGCTTCCAACTAGAGAACACTGTCTTGGGGAAGACCATCTCTGCTGAAATAGTTGCATATTAATAATAAATGCTTGTGTACATAATAAAGGAACCCTGATTACATAATAGTGAAGCCCATGACTGCTAACTTTAACAGATTCGTGGTTTGAATTTACCAGCTACTCTGTGGGTATGAGGCGGGCTGGGCTGTGAGGGAAATGACCTAACAATCTGTTACTGTCAAGATTCAAAAACAGAAAGTAAACCAAAAAAAAAAAAAAACCTGTAAGACAGAGTAGAATTGCCCCATTGGGTTTACAAGGAGTGGCTGGTGAATTCAAAGTGCCAACCTTTGGGTTAGCAGCCAAGCTCTTAGCCACTGTGCCGTCAGGACTCCCCTATAAATACTGCAGCCTAGGAAACCCTTTAGGACACTTCTACTCTTTTCTGTTGGGTCACTGAGTCAGAATCAGCTCAACGGCACACAATAACACACATAATAAAATCAAAATAAATTGTCCTGATTGCACAAAAGTATAAAGTTTCTGATTATTTATAATTTGAGGAGATGCAGACAACAGCATAACAGATATGATTTCTCATTGTTGTTTCTGCTGAAGCTTCAATTCCTTTTTTATGTTTGTCCTTTTGCATTCCGGCAGAGACAGTGGCCTTTCAGCTGACCTAATGAAAACACTGCTGCAAAAATGAGAGGCCAACCTGTGTGTAGTTGCAGTTCAGGCAGAAAGAATGCTAATTCTTGGCCCTTGTTCCTTCTTTCAAGAAATTATTCAGGCCTTTCTGTGGCACGGAACACAGTGATCAGCCAGGAACTGTTAGAGATGAAAATACCCTTTCTTTGTTATAGGCCAAAAATGTAGGACTGATTCAATTTTATATGAGACTCTTCGGATCTGACTCA
Organism: Heterohyrax brucei; assembly: GCA_028571685.1. Taxonomy (NCBI): domain Eukaryota; kingdom Metazoa; phylum Chordata; class Mammalia; order Hyracoidea; family Procaviidae; genus Heterohyrax; species Heterohyrax brucei. Next base: position 100,069,905 of record CM053142.1, on the reverse strand, counting down.
ACTGCACTTGGCCTTGGCTTACTTATACCCAGTTAAAAAAGGGGGGGAGGGGAGAATCAGTCGTTTCATAGTTAGCTGCCATAAAAGATATAACTTCCTAATAGTGTATGTTTACAGGGATTTGTAAGAGCAAATGAATTGACTAAAATACTAGCATTCCTTTTCCAGTTGCTCAGGTATGCTGAAATAGCTCTGAACTTAGCAGGAGGGGCTAAACTTGAGGTCTTCCTCTTCCCTTACTTACTTAAAACATTGACTTCTGAGCTAAAGTGAGTTTCTTTATCAAACGGCATTAATAATACCCATTTCACTGAGTGATGGTAAAAATGTAAGATGACAATGGTAAATAAGTCATAAATTCCCAGTGGTTATCCAGATGCTATAAAGATACTTAAAGATAACAAACCACATTAAGAACGTGAAGTTGTAAAGTTGATCTTCATTTATGTTAAGAAAAAAATTACTTAAAATTATTTTAATCAGTCTATGAATGTGCAAGCTGATAAATCAAGATACTACAATGAAATCAATTTTTACATCGAGATTTTTTTCCTCCTATGAAAATGAATGCAAAGATTGAAAAAAGAGTAAAGATTTTTACAATTTACTAAGTTAGGAAAGTCAACTGATTAAAAAAAATTTTTTTTCTGAACATTTTTCACTTAAGAAATGGATCAAAAATAAGAAAATTAGAAGGACAATTATCTCAGATAACTTTTGAAATGATATTTAAATTGAATATAAAGAATGAGAACTAGACATAAGATAAGAATAAATATTTTACATCAAAGTATGGTCTTCCCCCTAATTTGTGAGTAAATATTGTACAATACAGACAGGAAATTTTCAAATTCTTTCATTAAGTATATTAAAAATGTATATAACCCCTTGTATCATTACATTTGTTTTCCTTAAAGTAACAATAAAATATAAGCATGTTTTGCGTAACAAAAGAATCCTTAATTTAAAAAAAAAACAAAAAAACAACCAGTCATGTCAAGTAAATCCTGACTCATAGTGACTCTATAGGTCAGAGCAGAACTGCCCCAGAGAGTTTCCAAGGATTGCCTGGTAGATTTGAAATGCTAACTGAACCACCATACCACCACAGGGCTGGTATGAGTCAGACTTGACTGGAAGGCAGTGAATGTGAATAAAGCCTATAAAATTACTAAATTTTATTTTCTGTCTTTTCATTCTGCCAACTCTCCCTGAGAAATGTAACCTACCATCTGGGTTTTAATTACTATCTATTTCCATATGATTTCCAAACCTATCGCGACTTCCAGGTTTCTATTTTCAATTTTCTGCCAGACATTATAATTGGATAATTCCCACAGATCACTAAAACTCAACCTATTGTCCACAAAATTCATCTTCCACCCCCTCAGAGCCACCTCTGTCCTTCTGATTCTAACTGAAGAGCACTGTTGCCTTCATTGTGACTTACATTCAAACAAAAAAACAGGTCAATAACTACTTCACCTAAGCTCCGATCCATTTGAATAGTCATCAGATTAAATGATTTTCACTTCCAAAATATTTATCATATTTACAATTCTATCTTCACCAGCTACCTCCTCATTCTCTCCCCTATGTGTTATACTTTAATATAATGTTTCTTAGTAAGGGTGCAATTGATAAATTGAGCAGAAGGACTCACACAAGGATTATAGGAATTCCATATCTCTCTCCTATTAAATGCTAGTAGCACTTTGCATCCATTGGGTTGGCAAACCTCATTCCTCCAGTATATTTCCAGATATCTTATAAGATGATGGCACAATTCTTTGAATATATCATTATACGCCCTGCTTCTGAACCATTGAACAAACTTTTTTAATGCCTTTGGAATGTTCTTTTCTCTGAACTATACGTGGAAACTGACAGGTAGGTTTTCAAGCCTGAGATTGTAGGTCTTTTTCTTTTCTAGAAGCTTCCCATGCTCATCTCTATCTTCCCTAAGATAATGAAACATCTTTTGCACAGGTCTTGCAAAATTTAGTTTTGTTTTTGCATGTCTGATTCTATGACTATGAACTGCATCTTTGTATCCCCAATGACTACATACAGTAGGAGACTGAATAGTATTTTCCATTTTCTATTGCCAAAAATCAGAGATAAATGTTAGATGAAACTAGAGACAACAACAACAAAAATTCATCATTTTCAGGTCAGTTCAGTCTTGTGGTGACGCAGTGTGTTGCAGAGTAGAACTGTATAGTTTTCAAGGCTGTGACCTTTAGGAAGTAGTTTTCCAGATCTTTCTTCAAAGGCACCTCTACCAAAATCAAAAACAAACAAACAAAAAAAAACCACCCCCTTGCATCAAGGCAATTCTAACTCATACTGACTCTGTAGGACAGAGTAGAGCTGTCCCACAGACTTTCCAATGAGTGCCTGCTATGTTTGAACTCCTAAGCTTTTGTTAAGCAGATGTAGCACTTAACCACTATATCACCAGCATTTCCAAGGCACCTCTGCATGGGTTCAAATCACCATTCTTTCAGTTATAACTCAGGGGTAACTGCTGACCACCCAGGTACTCCTAAATGTTATATAAGCTTTTCCTATGTGTTCTTTTCAAGATCCCCAAAGACTACCCAAGTCAATAGTCACCTTTCTGTTCCTGTATTAGCTCATGGCTTGGAAGCATTCAAAGCCACTGTGTACCTCAATCTTGAAATACATATTTTTCTTGACTCCATTAACCAGACTCTTCAACTTTTCCTCTTAACTTTGCTAACCACTTCTTGATCTCCTTTGGTAGTTCTTCTCCCTCTGCTGTATCACTAACACCAAGTAGGCACTCACACCATAAATGAGAATTACATATTCCTGCAAGCCACTGGTGCCATAGTGTTACAGCTGCTACCCAAAAGGTCTGCAGGTTAAGTCCACCAGGTTTTCTTGTGAACCCTATGAGGCAGTTCTAGTCTTTCCTGTAGCATCACCATTCGTTGAAATTAATAGCAATGGGTTTGGTTTGTTTGGTGGTTTTGTTTTGCAAATGTCATGGGTGAAATGTCTCCCCCGAAATATGTATGTAGCAATTCGGCTGGGCCATGATCCCCAGTACTGTGTGATTGTCCTCCCTTTTGTGATTTTCCTATGTTGTAAACCCTAATCTCTGCCTGTAGTTAACAGGATTATGAGGTCTGACAATTACATCCACGAACATGATTGTTCTAAGTGCTACTTACCTCGTTGTTGGATATCACTACAGTTACTTTCAAAGTACTCCCCTCAGGAAGCAATGCACTGACACTAGCACCCAGCCCACCCTGCAAGCAATTTTGGAACTCCTTCTGGAACGGCTGTTGCACACTGGGGCACAGTGGCAACTTAACTGGGAACTTAATTGTATTGTTAGTTGTCTGTGAGGGAGTTTTTAGCCAGTAAACAAATAAATGCATAGGAGCACCCTCCCTGTTTACCTGATCTGGCCCCCAAAGACTTTTTTCTTTACTCAAAGATAAAGGAAATTGGGAAAGGAAGACATTTTGATGACATTCGGGACATCAAGCATAATACTACGACATCTTTTCTAGCCATTCCAGAAAAAGAGTTCCAAAATTGCTTTGAAGGGTGAACTGGTGTCAGCGCATAGCTTCCCAGCAGGAGAATTTCAAAGGTGACTATAGTGATATTCAGCAATGAGGCATGTAGCACTTTTTCTGGGAAGAGTTGCAAACGTCATTGTTAAAGCTCGTGGGTCAAAAGAAGATAATAGTGGGACTGTAACACCCTTACTAAGGCTATTTCTCTGGAATGTGTCTTGAAACATCTTTTATCCTACAAGATATAAAAAGAAAGGGAAACAAGCAGGGAGTTGGAGACCTCATACCATCAAGAAAGCAGCACCAAGGGCAGATCACATCCTGCAGACCTGAGGTTCCTGTGGAAAGATGCTCTCAGACCAAGGACTGATGCAACACAAGGACTGTCCTCCAGAGACGACAGAGACCTTGAGTTCCCCTGGAGCTGGCACCTTAAATTTGGACTTCTAACCTACTGGTCTGTGAGAGAACAAGCTTTTCTTTGTTAAAGCCATCCATTTGGTGGCATTTCAATTAGAGCAATACCAGATGACTAAGACAGCAAGCCATCGACATTCTGAGCTTGTAGGGATAATGTGACATATTCACACATAAAAAAATGTGCTTTTCAGTGAATTAGCCATTGATATTACATCCCTCTGATGCTCCACTGTTCTCCTCTTTTAATTCTGTGGTACTCCAAGCAAAGACCAATATCCGTGATGTGGCCGTCTCCTGGCATCTCCTTCACCTCGCCTTACCTCCATGTGCTTTCTCTGAGCACCAGCCACAGTTGCCTTTTTTCTGTTCTTTCAACAGTGAGTTGTTTCCAAAGAATATTTTACTAATTTTTCTATCCAGAATATTATCAGGTATATGACCCCATTCACTCACACTTCACTTATTTAATAAAATACTACTAAGCCTTCAGATGTTCTCTTAAGCTCCTTTATCAGAGAGCCTTTCCTGACTTTTACATAACGCTAACTTTCCTTTAACACATAGTGTTGCCATCCAGTTGCTTCCACCTCCTGGGTGTTACAGCAGCACTGCACTCCACAAGGTTTTCAATAGTTGGTTTTTTGAAACGAGGTCGTTATCAGACCTTTCTTCCAAGGCGTCTCACAGACTCCAAGCGCCAACCTTTTGATTAACAAACAAGGACATTAATATTTGCACTACCCAGGGGCTCCCTTCAGAGCACTTTTCCCACTTTTTAATATGCTTTCATTATTATTATGAGGTTCATTCTAGTCTCAGCTACTGGAACTTAAGGCACGGACAACGGGCCATGTACAACCTTACTCAGCACTGTATCTCCAGTACCTCTACACAGTACAGAATGTGGCAGACGCTCCGTTTGTTCTTTAGCATAGTGAAGCCTCAAGCTCAGGTCCTTGTATACAAGATCATTTTTCTTTTTACTATTATACGTAGAGGAGCGTTTACCTTCATACACTATATAAGAAGGTTTAATTTTAAATTTTTATTTGGTTTTATTTTGAATGAATGTTCAGTTTTTATGATGTGCATATTATTCACCTCAAATTTTGCAAATAACTTTTCTGCCCAAGTAGATTCTTTAAAAAATAATTTCTGGCCATTTGTCTGTGTTTTCAAGATTATTTTAGATTCTAACCTGTCAGTGAAGATGATATCCTATTCCATATGCCCTCCTGTTTAGACGCTAACCTACAAATTTATAAGGTATACTTAGCAGTCCATCATTGATAAATGCTTTTCATAAAACGTGAAGTGCCCTAAATCTCTAACGTAGTAGTTTAAGCCAATTTCCTCTTCTTTGGAGGTGTCAAACGGCTAACTTATAAGTAATCTTTTGCTCTTTATAGAAGTAAAATTCATGATGGCATACACCCAGTATTCCCTTAAAAGAAAATAACCTAGTCTAACTTAAATATACACTTAGCAGAAGTAACCCAGAAGTTAATATAATTTGAGCTTCATTGTAAATTTTAAACAGGAATAAAAAGCAGGCTCTGTACTATGACCTTGCTGGTGTCTGTGCTAGTCAGTATCCATTGTACACTCGACATTAACAAGAAACAGAGTAATCAGGCTGTCTACACTGCTGTTCAGCTTAAATAGAATCCCAGTGCTAATTTGAAAGTTTTATTAAGCACAGAAATTTAGCCTATTCAAAACAACTTTCTAATTTCTCCAGGATTCCAGACCTTAATGATTAGTCATTGAAAAACAAACAGCCTCTCAAATCCAAATGAACAGCAAAATGATTCTGGCTAAGGGGGAAAATGGTAAGTTTAAAATAATAGAATAACTTTAAAAAGTACTCTTACCTGCGACTACTGCAAAACAGGAGGCAGAAAAGGGCACTTTATTCTGCAGAGTATTTTTTAAACTCACTCATCCAAGAAAAAACATAAAATTTCAAACATGTTCTCATGCCAAGTTAGAGCCAATAAGCAAAAGTGACTGAATCACGTTTAAAATTAGACTACTAAAACTTCACAGAGAAAATGAAAAATAAAACTAAAATTGAAGAGTAGAACTATTCCAATGAGTACTGGCAGAACAAAGCTCATATTATCATAATTCCCTAAACATAGGATACTTTGGTAAGATACCTTCCACTCTTTTAAGAGAAATGCAAGTGTTGGATAAGTAAATTTTTGTAAAGATTGACACAGATGAAAAAAGTTAACACTTTGAGACTGTTTAAATAAATCTGTAGGCAGTTGCCCAGTAAATTCATCAGCCCGGCATTTTCCAAATTGTATACCACTTAGAAATGTCAATGTATTTGTTTGCAAAAAGGCTACCTGTCAGATATGTCTGGGAAACACAAATATACTTGAGAAACATTTGGAAATTATCATCCCATAAAAATTCAGAGAAATTCATAATGCAAATTTCCAATAAATCTGTTTAATTAGATTAGTCTAGCTTTTTAAAAAAGTTTATTTCACAGTCTTTTTCTAAGGAAATACTTCATTGACACATCCAGGGAATAACAGTTTGAGTAGTGATGAATTATGGCAAGCCAGGTAATGACATATTTCTCTAGCTTTGACTATGACATCAAAGAGGAAAAACTACGTAACAAATCTCTGGTTATAACTAGTCAGATTCTGATGGTAAGAATGCAAACTGACTCCACGTATTAAGCTTTATGTTGATGACTACAGATTGAATAGTTTGAACAACAGCTCATTTACATTCTCCAAACTAAATAAAAAATGAAGAAAAAGTACTAAAAACTATAATTCAAAATATTTTCCTAAAAAAAAGAAAAAAGGTTTGTAACTATATTTTGGCACAATGTATGCATTGCAAAATCAACCCATACCACACCAAGACATATTTTAATGAAATCATCAGACTTAAAGAAAAGAACCTTTGAGTACCCACATAATGACCAAGTCACAAAGAAAACATGTAACTTCAACAGCACCTCTTGATGCTGAAAGACAATAGTGTTACATACTTAAGATAGTCAAGGAAATACAGTGAGAGCAAAAGATTTTTGTTTCACATTAAAATGACTTAAAGTAATATAAACGTCCCAGACAAGCTGCCATCAATGTTACAAGAGCTCAAAAAATACTGCTCCCTTGAGCCTTTCCTGGGATTCTACCAGAGAACAAGCTACAACAATGAAAATTAGTAGAAAAGCATGTACACATAAAACACAAACATCAAAAAAGGGGAAAAGAATTAAGAGTTTAAGAAGCATAGAACAGGGTTCTAGATTACCTTATAGTTATTAATTTGTGTAAGATGATAGTTGTTGGGTGAGAGGGAGGGAAAGAGAAAGAGATCACCAGCTAATTTTAATATGGCTCTTAGTAGTAAATGACCAGACAATAATTTAAGAAGAAAAGAAGGAGACTTTAAAGATATCAGTGTAAAGGTAAACCTCATGACACATATGACAACATATGGCTGAATTTCATTGTAATAATAGATGCAAATAGTCTCTATTTTCCTATATTGATTCTATCATATACATACTTACAGGATGCCTGTTTGTACAGTTGATAGCACTTGTCTGCTAACTGAAAGGTCAGCAGTTTAAACCTACCAGCCTTTGCATGGGAGAAATCTATGGCAGTCTTCTTCTGTAAAGATTACAGCCTTGGAAACTTTATGGGGCAGCTGTACACTTTCCTACAGTGTCACAATGATGAAACAGACTCAACAGCAATGGGATTTTGGCATACATATGTGGAATTAAGCAAGGTCAAAAGTATTTATATATGCTACTATTCATTTAGCAATACATACATACACAGTTTTTAAAATGACAAAAGTTGAAACTATAAACGTATTTGTAAATGGTTACCTATAAGGGGGTGGAAATAACAGAGTACAGGCTGCGAGATTCTAACTAGATATCTTTGACTATATTTTATATCTTGGTTGCTAAGCTATATAAATATTTTAGATCTGACTTGACAGCACTTGGCATAAAGCAACATGAAGTTTTTAAACAAGATGATTTTAAAATTAAAAATAAAATAAATCTGAATATTATTACAAATGATTTCAAAATACAGTAATTACACTGAAAATTCCAAGTAGGATATACATTAAGGCCAAAAAAGGCAAATAATAATAATTCCTAACTATGATGATTATTTTAGTGGTAGTATTGATATTGTAGATGCTGCTATGTGTATATTGGTGGATAAAATAAATGTGAGATTTTGTAATATTATACTTTTGTCAGTCCTGCTTATTTTGGCACCTAGAATTTTTGGCTTGAGAGAAACGAGATACAGATATAAGACAGAAGAGACTAAAAGTCCTGAAACATTGAATCTCAATTATAAAAGTCAACATCAACTGATAATGTGTTTTATATTTAAAATCAAACAGAATATATTCCCTCTTGGCCAACAATAACAACAACAACAACAAAAAAAACAGTAATCAACTCAGTAGCAATGATAACATCCATAACTCACACTGAAGTCTTAAAATATTAAAAGGAAACATAAAATTGGTGGAAATCGTTGATCTGAGGGAAAAGATACACGAGTGAGTTGGGTATAGGAAAAACCACATTTACTTTAAGTTGATAATTATTTAAAGTGGGTGATGTCTATATAGAGAGGGATTCCTTACACTCTTCCGTTTAGTTTTGCACATATTAAAAAAAATTTCATAATGAGAACAAATTTTAAAAGGAGATCTCATAATCTGTTACAATGCAGAATATTCAAAATCTTCAGAAAGCACAATTTGTAAAATAGATATAAAGGCCTAAATTGCAACCAAACCAGGCCAAACCCACTGCCATCAAATCGATGCCAACTCTTAAGTAACACCATAAGACAGAGGAGAACTATATCCCTATAGAGTTTTCAAGGAGCGCATGGTGGATTTGAACTGCTGACCTTTTGGTTAGCAGATATAGCACTTAACCACTACACCACCAGGGTTTCCTAACTTGCAACAGGAAATCTAAACGATGATAGCTTCTGCAATTAAACTGATTTTGACTTAAAAAGCATGCATGTCGTTCTTAGCTCTGTGCCTTTCATTTGTAGGTGTTCCAAAAATGGTAGAAGAATTTAAAATGGTGGTGAACTTCTCTTTAAATAGTTTATAAAAATTTCAAAACACCGAAAGAACATTTTGTTTTGAGGTTGAAGTACTCTAAGTATGCAAATATAAATCAACTGCTGTGTAAAATATTCATAATACCAGAGGCTTAAGCATGTAAATTATTTAGAAACATTAAATCACTGACGTGATTACAGAATGGCACTTTACAAAAATAGACCACTGACAATTAGAATCATGCTAGATAATAACCATGTACAACGCAGAAAAAAATGTATTGCCCAAGGTGCCCAATTAGGGTGGATAGTTTAGACGTTCTCTGTAGAAGATGGGTAACACATATCCGTTCAGGTTAAAGGAAGAAGACTCTGAAACAAATTAACATTTGTTACCATAATTAACCTTTGATAACGTGACAGGTTTATTCTGCCATATTATGCTATTTTTAGCTTTTTAGTTACAAACTAAATAGCATGTTGTCTTAGTTACCTGCTGCTGCCATAACAGAAATACCTCAAGGGAAGGGTTTTAACAAACACAAAATTACGCTCTCACATCTAGGAGGCTAGAAGCTCAAATTAAGGGAGCTGGCTTTCTCTGTTGTTTCTGGGGGAAGATTCTTGTCATTGATCTTTGCCTGGTCTAGGACATTCAGTAGTCTTCTCTAATACCACAATTCAAATGTGTCAGTTCTTCTTCTGTCTTTGTTATTCATTGTCAAACTTTTGCATGCATATAATGAGATTGAAAATGCCATGGCCTGGGTGAGGCGCACTTTAGACTTCAAGGTGACAGTTTTACTTAGGAGTGTCTCTGTGCAGGGACTAAGAGTCCAAAGGATGAGCTCTGCTGCCAGCACTTCTATATTGGTAGCATTAAGATCCTATTGTGCTTACCTTCCTTTTGTCTCTTGTAAGATAAAAGACGATATAGACCTACCCCAGAGAAACTCCTCTTATTCAGGACTCTTACCTGAATGCGGACCTTGCATCCCACCCTAATCCTCTTTAGCATACACTAGTTATGCCTTGTGAGTGATTAGGCAGAGATTCGGATTTCAATGCAAAGAATAATCACATCAAATCATGTGGTGCTAGACAATTACAAAATACCAGGAATCACAGCCTCACCAAGTTAAAATATACTTTTGGGGGACACAGTTCCATCTACAACTGATGTTAAATAATTACCTAATATGGATACTAATTGCCAGACCATAAGAAAGTAAAAGTGTCCACAGCCTTTCTATTTAGCACAGAAATACACCATTTCAGCCACTTAACGCTGTCATGCCATGAAAGTCACCCCCTCTGTAATCTCAGTTTCTAGCATTCCACTTCCTGACTACCATCTTCTTTCTTCCCAGCTCACACTCTAAATATCCTGATTTTATCAACTGTCCTACCTCTCCAGGACCTGCACTCTGCACATCCAACCACCAGTTTTATGTTCCTCACTCCTGTCTTGTATCCTCACTACCTTCTTTACTCAGCTTAAATGTCATGCTACGTCACAGAATCACTCCCTTGTGTACAAATTCAATTCCCTTGCCTCTGCTTTGCTTCACTAAATCCAGCTCTGGTTAAAATCAATCTTCCGTCTATTCCACGCCTGTTGCCTGCACCTGTGTATCTGAACGTGGCTTGAAAACCCCAACAGTGTACAATTGTACCAATGGCTTCTCCTCATGATCATGAACAGCAACCTGAAGAAGGTCATTAATCATACCACCTTTCCCTCATTCATTCTTCCACTCTCATAGATAACTATTTTCATACCTAATTTTCTCTCCTTAAACAGCAAGCTTCTCCTCTCCCATCTTTACCTTTAATGAGTAACACGGTGTACATGGTTGTTATTGTTCTGCTAGATCAAAACTTCCACATCTGTATGAGATCCTATCCCCCTCACCTAGCCAAGACATCATACCAATAAATGTGGATGACTATAATTTTTTTCAGTATTTTCTATTTTTTCTGTAGCAGTATATTCAGAAAGATAAGGAGCCCTGGTGACTCAAAGGTTAACGGCTCAGCTAATCTAAAGATGGGCCATCTGAGCCTACCAGCAATTCTGAGGAAGAAAAGACTGGCAACCTGCTGTCATAAAGAATACAGCTTGGGAAACCTTGTGGGACAGTTCTGTTTAGTCCTATAGAGATGCTACAAGTCTAAGTCAACTCAACAGCACAACCACCACCAATTATTCAGAAACTTAAGAAAGCAACAATTACTGAAGATGAAGGTATGGAAAAGGATGTAGGCAAGGAAAGAGAGAGAGTATCATGTCTTCTTTTTACTCCTTTTAGTATGAATTTGTTAGAATCCCTACAACCTCAGACTATTCACACAGTTGCAGCTTTCTACACAATAAAAGCAAATTTACTGCAGGGAAGGAACAACTCCCACTCGATCCTTGCCACTACTACCGCCACTAACTTTGGGCCTAGTTACTCATTAAAAACACCAAGGACAATGGCACATAGTGCAGTAATGAATTCCAGGTTCTGCACCCCAGGCGTGTAGCTTGCACAGTCATAGAATACTTCCTGGACTTCAGTTTTAATTATAAATTAACTGAATTCAATGAGATACTTCTTTACCTTAGAAACAAAGCTCCTTATTTGTTTTATTAGTAATATAGAAGAAAATAAGGGAAAGTGAAATATTACTGATTCTAAAGCTTTCTATGTTTAAAGTGTTATGTTTATTTTTTTTCCTTTAACTTGTGTTGCTGCTACATAAAAACACTAATAATCTTGAAAATGATTGGCAAACTTTCAGTAAAGGAAATTATTTAAAAAATCACTGTACCATATACTTTTCTTATATGGACTCAGATGAAATAAACACAAAATTGAGATCTGCAATTGGCTCATATTCACTAAGCACCAAATAGTTGTAAGACAAGAAAATATCAGTTTCCAAGAGAATGTGAAACAAGCCTGATTCTATATATCTCTACGTAGATACAATACTTAGATATTTTTCAAAACAGTATCAGATAAGGGTAAAGTTCCCATTATATGGAATTTTTGTGTGTGTGTTTCAATATTTATAAGGAGATTCACAGAAGCTAGAAAGGAAGAACCCTGAAACTCCTAAGGTCATAATCTCTTGAGATTCTACTCAAGCAAGAGAATATAATTCAAAGGACAATGAACGTGTTACACCCGCTGTAGCTTTGAAACAGTGAATTGAGGACAAGTTAAATTGCACCAAGGCATGGGCTAATCAACATCAAACAAAGCAGTCATTGAAAGCCAAGACTCATCTATTATAAACATGTGACCACAGTGGGCATAATTAAGCCTTTGTTCTTCTGTTAGTGCAGTTATCAAGGAGTGTTATATACCCTAAATTTATTTGATTAATCTGCTCATAAAAAGAAATATAAACAAATGTTCTATGAATATATTTTATAGATAAAATATCAAATTAAGCGATGAAGAATTTTCACCACACCAGTACTCAGATGAATAAAAATAAATAATAACTATTAAAAAAAACCCTGCATTTTAATTTAAGAGCCACAAAATATAGTTCACAAAATTCTGCATGTATGCCCTTTTAGTTACTGTTTTCTTATCACAGAATGTTTGAATAATAACACCCTGTAGAGAATCTATCACTATACTTGGCCAATGTAGCACATCTGAGATTACACAGATATTATAGCTATTTTACAGATAAAAAACCTCTAGCTCCACAAAGCTCTTAGCTTCATTCACATAGCTAGTTCAGTTGGAGTCTACAGTCAGTCTCCTGACACACAGTATTGCTCTTTTCACACCCCGCTGGTGCTTCTGTACAGAATTCTTGTTCATATAAATGCCATAAAATGTGAACCAAGGCTGCCTTTCACCCTATCGTAGATTTCTCTTATGATGTCAAGTCACAGCGCGCTAAACGTATTCTCTTAGCTCTGTGGTGTCCTGGAGATATCTCTTTTATTTTTCTTCTCCTTTGACTTTCTCTCCCAATTAAAGAAAGAAAGAAAAAACAAAAACAAAACAGCTTTAAGGCTTCCAGGCTAAAAGAAATAGCTCAAGTAGGATGTATGGTATTTGAGAATGGGGATTTTTATCGACTCGACGGCACTTGGCTTTGGCTTGGCTGTCTACATAGTCTCTTTTGTTGAAGCCTACACTACACAGAACAGTATTCGACCCAGAGGAGGTACTAAATAAACTTCTGTTACAATGAAAAGTTTCCTTGGCTCCATCTGACTTTGACTACCAACTTCTCACGCTGATTTCTTTCACGGTCAGAGCCAACATCTTGAGACTTCCGTCCACTATATCATAGTTTCCAACTTCACCGCACTCTTGAGACTCGCAGTCAGGTGATCCGGAACCTCCTAGGTATCGGGGGTCCTCATTCTCTTAGAACGGATTTAAAAATATCTTGTAGATGTCCGTCTAGTTACGTCAACTGCTTTCCTGTCTAAGCTATCTTTATTGCTCTTTTTGTTTTTCCTTTTTCTTTCTGCTCTTCCCTTTCTTAAACAAATACTAAAATTTTTCAAGCAGTGACCTTGGTTTCTCCTAACTTGGCTAGTTCTGTCAACAGCTTTTACCTCACAGTTTAAATTACCCGAGCTGTGCCACTAATGCCCAAAGCTGCGTCTCCCGTCTCCATCTCCCGACTGAGCAAAAGGATCCAGTGTCCCGTTACCCATCATGCTCTCTTCTTGATGACTCAGTAGATCTCAGATATAATATCCTAAAAATATTTGTTTTTCTTTATAATCTTCTTTCCCCAAAATGTCTTTTGTCTTGCATTCTCTCACTTCCATTTCTTCACTGGCATTTTTCTACTGTTCTGATTTTCAGTCGATGTGCATGTTTTTTATTTCTTGAAAATAAATAAATAAATAAAATCAAAAGAGAACTTCCAAAGAGTTGCTGCAAAACCACATGCAGCAATTTACTTTCCTCTGTATCCATGTATTATATCTTCCTTCTAGTTAATATCCTGTATGTATAGCTCTGTCATTTCATGATTTTGGTCGCATTACTGAACTTCAGATCCTTATTTTCACTGTCTCTGAGAATGGGGTGACTACAAATAATAGCTACATCCCAGAGTTGTTGAGGGAATTAAACTAATGTACATTACCAATTCTAGTATTACAGTTATTGTGACCAAAAACATAGGAGGCTAAAGTTATATTCTGGCTCCTATTTACCCAAAGTTGTGTCATCTACGTGTATCAAAGGCTGTTAATGGATCTTCCTCCAATACTGATGCTGCATTCTTCTTCACATAGTGCAGCTTCTCAGCTTATTTGTTCAGCAAACAAATTGAATAAGTATGGTGAAAGGATGCGACCATGACATACACTTGATCTCTTTGAAGTGCTGCCTTTTGGTCTTTGTACAAGTTCCTCATGTGCACAACCAAGTGTTCTGAAATTTCCATTCTTCCCAGAGTTATCCAGAACCTGTAACGATCCTCACAGCTGAATGCCTCTGCATAGTCAATAAAGCATAAGGAAATATCATTTCATTATTCCCTGCTTTTAGCCAAGACCATCCGACATCATCAGTGATACCCCTGGTTCTACATATTCTTCTGAATTCAGCTTGAAATTCTGTCAGTTCCCTCTTGATGAAGTGTACAGTCAGTTTTGAATAATCTTCAGCAAAATTTTACCTGTGTGTGATATTAATCAGGAGTCCTGCTGTCACAGAAGTTAAGAGCTCAGCTACTAACCAAAAGGTCATCAGTTCGAATCCATCAGCCAGTTCTTGGAAACCCAATGGAGCAGTTCTACTCTGTCTTATAGGGCTGTTGTTAGTCAGAATCAATTTAATAGCAAAGGGCTTCGAGGGTTTAGTGATATTAACGATACTTTTTGATAATTTCCACATTCTGTTGAATCATCTTTCTTTGGAACAAGCATAAATATGGATCTCTTCCAGTTGACTGATGAGGTAGCTCTTTCAAATTTCTTGGCATAAGCTAGTGAATACCTCCAGTGCTGCATCCATTTGCTGAAGTATTTCAATTGGTGTTCTGTCCATTCCTGGAGACTTGCTGTTTACCATTGCCTTCAGGGCATCTTGGATTTCTTCCTTGAATGCCACCAATTCTTGATCATATACTGCCTCCTGAAATGGCTAAATGTGAACCAGTTCTTTTTGGTATAGTGACTCTGTGAATACCTTCTATCTTCTTTGTATGCATCATGTATAATTCATCTTTTGCTGACAGAATCCTTTGATATTGCAACTCAAGGCTTGAGTATTTTTCTTCAGTTCTTTTAGTTTGAGAAATGCTGAGCATATTCTCTCTTTTGGCTTTATAACTCCAAGTCTTCACAAATTTCCTTATAATACTCCCTGCAGACATTGGAATACCAGTTGAAATACCAGTGGCATAGCTGTTAGCATCACAGCAACACCTAAGCCACCATAGTTCAACAAACTGAGATAATTTATAGCTTTTACTTTTTGAACTTTAGTGTTTCAAACTGGAAACCTGAATAACAGGAAAATATGTAACACGAATGTATTAAATTTTATATTCTATATAAAGTTCCTAGAAAAAGTTTCCAGCTGTCGTCATGTCAGCTCCTGACACACGTCAACCTCTTGTGGAATGAAATAAAACCCTGCCCAATTTTGTGCCACTCTGTGACTGGTCATGGATAGGACTATTGTTATCCACAGGACTTTCATTGGCTAGGTCATACTCTTTATCATAAACCTTGGAGTTTTATATTTATTCTTTCCCCTCCTTCAAACCCACATCGTGCTGGCTTTCTTTCAAATGTCTTGCATTCATTTAATAATAAACCTGGCCTCTATGTAGATGCTTATCTTATATCTCAGTTTACCTACTTTCTTTGATTCTGAAAAAGTCTTAGAAACTCTAAGCATCATGAATCACACCAATGTATCTAAACTCAAATTGCACATTTCATTGTCATCATCTCCAAATACTTGCAGCCATTCTCGCTACCTACAAGACAAAGCACAGACTCCTGAGGTTTCAATTTTGTGACCTCTACAATCTTGGACTCCTTGTCTTCACAGGTTTATAGTCCATATCCTCCTTCATGGAAACTCCACTCTTCTTTGTCTAGTAACTTATTACTATCTATGGTGAGAATTTAATACATCAAAAAACACTTCGGTCCACTGAAATTAAGTACCATTTGTTTTGTTTTATAAATACTTTCATTGATATTTCATTTTATATTATTATTTTATAGCAATAGCCTCCCGATAAGACTCTGCTTCTTCTTTTGCTGTCTACAACCCATTCTCCATATAGAAGCCAGACCATTTTAAGACTGCCTTATAAGGTCAGTACCCTGCTTAAAAATCCCCCAGTGGGTTTCTATTCATAGATGAAAAGACAAAAACCTCACATGTCAGTTTTCACTATGAACACCCAGGCCCACCCTGCCTCTTCCTTCTGTCCTCAGCTTTTGTCAATCTGCCCTCGCTCATCAGGCTCCTGGTACCCTAGATGCTTATCCTTTTTCACTATCAGTTTCTTCCCATGGGGCTTTTTACGGCTTGCATCTTTAAGGAGACTTTTCCGTGTAGCTTTCCAAAATAGTCACCTACACTTGAGTACATGTGTACTCACACATGTCCGTGAACACACACATACACATGAACACACCCATGACTCTGGTACCTTGCTTTGTGTCTTTTGTAGAACTCGTCATTATCTGAGCTATTTATTTTCTGATGCTACCACATCCTAAACCTCTTAAATGAAATTTAAACTCTGCAGAGTAGAGATAGTCTAGTTTGTTGCTATTTAAATAAATAAATAAATAAATGTTGTGGTCAGGTTGATTCTGACTCATAGTGACCCTCTAGGACAGACTTGAACTGTCCGACAGGGCTTCTGGGGAGTGGCTGGATTTAAACTGCCAATGTTTTCATGAGCAGCTGAGCTTTTCATCATTTGCTACCAGGGCTCTCTTCACTGCTGCACTCCTAGCACATTCCAGTGCGCTAGAAATGCTCAATAAACATTCGTTCAATTAGCAAATTCATCTGTTTGTTAAAAGACATGTTTTTTTTGTTTCCTTAACCACAGTATTAGTTTCCTGAGGACAGTGATTTGTCTGACTGTTTCACAGTTAGTGGAACTACCTGTTTAGTGGCTTGAACATACTGTTTGAAAATTATTTATACACTTTTAAAACAAGTAAAATCACAGGTTAATATAAAATGAATGCTAAGACTCACAACAATCAAATAGGATTTCAGAAGTAAATCATGAAACAGAACACAATAATAACACTCCTCTGCTCATTTTTCTAAAATAAGCTGGTTTCTCATTTAATATACCGTAAAAATCTATTCTGTTTTATGTGAAGGTTTTATGGGAAAAGCCATCTGTAGGATACTTCAGCTTGATTGAAATCAGTTGAAACTACCAGGGTTTAAAAATTCTAAATAAATTGAATTCATTAATGCAAAGTCCCACAGGCCTCCAAAGGGATTTTATATATTTTCAGAACCAATATAATGGTTTTAAAATTTTTTAAGACTATAAACAAATTTCTCTTTATGATTTTATAAATGGGTAGAATAAATTAGTGAATGCATTAAGAATTATAAATCCTTGAAGAAATTTAAATAATTCACACTAAAATATTTTTTAAAACTTTCTAATAACAAAATTTTTTCTTTATTTTTTTTCCCCTTCCAACTTATCCTTCGTTAATCACGTTAAGAGTAAAATGTTTTAAAAAGCACAAAAAGACTATGCAAATACTCTGGCACACAGTTGTCATTCAATACATATTTTGAAAAGAATCAATGAAATAATTTTAAAAAGGCCCACAATAAGAAGCCTCAAAAGATACCTGGTCTTAGAATATTACTATGCCAAGCCAAGTGCCGTCGAGTCTATAGTTTATAAAAAATTCAACAGGCTTTGGAAAATGAGAGACAGATCTTCAGTATTTCATAATAATTTCATTTGTAAACTAGTGTGCCAATCTAGGTTAAACAAAATTTCAAATTTTCCAATAGAAAATTCAAAGATAGAGAGAGAACAAGCTTCTATATTGACCATTATAACAAACCAATTTCCTTAATTATATGTAGAACATCATCTAGTCTTCATACTTACATGTTAGTGACTTAGACTCATCTAAATCCTTTAATGAATATTGGGATGGTCAAAATCATTTGAAGCACTTATTTTTATACTTTAGAATGTTTAACAATTAATGAACATTTACTAATCATAAAGCTGGCTACTAATTGACCTTTACCAAAATGCAACCTGTTATGCTAATACTTGTATATTGACTGAAAACGTCTTTCATATTTGGGATACCAGTGGCAAATAATTCCATTACACAAATAATAATTATTAGAGAATTAAATACAGGTATGTGTTATTTAATGTCAACAATGAGTTCTGTGAAATAGGATGTTTTATGTGATTTGGGCATTATGCCGACACTATATTATGCATAGGAGAGAAGCAGCAGGATGGTCACCACAGCCAAGGCCCATGCTGCACCTGCTGTGCAGAGGGGACACCATGAAAGCATTGGCTCCATCATACATGGTCCTATGCAGTTGCCACTCATTTCCCAACAGCTGCACTCAGACCCTGCCACTGCATGACACACAGGGTGCCCTGGCAGACTGGGACAGCTGCCTCCTGGGACACTGGGGCTCTAGCAACATTTGTGCCGGTCCTGTTTGAGGCCAGTGTGGTGGGATAAACAGCTTGTGGATGGGAGCTGAGACCCTCCCTCTGTGCACTAAGGCTGGGACTGATGCAGACCAGGACAGGTAGTGAGAGATGGATAGGATCTACAGAACTTAGCAAAGTAGGATGGCCAGTGTGTCCTGTTTTCTGATCAAGATTTCTGAGCTGCATTATAAACTTAGGAGACCATGGACTTAGATGTGGTCTGACATTGCCCTAACAATATGTTCACAGTACATAACTATGCTAGTGTCTTGTTCAAGTACATAACAATCTGGTTGAATAGATATTTTGTGACCTGCATCTAGTTTCACAAACAGGACTATCTAAGAAAAAATAAATTTAGAAAGGAGTTTTGGATCTGAGGATATTTGCCAGAACAAGTCATATAAGCAAAGTAGGTGCTACATCCCAATAAGGGAATATCCAGTAAAATACGGCCTATTTCAACATGGACCATGTTATGCAGTTATTAAACATGATAATTGGGAAGACAATGCAGCCACGGTAATCATCTTAAATGTTCAGTGAATGAATGATTCCAAAATCAGCTATAAATATGCAAAGAAACATCACCTTAGGAAACAGGCTGAAGATAAAAATGATAACCACGCTTGCAATTGGATAGATTTTGACTGAAATGTTCTCTAAAAAATGATTTTATTTTTAGAATGTGTAAAGTTGTATAAATATTATGCATATATACAAGAGTCCATGAACACACATATCTTTCTTCCTAGTGTATCTACTATTAGCAATTTCTCCTCTGTCCATTCCTTACAAGCTAGATAGGGTACCCCAGCATTCTTCATATTCTTTATACTTTTCACTCTATACATTCATACCAAATGGTTTTAACAACCAGCTTTTACTTCATTGACTCCAAAATCTTTCTCTCCCAATACCATATCTATTCTAAGTCCCAGGGCTAAGTATTCAAACAGCTAAGGGATGTTTCAGAAACACCTTCAACAGAAAATTATGTACAAAGAAATTAATGCAATTCATCCAACCAGCTCTTATCTCCTGTAATGGTTAGTTACCCTTTCCGTCCACCAAGCTGCAAACTTTAGTAGCAAATCTGACTTCTTTCTTTACCTCTTCTGTCATAAATAATCAGGTGACTCTACTGCAGAAAAGAATCCTGAATGGGTTGCATCCTTTTCACCCTGACTTCATTCAAGAATTCGTCTTGGCTTTTGTTAATTGTTTGTTTTGTTGTTTGCTTGTTTGTTTTTTTGGATAACAGTTAATTTGGCACTTAATATGTGTCAAACCCAATCCTGAATACTTAGGCTGTATTTCCTCACTTGATCTTCATACCAAGCATAAGAATACTGGTATAGCCAAGATTGTTTTAAGCTAATCTTCATACTTTATATTTTAAAATGTTTAACAATCAACATTAGGCAATAGTAAAGCTAGCTAGTATTCAATCTTTTCCAAAAATGGAACATTTGATGCCATATCTTTATTGAAAATGGGTTTCACATTCAGCATGCCAATAATAATTAATCCTGCTACATGAACAACAATTGTTAGAGAATCTCACTTTAGAAACAAAGCAGATGCACAAAAAGGGTAACTAGTTGGATACCACAGCTAGTCTGTGGCCGAGCTGGCAGCTTGTGTTATAGCAATCTTCTTGCGTCAGATCATGTCATTCTCTCTGTGCAGGTATTTAAATATTGTTTCATTTTTCATTGCCCACAATAACAGATCCCTTAGCTTCCCAAAGAAAGCCCTTAAAAGTCTAGATTGAGTCTAACTGTTCACACTTATCTCCTCCTACTTCCTACCCTACATCTTGCATTCTTACCAAACTAATTGCAAAGTAGTATTGAGGACAAGCCAGGTTCTTTTGCAGTGTTACTGCTTCATACATGCTTCATCTGCTTAGGGCAACTGTCTGAATCACTCCCTCCAGAAATCCTTCACAACAAAGCTCAGAGATCCCCGCTCCAATGAAACCTCTACCCTCACACTGCAGAAGGAGTAATTTGTTCTGCTCTTCACATACCATGTTCACAGCACTGTAACCATATATCTACTGTGAGGTAAAAGTTTAATCATTGGTCAATCTGTCTTATTTCCTCTAGGGTATGGATTATTTTCTTTGTAACATTTTCCCCTTCAAGAAGAGTAGCTGCTCATCTACTCCATGTGAAGGTCTAATTTAGTGCCTAGCACACTGTAAACACTTGATAAATAGTGGATCAGGAAGATTATTAGAACACCTTACTAAAAAGCAGATATTCATAAAATGGGTCATTCTCACCAGCCAGTTCTCAAATTCAAAGAGCACTATCAGAAAGAACTAACAACAAGGCCCAAACAGTCTTTATGGATATAAGGCAAGGGGCATAAAAAGGAGGATGGAATGAGAGACCTGAAACAAAAAATTTTATCCACTTGAAAATTTTATTATTTCTGAATATTACGTAATTAAATGCAAATTTATTTGAATAGACTGCCTTGTAACAAGGGAAAAGAATTTTCCTCTTTTCCTCTTTGCATAAATTCTCTGTTCAGCTATTGAGCCACGGAGCTACTATGGTGAAATATCACTCCTCCAAATGCCTTTAGTTTTAGCCCATTTAAACTATTGTAAAACTCAATTTGGCAGTCACCTTGCTTGCACAGTAAAAGACCAGGATAAATGAAACTTCCCTGAAGTTCTTTTTATCATCAAACAGTAGGAGAACATTATTGGCTCACTCTAGCTGTGGCTAGGTTACACGGGATGTATTTGAAACATTTGAGGCCAAACTCTCACTGTAATGTGATAGTAGTCAGCCAGCTTGTCTGACTTGAGAGAAGAAAGCTCTCTTCTATTTTAAGTAGAAGTCATTTTGTTTCACTTCTTGCAAATAAGTCTCATTTCTTTCCAAAGCTCTTGGAAAGGTTAAAAACCTATTTTTCCCCCCTAGAGTAAATGGGACAAAATAAATAAATTCTGCCTCTCAAAGCAAATTGTTGTGGTTAGCTGCCATCAAGTTGATTCTAGCTAATACAATCTGAAAGCAAATAAACACCAACCATTCTAAATGCATTTAATGGTAACGGTAGCATTTGACGAACCAATTTCTAAAACCTGTTAAACATTTTCCTTTAAAATTCAGTGCTTCTATTAATATAATAAGTCTGAAGTAAAATTTTTTATACACCCAGCCACGAAGTAGTCCTCTACTTCTATGAGATTTGCTTACCTGTGAGAATTAAAAAGAAAGGATATGGGGAAGCATAATGGAAGCTTTGAACACTAACTCATGCAACCATCATGAAAACTGAAAGCATTCTCAATTTCCATCAACCCTCAGAAATCAAGTCACCAAGTAAAAAATTAGAGATACACAGATATTTTAAAAATGTAGAAGACTAAACTAACAAGAAATAACATTGATAAAATCCTGCTATGTAAAAAACAAGAACAATGCCAAATGATCTCACTACCACACTATTCTTCTTGCCAAATTTAATTTTGACTTAAAGATAGGGAGTTAGCATCTAGTTATTGAGCTCTAATTTTACTATAACTTAATCAGTAAAAGAGACAACTGAGCATTGGTAAATCACATGTCTAGATTATTAACAGTACCCTCTAGAAGTTTTTACTTTTAAGATTTGAAGTTATTCTGAAATATGAACTCAGAAAAAGTATTTTCTTGGTAGAAAAGGGAGTTAATGTTTTTCTTAATGCTTTGATATATAATTAAACTTTAGGCATGTTCCAAGAGCATATAGAGTTATTGAGACAAACTGGAAATCTGGAAAGAATTTATTGTTCTGATTTTCAACATTAAGGGCTTAAGTTAAACATGCCTAATAGACTTTATACCAAAGACTGTCTACAGTACATTTAAATTCCAGGGAAAACAGCATGGGATGGCCAAGACATGTGCGGACACATGGTTTCTAGTTCTGATCTGTGCATTCATTTCCACTTGTATGATCTTGACAAAGGCATTTAATAGCACCTAGGCTGAATTATAATCTTTACAAATAGAATTAATTATACCTTGTCTTGTTATTTTGATAATTCAATGACACAATAACTTAAATTGCATTATTACTCTGAAGTTCTTTGCAAGCACTTTTATCATTGGTGTTAACCTTAGACTTGCAGTCAAAAACCCTGTATTTCAGTCCTGATTTGTTTCTTACTAGCCATAAAATGGGGCAAGTTACTTAAGCCCTCAATTCACATTTGTTTATCTGTAAAAATGTAATAATACCTACTGCACAGTTATTTCAAGTGCTGATGTGTATAATAGCTGGTGCAAAAGAGCTGATGAATAAATGTTATTTATTATAGAATTTAAATATATTAAAAGGATCAAATTCTAAGTCTCACACTGAGGATGTTGTTCAATAGCCTTGTGATTAACCTAGCTAACTTATTTCTACTTCAGATCATTATTACAGTTACTCATTTTTTTCTTTCCTTTAGCATGTTGAAGTACATGATACTCCACTGAAGAAAAGTAGGTAGAGCATGAAAAGGAGAATGCCTTGCTCATTAGAGCTTTGCTTGGAACCATATTTGAATGATGAGTAAACACAGATTGTGGTTTATGTTCTATGTTCAATTGAAGAAAAAGGTTAGAATAAGTGGAGCTGTTTTAAAGTAAACAAATAGGTGTAAGGATATAGTGAATAAAACTAAAAATATTGCTATTCACTTTCCTATTCCAGGAAGTTTAACAGCATGTTTGCTTTCTGAGGCTGAGAATGCATGTGACAATTATTTGAAAGAACGTCAGTTGGTATTCAACAGGTCTCTGCAATGTTTATTAACCATGTATTATGTATCCATTATGCTAGGAAATAAGTAAAAAAAAAAGAATGAAATATTGTCTCATGGAGTGCACTGAGTAGTGTCAATGACTAGCACATACACAAAAATTGTGAAGCACAGTTGTAAACTATAAAACAAACACTTAGTCCATCTCACTGGAGAGGTGCAAGTAGAGAACCTGAACACGTTTCTTTAGGATGAATAAAAATTAGCCAGAAAGCCAGTGGAAAGGAACTCGTAGGCAATGAGCAGTGACTTGATGTGTAGGAGGGCTTAGGTGAAGCTTTCAGAGTTACTGAGTGTCTAGAGATGAGACTCAAGAAGTAAAGAAGGCCTAAGTCCTGGAGTGTCTAGGATTCCATAGCAATGTGTTTGAAATTTGCCTAGAATATGTTAAGGAGGCATTAAACTATTGTATTTAAGGAAATGAGACATTATGTATGTTTTAAGTAGACAATTTTGGCCAAAGTATGGTGGAAAAACATGAAGCAGAAGTATGAAGAACAGTTAAAGAGTTACAACAATCTTCAGACAAGAGGTGACAGAACTCTAAACTGGGGTAGAAGGATAAGAGTGTAAATTCAAAAATATACTATGGGTAAATTAATGGTATGTAGTAGCTGACACACTTTTATCCTAGGGCTATCCAACGTAGTAAAATAAGACAAAATTTTAGCTCAAATGAAACTATAACTTCTTAAAAAAACTTTACCAAAACAAACCCACTGCTGTCAAGTCGACATTAGCTCATAGTGAACCTACAGGTTGGAGCAGAATTGCCCCATAGAGCTTCCAAGGAGCACCTGGCAGATTTGAATTGTCAACCTTTCGGTTAGCAGATGTGGCACTGAACCACTATGCTACCAGGGTTTCCTAAAAATGTTAAGTAATTTTAATTAGAATACAAAAACCACCAAAGCCACTGCCATCGAGTCAGTCTGGCTCCTAGAGACCCTATAGGTCAGAGCAGAACTGCCCCATAGAGTTTCCAAGGAGTACCTGGCAGGTATAGCACTTAATCTGCTAAGCCACCAGGGTTTCCGTAATTACGGTAGGTTCATGTGTTTCAATGCAAGTCTGGGATATCACTATTAGTCTTCTCAGATTTATCTGGAAGTTCTTACAAATACATGTGTGTTTATGAATTGTATTCATGTATACATGTATATTTATGGTAGTACACTGATTAAAGCGATCGACTGCTAACTGAAAAATCAGCAGGTTGAAGCCATCAGCCACTCCACAGATGAAAGATGTGCCAGTCTGCTTCCACAGAGATTTACAGCCTCGCTAGGAGTCGGATTCAATTTAATGGCAGTAGATTTGGGTACAGTCTTTAGAATCCATTATGTTGTCTAGTTCATAAAAGTTTATACTGAGAATTTTGGAGGAATTTGTTAAATCTGAATTTCAGATAAACAAAAATATTGTAGTATAAATATGTCCTGTGTAATACACATTTGGCATTTATCCTTACTTGCTGAATCTGGTCAATTGGCATATAGAAATATCCTGAATTTTTTTTTACCATTCATATACATTTTAAAATTCTGTTACACATTAGCCAAGTGCTGTCGAGTCTGTTACACATTATGTGATCTTAAACATTTTATAGTGTAATTTTGCTTGTCTTCAAAATTTATATATATGGTGTTGTAATATCTGTTTCATTCTGCAACTAGCTTTCAAAACTGAACATTATGCCCTGAGATTTACTCACACTCATTATTAACGTTGTTTATGTAAAATGTTATTTGAATTACTGCAAACAAGACTGCAGTTAATATGTTTATATGGTCGCTCCTGTTTCCCATATGTTTACATGAGCTATTAATTTCAATGTGGTTCTCAAGCTCTACTGCACACCGGGACCTCCTGTGGAGCTTTATAAAATGCTGATGCCAGAAAAAATATCTCCAGAGTTTCTGATTTAACTGCTCTGAAGTGTGGCCTGGGTATGAGGATTTTTAAAAGTTTTCAATATGACTTAAACAGGCAATCAGTGTAGAGAAGCAGTGTTACACTGTAGTACAGACATCTAAGAAAGTCCACGAACTTAATTGTTCTAAGTGTGCTACATACCTCAGTGCTGACTATCACTGTGGTCACCTCTGAAGTCTTCGGAAGCCAGGCACGGATGCCACCACTTAGTCCACCCTTCAAAGCAATTTTGGAGCTCTTTCTGGAATGGCCCTTGCACACAGAGTCAAGGTGGCAAGTTTGCAAACTTAATTGTGTAACTGTCTGTGAGGGAAATTTTAGCCAGTAAACAACTGTATTGGAATACCTTCCCTACTTACCTAATCTGGTGCCCAATAACTTTTTTCTTTACCTGAAGATAAAGGAAATATTGAAAGGAAGACATTTTGATGACATTCAAGACGTCAAGGGTAATATGACATCTCTGATAGTAATTCCAGAAACAGTTGCAAAATTCCTTTGAAAAGTGGACTAGTCACTGGCATCAGTGCACAGCTTCCCAGGGGGAGTACTTTGAAGGTAACCATAATGATTCTCAGCAGTGAGATATGTAGCACTTTTTCCAGGATGAGTTCACAGACTTAACTGGCAGTCCTCATATTTGGAAAGGCTGATGACATAATGGATAAGTGCGATGACTACTAATCAAAAGGTCTGCAATGAGAATCCACCAGGCCCTCCTTGGAAATTATATGCCCTATAGAGTCACTATGAGTCAGAATTGAATTGGCCCTAAGTATGCTTTTTTTAGTTATTAATTTTCAACTATTTCATTATTTGTGTCTAAATATTAATGACCATCATGTCTCCATTGTTTATACTGTCCATATTTTTAAGCACTCATTTGTTTCTAATTTACTGACTGTATACATACATTTTCAGAGTAGTGGCCTGTTCAGTAAAAAGTGTCACTGCTTCACAGTATAGTGCCCCCCTCCCACCTTTACCTTTCCAGAAAGAAAAGGTCAGCCTTTTCTTTCCTCGTCTTACCAAGAAGGACAACAGCAGGCCTGACCAGGATTCTTGCCACCCCCGTGTTTCCTCCGTACTACACTTCCTGTAAAGATGATGGAAAGCATGATTTCCTTAATACAATCTATCTACCCTGCCTCTCTGTGTTAATAGATGAAGAACAGGAAAGCTCCAACGGAAGATCAAATATACGTCCTTTGGCTCAAAGCAAGGATCACAGGTTTTTCTCCTTAGCATACGCCAAAGGTTTGCAAACTGTGTTTAGCTGTCTGTGTCTATATAACTGCATGTGTTCTCTGTCAGTATCTTGCCCTATTCTGGATTTAGCTATACTGTGTCTGATAACCCTTCATTTTAAATTGTAAGTCAGGGGTACATATGTTTGTAGCTATATCAAAAACTTTATTCATGTCCCTTTTTGTTCTTGTTTGGATGATTTCAGAGTGAAGAAAGGGAAAGAGGTAGTTTTTCTTTTCCTTCATACAACTGGAATTTCTTTGTGTTTTTGAAAATTACTCATGACTAAGGTAGTGTCCTAAGTAAAAAGTATTGGAATCTTCAGCGGTGCAAACTGACAAACTTTACAGGTTATCGTCCTGTGGCCATGGGATTCATTGTGTTAGCCAAGCAGGTAAACAAAACAAACAAACAAATAAACTCAACGTGGTCAAGTCGAGGCTGACTCATAGCTACCCTATAGAACAGAATAGAACTGCCCCATAAAGTTTCCAAGGAGAACCTGGCAGATATGAAATGCCAACCTTTTAGTTAGCAGACATGGCTCTTAACCACTACACCACCGGGGTTCTATTAATAAGAGAAGGTCCTACTTACCTTTCCTTCTTTATATGAAACAGAAATATACCTTGTAAGTGTTTTGTTACATATTTTTAATCTTCTTCTTATTTCTAAAAGGCAATACTAATTTGACTTCCATAGAACCTACCAGTCTTGTTTGCTCAGAGCTTATGAATGGCTTATTTCATTATTAAATACAAGTTTACTAATAGTTTACAGGAAAAGCAGTTCATTTTGATTCTGTTGAATCCCTGATGCTGGAATGGTATGCCTTTAAAAAGTGCACAAAATATCTTTAGAAAATTTCAACAATTTGTTAATAATTTCACTATAGAGTCAACCTACAATATTTACCCAGTATTTTTTTCAGTGTAACTTTGTGTCATCACATCACAAAATCGTTTGCTCTGACAACATTATGCCCAGTTTCTTAATTACATATCATCACGCTTTGCCTAATTCTTGATTATGTTTAATGCTTTTAACTTTTACTAGATTTGATCTCCTCACCTTGCCTCATAAATGATACCTACCCCTTCAAAGTCCATCTCCAAAATCAACTTTTCTTTCAAAATCTTGCCAGCTAGATGTTAGCTCTCCGTTCGTTGAACACTAAGGACAATCCACTTGTACTTTGCTCAGCACGCTTACTATACTATTCTACTATGCTCCGAATCCTAGACTCTCACCTTGGTAACAAATTGGAATGGTAGTCAAGTTATCATGCAGAAGAGTTAACTTTGCATCCATTAATTGCAGACATTGGGCTAAGATCATTATTTGCTTTAACTGTTAAACATACAAAGTATGTATGTAAAGTTATTTTTACCTATTTCCTTAACAAGAACATTTGAATGGCACGCAACTCAGTAACTTTTCCAAAATCACACAAACAGCAAATGATCAGTATTTGAACTTCCATCACTTAACACAGAGCCAGAGTTCTTAACCACAGTTCATAATAGTGCCATAAGAAGCCTGTCCCTTTTACAAGGTCTTGCTCAATAATTCCCACGGTAAAATCTTGGGTATCATGACACTGAATCTATCACTTAACTCTTACAGCTAGTCTGATCTTATTTAAGGTGCTTTTGTGTAACTGTGAAATAAGCATCTCAAGCAAACTTTTTTTTAATGTTCCTGTTTCCTCATTACACGTTACAATTTTAACCAGGACGTGTTCTGAGCTAGACAACTGGGTCTAACCACTAAGCCTTATTTGCCCGTCCCACTTTTAGTGGACTCCAGTTGTTTCACAGAGCTGAATTGGCAGCCATTACATAAAGCTGCCAGAAGACGATTAGCCAGGAAAGCTGAAGTTTGTCAAGTTAATTACCAGTGGCACACACTGTCTTTGATTCATGAATATGGCTTTTAGTAAAGCTCTTAAAATGAGATCTTAATCAGTCACACTAATTTTTTTACAGTTTAATGGAAATGTCAAAAAGCCAGGGCCAGGGAAAGGCCAATCAAGAGGGAAACTGGGATACAAGGATAGAGTCCCCAGATATAAAAGAAGCATTAATTTTACAGAAGTGTTTTCAGGTTACTTGATCATGAAATGAACACTCCTTTAACTGCTGGTGTTGCAGTCCAGCCAGTCATCAATGCTCTTGACAAACAGGGATCAATTTCGAGACTGTACTCCATCTTTCAGGTATAAACTTCCTAAATTTCATTAAGTGGAGCTGTAGAGAACTAAGTGTAAACGCAAAAAGCGAGGGCAAGGAAGAAAACGTGTTCTTTTTAAATACAAAATGCTTAAAATTTATTTTCATCAGTTTGGGAATATTCTGCAATTTTATTCCAGTTGAATGTTGAAAAAACCCTGTCAAAAATAAAGATTTCTTCAACATCAACCTAAGCCCTTCATACCACTTTTGAAGCCTGTTGGGTCGCCATGAGTAGGATCTGACTTGACGGCACTTGGCTGGCTTGGCTGCCTTTCTTTGTCCTGTGGAGACAAAAATAATCAACTTGTGGACTTTGTCCACGGGACAAAGTGCCGTGGGAAGAATATATTCTTACACAACCACCTCCGAAATGATAGTGTGATAAAAAATAAAAATAAAAAAAATCCTGTGCTTTACTGTCAAATTTTAGCACCAAATAGAGTTCAAATTTTGAAAACAATAAGACTTTTTGATTTGAATGTACATTTCGATATTCACTTTTAAGCTACTTTTTATTACCTGGAAAATATCCTACCAGATAATACATGACCCACACTTGGATTCATAAGCTCCTTGTTATGATGCTCTATTTTATTTCAAGTACATTTTATTTTGTGTTTCAAAATCTGAAAATCACATTCTATTTATATCATTCACAAAATATTACAACTAAAGCTATCTACTTAAGCAATGCTTACAGTTAATCTCACTTCATCTACCTGTTTCCACTCTAAGCTCAAATTCGTACCTAGGAACTCCTTCCCTTTTATAAGCAGAAGGCATAGGATTCTGGCTTCTAATCCCACTATGATTTCCAATTGCCATTAGATGACCGGGAGAAAAAAAATTTAGTTAAAATAACAAAGCTATTGTCGTTTTTGCACCTAGTAAAAATACATGTACATTAATCTTACGTGTAAGGGCATGAAATGAGAGTAAAATGCATGCTTTGTTTATTGATATTCTATAGGTAAAAATTAGCACTTTGATTTTTAAGAGGACTGTTAAAAATATGCCACTACATTAAGGAGTTTCACATTTGTAAAAAACTTTAAAAAGAAAATATTTTTATAGAATTAACTCTTGTCAGCTTACCCACACATTTAGGCAAATCAATATGCAAATAACTAACTCTTCAGTGTTTTTGTTTTGTTTTGTTTATTTTCCCCTGCCTTTTTCTTACTATGGCACTAATAGGATTTCTGAGCAAATGTGAATTTCAGTCTTCTTTTCTACAAATGTGAATTTCAGCCTTCTTTTGTACAAAAGATTATCACAGTCATTAATTTCTCCTGTCCCTCGTTACAATCAAAGCCCATTGTTGTTGAGTGGATTCTAACCCATAGCAACCCTACATGCACACAGTAAAACTGCCCTATAGGGTTTCCAAGACTAATATTTACAGAAGCAGATTGCCACATCTTTCTCCCCCAGTGTGGTTTAGCGGGTTCTAGGCACTAATCCTTTAGTTAGTAGCTGAGAACTTAACCTCTGTGCCACTAGGTCTCCTTCTCTTTGCTTTAGAAAATAACTAAAAGGCAAACCACCAGCCTGCTCTGTAAAACTATGTAATCTCTTCCACAACTCCATTTTTGAAATTCGATCATTTGGATAATGAATCACTAAAATATATTTAATGTAATTTTATAAGTGATAACAATGAATTAAAATGTTATGCTGCCATTCAGTTCTGAACATTTGGACAGAAACTGTCTCTTGATGTTGTATATCTCCACTTACCATTGGTGTTTTTATTATTTCCCCACATTAAGTTATATTTATGAAATCTAGTCAGATGTTTTCTAAGATACCCAGTTGTAGCTGACATAATCACACATCATAACATCTTATCAGATAGTGTGCATTCTGAATACTTCAATGAAAAGTAATCACCTAAATTGAACACGCTAGGTTTAAAATTATGTTAACCCTTCAGTGTGGTATATAACTTCATGAGCAATTCCCCCATTTCTCCTTATAATTTAAAATTTCCTATTTTATAGCCTAAATATGTTTCCAATCATTCATTCAAAAGATATTCACAGCCTAGTTCCCACACCAGAAATATGATTACCAAGACCAAATGTCTGCTCTCCAAAGGCATATGAGTTCAGTGGAAGATTATAAAGCAGTGCATGCATATAATGTGCCTCTTTTGTTGATGCTTTAGAACCTAATTAGATAATAAAATCATCCATGATCCCCTCACTCAGAGAAAACCACAAAATACCAGAGTATGTAAGTGCATGTTTGCATATATTTATTACGTAGAAACATAAGAAATCTATAAAAACAGCAGTATAAAATGGTCATATAGTAGCAATCTTATATGCTTCAGCAAAATACATTTTAACATGTGCATGAACCACAATCCTATATAGTTCAGCTTTTAAATTGTTGTCAGTATTTTTTCTATCATAAATAGTGTTACATTGCATATTCAGCCCTCTAAATTTCCAC
This sequence comes from Heterohyrax brucei, assembly GCA_028571685.1. Classification (NCBI taxonomy): domain Eukaryota; kingdom Metazoa; phylum Chordata; class Mammalia; order Hyracoidea; family Procaviidae; genus Heterohyrax; species Heterohyrax brucei. The sequence continues at coordinate 100,038,434 of CM053142.1, read as the reverse complement.
GTACATCTCTAATTCTTCTCCAAAGAAAAACCTCCAGAAGAAATCATCTAATCCAAAGAATAGACACATTTGAAAAAATGTAAGGCTTATTTTGAATTTAAAACATTTTGGACTTTTCATACAGAAAACATTTTGCCAAGGTAGATGTTAAACTTTCAAATTGATGTACGGTGTTTTGAAACTAAATGACTGCTTTATCCATTTTTTTCCCATAGTTTTCTATTATCTGTTGAAATAAATTTGGCTTCTTTAAAAACACTGAAAAACCTTTCATTTCATCCATATTTTTCTTTTTTAAAACATAATATTTTCTTTATTCTTGAGGAAGAAAAAGTATTGTTATATTCCCTCCATTACTCCTAATATATTGCTTTTCTTCCTTATTTTCTGCTGTGATTTCCCAATGGGTAATCTACTCTATTGCCTTTGTTAAAGAACCAAATATTAGATTTTTAACACCATTTTTTCCTAATTTTTAAATTTTAGTCTTTGGTAATTTGTTTTCAAGTATATTTTCTTCTTTTTTTCTAATATTTGCTTAGCTTAAGATTTAGTTCACTTATTTTTAGTCTGTACTATGTAAAATATTTACTGAGTATAGTTTCAGACTTACCACATAATTTTATTTGTATTTTTTTTCCTGTTACTATTTTCTAACCATCATGTAACTGTGAACTGAGTCTCCACTTTTCATGAGCCAATTAAGAGTCTTTTTCTCTAGTGTTTCTAAAGCCAGTCAAAACTGATTTTTCTGAGTTCAGGTCAAATCAAGTTTTGTCACCAAATGAGTCACAAGAACTACATGCCTAGAGTTCTTTTAATTTCATAAGAAAAGTAATGCACTTCTACTTATTTTGTATCCTCTATGGCAAAATGGGGAAACCCTGGTGGCATAGTGGTTAAAAGCTAAATGTTTGCTAACCAAAAGACTGGCAGTTTGAATCCCCTAGATGCTCCTTGGGTACCCTATGGGGCAGTTCTACTCTGTCCAGTGAGTCAGATTTAACATGATGGCAAAATGTTTGTTTTCTTGGCTTGCTGTTTGTTTGTTTTCTTGGCTTGCTGTTTGTTTGTTTTGAAACATCACTAAAGCCCTAGTGGCATAATAGTTAAAAGATTACCAGCTAATGGAAAGGTCAGCAGTTTCAATCCACAGTCTGACTCTCAGAAACCCTATGGAGCACTTTCGTTCTGTCCTATAGGGTCCTTTTAAAAAGAACAGACTCAAAGGCAAAAAGTTTGTTTGCTTTATAGCATCACAATGAAGTACTTAGAAGCTACTTAAGAAGTCTCTTGTTCTCCTGCCTCCAATGAACATAAACTGTCCCGATTTAGCAGACAGCATCATTAACAATAAATTTCAAAAGTGGATATGTTAACTTTTGAGATGAACGAGTGAAATTAGCATTTCCTGTTGGCAATGAAAATAGGATGATATTTTAGGGTTTCTCACAGAACAGAAAGAATTTCAAAACCTTAGAGAAATTGTCCAACATAAAAGAAAAACAGGAGCTGCTCCTGTGTGTTTTTTATGGCTGTCATTCATCTAACTCAGTTAATTGACTTTTAGGACAGAGAATGTGAAAGGAGAAGTACAAAGCTGCACACCAGAGATAGCTTCAAAGAAGGACTGGAACATGAAGTATCACAGACTTTACATGAGCATCACTGCCTGACACATACTCCTAGGAAATAGGGGCGTCTAACTGAACTGTGACACTTCCAGTTTGAAGAGACAGTCAACTCAAGCAGTTAACTGATTTCTCTAGGGCAAAAGGGTATTTTCTTCCTTTTTGTTTTATATAGTCACAGCTGGACCTCCATATTTAATGGACATTATTGGTAAAAGATTATAGAAATTATGTTAAAGTTCAATTATGTAGCCTTTTAAATGAAATTCAATTTTAAAAGCACTAAATACATAAGCACAGAGATGAATTAGCTCTACCTCAACCAGTCATGTTAAAATGCTGTCCCACTCTCATGTGTATTGTGTGTGCATATATGTTTGTATGTATACAAACACATACATATACATACAACATGAGGCTAATGATCACTTAGACTGACACACATCTGTAGTATTTAACAGTGAAACAAGTACACTCTAAGTGTTTGAAAGTCATTGAAAAAAAACGAATCAAAGAGATCATAATGCTAGTAATACATATGTTTCTCCAAATTTTTCCCTTGGTGTTTACATATCTTAGAAACATTTGAGTGCAAATAAATAGCATCCTCAAATACAGCAGACTCATGAGTTGTAGAGGCTGTGAAGAAAATCATCTTAAGTTGTTCAATGTCCAAGCAAGGTAGATCTTTTAACAGTACTCTGTTCTTTCAGTATCATTATTGTTTCATTGTGTATTAAGTGAAAGCTTAGAATTCAAGCCAGTTTCTCATACAAAAAGCTATACTTTGTTATGTGACACTAGCTGCCTTTCCTACACTGTGGCAGCGCATTCCTCTCTGCCCGGTAGTTCCCAGGTCCATTCAATCAGCTGAGGTCCCCCTCTGTCCTTTCATCTCACCTCCAGGCAGGAGTTGCCCAGGTATCTGAGGAGCTGACTTCTGGAATGGTTTCAGTTCTGGGCTAACAGAGTCTGAGGGCCGTGTCTTTCAGGGACCCTCCAGTCTGCTGGACCATCAACACTGCTTTTTTTAGTAGACTCAGATTTTGCACCCTCCTTTTCTCCCACCCTACCAAGGACTCCTTGTTACATTCCCTGTGAGGTGAGTTATTGGTGGTCGCTGGGCATTGTCTAGCTCCTCTGTTTTCACACTGGGACAGTGTCTGGTGTATATGGCCCTTTCTGTCTGTTGAGCTCATAATTTCCTTATGTCTTTGATGCTCTTTACTCTCTTTGGCTTCAGCTGAATCAAGTGAAGCTTCTTAGGTTGCTGTTTACCAGCTTTTAAGATCACAGACACATTCTGCACCAAAGTAGGATGCAGCATATTTTCCTAATGAACTTTGTTATGCCAATCGACGTAGATGTCCCCTGACAAAATCATCCTCATATCACTGCCCCTGCTACTCTGTCCCTGGAAGTGTTTGGTTGTATTTAAGAATACTTGGGGCTGCAGTGTAAAAGCTTAAGTGTAAAAGGCTTAAGTGTAAAAGCAATTGTGGGCATGGCACAAGACCAGGCAGGGTTTTGACTATAAGGTTGCTGTGAGTTTCAACTAATTCAACAGCACCTAACAGCTTATCTTTTGGTTTAGTCCAACTGTGCTGACTTCTTATCTGCTGTGTGTTGTCCTTCCATTCACCTAAAATAATTCTTGTCTACTATCTAATTAGTGAATATCATTCACCCTTCCTCCCCACTCTCATAACTATCAAAGATTGCTTTCTTCTGTGTTCAAACTTTTCTTGAGTCCTTATAATAGTGGTATTGCACAGTACTGGTCCTTTGTAACCAACCAGTTTCACTCACCATAATGCCTCCCAGATTCCTCCACATTGTGAGATGTTTCCCAAGTTCGCTATTATTATTATCACATGATATTTCATTGTGTGAATATACTATAGTTCGTTTATCCATTTATCTGTTGATGAACACCTAGGATGATTTCATCTTTTGCTATTGTGGCAAATGATGTGGCTATGATCAGCATTGGTGGGCATGTATCTGTTCATGTGGGACAGCTCTTGTTTCTCCAACATATATTCCAAGAAGTGTGATTGCTGGATTGTATGCTATTTCTATTTCTAGCTTTTAGAGAAATCACCAAATCAATTTCCAAAGTGATTGTACCCTTTTGTATTCCAATTAGCATGTGTAAGTCTTTCAGTCTCTCCAGAGCCTCCCCAACATCGTGTGTGTGTGTTTTATTAATGCCAGTCTTCATGGGGTGAGACAGTATCCCACTGCAGATTTGCATTTTTCTAATGGCAAATGATTGTGAGCATTTGCTCATGTAGCTATCAGCTGTCTGAATGTCTTCTTTGGAGAACTGTCTATTCATATCTTTTGCCCATTTTTCAATTGGGTTATTCATCTTTTGTTGTTGAGGTTTTATTGTAAATTCATAGCTAAGATACTGACTGGATTTGTCTTGTCCAAAAAAATTTTTCCCAGCCCATAGGTTCTCTTTTTACTCTTTTGATGAAGTCTTTAGATGAGAATAAATGTTTCATTTTTAGGAATTTCCAGTTATCTACTTTCTCTTCTGGTATTTGTGTACATTAATAATGTTTAGTAGTCTGCTTATACCATGAATTAGGGCTGCCAGTGTTGTCCCTACTTTTTTCTTCCATGGTCCTTATCATTTTAGATTTTACGTTTAGGTCTTTTATTCATTTTGAGTTAGTGTGTGTGATCAGAAATTTGAGTCTTATTTCATTTTTTTTTTTTTTTTGCAGATGGATATTCAGTAAAACCAACACCATTTGTCAAAGACACTATCTTTTCCCCAACTTACAGACTTAGAATATTTGTCTAGTATTGGCTGCTCATAGATGAATGACTTTACATCTGCATTCTCAGTTTTGTTCCATTGGTCTACCTTATTTTACCAGTAACAGACTGTTTTTGATTACATTGACAATGTAATACATTCTAAAGACGAATAGTGTGAGGACTCTCATTTTGTTCTTCTTCTTCAGTAATGCCTTATTTATCCAGGGCTTCTTTTCATTTCATATGAAGTTGGTGTCCGTGTCATTAAAAAAAAAAAAAAGACATTGGAGTTTGTGTTGGAATTGCATTGTATCTCTAGATCATGTTGGGTAGAACAGACATTTTCAAGATGTTGAGTCTTCCTATCCATGAGCAAGGTAGGTTTCTTACCTCTGAATGTCTCTTTTGGTTCATTGCAGCAGTGTCTTGTAGTTTCTTTATGTAGGTCTCTTATGTCGCCGGTTAGACGTACTCCTAAGTATTTCATCTTCTTGGGTGCTATTATAAATGGCATTGATTTGGTGATTTCCTCTTTGATGTAAAAGAATTCAGCTGATTTTTGTGTTTCTACTGTATCTTGATCCTTTGCTGAACTTCTCAATCGATAAAATCAAGTGGTTCTTATCTTCTATTTTATTTACATGGGTGATTACATTGATTATTTTTCTAATGTTGAATCATCCCTTCATACCTGGTATGAATCCCACTTGGACACAGTGAATTATTTTTCTATATATTGTTGAATTCTATTAGCTAGAATATTGTTTAGGACTTTTTCATCTAATATCATCAGAGATATTGACCTGTAGTTTCCTTTTTTTGTGGTATCTTTACATGTTTTTGGTATCAGGGTTATGCTGGTTTCATAGAATAATTTTGGGAGTATTCCATTATTTTCTAAGCTCTGAAATACCTTTAATAGTGGTGTTAACTCTTCTCTCAGAGTTTGGATTTCAGAGTACTGGTGTTCCATCAGGTCGAACAACTTGCTTAATTTTTCATTTTGTTCTGCTGCATTTTGTATAAGGTCTAGAAGGGCTCTGTATATAATCAATTTGTATTCACTTCCTGATGCTTTCATAAAAGTTTCTTCATCTGGAAAACTCCTTGGTTGCTTTGTTTGGGAGCCTTCTGAAGCCACGAGTGATTCCTTCTATGCCACAATTGTCTGTTGCTTTTTGGGTCCCATGTGAGTATATAGAGGCTGGAAGAGGTACTGTGAGGATGAATTGCAAATGTTTCTCTAGGCTATCTTAAAATGTAAAGCAAAAGGTATCTGACCAGTTCACAAGTCAGTTAAGTTTTCAGGTGTAGAGGTCCCTCTTCTCATCTGACAAAGTAAGCGCCACTATATCCCACCCCAGATGATAACAAACTAGTTCAGAATACAGCACTGCTACTGCCCTGGTGGCCTCTGCTGACAGGGCCTAGCCTTGTCCAACACTGCGTTGAGTACTGGTTTTGTGATAGAAAAGCGCTCTCTTGTGGGCAGGCTCTGGCTCCCAAGCTAAGAATTAGGTCCAGCTGCGGCCACCGTACCCAAGATGGCGTCCTCCACACAGGCAGCAGACAGAGGGGCTAAAGGTGCCGAGAGGCAGCGATTCCTCTGCTTCTGTTGCAGGGCCCCCAACGCAGACAGCACTGAGCAAAATCACTACTTTTCTGACAGAGAAGTGCTGTCCCATTTACAGGCGCTGGCTCCCAGGCTAAGAACGAGGTCCCGCTAAAATCTCGGTACCAACATGGCGTCCCGCACCCTGACCACGGAGCTCCACACAAACCCCACTGAGGCAGCTACAAAACGAAAGGCTCAAAGTGTCTAGATTAACAGAGTCCCTATCCTGGCTCTCAGAGTATGGGAATTTTGCCTGCCTATCCCCCCAGCAGCGCGTCTGAGTCCAGCCGCCAGGCAAGGCCCAGCTCCGCCCACCAGCTGAGACAGAGGTAAAAAAAAGTCAAAATGGTGCGTTTACCTTCCGTCTGTGAGAGCCGGGGCTAGCCAGGAGCGGGAGTCAGCAAAAGAGAGGAGGTTTTTCGCTGAGTGATATGAAGTCCCAATTAACAGCTCTGTGCCGTGTCCTGAGGCTGATTAGGTGATCAGAAGGCTCCGTTTGATTGTCAATTCAGGTCTTGGTTTCCAGAGGGATATAAGGAGACGGGGGCTTAGTCCGCCATCTGGACTCCGCCCCCACTAATTCTAATCTCTTCTCTCAGAGTTTGGTAGAATTCCCCAGTGAGGCCATCTGCAGCCATCTGGGCCAGGGCTTTTTGGGGGGATGGAGGTGAGGGAGTGGCAGGGGAGGAAAGAGGAGTTTTTTAAGATTACCTTTTCAAGCTCTTTTTGATACAGATTTATTTAGTTTTTCTACCTTTCTGTTAGTTTAGGTAAGTAATGTGGTTCTAGAAAATTGTTTGTTTCCTCAAGGTTTTCAAATTTGTACTTTTTTTCATAATATTGGTAATTTTTAAAATTTCAGTTAGGTCTGTTGTGATGCTACCCATGTGATTTCTTATTCAGGTTATTTGCTTCCTCTCCCATTTTTCTGTTTTCAGTTTAGCCAGTGCTTTATCAATTTTTGTGGACCTTTCCAAAGAACTAGCTTTTGGTATTGTTATTTCTTTCAATCATTTTTCCTGTTCTCTGATTCATTCCGACTCGACGGCACTTGGCTTGGCTGATTCATTTTGTTCTGCTTTAATTTTTAAATTATTGGCTTTCTTTTCACGCCTGATGGGTTCTTTTGTTGATATCTTTCTACTTGTCAGAGTTGTAGGGTTAATGTTTAAATTTAGGCCCTTTCCCCTACTGTGAATTGTACATTTACTGAAATGAATTGAGTTCAGAGCACTGCTTTTGCTGTGTTTCAAGATTTTGGTAGGATGTATTCCCATGCTCATTTGTTTCTGTGAATTTCTTTATTTTATCTTTGATTTCTTCTGTAAACCAGTAATATTTGAGCAAGGTGTTGTTTGTTTTCATGCATTTGAATTTTTTTCCTTGCGTTTTCTGTTATTGATTTCTACTTTTATAGCTTTATGATCTGAAAAAATGCTTATAATATTTTGATGTTTTGGATTTTGTTACACTTGCTTTATAGCCTAAAATGGGGTCTGTTCTGGAAAATGTTCCATGTGCATTAGAAAAGCAAATATACTTGGCAGCTGTTGGATAGAGTATTCTGTACACGTCTATGAGATCAAGTTGGTTGACCAAGGTATTTTGGTCTTCCATGTCTTCATTGAGCTTCTTTCTGGATGATCTGTCCTTCACTGAAAGTGGTGTGTTGAAGTCTCCTGCTATTATTGTAGAGTTATCTATTTCTCTTTTCAATGCTGTTAGAGTTTGTTTTATAAATTTAGGAGTCCTCTCATTGGATGCACAATTATTTAATATGGTTATATCTTCCCAGCATACTGACTATTTAAGCATTATACAGTGTCCTTCTTTATCCACTGTAGTGGATTTTAATTTAAAGCCTATTTTATCAGAAATTAATATTGCCACTCTTTTCTAAATGTTGTTTGCTTGGTATATTTTTTTCACCCTTTGAGTTTTAGCTTGTGTGTGTTTTTAAAAATCTAAGATATCTCTCTTATAGGCAGAACATAGTTAGATCAAGCTTTTTTATCCATTCTGACACTCTCCATGTCTTTACAGGTGCATTTAATCCAGTTACATTAAGTGTAATTATTGATAGGTATAGGTTAAGTGCTGTCATTTTGATACTGTTTTGTGTGTTTTGGCATTTTCTTTATTCCAGTTAATTTTCTGAGCTGAGTTGTTTTTATTTATGTAGTTTCATCTTTTTCATTGCTGTTGGTTTTGTATTTGCTGAGACTTCACATTTTTCTTGATCTTTATTTTGATGAGTAAGATTGTTAATTTCCCTTGTGGTTGCTTTAATACCCCTATTTTTCTAAATCTAAACTAGTCATTCATTTCTTTGTATCACCTTGACTTTCTCTCTCTTAAAAGACATATCACTACATTTTTTTAGTCTTATTTTGATATAATGTTGTAGTGTTTTACATAATGATGTCTCTTTCCCTATTTTCAGTACTTTAGCTTTGATTTATTTTTTAGATTTCCCTATTTGAGTTCATATCTGTTTGCTTTGTCCTGAATTCTAGTCTTGGGTTGTTATCTTATGTTACTGATGTTCTAACCAAAGGACTCTCTTTGGTATTTCTTATAATTTTGGCTTGCGTTTTTTGCAAATTCCCGAAATTTTTGTTTACCTGGAAATGTACTTATTTTGCTAACATATTTGAGAGATAGGTAGGCTGAATATATAATTCCTGTCAGGCAGTTGTTTGTCTTCTAGGTTTTATATATGCAATCCTACTGCCTTCTTGCCTGCATGATTTCTGTTGGTAATCTGAGCTTAGTCTTAGTGACTCTCCTTTGCAGATTATTTTTCATTTTTCTCTAGCTGCTTTTAATACATCTGTTTATCTTTAGTTTGGGAAAGTTTGATTATAATATATCTCAGTCTTTCTTTTGGGCTCCACCTTGTGTGGAGTTTAATGAGAATCATGGCTGGCTTGGGTAGATTTCATCTCAACTTCCATGATATTGAGGATTTTTTGGTCAACAAATCATCAACAATTCTCTCTGTATTTTCTTTTATCCACCCCTGTTTTGGTACTGTACTCATTTGTCAATTATTTTTCTTGATAGAGTCCCAAGTAATTCTTAGTGTTTCCTCATTTTTTTAAAAAAAAAATATTTAATCTGATTTTTCCTCAAAATACATTGCTGTCAAGTGATTTATCTTCAGTCTCACTAATTTGGCATTCCATTGCCTCAGTTCTGCTCCTTTGCCTTTCTATGGAGTTGTCTAATTCTGTAATTTTTGAATTTCTGCATGCTGTCTCTCTATGGATGTCAAAGTCTGTTCAGTTTGTCATTATGCTCTGCTGCACTTTGCCTGATCCCCTTTGTGATCTCTTCAAGATTGCCAAATTTTGATCTTTTGCATTCTATCTCTGATAACTCCAGGATGTTCTCTTCAAGTGGACAATTTCCTGACTTTGTTTTGGGAGCTTTCTGAAGCAACTGTGGTTTGCCTTTTTATATGACTTAATGTAGACTATTGTCTTTGAGCCATTGGTAAGTTGTCATATTTATTTATTTTATGTTTGCTTACTGTGTTCCAGCTTCTTTTACTTGAAATGTCTGCATAGACTGGTTGTTAGAGCTAGTTTGAATATTGATACCTTCAAAGCTCTAGTGTCTAGTCTCTAGGTGGTAAGAGCTATTACTAGGCATGTGAGCCCAGGAGTCCATTTCTCAACTTTCCTTTTGATGTTCAGTGTTCCTAGAATGTCATAAAAAATGAATTCATTTGTTTGGGTCTCTGTATTAGAGGGATCACAAGAAGCATCTGACTACTCCTCCATCTTAGCCCTGCCCTCCAACAATACTCTACTCTTAACTTTAGCATGACCCATGATAAGTACTTAATAAATAGTGGCTTTGTGGTTTAAGACCTATTGCAGCTGAAGAGCTCTGGTGGCATACTAGTTAAGATCTTGGCTGCTAACTAAAAGGTTGGCAGTTTCAATCTACCAGCCCCTCCTTGAAAATCCCATGGTGCCTAGTCACCACCAAAGACAGCCATGATGGGGCATACAATGTTGAATCCCTGTGGTAACATGAGACAAAGAAGGGTACAGCTCAAGATCTCTACTAAAAGACTACAGTTGATGGTCCAACAGCCCAGTGGATCCCCTGGAAGCATGGCCCCTAGACCTGCTGCTGCCCTGTCTAGAAAACACTACTGAGGTCAACTCTTCAGACAAAAATGGACTAGACTTGGGGATATAATGTGACCATATGGTGTGTATACATTATGGTTCTATGCATTTATAGGATGCTGTCCTACTGCTCTCTTTCTAGATGGGAGATAAGTGGGTGGGGAGGAGGGGACAGGAGTTTGTTAAGAGTATACGACAAGTGTAAAATGAAAAAGAGAAGTGTACTGCCGTGGGACAAGAAGAGTAGCAGAGTGGTAGATAGGTGGGCATGTAAAATTGATTTGGAATGTATACTTTTACTTAATTACAACAACAAAATGAAAGAGAACATCAGAAAAAATAAAGAAATCACTGCTTCCTTTCAGCTCCAATACATAGCATCTCTGTTTTAAATACCAGATGATTAAGCTAAGAAGGATTGTTTTTTTGCAGTGGATTAAAAATTAGTTTAGAAACTCCACAAAAAAAATTCTTAGGCTAATAGAACTCTATATTGACAAATGATAAAGCCAATTTACAAAACTTTCCTAAAACTGTACTCTGAAAATATAATTGTATTCAGTTTCAAATCAACATATTACTTCATCTTTGCATTGCAATCACATATTACTGATTTATTCAGCATGTTTCAATAATATAAAAAAGGAATATCCACAAATATGCATTATTCTATGCAATGAATCAGCAACTGTTAGCTTTTCCATCTTGGGCACATTATTTCTTACTGAATGAGCAATACTTCTGCCCTCAAGAGACAATAACCATACAATTAACTTTAATTGTCCAGTGCTTATAAGAAGTTTTGTCCTGGAATAATACACAGCTAATCAGACAGTGCTGATTTCAAATAACTTCTATGAAAAGATTTAATATTCACATCTACCCAGGTGGAGGGAAATAAAATAAATGAGGTTATTCACTTAAAGGTACCTTTGCAAAAATTTTTCTGATGAAAAGAAATGCTAAAGTTTCATTATGTCACTAATCAGAGCCCAGAAATGTACGAAATACCCTGTCCAGAGACAACAGTACAAAAAACGAAGGAAGGACAAAAAGAAAGAAGTGAAAACCAGTTTTGTTTGGTTTTGTTTTTGCTGATTCCTACTCATCGTAATTCCATGTATGTCAAGGTAGGACTGTGCTCTACGGCGTTTCCAATGGCCGATTTTTTGGAGTTAGATTTCCAGATCTTCCTTCCAAGACTCCTCCGGGTGGACTTAAACTACCAACTTTTCAGTTAGGAGCAGAGAAAGATAACAATAGAGACCAGGAAAGTTCAAAGGATGTGAAATCCATCAGATCTAAGTTCAAATCCCAGCCTTATCATTTGTTGTCTCTAAGCTTGTCCTCATTTGGCCTTAACTTCTTTATCTGCAAAAAAAAAGTATAATAATTTCTGCCTCACAATGTCACTGGTCTAACATGTAGGACACTGGAGACAACAACCACTGCCTCTAGAGTCCTCCTTCTTTCCCATGGAGACAGAAATAAAGTAATAAGCCTCTACAGACATGCTAACTCCCTGGAGTGAACCCTCAAAATGTCCTGGTATCCTTCACAGAAAAGGCACTGAAAACTCTAAGACATATCTTTAAAATGGTCCATCACGGTCTTGGTTTAAAACAAGAATGCACATTGCTTTAAAAAGAGCTATCCATCAAATATGATAAAAGACGTATAGATTAAATAAATCTAACTCCTCATGAAAACATAAATAAAATAGTGAGAAAAATTTAGGAGATAATCTACTGCATTTATAAGTCACCCCATTAAAAATTTAGACTCTTTTTCATTGAAAAATAAAACATACAACCAATTTACAAGGAAATCCCATTGTACTCTGCTGCTTTAAAGCTAGTTCAAGAACGATTGTTACAGATCTAAACATGACAAACCTAATTTTATAAGAATTTATAGTCACGGTTACTTTACAAAAGGCCTCTATTTAGCTTGCAAAACTCTAAAGGAGATTCCCTAACCCACTAGGTGTACCAAGTTTAAATATTTTTATTCAGTAGTGCTACAATGCTAAATTTTTAACCAAACCACATGATTATGATTTGTGACATTGCTTTCCTCTTTCAAGTAACAGAATTGACTAGAAAGAGAAGAAATGAATTACATTTGACATTGAGTTTATACTTGTGGATGTTGGCACTCAGTGATGAATAGAAATGCTCTAATTTTAATATGAATTTGATTGACTAGCTAAAGTTTAGTTATAGTTCATTCTAAGATTAAACCAAGAAAATATGTATTTTCTAAAGCTGGAAAACCAATGCACATGAAGATTATAAAAACCATGGTATGTGCTAGAAAATGTCATAAGCTCTTTGCATAAAAAATAGCCTGATGTTCATTATAATTTAGTTAATGAATGTATTACTTACTATTCTAGTTAAATGAATGTCTTATATTGATGTCATTATTTAAATACACTATTATGTATAAAAAGTAATTGTTTTACACAATGGTTCCACTGTATTTCAACAAAGTAAAAGCAACTGCTAAAATCAATAGAAATGAGAAGGAAGATCTAAGTCAAGTTTTTGTTTGTACTAGGTCCAGATTTTGATGTCATGGCCCAGTAATTACTGGAGTCAATGTCCCTAAACATGTTACTTCACCTCCCTGAACTTTTCCTATAAAGCTGAGGACCAAGGGGGAGAAGCAACTTTTTTTTGGCTAGCTGTGAGGATTACAGTAAAATATGTCTGAAAAGCTTTGTACACAGCTATGAAAATATAAATATTTGTTCTTTGTGATTGACTTGTTTTACTCAGCATAATGTTCTCTGGATTGAGCCATGTTATGAGATGCTTCATAGATTAATCATTGTTCTTGATTATTGCATAGTACTGCATTATGTGTGTGTACCATAGTTTGTTTACTCATTCATCTGTTGATGAGCATTATCATGAATTGAATTGTGTCCCCCCAAAACTATGCATAGCAGTTTGGCTAGGCCATGATTCCTGGTCTTGTGATGTTCCTATATGTTATAAATTCTGCCTCTATGTTGTTAATGAGGGAGGATGGGCATCGCAGCAGTTGTGTTAGTGGTGCAGGACTCAGTGTGTAAAACCATATTGTACCTTGTGGCAATCTCTTGAGAAATAAAGGAAAGGGAAACAGGCAGATATTTGGTGACCTCATAGCACCAAGAAGCAGTGCTAGAAGCAGAGTGCAACCTTCGGAAAGCCCTGGGGTCCCTGAACCCTGTCCAGGTAAAGATTGAGAACAAGAACCTTCCTCCGGAGGCAACAGAGAAAACCTGGAGCTGACACCCTGAATTTGGACTTGTAATCCACTGGACTGTAACAGAATAAAATTTCTCTTTGATAAAGCCATCCACTTGTGCTATGTCTGTTATAGCAGTGCTGCGAAGTCTGACAGGTCTGTGAACTTAATTGTTCTAAGTGCTACGTACTTCATTGTGGAATGTCACTACAGTCACCTTCACAGTCCTCCACTTGGGAAGTTCTGCACTGACACCAGCACCTAGTCCACCCTTCAAAGGAATTTTGGAACTCTTTCTGGAATGGGCTTTGCACATGGTGGCACAGAAACAAGTTGACAAACTTAATTGTATAGTTGACTGTGGACGAATTTTTAGCCAGTAAACAAGTAACTGTACTGGAACACCCTCCCTACTCACCTGATCTGGCCCCAAATGATTTTTTTCTTTAACAGAAGATAAAGGAAATATTGAAGACGTTTTGATGACATTCAGGACGTCAAGTGCAATATAATGACAGCTCTGATGGCCATTCCAGAAAGAGTTTGAAAATTGCTTTGAAAGCTGGACTAGGCACTAGCACTGGTGCATAGCTTCCCAAGGCGAGTACTTTGAAGGCAACCATAGTGATATTCAGCAGTGAGGTATGTAATACTTTTCTAGGATGAGTTCATGAACTTAATTGGCAGTCCTTGTGGATAACTAAGACAGGCATCTAGGTTGTTTGAACCCCTTTGCTATTGTGAACAGTCCTGCAATGAACATGGTTGTGCATATGTCTATTCAAGTGACAGTTATTTCTCTAGGATATATTCCTAGGACTAGGATTGCTGGATCATGCAGTATTTATATTTCCATATCATTTTCCAAAATGACTGTACCATTTTGCACTTCATCAGCAATGCATAAAATTTCCAGTCTTCCTGTGGCCTCTCCAACATTTGTTATTTTCTGGTTTTTTTTTTTCAGTTCATGCCAGTAATGCTAAGGTGAGATGTTACCTCATTATGGGTTTGACTTGAGTTTCTCTAATGGATAATGATCTCATGTATTCCTCCCATATCTGTTAGCTGCTAGCATATCTTCTTTGGTGAAATGTCTGTTGCCTTTGCACACTTTTTAATTGGATTATTTGTCTTTTCTTATAGAGGTATTGGATTTTCCTATAGATTTTAGAGGTTAGACCTTTATTGGATTTGTCATAAGCACAAGTTTTTCCCCAGTATGTAAGTTTTCATTTTACTCTTTAGGTGAAGTCTTTTGATGAGCATAAATGTTTAACATTTAGAAGATCCAGTCACCCAGCTTATCTTCTAAATTTTGTGTACTGTTAGTTATGGTTTGCATTCTGTTAATGCTGTGTATTAGAGCCCCTAACATTAATCCTATTTTTTCCTACAATTTTTATAGTTTTTGGTTATATATTTAGGTGTTTAACCTACTTTGAATAAACTTTTGTGTAAGGCGTGAGCGATGAGTCTGTTTTTAATTTTTTTGCTGTTATATATATAGCTTTTCCAACACCATTTGTTAAAAAGGACTATTCTTTTCCCCATTTTTTATGGATTTTGGGCCCTTGTTGAAGATCAAGTTACCATAGACGAATGAATCTACATCTGGATTCTCAATTCTGTTCCACTGGTCAATGCATCTGTCATTGTGCCAATAACAGACTCTTTTGACTGTGGTAGCTCTATAGTAGCTTCTGAGGTCAGGCAGTGGGAGTCCTCCAGCTTTTTAATTCTTCAATAGTACTTTACTTTTCTGGAGCCTCTTCCCTTTCCATATAAAGTTAGCAATTATTTTTCCCATCTCTTTAAAAATGCTGTTGATATTTCAATCAGGAATGCATTGTATTTATAGATTGCTTTGGGTAGAATTGTCACTTTTCAGTATATTGAGTCTACTTATCTCTAAGTATGGTATGCCAGCCAGCCAAGTGCCTTCGATATCTTTCCGTTTATGTAGACCTATTTTGGTTTCTTGGAGGAGTGTTTTGTAGTTTTCTTTGTACAGATATTTTACATTGCTGTTTAGATTTATTCCTTAGTAATTTATTTATTTACTTTTTAGGGGCTATTATAAATGGTATTTTTCCCTGATCTCCTTTTTACAGTGCTTTTTATTGATATATAAGAATCCAACCGATTTTTTTTATGTTTATCTTGTATTGTGCTACTATACTGAATCTTTCTATTCATTCCAATAGGTTTCTTGTGCAGTCTTTTGGGTATTCTATGCATAGTATTAAGAGGTCTCAAAGTCTGTAAACTTATTCTAATTGCTACATAACTCATTGCTGAATATCACTACAGCTACCTTTAAAGTACTCCCCTTGAGAAGTTACGCACTGGTGCCAGAGCCTAGTTCACCCGTCAAATCAATTTTAAAACTCTTTCTGGAATAGTTGTTGCACACGGCAGCACAGCGGCAAGTTGACGAACTTAATTGTATAATTGTCTGTGAGGGAGTTTTTAGCCAGTAAACAACTATATTGGAATGATCTCCCTATACACCTGATCTGACCATCAGTGACTTTCTTCTTTACCCAAAGGTAAAGGAAATATTGAGAATAAGACATTTTAATAACATTCAGGACATCAAGAGCAATACAATGACAGCTCTGATGGTCATTCCAGAAAAAGAGTTCCAAAATTGTTTTCAGGGGTACACTAGGCACTGGCATCAGTGCCTAGTTTCCCAAGGGGAATATTTTGAAGGTGCCCATAGTAGTATTCACCACTGAGGTACATAGCATTATTCTAGGATGAGTTTGCAAACTTAGTTAGCAGTCCTTGTACATAATCCACAAAAAGGCAATTTTACTTCTCCATTACCAATTTCAATGCCCTCTATTTCTCTCTCTCTTTTTTTTCCCCTTATTTCTCTAGCTATGAATTCCTGCCCTATAAGTTTTTGAAGGTTGTAAGTCCTTGCAGAAGCAGACCACTACATTTTGCTCCCAGGGAGCAGCTTGAACCACTGATCCTTCAGCTAGCAACGAAGCACGTAACTACTGCTCCACCAGGGCTCCTTATAAGGTTCTATCTATAGTGCTAGACTGAATGCTTCTAGAGAAAGAGAATCAGTGTGTCATTGCCCAAGTATATCTGGGGCTCATGGGCTTAGCTTGCAGTAAAAAGAGCATTGGAAGACAGCAATGGATTCTTGAAAGCAATTAAATTAAATTTAGAATCTGAGCACATTTATTGATGTAACTATAGCTGAAAGCCAAACATGATCTGTTCCTCATGGTTGTAAAGGACAACATGAGTGACATCTAATACTATAGGTGTTATGTTTATACTATACCAATGGAGACAGCGGTAGCTCACTGGAAGAATTCTTGCCTTCTATCAGGAGAACCATATTCAACTCCTGGCCAATGCACCTGATGTGAAGCAACTACCCATCTATCATTGGAGTCTTGTGTGTTGCTATGATGCCGAACAGGTTTCAGCAGAGCTTCCTGAGTAACAGGGACTAAGAAGAAAGGCCTGACGTTCTGCTTCCAAAAATCAGCCAATGAAAACTCCACGGATCACATGGTCTGATCCATAACCTACGATGGGGACAGCACAAGATCAAACATAGTTTCCTTTAGTTGTGCACAGCGTCACGATGAGTTGGGGCTGACTCCATGGCAGTTAGCTACCATACTATACTACATACACTACACTGCACCATACTACACTTGTACTGTGGGTATAAGGTATATTATAAGGACAAATCTCTGAATGCATAATGGTTAAGTGCTTGTTTCCTAAAAAAAAAAAAAAAAAAAAAAATGTTGATGATTTAAAGGGACCTGTGTAGCATCTCAGCAGGAGAGAGAGCTGGCGATCTGCTCCTATAAAGAAAATCCTATGGGACAGTTCTACTCTATCATTGTAGGTCTGTCTGAGTCAAAAATGGATTCAGTGGTGGATAACAATAACAGTATAAGTATAATCTGCTATAGATAAAGCTTTTACTGATTGTACACTCATATATCGAGCATATTATCTAAAGGCTACATTGTTCCTCATAGTGGGGCTATGAATTGTTCAGCATCTGTTAAAACGTATTGGTGGCATAGTGCTTAAGTGCTACTTCTGCTAATCCAAAAAAGGTTGGCTGTTCAAATCTACCGGATGTTCCTTGGAAACTCTATGGAGCAGTTTTACTCTGTCCTATAGGGCCCCTACGAGTTGCAATCCACTTGACAGCAGTGAGTTTGGTTTTTTAGGTTTTGGGTTAAAATTAATCTCAAAGTATTTAGGTGTAGATAAAATAACAAAGAAAAAGAGTAAAGGGCATCTAGTAGCACTGCAAAGAAATGAGAAACACACTGAGGCTATCCCAACACAAGTTCTAAAGACAGTCCTCTGTTACCAAAACAACTTCCTGTCATGGGACAGTTATTTTATCTCTTTCACAAAGTTCTTTCATTAGATTAAAAAAATAAAGGCTCCTAAATAAAAATTGTCATGGAAGTTTTTGTGAGGTTTGGGGTAATACAGAAACTCTGTTGCTACAGCAGTTAAGTGCTATAGCTCCTAACCAAAAGATTGGTGGTTCAAAACCACCGGGCATACTGGTGGAGCAGTTCTATTCTGCCCTGTAGGGTCACTACGAGTCAGAATCAACAGAATGTTGGAGCCCAGGTGTTTAAAATTAGAAAAACTGTGCTAAAGTAACCTAGTTCAATGATGCAACTTAGCTCACTCATGCAGGGTAAGTGAAGTGGAGAGTACTCTAACAACCTGATTTTTAGAATATTAGAAATAGCTGTGGAATGTAATCTCTAGTCTCAATAGCAAATGTACTGGTTACTGGCCATGGTCAATTACATTTCCCTCACCACAGTTTTTATTAACATTACTTTCTAACTTTACTAGAATGTAAGGTTTGAATTCAGTTGTTAATGACAAAGCAAAAAGTTTGTTCTACCGTTTACACTCAGGCTTGATTATAACAAAACTTGAGGCTAGCAGATTTATTTCTTAAAAGCAACATGACTATAACTACTTTCTCCAGCACAAGAGTAATCAAACCAGGTCCTATAAGATTACTTGTAAGGTTTTATGATAGACAAAAATTTGGGCTGGTAATGTTAAATCAAAGCAAAAGAAATCTGGTAAAGCAGGAGCAATCTATACAGTAAAATATGTTTTAAGTTTTTCTTCCATCAATTAATAATCACAAAGCAGTTTTTATTTTCTGAAGACAAGGATTACCCACTAGCAAAGAAGTCTTGATATCAAAACTATTTAGGGGAATACTATGACAAGCGTGGTACAGAACCTGCAGTATCAATATCACCTCAGAGTTTCTAAAATGGAAATTTCAGGCCTCACCCCAAGATCTACTGTATCAGCCTTTCTATTCCAGTGACACACAAGTATGTTCAGCTTTGAGAATCACTGGCTTGGAGGAAGTATAAAGCAGGCAAATAACATTCAGCTCTAATCCATGATGTTATATATTCTCATCTCATACTTTCTGTATCTATTTTTCACTTTTCCATAAAATGCTTACAAAGTAATTTTCATGTAGAAGGAGTATCTTTAATCAGCAGCAGAATGACCATGAGGACTGGATGAGATTCTGCTTTGAAAGAATCAATATTTACCTCTTTTGTAAGAAACAAAACACCTGCAATCCATTTTAGAGTGAGTGGACTGCATACAGAATATAAAGCTCAATATCAAAGTCACATAGTGTTTCAGCAGGTCCTAAAGCAATCAGAATCCCCTGGGAGCTGCATACCATGAATCCAAAGCTGCAAAACCTGCAGAATCTTAACATGCTCACTTTTGGATCCCTGAAATAAAATCTTCCATTTTGGGTTACCTTGTGTTGAATGCTTATATAGGTCCCTACAAGAAATTCATATTAAATAGCATTCTTGGCAGTCTTGATGTCTTATAATTTGATAAATGCAGGTCTGTAGGAAATGTCTGATTTGACATATCCTTCTTTAAGAAAAACTATACATAACATTGTTCAGTAACATTTCTTGCTAAGATTCAAGGTGTTAGAACATTTCAGTAATGCTAGTATGCAGAGGCTGTCTTAGTTATCTAGTGCTGCTATAACAGAAATACTGCAAGTGGATAGCTTTAACAAACACCAGTTTATCTTCTCAGACCCTAGTGGTCTAGAAGTTCAAATTCAGAGCATCAGCTCTAGGAAAAGGCCTTCCCTGTGAGCTCTGAGTGAACATCCTTGTCATCAATTGTCCCTTGATCTAGGAGCTTCTCTGCACACAAACTTTGGGTCCAAAGGATGCACTTTATTCCCAGTGCTGCTATCTTGGTGGTATAAGATTCCACATGTGTCTCTGCTCACTTGTCTTTTTTATATCTCAAAAGATATTGACACAAGGCACTATCCAATCTTGTAGATTGCATTCTCCCCCATTAACATAATCGCGGCTAATCCCATCTCATCAGTATCATAGAGAAAGGAATCACATAGGAAAATTGTATCAGATGACAAAATGGTAGACAATCACACAATACTGGAAATAATGGCTAAACTATATTGATATGCATAATTTCAAGGACACAATTCAATTCAAGACAAATGTCATACTGTAGCTTTTTACTTTGTAATGTAGATAGAAAACATGACTTCATTAAGGACTAACATTGTAACCATGCCTAGAATGGAGAGGTAGGAAGGGAACTATAATTCAGTAATGGGTGATCTTTTACATAATATTTACAATTACTATCCCTAACCAACCTAGTAACTCCAGATATGATCCTTCCATGCTAGAGGTCTGGTCCTTTTTTGTCATGGATTTCTCAGTTTGCATGAATTATACCTAAGCTTAAAATAGTAACTTTTTTATTATTTTTTTTTTTGGAATTTTGGAAAAATTTAATCTGTCTATCCTAGAAGAAGTTTTTAAAAGACAATGCATTACTCAATTATCTTTGTAATTAGAAAAAATTCAGTATGTATGCTAGTAATAATAAAGCTGATAATTCAAAATCTCTTTATCTTAGGCTGGGTTCTCTAGAGAAGGAAAACCAGCAATGTGTATAAACATATATGCAGAAAGATATAGATCAAAAAAATGGTTCATGTGGTTGTTGAGGCTAGGAAGCCCAAGTCCCTGGGTCAGGACAGAGGCTTCTCCCAATTCAGATCTCTACAGAGCCTGGTGAACTCAAGAGTGGCAGGTCAGAGAGCAGGGCTTTTACTCACAGGCTAGGAAGACTGATAGGTTCACAAATTGGCAGGCAAGGCCACAGGTAAACTGCAAATTCAAGTCCCAAGAACCTGAGGTTAGACAAACAGGGGGCTAGCTGAGCAATCTATCTCAAAACAGACTGCTCTTGGGCCTTGCCAGAATGTCTGCTTATATTCATTGCAGGCTGCAAGCCCTAGGAAATTCCCTTTCAACTGACTGGCTGCTCATAGAAGATCTCATTATGGGGGTTAGAACATAATAATCTCAACAGGGAAGTGATCATTGCATTATACAACTGCCAGAACACTGAGAATCATTGTGTAGCCAAGCTGACACACAAGCCTAACCATCTCACTGCTGATTTTGTAATACATATTTTACATTTATATTGGGCAAGCCTGAAATTTTTTAGTTTATATCCCAAATTCTCAAAATACAGTAAGGACATAATTAGTCATTCTCATATCTTAGCACTTAATACTTACATACTCAAAATACTTAAATACAGAATACTAAAACTCAACAATAAATAAGTCTTTGAAATGATCATGAAAATCCCAGCTACGATCTAAGGAGAATGTGTGACTTCATCTTGTTTTTCTAAGAAATGAGAAGTAGAGCAGAGTGATAAAATTTGGAAAGACTGGGGGGAAAAAGTATGATTCTGTCATTATATAGTGTATTCATCTTGTCTTCATTATCTAGTGCTGCCATAATATAAATATCACAAATGGATAGCTTTAACAAACAGAAATTTATTCCCTCAGTCTAGAGGCCAGAAGTTGATAACCAGGGACCAAGCTTCAGAGGAAGGCTTTCCCTCTCTGTTGGCACTAGAGGAAAGTCTCTGTCATCAAACTTCCCCAGTCTATCCACTTCTCAGCATAGGGATCCCAGCCCAAAGTACTTGTTCTTCTCCTGGTACTCTTTTCTTTGTGGTATGAGTTTCCAGAAAGAGTTTGCAGTGCTGCCTCTGTCCTTTTTGGTTGTGGTAGCGGCCAGATGCACTAACTTACCTTTCATGTTAGAAGGAATATCCATACCACTGGACCCCTAGAAATTTCACTGAGGTAGAGTATGTCTGACTTTTTGTCAGATTAATTTCCCATCTTTTAGCATGCAAATGTTTTATCAATAAATCCAGACTCACTGACACTTCTTCCTTACTAAGACCAATCTGCATAATGTCATCAAAGTAATGAACCAGTGTGACATCCTGTAGAAGGGAAAAGTGATCGAGTTCCCTGCAGACTAAATTACAATTTAGGGCTGGAGAGTTGATACAGACTTGAGGTAGGACAACAAAGGTATATTGTTGGACCTGCCAGCTAAAGGCAAACAGTTTCTGGTGGTCTTTTGAAACAAGTATGGAAAAAAGGCTCAATACCTGCATACTAGGTACCAGGAGACATATTAACTTCATCAAGAAATGAAACCACATCTGGAACAGTAGTTGTAATTGGAGTTACTACCTCGTTAAGTTTTTAATAATTCACTATCATTCTCCAAGATCCATCTGTTTTTTGCATAGGCCAAATAGGCAAGTTGAAAGAAGATGTTTTGGAAAGCCAGCCAGCCAAGCCAAGTGCTGTCGAGCACCACTCCTAAATCCTTCAAGTCCCTGATGGTGGCAATAATCTCCACAGTTCTTCCAGGAATACATTATTGTTTTTGTTTTACTGTTTTCCTAGCAAGGAGCAGTCCTAATGGCTTTCACCTGGCTTTTCTTACCATAATAATCCACTTGTCAGGGATCCAAGTTGGGGGTTCTACAAGGTGCTGAATGTATCTATTTCAATTACACTTTCGGAAACCCGAGAAATTACTACAAAATGGGTTCAGGGGCCCATTGTACCTACTATAAGATGCACATGAGCTAAAGCTCCATTAATAATGGATCTCCATATGTGCCTCTCTGGTGGTTCACAGTGATATTTGTGTATCCCCAGATTAATCCCAGTCAAGAGGCTATATCCAGTAAACCTGGAAATGTCTGATTATTTCCTTTTTGCTAATGAACAGTTATTCTTGTAAAAGGCCATAAGTCCCTTTAGGGAAGGCTAGAAAAAAAATCAACAGCACAAAGTTTGGGTAGTACAGCAGGTTCCTTTCTCACAGGACCCAACCTCCCCTTCCCTGATGAGGCTATAGGTCAGTAAACCAGTTCAAGTCTGGTATTTAACTGAAGGGCCATGATTCCATTATCACAATCTGAGTTAGACTACCAATTCAGCTGACCTAGAATTCTTCTGCTTATAGAGATTAAATAAATATTTAGTAGATGTCTCATCTAATTTTTACTCCTAGGGACACCATGACTAAGTAACCAACACCATGGAAAAGCAATGAACAGAGTGATGCAAAGTAGTTATTTCCATGGCACTGCAAGTATTGACACAGTGTTTAAGAGTATTCTTTAATCTGAGCAGGTATATCTGTCTGTGTGTCTCTGTGTCTGTGTGTGTGTGTGTGTGTATTTTACGTATATGCAGTGGTGGAGTAAACAATATAAATCTTTATCACATGTAATCAAAGAAATACTAGAGACGCTGTTAGAATTGAAGATTTCTGGGTCATATTAAGGTCTACTGAACCAAAATCTGTAGAGATGATGGCCAGGATTATTCATTTTTGACAAATGTATCCAGGAAATTCACATGAACTATCAAGTCTGAGAATTCCTGCCTACATAACACATAGTTGTAGAGCAATTTTATTATTACATCTAACCAATACTGAGCAGTAGTGTGTGTATTTGCAAATAAATTGATGGTCTCACTATGGAATTTTCACGTCATTATAAAAGAACATTACTAAACATAGTTTATTTGCTCATTGAGAAAGGGCATTGAAGAATAAAAAAATAACAAGACATAATCTCCATTCTCAAGAGACAATATAATAAAGACAGATATGGATATAAATATGATTAATTAAATGTTATAAAGGCTATGGTCAACATCTGTCAGGGGTATATTGAGGACATAAATGTGGGTGATACCGATATATCTGGGGGAAATCAGTTCAGGAGAAACTTCACAAGTGGCTTTTGTTTTTTTCAAAATCGTTTGGGTTTTCTTAAGTTGTACGTACAGTATTTTTATTGTATTTTAGGTGAAGGTTTACAGAGCAAATTGGTTTTTCACTAAACAATTAATACATATTGTTTTATAACACTGATTGACAACCCCACAATGTGTCAAAACTCTCTCTTTCTTGACCTGAGGTTTCCCATTTCCGTTTGCCCAGATTCCCTATTCCCTCCTGCCTTCTTGTCCTTGCCTCTGGGCTAGTGTGCCCATTTAATCTGATATATATGGTTGAGCTACATGTACTACTGTTTGCTTTATAGGTCTATTTAATCTTTGGCTGAAGTTAAACCTCAAGCATGGCTTCAGCACTGAGTTAAAGGGTGTCCGGGAGCCATATTCTCACTGCTTCTTCAGTCTCTTGGGCTAGTCAGTCTGGTATTTTTTGTGAGTTAGAATTTTGTTCTACATTTTTCTCTAGCTCTGTCCAAGACCCTCTATTGTGATCCCTGTCAGAGTAGTCAGTGGTGGTAGCTGAGCACCATCTAGTTGTACTGGATTCAGTCTGGTAGAAAGTGTGGCAGTTTGTGGTCCATTAGTTCTATGGACCAATATTTCCCTTGTACGTTTGGTTCTCTTCATTCTTCCTTGCTCCAGATAGGATGGGACCAGTAGAAATATCTCAGATGGTTGCTCACAAACTTTTAAGACCTCAGGTACTACTACTCACTGTAGTAGGATGTAGAACATTTTCCTTATAAATTATATCAGTTGAGCCAGATGCTCCCCGAAACTATGGCTCCTAGCCCTCAAACCAGAAATTTGATCCCTTGGGAGTTTGGATGTGTCCATGAAGTTTCTCTGACTTTGCCTTTGTCAAATTGTGTTGGTTCCCCAGTATAGCATACTGTACTACCTTTCATCAAAGATGGCTCATCTTAAAAAGTGAGCAGATGCTTGTCAGATGTACCAAGAAGACACAAACAAAATTTTCTGTCTTGTTAAAGGGCTAAATATACTTGAAAAAATAGATATTCCTTTTGTCCAGAACTCAGCCTAAATTCCATAATTAAAGAAATAGTAAAGAAAACTATGATCTGGCCTACATAACATAATTTTCCATTGCTATTTATTATCACCTATCTACATTTGCCCCGTGTCACACATGAGTAAGTTTTGTATAAATGAACCAGATACCCATATGTAAACTGACAGAAGTTCCATGGCAATAAAGAAGCTGATACAATAAATAAGGCTTAAAATGGCATTGCCAATTCAAAGAACATTGTAAGCAATCGTAAAGAAAAACCATTTTCTGGATGAAATGAAATCCATTTGGGAAATGGTTGACTTAAATTTTAATTTTTTAGTGGATCAAATAATGGCAATTGCTGATTTGAAAAATGAAATCATTTTTGACATAAAAAAAATGGACCACTATGGTCAATATATGTGATATTTCCTGGAATAGCGATGGCATTGAAAAAAGAAAGAAAATAAGAAACAAGAAATTACTCATATGTGCTATCCTTATGTTATTCTTTTGACTTCTCAATACAAAGTTTCAGAAGACTATCAGAAAATACAAGAATTTTTATTGCAAGTACATCCAGTCCTCCCTATTGACATGGCTAGGTGTATAAAGACCAGTTCATTATACAAAAGTCAGTGTCATCAGAAAATGGAGAATAACCACATCAAGTTACCCTACAGACGATGAATATATCATTACATAATGGCCAGATCACATTGGATTGGATTGCATTGTTTACTCCCAAAATGTGTGTATCAATTTGGCTTGGTCATGCGTCCCAGCATGGTGTGATTTCTCCCATGTGCTGTGATTGCCGCCTCTATGATGGTAATGAGGGAGAATGGTCAGCAGCTATGCTAGTTAGGCAGGACTCAATCTACAAGCTTGGATTGTGTTCATGTCATCTCTTGAGAGAGAAAGGAAAAGAAAGGTGAACAGAGAGAGTTGGGAACCTCATACCACTAAGAGAGCAGTACTGCGAGCAAAGCACATCCTTTGGACTTGAGGTTCCTGTGCCAGCATGCTTTCATGTTGAATTTGAACTCTTAGCCTAGTGGGCTGTGATCATTTCTCATACTGAATGGATTTGTAGCTTGCCAGACTATGACAATAAAATTTCTCTTTTTGAAGCCATCTGCTCATGGTATTTCTGTTAGAACAGTACCAGGTGACTGAGACACATCCATACACAACGGCCAAGCCATGGTGCATCATGGCTGATTTGACATATAACCTTAACCATCATAGCCATTGTATTCTGACCTCATACCTCAGCATTCATTACTGCCAGGCAAACATTAATGCACAGAATAGTCAGACAGTAGATTTTTTTTACTGTAGTAGCAACTATAAGATGTCAGCCAACAAGATAGTCAACAAGTGAGAAGTAGGTGTGTAAGTTTGGGCATGTCAAATGATTCTCTGAGCACATTTTGGTATGACTAAAAAAAAAAAAAAAAGAAAGTACCCTGATGGTGCAATGATTAAATGCTCAACTGCTAACCAAAAGGTCGGCAGTTGGAACGTAGCACCTACTCCCTAAGAAAAAGAAGTGGCAATCTGCTTCCATAAATATTACAGCCTTGGAAACTGTATGGGCCAGTTCTGCTCTGTCTACAAGGTCACTATAACTTTGGATGGACGCAACAAAAATACAATCATTCGAGTCAGTCAGCAGCAATGGTAATTTATCCACTGTAAAACTAGACAGTTTACCAAATACACACACATACACAGATATGCACAAGAACATACACATAGGGGAAGTATTCTCAGTCTGGTTATGTCAGGCATCAGAACCTTAGAGAATGGCATTTTATAAATACCTTTGGTTAAAATTGTCTACAAAACCAACACAGCTGGACATCATTTTTTAGTGGTTTAGTGGTGTTGTGAGGGACTGTATTAGATGGTACTATAAAAGGTAGGATTGTATACAAACAGGAAACCATTTGTATTTATAAAAACAAGCTCTCAGCAGGGACTGACGAGGAAATCCAAAGTTGAATATCTGTGAACTTCAATGGCTCTTAAAAAATTATTTCTGCTTTAGTAGAAACCAAATTCTCAAGGAAGCTGTGAAAAAATTAAGATGAAATTATATGACTTAGTACATTTATTTAATTCTCTTTTCTTTAATTACTCAAAGGGCATTTTATAACATACCTACTAGCAAAATGAAGTCAATAATAAAATAATCATAGAGTTGATTAAAGGCAGTGCTGTAGAGAATTTAGACTTCCATTTTCCTGGCAAGAAGGGTTCTTATCAATAGTTATCTGGATATGGTGTTGCAAGGAAATCTTGGGGGCATAGTGGTCAAGTGCTAAAGCTGCTAACCAAATGTCTGGAGGTTCAAAACTGCCAGACGCTCCTTGGAAATTCTATGGGGCAGTTCTACTCTGTCTACAGATTGCTATAAGTCAGAATTAACTCAGTGGCAGTGGGTTGGTTTATGCTATTTCAAATCTAGCTTTAACTTAATTTCTTTGACACTTTTAAAATTACAAAGTCCTTTCTTATCTAGTGTGTTATTTAACTTCACTAAATCCTCAAAAAGAAAATTAGCATGAAATCTGATTAAGTCATTACCTTACTTGAAAACACTGCTGCCAGCATAAGACATAAAATCTTTAGCAATTTGAAAGATCTCTCTTGATCTGTCAGTTTCAATTCATCAGCCACATTTCTTGACACTTCGTAGTTTATTCTCTACCATATGTTGAGTTTCTTTCAGCTAATTAAACCAGTTATGTCCTCCAGGTCTTTGCATGCCCTTGGCATTGAACAGTCCACCTAACTTGCTGACCCTCTTTGGAGCAAAGCACGCATCACACAGTTTTGGGTGGCCATTTATTCATTTTCCTCAGTAGCTTAGAAACCTCTTGAAATGAAGGAGCAAGTAAAACTATCTCATTACTGCATCTCCAGATTCCAGCACAGCGCCTACCACACAGTAGATCTGTGCTTCTCTGCTCTAGCTCCTCCTCCTCTCTGTCTTTCCAGTTCTAAGACATACTGAATCAAGGAAAAAAATAAATACTTTTCACATTGTATCTTTCGATTTCTAACAGAACGGCATAATTTATAGACTGTTTATGGAAGGCAGGTCCTTTCTTCGTGTCAGAAAATTGTTCTATCAAAAGGACAAGCAGCTTTCAGAGGGCTACAGATGGGCAAATGAGAAAGAGGAGGCATCTGCCTACATAACTAAACAAATCACCTAAATCAAACCTGGAAACTAATCGCTGAAAGATGATATAATCAACTTACTTTCACATCCGTTTGGGTTAAGTGTTTAGCTACTGACAAAAAAGCCAGCAGTCAAATGCACTAACTGAAAACCTATGGGGCAAATTTTACTTTGTCCTAACAGGTTTCTGTAAGTCAGAATCAACTCAACAGTAATAGGTCCTACTCAACCCTCCTTTATTTCAGTAAGTGAACCCATTCGTACTGAGAAGAGCTGAAAAACTCTCAGATTACATATCAGGTAAATATAAGATACAAACTTAAATTGACATCAACTGATCTAACATTGTACTCTACCCTTTACGATCAACCAAAGACATGTGTTACGCTGAAAGTCTAGGATACTGAAATTGGTGAGGATGAAAGAGTAAGAATTCATAAAAACAATGAGGAGCTATTTAAACTAAAATGCTTTATAACCCCAGTAATAACCAAGATTTTTCTATGTATACAATAACAGAATTTAATTATAAGTGTATCATCAATATCAATCAGTTCTGACTCATTGCAACTCCATGTACAACAGAAAAAACTCTGCTCAGTCCTGTGCCATCCTCACAATTGTTAGTACGCTTAAGCCCATTGTTGCAGTTACTATATCAGTCCATCTCCCTGAGGGTCTTCTTTTCCGCTAATCCTCTACCAAGTGGATGTCCTTCTCCAGGAACTGCTTCCTGATAACATGTTCAAAGTATGCGAGTACTGGTCCTGCCATCCTTGCTTCTAAGGAGCCTTCTAGTTGTACTTCTTCCAAGGCAGACTTACACATTCTTTCGGCAGACAATTGTATATTCAACATTCTTTACCAACACCACAATTCAAATTCTTCTTCCATCTTCTATATTTGTCACCCAGCTTTCACGTGCATAAGAGGTGAATGAAAACCCCTTGGATTGGGTCAGGCACACCTTGGTTTTCAAGGAGGTATTTTTGCTTTTTAACACTTGAAAGAGATTTTTACAGCAGATTTGCCCAATGCAATGCGTCATTTGATTTCTTCACTGCTACTGCTGTTGGTGTTGACTGTGGACCCAATTAAAATGAAATCCTTGACAACAGACTGAAGGCGTCAAATACAAAACTAAGTTTAATTTAGAAAAACTAAATCTTCTAAAAGTATCTGGAAGATTGAGAATACTCAGCACTGGTGAGAATATACAGAAGCACACATTTATATTCACATTGCTGGAGCCATTGCCATGGAGTTGATTCTGACACATAGCCATCCCACAGCGCTTCCAAGCAGTGGCTAGTGGATCTGAACAGCTAGACTTTTGGTTAGTAGTCAAGCTTTTAAATGACTATGCCACCAGGATCCTTTACTTTGTTGAAACTATAAATGACTACAACCTTTTTGAGGGACTAATGTAAATGACTCGTAATGTGTAAAAGATGTGGCTTTTAGGAGATCTGCAAAGGTATCTCAGAGACATATTCCAAGAAATACACAGCAGAACATGTAAAATAGTGTTTATCATGGCATTGTTTTATCTGAAAACATTAGAAGCAACTCAAAGATTCAACAATGGGGCATACATACACTATGCTCCAAGCAAGGTGATACTACGCAAATTTCAAAAGTAATGTATTAACACTACAATGCTTTTAAATACGAAGCTGGCCAAGATATGTTAAGTAAAAAAATAAAAATAAAAAGTGGTAGAATTATTTGTATCATATGATTCAATTTTAATAGCAATAATGACACACTAAAAACAATAAAACAGTACTGTATACACAAAGGAAACACTGGTGGCATAGTGGTTACATGCTATAGCTGCTATCCAAAAGGTCAAATCCACCAGAGGCTTCTTGAAAACTCTGTGAGGCAGTTCTCTTCCATCCCATATGGTCACTATGAATTGGAATCAACTTGATGGCATTTAGTTTGGTTATACACACAAAATAAGAAGAAAATATAATACTCACAACATATCAAAAATGGTTACCTCTGTGGGTGGATTTAAAGTGGATTTTCTCACTTACTACATTATCCCTTTCAAAATGTCATACAGTTTTGGGGGAGCAGAGTCAAGATGGCAGACTAAACACATGTCTCCCTACATCCCTCGGGAAACCAAGACCTGAATTGATAATTAAATGGTGGCTTCTGGACACCTAGTGAGCCCGGAGACACAGCACAGGGCTGTTAATTTGGACTTGATACCATTGAGCAGAAAGCTTCCTCTCTTTTGCTGACCACCGCTCTTGGTGGGTGCTGGCTTTCACAGACCAAGGATAACTTGCCACTTTAACTTTTTTTCCACTGTATTGGCTGGCAGGTAGAGCTTGGACTTGACTGGTGGCTGGTCTCAGATGCACTGCTGGTGGGATCGGCAAGAGAGATTGCCATATTTGGAGAGCCTGGCTTTGGACTCTGTTCATCTCAGCACCTTTGGCCTCTCTTTCTGCCTACACCATTGACTGGCATGTGCCAGGGCAGGCAGGGAGCTTGTGTGGGATGCCATATTGTTCCACTGGGAGGCAGATATACCCATATGGAGCCCTCAGTTGGACCTCATTCCTAGGTTGGGAGGCAGCACTATTCTACATAGTATTACCTATGGCTGAGGCCTGAAAGCAGAGTCCAGCAGGACAGTAGCCTTTATGTATTTTGAACTAGTTTATAACACCTGGGGTTGGACATAGAGGTGCTTTCTTCACCAGCTGGCAAGAGCGATCTGTACACCTAAAACCTGACTGACTTTGGAAGTTGTCAGATACCTTTTACCTTTCATTTTAAGGCAGCCTAGAGAAACAACTGTGGTCCATCCTCACAGCATCTTTCTCAGCCTCTCTTGACTCACACAATGCCCCCAAAGCAACAAACTCTGAATGAAATCATAAGAAATCACCTATGGCTTCAGAACGCCCCCAAAAGAAACAACCAAAGAACTTCCCAGACGAAGAAACCTTTCTGAAACTATCAGACGGTGAATACAAAAGGATTATATAGAGAGCCCTCCTAGACCTTACACAAAATATAGCAGAGCAAAATGAAAAATTAAGCAAGTTGCTCGATCTGATGGAATGCCAGTACTCTGAAATCCAACAGATCAAAAATAAAATCAAAGAGATAGAAACTTCAATTCAAAGCCAAGAAAACAGAATGGAACAAATGGAAAAGAGACTTTCTGACTTGGAAGACACAGCTACTGACTCCACATACTATGAGGACAAATCAGTTTTAAAAGTCTACAGAGTTAGCAGCCAATTTCTTAACTACTGTGCCACCAGGGCTCCGGAAAGTCAACATGAATACTAAATTAGCAAATACTAAGCCATTGTTCCTAGGGGAAACACAAGCTTAAGTTTCTGGTCACATTTTGACTGAATAATCAATACTTATTAACCTTATTTTATATGTGCTCAAGTTTAAAGGCACCTTATTTAATATACGTTTCTTACAAATATTTAACTATAAGAAGTATTTCTTTGTACTAAAACATTAGCTGAGAGGAGTGTACCATAATTCTGACTTTAGTTAACATGATACTAAATTTGTTTGGCTTTTAGCTTCACAACAGTAATAACCACTGTATGTTCTCATCTCATAAATCCACAAATTTAGCCAATTCATCTTTTCTATAGCTTCATTATGCATATAAGTATTACTTTAATGCTGTCCTGAGTGACTACATGTACAAGCTGGGAAATTTTTGTTCTTTTCTCTTGATATACTATATATTATTAACATTGAATTCACACCCAAGAGCACTGTAAGTCGTGCCTAAACTTATCTAACATAAGTGTTTTCTCCATAGTCATATTAGGTAGAATTTGAGCACTGTGCTTGGAGGACACTTGAAACAAAAAAATTCACTAACAAAAAGTACAAAATTAGAAAAAGTCGGATCCGAATCGACGGCACGTGGCTTGGCAAATAAGCTTGCTTATGGTATAAAAGCTGAAACAATAAGGCAGAAACATGCTCTGCTAGAAACATGCTCAATTTTGAAACTGCTCTACGTACGTCTATATGTGAATGACCATAAAAACACCACAAGTGTTGGTTCTGAGGTTATAAATAAGTTTTAGCATAAGAAGTCCTAGTGGCACAATAATTAAGGGCTCGGTTGCTAAGCGAAAGGTCAGCAATTCAAAACCACAAGCCAGCCCCTCCTTGAAAATCCTATGGGACAGTTCTACTGTGCCCTATAGGATCACTATGGGCCCCAACAAAATGGAGGTATAATTAACAAATATCAGGAGTTGAGGGCCATAATGAAAGACACTATAGCTACTAAAAAAATAATATGAGAATATTTTAAAAGCAGCAAATAATATGGAAATTTAAATGAATAGGTAAACACCTGAAAACTACACTTAACAAAAAAAAAATGATTAGTAATTAGGAAATCAAAACAGATTCATAACTCTTAAAGAAATAGAATTTTTTTAATTTAATATGACATATTTAATTTAAAATTTTACCATGAAAATTTTTATGGCCAAATGGCTTCATCTGTGATTTTTTAAAAAACGTTAAAGACAGAAATAACATGAATTATCTGTGTATTCCTACCAGAATAGGAAAAGAGAATATACAACTTATTTTATGAGTCCATAAAAAAACTTGATACCAAAGCCTAACAAAAATATTTAAATATGCATATACATTTAAAAAAATTATAAATAAAACATTACCAACCTATATACCAATCAAGTAAGATACACAATAGATAATATGTGATAGGTTATTCCAGAAATTCAAATCTAGTTTAATACTCAGATATCAACTGATATAGTTCATTACATTGACTCAATATTAAAAAAATTTAAAAAACTGTGAGGTCATCTCAAAAAGAAATTAAATTTTAAAATTAAGAAACAAACTAGGATTAGAAGAGAATCTTTTTAGTCTGATGAAAATTATCCAAAAAAGAAAGAACAAAGCTAAAGTGAACATCATACGGGACGCTGAAATGTTGAGAAACTGTCTTAGGAGATCAGGAATGAGACAAGGATGTCAACTGTCACCACTTTTATACAACACAGCCCTGGAAATACCATCCAATGCAATATGACAAGGTTTTTAAGATTTATAAGGAATGGAAAAGAGGAAATACGCTCATTATTGTGAGATAATCAACAGAGAAATCATTAATGTTAACAAATGTTTGTCCACTTTGTATAATAAAAATTCAACATAAAAACAATTATATTTCAATTTAATAGCAACAAAGAGTTAAAAAGCAAAATTTAGAAATCATAGTACTTACAATAGCATAAAAATAAAAATCAAGTATCTAAGAATACACATAATAAATATGAACTTTTACACTGAAAACTTTAGACAGCATTTAGAGAAGTTTTTAAAGATTTAAATAAAGTGACATATAAGCCATAATCATGGATTTAAAGATTTATTTTTAAATGCCAATCACCATCCAACTAATTTGGATGATGTGATCCTGAATAAAATTCTAACATATATCTGCATAAGTGAACAAGATGATTTTAAAATTTCTGTAGAAAAGCAAAGACCCAATAACAGCCAAGACAAATTTAAAGAAGAATACACATGTTGGAGGTCTTATTCTAATAAATATGAAACAAACAAACAAAAAAGCCCACTACTGTCAAGATTCTGACTCATATCAACCCCATAAAATAGAGTAAAACTGCTCTATGTCCAAAGAGCACCTGGTGGATTCAAACTGCCAACCTTTTAATTAGCAAATGTAGCACTTAACCACTACACCACCAGGAAATATCAAGACCTATTTAAAAGCTTTACTGCTCCTCTGTCAGTTTTTCATACTGTGTGGTGGCTTGCAAGTTGCTGTGACACTGGAAACTATGCCTCTAGTATTTCAAACAACAGTAATGTCACCTATGGTGCAGAGGTTTCAGCAGAGCTTCCTGACTAAGACAGACTAGGAAGAAAGCCTTGGGGACATACTTCTGAAAATTAGCCAGTGAAAATACTATGGATCACAACAGAATTTTGTACGATACACTGCTAGAAGATGAGCACTAGGTTGAAAGGGATTCAAATTGCGGTGGCTGCAATAATCGACTGACAATCGTAAAGGGGGCGCAGGACCACACAATGTTTCCTTGTGTTGTACATAGGGTCACAACGAGTCAGAACTGACTCAAGAGCAACTAAAACAAACAAGTAGACAATCTGTTACAATACTGCATGGTAGGAGCCGTGTGTGGTACAGTTATCCACAGGTTGTTGTGGAAGCACTAAAGAAGATCTCAAAACTCGGCCTGGAAATTGAGGGAAGTTCCTTCACGAAAGGTAGGCAGCTACCTGAGCTTTGAAGGGGTTAGTCAACTCAGTTACAGATCGGATAAGAAGATAGTTCTTTTGTTGCAGAGAACAGAGCATGGAGGATAGAAGGGAGAAAGACAGAGACAAACCATGAGGCCTAGGGAAACACAAACAGTTCATTGCAATAGGCATTGTGGGGAGACTGACAATGGAAGAGGCCATAGTAATAACAAAATGGATTAAGAGAAGTAAAAATGGACCATTTACGAGGGCTTCAGGTATGATGCAAAGGACTTTGGGTATTTTAGTATAAAAAATAGATGGCTCTGTCTTAAGATTTTCAGTAGCAAGGGCATATCATGAAACTGATTTTAGAAAAATGACTTTGATTCTGAGGCAAAGAATGGGCTTACAGGAAACAAAACTGCAAGACAGAGGTTGGATTATTTTATTATTTCTGAAATAGGGACTCTACACCATTTCCTACAGAGGAAACAAAGTTTTAGACAGAATAAATAATTTACCCCAAATCACCCAGCTAGTAACTGAGAAAGTTTGATTTTGTTTAAAGCTCTGTATAACTCCAAAGCCTGTGCTGTTAAGGACCAAGCAAGCCCGTGTCTCATAAAAGAAACTTATGTGACCAACCCTAAGCCTTTAGAGACTAATAACAAAGCAGTGCAGAAAAAAACGATGGCCCGCACAGGTCTACATCATCAGAATCAAGTGCAGGAGTGAGCAATTATTCAGTGAATTAAGGACCATCTGGATAATCCTGGCAAAAGCAGATTTAGTGTCTGAGTCATTCAGATAATTGTTCACACAGTGTGCCCTGCTCTGGCTGAGTAACCTGATCAGTAATATCTTCCATAGTATTTTTTAACCCCTGGCACTTTGAAATGGACAATAACAACTCAGAAAGCTTTAGGGTACTATTCACTTCATGAGAGGGCAACATCAATAATAATGGGATCTTAATAGACTAGGGGTATATTTTATAATTCCCCAGGATCCGTTTCACTCTGGGACGTGCACATAATATATAAAAGCGAAATCCCAGTTCAAAGGAGAAAAGGAGTTGAGCAATGGTAGTCACAAACACGTATTTTATATTCAGTTCTTTGTAGGTGGTAGAAAGTTTTTGGAGCATTAAATAACAATCGACACTCCCACAAAGAGACTGGCAGGTCAAACTATTGTTTAATTACAAATTCCTACATGTCAAAAAACAAACAAAAAAGGTAAGAAAAGAAGGCAAAAGAAAATGTTCACAGTATACAACTGATGTCTTCCTATATGAAGAAAATATGAACGTCCTGACAGACAATTAAAGAAAATTCACAAAATAAGAAAAGAGTGAACAAAATAAGAGTATTTCAGAATTAACGAAACAGAAAATATTTTAGACCTGATCCAAAATCACAGAAACAAAACTCAGAAGAATAACTAGATATACAATTTGTACTATAAAAATATGGTACTAATTCTTATGATTACAATATTAAGTGGTAATGATAGGTATTGCCAATGCAGTGTCCACACTGGTAGTATATAAATTTGCATGTAAACTTTGGGTGAGGAGTGCAATTTGACAGGAGATGTTAGGGGTTTAGAAATACTTACTTTTGACTCAGTAACTCTTAAGAAGTTATTACTAGGAAATGGTTAGAAAGACAAAGATAAATGTATTTTTATAACCATTTACCATACTGTACAAAACAGAAAATAATCTAAAGGTTCTATCCATATAAGAGAATATTTGATGATTATGAAAAACAGGGTTAATAAAAATATTAAATGAAATAAATAAATGCTCATGGTATGATGTTAAGTGGGGGAAAAAGTCTTGGATAAAAAATAAATATTCAGAATAATACCAAATCCATAAATTTACAGTAACCATGTACACTTATAGAAAGGAGCCCTGATGGCACAGTTAAGCACTTGGCTGCTGACCCAGACAGTTGGGGTTTGAAGCCGCCAGCAGATCCATGCGAGAAAGACCTGGTGATCTTGCTCCCATAAAGATTACAGCTTAGAAAACTCTGTCAGGCACTTAGTTCTGCTCTGTCAAGGGGGATGTTATGAGCCAAAAACAGACTCCACAGCACCAAACAAAAACATGTTCATAGAGGGTAAGATTGGAAGGAGGACAGTAGATCTCTCTTCATCATCCTTATAATTACCAAAAAAAAGTTATTTTAAATGTTAAAATCAAATGAATATGTTTTGAATGCAGTTTAGCACAATGATTTATTCATGCAACCATAGTGAGTTCATGTCCCAAACTATTCTGCTACATTTCCAAGGTCACAACTATTAAGACGTATCATCAGGATTTGAACCCGTGTTTCTCGCTCCAAAGTCAGTGCTGTTTACATTTGGAATTGATGATGAACTAGTCTGAACTAAAATCTGAAGTAATACATAGCGATAATTCCAAAGTAGAGTTAGAATCACTAACAAAAATTGAGAATCCTTTTTTTACTATAACTACACAGAATCTATGGAGTCAGAACTGACTGAAGGATGATGGGGTTTTTGTTTTTAATTTGTTTTGTCTTGTTGTTTTTTTTTCTTTTTTAAAAAAAAAATTAAAACAGTAAGATTTACACACTGGTATATTTGATGAGTTGCCCACTGCACTAATCCAGGCACACCATGACAAATGAAGCTGGTACTTGGGAAAATAGACTAAGATGTAAATTACAGTTGAGAATAAAAGTGAACAAATTAGCCCTAGTGGCATAGTGTTAATGGTCCACGCTGCTAAGCAAACGGCTGGCAGTTGGAATCCACCAGTTGCTCACTGGAAGCCCTTTGGGGTGGTTCTATTCTGTCCTACAGGGTCGTTGTGAGTTGAAACTGACTAGACGGCAGTGATTTTTTGTGCAGATGTGAAAGGAAGTCTTAAAAGAATAACTGATCACAAGCCAGAAAGCCTAGGAGGGTAGAGGCATCATTTACTAAGATCCAGTTTTATAACTGCATCTATTTGATGGGGAAAAGGCACGAAATGGTTTTCATCATATATATTATCTTCAGTGCCAACAATGCTACTACTGTTATGTATAAATAGCTATTATATGCAAGTAATTACTGTGGAATAAATTATATGTTAAGTGTTTACATGCATTATCTCATTTAACAGTTTTTTTTTTATGAGCAGACATACACATACCAACCCCCTTCCACAAATCCTACTCACACACACAAAACTGAGGTACGTGCTATTATAACCTCCAAGTGATTTGTCAAAATTTACTTTTCCGCATAATGATATAACTATTAAAACATGTAAATGTCCTTCTAAAGCCTGTGCTCATAGCTACTTGGAATGGCTAATTGGGGAGAAACAGGGCTGCAAATTCAGAAGGATAATTTTACTTCCAGTAAAATAAATGGTCATTGATTCACAGAGGCTGTGCTAAATAGTAACTTAGAAGTTTTGTGTTATGATGTAGACCTGGCCAAGTTACATGCATAGGCAGATGGAAATAGGACTGCTAATTTCTTTTATAACAAGGCATAATTACATAGAATGTTTTAAGTACAAAAATATTAGAAGTCTATCTTTCCACTAAGAAGCCCTGGATAAGTTATGGTTTAGTTCTCTTGGATGCTGACCAAAAGGTCAGCCCTTGGAATCCACTAGCAACAACTCTGGATAAAGATCTGATTTTCTCCTGTGAAGATCACAGCTTAGAAAACCTTACAGGGCAGTTCTACTCTGTCACATGGGACAGTTATGAATACAAAATCAAACCCTTGGCTCCTAACAACAACATCCTCTTTCAACTAGGTTTCCAGTTGGTTTCAAGGGGCAAGATACAAGAGGATAAAGAGTAACACATATGTAGTTATAACTGCTATTGGAAAACTGGATCACTTTGTGGAAGGATATAGGAATACCTCATGCCATCCATCACCCTTCATAGCAAAGATGTGGGGCTAAAGGACATTTTCAAAAGTAGTTCTCAGCACATAACCTTGTATCAATAAATTGATTTTCCTAAGTCATTGCTACATTCATCCAAACAATGCCTCGTGATGATACTTTCTCAGTAAATATATTTTGGCACACTTAAAACATTGTTTAATTTGGTGGTGTATACCAAAGCAATATAAGTCATCATCTTTGCATGAAAAGTACTTTCTGTCTAATTAGGCAACAAATCAAGCATACATACAAAAGTTAATCAAAAAAATAAGATTAACTGTGATTAGGTTTCAAAATCAAAGTGAGCTACTAGAGATGTCAGAGAACAGAGATCTCTCTGAGTTAGACTCATTGGAGAATCTTAGACAAGAAAACCATGTAGTAATTAGATGCATTAAGTTGATAGATAACAAAAAACCAAACCAGCCACCATCCAATTATACTCATGGAGACTCCATACTGAAGTATAATTGTAAAGAATAGTAGCCCTATTTATTGAGGACTCGCTATGTACCCATTCTCATGCTGGGAACTAGGCAGTACCCTTTCTTGTTGAATCCTCACAACCATGAAAGTTCAGTTTTATTACTTTCTTTTTAAAGATGAAGAAACTGTAACTCTAAAAAAGTTAAATAACTTGCCCCAAATCACAAAAGCAGGAAACTGCAGAGTTCCAGCTGCCTGTGATGGTTAGCCTGGTAGACTAAATCACTAATTTCAAAATGTTATGATAAGTTGGGAATGTACCCTAAGAACTCAAAGTTAAATTATATAGGTATATATGTACAAATAAAATTGACCCATATTCTTACTAGTATTAATATTTACCCAGTTTTGTTACCAAGACCACTGACACTGGGAAGCTAAAACATATTCTATTCAAAGGAAAACTGCTATGCATTATGAAATCACTGTAGGGTGCTAAAATCTTAGAGGTGTAATAACGGATGTGTAAGACTTCATGAAAATTATACGTGTCCTCTAAATTTTCCTGTTCTCACTTGTGAGAATGCAAAGATTATCATCAAGATTATATATTCCGGGTAACGAAAAAATAAAGTCACATAGATTTGTAAAATAAGTTCCACTTAATGGAAGTAGATATAATATAAAACAGCAGCACAAGCTCAAATATCAGGTCCACAGCAAAAATAGTATCACCCTTCCAAAAAGCCAAAACTACTCCCATGTGTCTGTCAGTTTGTCATATTGTGGGGGCTTCTGGGTTGCTGTGATGTGTGCAACTATGCCCCCAGAATTCAGTTACCAGCAGGGCCACCAGTCTAGATGGGCTTCTAGACTAAGACAGACCAGGAAGACAGTCCAGGTTGTCTACTTCGGGAAAGAACTAGCCAGTGTAAACCTTATGAATAGCAGTGGAACACTGTCTGATACAGTGCCAGAAGATGAGCCCCTCAGGTTGGAAGGCACTCAGAAGATGACTGAGAAGAGCTGCCTCCTCAAAGTAGAGTCGACCTTAATGACATGGATGGAATCGAGCTTTTAGGACCTTCGTCTGTTGATATGGCATGACTCAAAAAGAGAAAAAACAGCTGCAAACATCCATTTAATACTCAGAACTTGGACTATACAAAGTATGAATCTAGTAAAACTGAAAATCCTCCAAAATGAAGTGGAACACAAAACATTGATACCTTAGGCACTAGTGAGCTGACATGGACTGGTATTGGCTGTTTTGAATAGGACAATCATAAGGTATACTGTGCTAGGAATGATAACTTGAAGAGGAATGGCATTTCATTCATTGCCCCCCAAAAATTTCAAGATCTATCCTGATGTATAATACTGTCAGTGATAGGATAATATCCATATGCCTACAAGGAAGACCAGTTAATATGAAGGTGATTCAAATTTACACACTAATCACTAAAGTCAAAGATGAAAAAATTAAGATTTTTACCAGCTTTTGCAATCTGAAATTCATTGAACATACAGTCAGGATGCACTGATAATTACTGGTGATTGGAATGCAAATATTAGAAACAAAGAGAAAGGATCACTTGGAAAATATGGCTTTGGTGATAGAAAAGATGCTAGAGATTGTATGACAGAAGTTTTTGAGACCAACAACTCCTTCATTGCAAATACCTTTTTTTAACAAGATAAATGGTGACTATTCACATGGACCTCTCCAGGTGGAGTATGCAGGAGTCAAATTGACTACATTTGTGGAAAGAGACGATATAAAAGCTCAAGGTCATCAGTTAGAACATGACCAGGTGCTGACTGCAGCACAGATCGTCAACTGTTCATATGCAAGTCAAAGTGGAAACTGAAGAAAATTAAAACAAGTCCACGAGAGTCAAAATACAAACGAGTATATCCCACCTGAGTTTAGAGACCATCTCAAGAATAGATTTGACACATTGGACACTAATGATTCAAGATCAGGTGAGTCTGGAAATGACATCCAAGACATGCATGAAGAAAGCAGGAGGTCATTAAATAGACAAGAAACAAAGAAAAGACCTAAACAGATGTCAAAAACACTCTGAAACTTGTTCTTGAACATAAAGCAGCTAAAGCAAAAGGAAGAAATAATTAAGTGAAATAACTGAACAGATTTGAAAGGATGGCTTGAGAAAACAAAGTAAAGTATTATAAGGATATGTGCAAAAAGCTAGAAATAGAAAACCAGAAGAAAAGAACATGCTCATCATTTCTCAAGCTGAAAGAACTGAAGCAAAAATTCAAGCCTTGAGTTGCAATGGTAAGGATTCTATGGGGGAAATTTTCAGCAGAGTAGGAAGCAACAAAAGATGGAAGGAATATACAGACTTATTATACCAAAAAGAATTGGTAAATGTTCAACCATTTCCAGATGTGCTGATCAGGTGTGGAATTAAAAAGTCCAAGCTGCACTGAAGGCACTGGCAAAAATCAAAACTCCAAGAATTGATAAAATACCAACTAAGATATTTCAGTGAACAGCAACAAAACTGGAAATGCTCATTCATCTATGCTAAGAAATTTGGAAGACAGCTACCTGGTCGACTGATTAGAAGAGATCTATATTTCTACCTGTTCCCCAAAAGGGTGATCCAACTGAGTACAACTATCAAACAATATAACTAGTATTACACACAGGTAAAATTTTGCTGATGATCATTAAAAAGCAGTTGCAGCAGTATATCTTACAGGGGAAGTACCAGAAATCCAGATTCAGAAGACAATCTGAAACCAGAGATATCACAGCTAATGTCAGATGGATTATGATTGAAAACAGAGAATACTGGAAGGATGTTTTCTGTGTTTTATGAACTATGCAAAGATATTCAGCTGTGTGGGTCTTAACAAACTGTGGATAACATTGCAAAGAATGACAATTCCCAAACACTTAACCGTGCTCTTGAAAAACCTATACACAGATCAACAGGCAGTTGTCGGAAAAGCTCAAGGGAATGCTTCATGGTTTAAAGTCAAGAAAGATGTGCATCAGGGTTGTGTCATTCCACTAGACTTATCCAGTCTGTATTCTGAGCAAATAATCAGAGAAGCTGGGCAATCTGAAGAAGAACAGGGCATCAAAATTGGAGGAAGATTCATTAACAACTTGGAATATGCAGAAGATACCACATTGCTTGCTAAAAGTAAAGAGGACTTGAAACACTTACTTATGAAGATCAGAGACGATAGCCCTCAATATGAATTACACCTCAACATAAAACAAAAATTCTTACTGCTGGACCAACAAGCAGCATCATGATAAAAGTACAAAAGACTGAAATTGTCAAGGATTTCATTTTATTTGGACCCACAATGAACACCAGTGAAAACAGTAGTCAAAAAATTGTAAGTTACATTGCATGGGGCACATCTTCTGCAAAATACCTCTTAAGCACTGAAAAGCAAAGATGTCACTTTGAAGACTAAGGTGCCCCTGACCCACATCATGCTCTTTTTAATTGTATAGTGTGTGTGGGAAAGCTGGACAATGTATAAGGAAGACCAAAGAATTGACACCTTTGAACTGTGGTGCTGCAAAGAATATTGCCATGGACTGTCAAAAGAATGAGATTATACTTCTTGGAAGAAGTACAATCAGAATGTTCCTTAGAAGCAAGGACAGTGAGGCTACATCTTGAACATTTCAGATATGCTATCAGGAGGGACCACTCCCTGGAGAAAGACATCATGTTTGGTAGAGGTCAATGGAAAAGAGGATGACTCTCACTGTGGATTAACACAGCGGCTGCAACAATGATCTCAAGCATAACAAAAACTGTGAGCATGGTGCAGGACTGGCCAGTGTTTCATTCTTGAGACACAGGACTGCTATAAGTTGGATCAACTCAGCAGCACCTAGGAACAACAGTATAACACCCTCAAAGGTTCTAAGAGTCTCTTAGTCACGTATTCTGTAAAGTAGAATTATCCTTTCCCCCAGCTCTCTGAATTTTGCTAGCTATAAATTATCATCCCAAAAAATTTACTACCAAATACATCAGAGTACAGGTATAAGCCAACCATTGTGCTCTGATGAATTTAAGAAAACATTCCAGGTATGGCACCCTTTTATTCAATACGTGTGCTATATTTCAGGCTAAACTCAAAACCAAACCCATTGCTGTCTATTTGATTCCAACTCACAGT
The DNA here is from genome assembly GCA_028571685.1 of Heterohyrax brucei. NCBI lineage: Eukaryota > Metazoa > Chordata > Mammalia > Hyracoidea > Procaviidae > Heterohyrax > Heterohyrax brucei. Next base: position 99,995,750 of record CM053142.1, on the reverse strand, counting down.
GATTCTATAGGGTAGAGTAGAATTGTCCAAGGAGTAGCTGATGGATTTGAACTGCCAACCTTTTGATTAGCAACCAAGCTCCTCACCACCATGCAACCAAGTCTCCTACTTCAGGCCAACCTGCTGTGTCAATTCCAACTCATAGCCACCCTATAGGTCAGAGTAAAACTGCCCCAGAGAGTCTCCAGTGAGCACCTGGTGGATTCAAACTGCCAACTTTTTGGTTAGCATCCATAGTTTAACTGCTATGCCACCAAGGTTTCTACTGCAGGCTACTACAGTTAATATATACACTATGAAAAATACAAGGAAATGGATAAAGATCAGACGGCACGCTAAGAATGTATTCAAAATAATATTTGAAAATATTGATCTTTGCAGGCATTGTAGAAACATTCATTTCATTTCAGACAGCGTCTCATCCTTCTGAGTGCATCTCCTCTGGCTTTTCTCCCGATGGAGAATTGGATTCCCTTTTGCCCCTCCCACTCAGTACTTCCAGATTGCTTCCCAAGGCCAAGGCAGCCGGCTCAGCAGCAGGGAAGCTGGGCTGAATATGCAGGAGCTATATATAGCTCCACCTTGGAGATGTGCACTTACAAGCACACATACAAATGCTCATGTTGGACACGGGGTGAATAAATAAGAGAAGACGGCAGTTACCATTCTGTCCTTCTCATCACCCCAATTTATCAGGAATTTTCAAAGCGGCTTGTCACCAGTGGCCGAGCGATGCAGCATGTGATAGCTCTGCGATTCTGCCTACTGCTTCCAGCAATCTGACTCCAGCAGGAACTGGCGCAGGGCCAACACCTAGTACCCAGATGCGGTCACCCAGGGAGGGTGACGTGTAGTCACCCTGAGCCATCCAGGCATGATTACTTGACTCTCTGGGAACCCCTGGGGGCAAGCCCACCTCTTAAAAACTAGGTGAGAACGTGGTCCCCCAACAGACAAAGTCAGACTAGGAGAGAAGAAGCAAAGCCTTCTCCTCTCCCCGCCTGGGTCTGCAGCAGATAACGCAGAAGGACCCGTATCTTCTTAGTAGAAATGGAATTGATTGGAAAAACGTCCTTTGAGTTGAAGGAATTTTTTTCACCTCTGCCCCCATTCCCAAAATACGCTAGTTCTTAACAGGGGGGCCAGGAAACAAACAAGTCCCTTTTTGCAGTCACTGCAATCATTCCCAGTACCACCCCCCTGTTTTCTTTTTTTTCTTGCAGACAAATAGCTGGAGTCCAAAACCAAGGGAGGCGAGAAAACGGAGAGAAAATGAGTAGGTGCTGACGGCCTGGGGAGGAGAGCTCTTCCCGATTTAAGGAGACCTGCGGTTCCCTGCTGCTGACATGTCTGCTCCCCCAGCCCCTCCCCTGCCCGGTCTACATGACATCCCTTGGACAAGTCCCCTACAGTGGCAGCCCTGCCTCCGAGAGAGGAAAGTTGTGTAGACACAGATGGGGGCTTGGTCTCCTCTCCAGGGCACTACCGTCTTTTCTCCCTGCACGCCACCACCGGACTCCAGCATCCCGCACCCTCCCTTCACAGCACCCAGACAGCCTGCTCCCCGAGTCCCTCCCGACCCTTCGCAACGAAGGCCGCAGCGGCCACAGATTTGGGGGTGATGAGGGCGGGGCAGGGCGGGGGGGAAGGGGAAAAGGGGCAACAGGAACACGAAAATGCGCATTCTTCATTCTATTTGCAAAGAAGAAGAAGTCCTGCCTCCTACCTGTTCCCTTCTCCTGCTCGCCTCGTCGCAGCACAGCTGGACCATAACCTACAGGTTTCCCACTTCCGTGGCAAACACCTGGGAGCGCATCTCCTCACCCAGAACCCCTCCTCGCCTTGATGGAGCCCACCCTCACTACTTGACAGCAGCAGCCTGGCGTTTTCAGAGCGGTTATTGGAGCCGCAGGAAGAGCAGGGTGGGCGCGGGCGAGAAAGCTGCGTCTCTGATTGGACAAAAGGGATATCACTCTCCTCCCAGGAGCAGCGTTTACTGCGGACTGAGGTAGGCTGCTAAACGCAACTGCAAAGGGTCTCTGCAGTCACTGGAACCCAAACCTGCTGCTGCTGGATGAAGGACCCCTAGGAAGAAGGAAACTGGGTCGCAGATTGGTTAAATGAGGTCCCGGGGGGGAGGGAGGGGCCAGGCACAACCAGACACCCAGGGCTGTCCTGAGGTCCCCTAAAGGGACCATCTGCTCTGAAGATTTGAGAGAGGAATATGTCAGGGACAGAGCTTCGGTACTTAAGCATGAACTTCAGTTAAGGATTAAGCAAAACAGGAAAATACCTACACCTACACGGGTGGGGGGGGAAGGGGAGGAGATGCGAGACTTTTTGTTTGTTTGAACTTTCCGTTTTGCCTAAATGGAACACGGCAGTTTTCTGTGCGAAGAAGCTGCTGAGCTGCCTGTTTTGTGGTGCAGAAAACCTGCAACATACCTCCTGGTAAAAATAGTGTTTTGAATGGGCTGCATAATAACCTTTCAAGAAACAATGAAGGAAGGAAATGAAGGCCAAACTGCATGAAGTACTTTCTATGAGCAGTGCGGCTGGTGGCAAGACTTAATCACTTGACTGGTGGCTAATCAATCTCTTCCCTTTCTACAAATAGCCCATCATTAATTTTAGGCTCAAAACCTACGGTTGCAAAGGATATAGAAGGCAATGCAAACCTAGGGGATCCCAATCCTACCTTTCAGGAGAACAGAAACTAGGGCAAAACGTTTGAAGCCCATCTGTTGCAGAGTTTGGCATATAACCAAAAGGTCAGCAGTTCGAATCCACCAGCCGCTCTTTCAAAACACACTGTCTCTGTGAATTGGAATTGGCTGGATGGAAATGAGTTTGATATTTTACTTTACTTTATTTTACCTCAGTTTTTTTTTTTTTTTTTTTGGCTCTGATGTTTACCCAGGTGGAATCAGGAAGCCAGGATCTCCAGTGGATCCTTTAACTGGAGCAAAAATGATAGAAAGATCCTAAGTAAAAGTGAGGGGAGAAAGATTATTTTAGTGCCATATGAGGCAACATCCTCTGACTTTGTGCAAACAGCCATGTTCTTCCTCCCCTAAAGCAGGGTGCCTTATAAAATAGTGCTAAGCATAACATACAACTCCTGTCTTCAAAGAGCTTATGTTATGAAAGATGACCCATTATGAAGTGATATTAAATATATTGTTATCTCATTATTATGTTAGACTCTTAGTTTAGTGCCTATGGTTGTTGAACAAACAAACAAAAAAACCCGTTGCCTTCAAGGGGATTCCAACTTATACTGACCCTATAGGGCAAAGCATAACTACCTCGTGTGACTTCCAAAGCGCAGCTGGTATATTCCAACTGCTGACCTCTTGGTTAGCAGTCAAGCTGTTAATCACTAAGTCACTGGAACTCCACTATTAGGCCAGCTTCTTCATGAAACTGAAAGAATTAAGTTATGGTAATCGAAAGTGGGAAGGGACTCTAGAGAGTATTTACAATGAGCAATGAATGATTTGTTGGCTAAGAAGCTGCTTAACACAGAATGGGAATGATTCAATATTTAAGGCCTGTTTCAGAATCCTCTGGATCATGTTTCTATATGTTCTCCTTTAGTCTTGCACCTCCACCCCAAGCTTTCAGACCACATGTCCCATTGAATTAAACAAGTCATTCAGGATTTACTGCATTAACAGAGCACGTATTTTGTGTCAAATCCTGCGTTGGGTGCCAGGGATCTAAACATGAAAAGTACACTGAACTTGTTAAAGAAGGGCTCAGGAAGCAATTAGGATTGGACAACACTGTAGAAGGAAGTAAGCTTTGTGTATTTTCAGCACTAACGTCTTTTGATTCCTAATCATCGATGATCTGAGTCACACCTTCCTCTACCTTTACACAGTGGAAAGGAGTATCCAGGAAAAAAACTAAATACTGAGGTTATGACCAAAAACTCTAAACCCATTGCCACTGAGTCGATTCTAACTCATAATGACCCTATAGGACAGAGTAGATCTGCCCTATGGAGTTTCCAAGGAGCACTTGGTGGATTTCAACTGCGGACCTTTTGAGCTGTAGCCACAGTGCTTAATCACCATGACACCAGAGTTGTTAGTTCAGGGGTTCAAGTTGGAAGTGAAAAGTATACTAAAAAATTCTCTATTGTCTCTAGTCTATGATTCCTTCGTTCAGCGTTATATTAATATTCTTTAATTCAGTCATTCAACATTATACTAATATTTCTAGTACAAATATGGCAATGAAAAAGATAGGTAAGCTCCAAAGGAGTATACACTTTATTCTTCAGAGATGTTACTCTGCCTTTTCAGCAATATAATTAGCAATAGGTATATGAGCACACACATAACTTCGGAACAGTACTAGGATAATTGTTGCCTGGTCATCAGGCACTTCATCTATTTTCCAGTGAAACAGACTGATCCCAAGTTATTAGTTGCAATTTCAGAGAGTATAACCTAAGCCTTTGTTCCTGGAATATGGATAAGCACATGTATCTGAACATGTGAACATATCTTCTCTCTGCAGAGAACCTGACATTTGACAAAGCACTTGCAGATACAAACCTTCTCTTTGTACTTAAGTAAGCAAGAGGGTCATTATTAGCCCCATTTCAAAATTGAGGAAATTGAAGTAGTCAAGAAAACAGGCTCCTTTTAATATGAAAGCGATTTAAAAAAATGTGTTTATGTAATACTTGGTATGTAGGTGACATCCAATAGATACTTGTTAATATGGTTTATAGAATGTGAAAATTTAAAAAACCTTAGAAATCACCAAACTCCACATGCTCATTCTGAGAATGAAAGAATCAGAAACTGTAAATTGCCTAAGGTCATATATTTAGTTAGGGGCACACCTGAATCTGAAACCCAGATCGTAGGACTACTCATTCACTGTTGAGCAGAATGAGCAAGTTTCCCTAGCATCTCTTCCAACAGAGTTCATGCCCTTTTTCCTCCACGAACCACTCAGTTTTTTGAAGTTTCTGGGACTGATTGATTTGGTTTATTCATCTTCCATAATCTATTAAAATGCATGAACACATGCCACTTTAACTAGAAATTAAGCAGGACAAAACCAGTAGCTGAGGAGTTCATGTGTAGCTAAGAGGGATAAGTGCTCAATTTACTAGACAAAAGGTTAGTAGTTTGAACCTCCCCAGAAACAGCTTGGAAGAAAGGCCTGGCAATTTGCTTCTGACAGATCATAGCCTTGAAATCACTGTATGGAGTGCAGTTCTACTTTGCATACAGGGGATTGCCATAAACTGGAATTGAGTTGAAGGCAACTGGTTTGGTTTTGGTGATCAGTAGATGAGGTCAGTTTGCTTATAAATTAGGAGTCAGCTTCATGAAATTAGGGATAGTGTTAAAATATGAAGAAAGCCAATGGAAAGTAGATGGCTAGCTAGTCTGATTGCCTCTAGCGTGGATTGCCCACAGAGTGAGTAAGAAAGGAACTTCAGAACATTAATCTGGAATCCCCTTATCCAGCAGACTAGAAGGGAACCTATTTGCAAATCCTCAAAAGAAGCAGCAGGAAAATTTTACCTTGTTCTTAGGATGGCTCTGACTCCCTAATCATTTGCAGAAGTTCAAAGTACAATTTATTGGGCCTTATACATTGCTAAATTCCCTAAATCCTGTTATTGGATTCTCCTGTCATCCCCTCCCCCTTCCACCCCATGGTGGCCTTCGTTCTTGAAACATTCCGATTTCTTCCAACCGGTGATTAAATCTCAGTGAGAGAAAAAGAAGCCACAGCAGCAGTACAGCTTTCCACAGCATGTAAGCCCTTTCTTTCTCTTCTGCTCCACCCACCATTTCCTCATTTTGAAGCTTCCCAGGAGAACAGTTCCTAACATAGCCTGATACAGCACACAGGGGAGAGGGAGGAAGAAGTGGCTTTTCCAATCAAGATTTCAAGATGCACTTAACAAGCAGAGGTAACAGAGGCTCTGGCAGCTGGTTTGTAGACAGTCTTGCTGCACCCAGCCTGCAGCATCTTGAAGAAGACAATGTCAGCCCACTGACCTAGCTTTTACGCAGCCAACTGGGAATGTAGGCAGAAGAATGCTCACACTCACATGCGTACACACACACACACACACACACACCCTATCCGCACCATGTGGTGCAAGGTGAGGCCGGCAAGATAATTTTCAGACACTAAGCACTAGAAATACAGTCAACAGCAGCAGCTTGCAATTCACCTAGATGCCCTTGCAATGCCTTTGAGGATTAACGGTAAGATTAGAATGCCTTTTGTTTTGTCAGTGACTGCTGACCACCGAAAACGCATATAGCAGTATCATTAGCAAAAGTATCTTCACACACAGTCTATGGTGTCACAAGAGTATCCTGATTTCTCTTTAATATTGTTCCACTTGTATAATAAGGAATTAATGTGTAATACAACAAAAGGGTACACTAACTCTTGTTCATAACAAGTATATTAACCAAATTCCTTCGACTTATGGGATTTGTAGGGATGGTCATGCTCAATTTAGTTATTCAGGTGTAACTCTCTTCTCTGTTATTTGTAGAGAGTCAGGAGTCAGATGTTAATGCCCTTCTCTTAACCTTAGTGAATATGCCTTTCCCTTCTTTAGGAAACCCTGGTAGCACAGTAGTTAAGGGCTAAGTCCACCAACCAAAAGGCCAGCAGATCGAATCCTCCAGGCACTCCTTGGAAACTCTATGGAGCAGTTCTACTCTGTCCTATAGTGGCGCTCTGAGTCAGAATTGACTCAGTGCTAGTGGGCTGGGTTGGGGGTTTGGTGCCTTCTTTAAGAGGTCCTGGGAATACAGTGGTTAAAGAGACTGACTGCTAACCAAAAGGACAGGAGTTGGAAGTCACCAGTGTGCGCCCCACAGGAGAAAGATGAGACAGTCTGATTTTGTAGAGATTTATAGCTTTAGAAACCCTGTAGGGTTGCTATGAGCTGGAATCTACTCATGGCAGTGAGTGGATGCTACTAACTGCTCTTATAAATGCTGAAAATTTTATTTTCTAAATACCTACTTAAAATGATGAATACCTTAACCATCTCTAGTGGAAATACAACTGCAAGTTGGAAGACCCTTGTTCTACTCTAGAATGAATGAGTAGCTGAGAACATGTGGATGGGACTATAAACTGAGGAGTAGAGTTATATGCTACTTATATTTAAAACTCCCTGCTAAGAATATGGTATCAGTGTCTTTATAAAAGGTTATCAGCCCAAATATATATTCTGTACCATAAAATGCCAAGAGGAACAAGCAAAGAGAAGGTGAAATTAATTTGTAGAGTTCATTCAAATTTTTTGGCATATGGTTTTTCATAACATCTTATTGTACATAAAATGTCTATTGGTTCTGTATTGATAATCTGGTTTCTAGTCCTGATATTGCTGAGCTGTAAGTGTTTGCTCGTCAGTTTTCCATGATTTGTTTAACAGTTTTATTAATTGTTTCAAATATCAGGTTTGCCATTATTATTTTTATCTCCTGTATATTTGTTTGCTATTATGTTGATTCATATGCTAACATTTATTATATCCATCCTTTTACCTTGCTTGGTTTTGGCTTGGTGTTCCTATTGTCTGTTCTTGAGACAGAAGTATAAACCATCAATTTTTTTGCTTTTTTTTAGTATTTTCCTTTAAGATTGTAATGTTTTCTCTAAGTAGTGCTTTAGTGTATCTGATAAGTTATGTCTTAGCTACATTATCATTCAATTCAAATATTTTATCATTCTGTGTTTACTTTGCTGACCCAAAAAATATTTTTAAAAATACATACATTAATGTGTGGTCACTGAGATTACTACCCACCTTTTTGTTATTGAATCTTAGCTTAATTTTATTTTTGTCACAAAACATACTTCAAAGAATTCTAACCTTTTATGGCTTAGTGCAGCTTTCTTTATGATTCCAGATTTGCAATTTTACTGAAAGTCTCATGCACTCTAAAAAGGAATATGGAGATTAGACTTCCAGTAATAGAGCAGTAGCTGTTGCTTAACCATTCGTGCTCAGACAACACCTTTAAAAAAAGTTTTTAAAAAAGAAACTTGAAGGCACTGGAAAATAACCAAAAACAGTCAGAAACTGAAGAAATGCCTATACTTGGAAAAAAGAAAAGAGGAGGATACAAGTTTCCATTTTAAAATAGCTTTTTATGGCCTTATGGGCAGGTCCCAATAGGCTAAATCTAAAAAAAAAAAAACAAATAATTTTTCCTGCTTTAGAGACCCAAGAGGACAGACAGAGTTCTAATTAACCATAAAAGAGAGAAAATGGGGCGGAGCAATCCTAGAAAGAAGAAATCCATAAAATGAGAGTCCTCAGAGTATGAACATAATCCGGATTGTAAACTAACTCCTCAACTACATAGACATAAAGTACATTACAATTAGCCCAGAGAAGTTTAGTAGAGCTGTGTCGTTATTAAGTGCCATCAAGTCAGTTCCACTCATAACAACCCTATGCACGACAGAACAAAACACTGCCTGGTCCAGAGCCACTCCCACATTTGTAGCCACTGTGTCAGTCCACCTTGTTGAAGGTCTTCCTCTTTTTCACCAATCTTCTTCTAAGGAGTACTCTGGTTGTACTTCTTCCAGAAAACTCTGTGTGTTCTTGTAGTAGATCACGTACCTTCAATGTTCTTCTCCACCACCGCATTTCAAAGGCATCAGTTCTTCTGTCTTCCGCACTCGTTGTCCAGGTTTCACATGCATATAATATGATTGAAAATACCATGGCTTGAGTCAGGCACACCTTAGTCTTCCATGTGACAGCTTTACTTTTCAATACTTTAAAGGTGTCTTCTGCAGCAGATGTGGTGAAGGCAATGAGTCTTTTGAGTTCTTGACTGCTATTTCCAAGAGTGCTGACTATGAAAACACGTAAAATGAAATCCTTGCCAGCCTCAATCCTTTCTCCATTTCTCATGATGTTGCTTACCGGGCCAGTCAGGAGGATTTTCGTTTTCTTAATGTTGAGTTACCATCCATACTGAAGGCTGTGGACTTCAATCTTCATCAGTAAGCACTTCAAATCCCCTTCACTTTCAGCAAGCAAGGTTGTGTCATCTGCATAAAGCAGGTTGTTAAGGAGCCTTCCTCCAATCCTGATGCCTCATTCTTCTTCTTATAGTCCAGCTTCTCAGATTATTTGCATGACATACAGATTGAAAAGGTATGGTGACAGGATACAACCCTGACACACACCTGCCTTGGCTTTAAACCATGCAGTGTCCCCTTCTTCTGTCTGTATGACTGCCTCTTGATCCATGTACAGATTCTTCATCAGCATAATTAAGTATTCTGGAATTCCCATTCTCAGCAATGTTATCCATAATTTTTTATTTATCCACACAGTCAAGTTCATTTGTGTAGTCAATAAAACACAGGTAAACATCTTTCTGTTTTTCTCTATTTTAAGCAAAAACGCATCTGACATCAGAAATGATATTCTTAGTTCCATGTCCTCTTCTGAATCTGGCTTCAATTTATGGCAATTCCCTGTCAACGTACCTTTGCAGTCACTTTTGAATGATATTAAGCAAAATCTTAATTGTGTGTGATATTAACGATACTGTTTAATAATTTCTGCATTCAGTTGGATCACCTTTCTTGGGAATAGACATAAATATGAATCTCTTCCAGTTGTTTGGCCAGGTACGTATCTTCTAAATTTCTTGGCATAGATGAGTGAGCACTTACAGCTCTGCATCCATTTGTTGAACTATCTCAAGTGACATTCCATCAATTCCTGGAGACTTGTTTTACAAAAATGCTTTCAATGAAGGTTCAGCTTCTTCCTTCAGTATCACTGGTTCCTGATCTTATGCAACCTCTTGGAATAGTTGTACCTCCATCAGTTCTTTCTGGTAGAATGACTCTACAAGGCCTGGCAATTAAGTCTGCAAACTTAGTTGTTCTAAGTGCTACATACCTCATTGCTGACTATCACTACAGTCACCATTGAAGTACTCCCTTTGGAAAGCTATGCACCAATGCCAGTGCCTAGTCCAAATCAATTTTGGAACACTTCCAGAAATGGCCATTGTGCACAGAGGCATGGAGGCAAGTTGACAAACTTAACTGTAGAGCTGTCTGTGAGGGAGTTTTTAGCCAGTAAGCAAATAACTGTATTAGAACACCCTTACTACTTATCTGACCTGGCCCACAATGATTTTTTTTTCTTTACTCTAAGATAAAAAAAATATTGAAAGGAAGACATTTTGATGATATTAAAGACATTGAGGGTAATACAATGACAGCTCTGATGGCCATTCCAGAAAATGAGCTCCAAAATTGCTTTGAGGGGTGGACTAAGCACCAGTGTCAGTGCATGGTTTCCCAAGGGAAGTATTTTGAAGGTGACCATGGTGATATTGAGCAATGAGGTGTGTAGCACTTTTTCTACAGTGAATTTGTGAACTTAATTGTCAATCCTCATATGTATTCCTCTCATCTTCTTTTGATGCTTCCTGAGTTTTTAAAATCCTTTCCCCGTAGAGTCCTACACTAGTGCAAATTGAGATTTTAATTCTTTCTTCAGTTCTTTCAGTTCGAGGAATGTGGGGTGTGTTATTCCTTTGGGGCTTTCTTTCTCCAACTCTTTGCACATGTCATTATAATACTTCACCTTGTATTCTCAAGCCACTCTTGGAAATCTTGTGGACAGTTCTTTCACTTTATCATTTCCTCCTTTTGCTTTGGCTACTCAACAGGCAACAGCAACTTTTAGAGTCTCTTCTGACATTCAATTTGGTCTTTTCTTTCCTGTCCTTTTAATGACCTCTTGCTTTCTTCATGTATGCTGTCTTTTATATCATTCCACAACTTGTCTAGTTTTTGGTCATTAGTGTTCAATGCATTGTTAGAGCAGCTAGTACCTCAGGGGTTTGAAAGGATGGAGCCATGGCTTCCTGTATTTGTAAGGGTATAATTGCTACTCAGTCAGGCTTAGAGTGCACCCAAAGCTGAGAGGGCAGAGTTTCTGTCCAAGTGGGCCTAGAAGGCAGAATTGTAACACAAGGCCAGGGGTCTCCACTCAGAATCCAGTGAGTGTGGCCAATACCTAGAGTCTAGAGGGCAAAGGTACCGTGTAAAATATCTCAGACATCTGATTATTTTCAAAGCTTTGAGGGCTAATGTAATGTGTTCTGCTGATTTGCCTGTTGCCTGTTTGTGCCTTCTTTCTCTGTAATTTGTCCCATTTATAATGGAATGTGCCTGTCCTGTCATTGTACATTTGGAAGCAGATAGCTTGTATTCTAGGTTAATACAGGAGTTTTTGAATTTTGGACTTGGAACTGATTTAAGAATTCTATCATTTTGGATCTGATTAGACGACACTTGGCTGGCTTTTATCATTTGGGATGGACATGATTTTGCTATGATGGGATGAGTGTGTTACATGTTTTAAAGATGTGATTTTTAGTGGTTCAAAGGGTAGGATGTCATGGATTGAACTATGTCCCCTCCCAAAAAACCTGGGTAGTAATTTGGCTGGGCCAGGATTCCCTGTATTTTGTGATTGCCCTTCATTTTGTGATTTTCTGGTGCTGTAAATCCTAATGTCTGCCTGGGACTAGTAGACATGTTGTTGTTGTTGTTAGATGCTGTCGAGTCAGTTCCAACTCATAGTGACCCTACGAATAACAGAACAAAACACTGTCCATTCTTGTGCCATGTCCACAATAGTTTTTATGCTTAAGCATGTTGTTGCAGCCACTGTGTCAATCCACCTTGTCGAGGGTCTTCCTCTTTTTCTCTGACCCTCCACTCTACCAAGCATGACGTCCTTCTCCAGGGACTGATCCCTCCTGACAACATGTCCAAAATAGATAAGGTGATTGTGTTAAAAGAGGATAAGGATGGGACTGCCACACCCTTGCTAAGGGAGTATCCCTGGAGTGTGGCTTGCACCAACCTTTATCCTTTAATCCTACAAGAGATAAAAGGAAAGGGAAGCAAGCAGATAATTGGGAACTGAGGTTTATGCACCAAGATGCTCCCTGAAAAAAGACTGATACAACTCAGGAAGTTTCATCCAGAGCTGACAAGGGGAAAGGCTTCCATTGGAGTGGACATCCTGAATTCAGATTTGTAACCTACTGCTCTGTTTAAGAATAAATTTTTCTTTGCTAAAGCCAGCCACTTGTGGTATTTCTGTTAGAGCAGCACAAGCTGACTAAAACAGAAGTTGGTATCAAGAGTGGGATGCACCTCTAACAAAGACCTAAAATGTGGAAGGGGTTTTGAAACTTTTGAAACTGTGAATGGATAGAAGATTCAGATAGAACCAAAGACAACCGTTAACACCAAAGGCACAGATGGTAGGAGATAAGCAATCGAGGACCAGTAGAAGCAGTAGCAGACAGGCAGTAGCAGAACCAGACCAGTGTGAGAGAGCACTGGAACTAACCCAGTGAGCAAAATTGCTGAACGCCTGTGAGCAGGAGGCTTCTTGGCAGAGTGGGGTGCATTTGGGCACTTATTGATGGAACTAGGCTTGTTGACCACAGAATGAGAAAGCGGAGTGCCTATGTGTAGGAGACTTCCTGGCAGAGTGGAGTGCCTCAATGTACTTAAATTGGTGGAGCTATAGATCTTTGGAACACTTGCCCCAGCAGGGCAGATGAGGGCTGGAGGCCCAGGCCACGAGGCCATAAAGACTGAAGAGACAAGGTTGAGAAAAAACTAAGATATCTCAATCTCAAAAGGTATAAGGATGACCTCAAGGATTTCTAAGGGCGGGACAGCAGCCTCTGGGTCTTCAAAGAGCATTGTGCCTAAGCCTGAGTGAGCAGAGTTGCAGTCCCAGTGGTCCTGGAAGGCAGAGCTGAAGCCCAGGGGCCTCCACTCAGAATCTGGAGATTGTGGCCAATACTTCAAGTATGAAGGGAAGGATTATAAAATGTCTCAGAGTCTACAGCATTACTTTTTAAGCCATGAAGATTACTGTAAAGTGTTCTATTAATTTGCTTGATATCTGTTATGCCTTTCCCTGGAATTTCTCCATTTGTTATAAAAAGGTATAATTTGTACCTGCCTGTTCTGTGCCGGGAGCCAGCCCCAACAACTTTTGGGGGTCCCATGGAGGGAGGGAACACGTTGGCAAAGAAATGAATTGAGAAAGACAGGAAAAAGTTTTGGAGAAAGGCAGCCCGTAAAGGTCTGTCTGTCTTTATTTTTTATAGATGAGGTAATGTGATTTTCACCCTATTTTTTCCATCATATAAGCTATTGGCTAACAATAAACTAACCCATCATTATTGGCTAACAAGAAACTGACCCCTCGTGGTCTTCTTTTTCTAGTTAATTGTCAAGGCTTTTGGGATAATGGCCTGAGGCAGGTGTTTGTGGTGATAATTGTCAGTGAAAACAAAGTTATGCTTTGAACTTAACTGTTCTATTCATACCTCAAGGTTAAAGGCGCAGAAAGGTAGACTCCTCAAAGCTTCATTATTTAGCTGTCTCTATTTGCTTTCTCTAAGTTCTTATTTTATCTCTTCCTGTGCAGATAGTAAGTGTCCACCGTCCCCCAACCCAACCCAGCTGTTCTAAGAAAGATGTCTCTTTAGTGTTTATTCATTTATCGTACCGATTATAATGAACTTGGAAGTTTATCTATCTTTCTGCTGCAGGGAGTGAGATGCTTGTATAGTTTTAAGGGTTGTGTGGAGAATTGTCCTTGGGAAGCCTTTCAAGGGTTTTTCTGTCAACCTGTGTTTCACATGTGGAAAAAGGGCAGGGGAGGGGGAAGCAGCTGGGGGAAGCCAGTGGAGCTGGGCAGGCCTCGGTGCTTTCAGGCATGCTGTATTGAAGTTCATTCCTCTGAGCTCTTTTCCCTAGAAGTTTCTGGTCAGATATTCCCAATATAATTTCATAAGCCGAAGGGGTTGTAAAGCCCCTCTTAGAAGCCATCTTCCTTGATCCTCATGCCGGGGGATAACAGGGTATTTTTGAGGAAGATTTATTTAGGGTGCAAAATATCATAGGGGAGAGTACAGCCAAAAAATATGTCAGGGGTGACATGCGTCCGCTCCTTATCACACAGGCATATAGCTTTGCTGATAGTGGCCTTTGTGAGTAATGGCCCTCGGCAGTTCTACCATCATATTTTGGGAAGATAACATGTGCTCTCTATTTCATAGCTGAAGAGAAATTTATGGATGCCGGACCTAGGCTTAAGATCTGTTGTATGCTATAAATGAATATATTTTACATGTTCCAATATGATTTTAGGAGGCCGAAGGGTGGAGTGTCATGGATTGCATTGTGTGCTCTCCAAAATGTGTGTATTGATTTGACTTAGCTATGAGTCCCAATGTGGCACAATTCCTCCCACGTGTTGTGAATCCTTCTTCTGTGATGTTGATGAGGGAAAATGGACAGCAGGTGTATTGGTGAGGCAGGACTCAAGTTACCAGCTACAGAATATAAGGGAGAAAAGTGAGCAGAGTAAGTTGGGAACCTTATACCACCAAGAAGGCAGTATCAAGAGAATGTATCCTTTGGACCTGAGATTCTTGTGCCAAGATGCTCTCATTAAATGCTCTCAACCTTCCAGACTGATAATTTCTCTTATTGAGTGGACTTGTAATTTGTAAATGGATTTGTGACTCACTGTCTGTGACAATAAAGTTTCTCTTCATCCATTCGTGGTATTTTCTGTTGGAACAGTACAAAGTGACTAAAACACACATCAAATCTACTCTTGCAATGCTCTCTAAGCTCAGGTGGGATATACTCCAGGTCATATTTTGGCTCTCATGGACTTGTTCTAATTTTCTTCAGTTTCTATTTGAAGTTGCATATGGGCAGTTGATGGTCTGTGCTGTAGTCACCACCTGGTGTTCTTCTGACTGATGATATTAAGCTTTCCCATGTCACTGTCACAGTTTGATTCATGTGTATTCCATCTGGCAAGGGCTATGGGTGCAGTTGCTGTTGGTAAAAAAAAAAAAGGTATTTGCAATGAACAAGCCATGGGTCTTGCAAAAGCCTCTCATGAGATTTCTAGCATCATTTATATCCCAAGGCCATATTTTTCAACTACCAATCCTTTGTTTCTAACTTTTGCTTTCCAATCAACAGTAATTATCAATGCATCCTGATTGCATATTACTCAATTTCAGACTGCAGAAGCTGGTAAAAATCTTCAGTTTCTGCATCTTTGGCCTTAGTGGTTGTTTCAATAACAGTCATATTAACTAGTCTTCCTTATAGGCTTACAAATGTTATCCTATCACTGACAGCCGTGTCCTTTAGGATGAATTTTGAAATGTTCTTTTTGACAATGAGTGCAACACCATTCCTCTTCAAGTTTTCTTTCCTGGCTTAGTAGTGTGTACGACTGTCTGATTCAAAATCTTTGATACCAGTACATTTCAGTTCACTAATGTCTAGGACATAGATGTTTTTGTGTTTCAATTCATATCTGATAATTTCCAATTTTCCTAGATTCATACTCCATATATTCCACATTCTGATTATTAATGGATATTTATTGCTATTTCTTCTCATTTTCAGTCAGTCAGCAAATGAAGGTCCTGAAAGCTTTACTCCATCCATGTCATTAAGGTTAACTCTATTTTGAATAGGCAGCTCTTTCCCGGACAACTTCTGAGTGCCTGCCAATCTGAGGGGCTCATTTTCCAGCATTGTATCTAACAATGTTCCACTGCTATTTGTAAGGTTTTCACCAATTATTTTCACAAGTAGATTGCCAGGTCCTTCTTCCTAGTCTGTCTTAGTCTGAAAGCTCAGCTGAAACTTATCTGACATGGGTGACCCTGCTGGTATCTGAATACAAGTAGCATAGCTTGTAGCATCACAGCAACACACAGCTCCAACAGAACAACAAACTTACAGACAAGTGGGGGAAGAGAACTGTAATGGATTTAATAATGAATAATGGCATCTAAAGCTACCAGCTCTTAATCCCTGGAAACTGTGAATGTTACCTTATATGGCAAAGTCTTTCCAAGTGAGATTAAGCCAAGGACCTTGAGATAAGGAAATTATCCAGAATTAGCCAGATGAACTCTAAATGCAATCACATTTAGGAAGATTGCTAAAGGTAGTGTGAACATGAAGCAGAGAGTGATTTGAAGATGCTGGACTTAAAAAACTGCAGTGTTACAATCTCAAGTCATAAAATACTAACATCATCAGAAGCTGGAAGAGGAAAGACACAGACGCTCTCCTAGGGCATCTGAGTGACCATAGCCTTACTGATACCTGAATTTCAGACCAGTCATACTGATTTTGGACACCTTAACTCCAAAGCTGTAACAGAATAAACCTTTGTTGCTTTAGGTCACCAAGTTTGTAGTAATTTTTTTTAGCAGCCATAGGAAACTAACACAAAAACTTACATAGGCAGAATATTTTTCTGCTTCCCACAAAAGAAGGGACAAGACTTTGAGTGAAGGCAAGTTACCTACCTTTTACAACAAACAAAACATACCAATTCTCTTCTTAAAAAAAGTCAAAAATCAGAATCCAGAATCTCTATATCATAATGTTGAAGACATAATCTAAAATCACAAAATATGCTCCTCTTACCCCTCAAAACCACCATCATGTCTGTCAGTTTGCCATACTGTGGTAGTTTCCATGTTCCAGTGATACCAGAGGCTATCCCATAGGTATTTCAAATACCAGAGAGTCATGTATGGGGAACAGATTTCAGCTGAGTTTCCAGGCAAAAACGGATTAGGAAGAAGGAACTAGCAACCTACCTGTGAAAAAAATGGCTACTGAAAACCTTATTAGTAGCAGCAGAATATATCTGGTGTGGTGCTCGAAGATGAGCTCCTCAAGTTGGAAAGTGCTCAAAATACAACTGGGAAAGAGCTACCTCCTTGAAGTCGTTAACTTTAATGACATGGATGGAGCAAAGCTTTGGGGACCTTCATTTGTTGAGGTAACATGACTCAAAATAAGAAGAAAGAGTTACAAACATCTATTAATAATCAGAACATGGAAGTCATCAAACATGCAATGGATCATAAAAGATAAATATCCTAAGCACTGGCGAGCAGAAATGGACTGATATTAGCCATTTTGAATCAAACATTACATGGTTTACTATGCCAGGTGTTTTACTCAGCTAGTGCTGCTCTAATAGAAATACCACAAAGTGGATAGGTTTATTCTTACATGGTCTGGCAGGCTACAAGTCCAAATGCAGAGTGTCTGCTGCAGGGCAAGGACTTTCCCTCTGTCAGCTATGGAAGAAAGTCCTTGTGTAGCATCAGTCTTTGGTCAGGGAACATTCTGGCGCAAGAAACTCAGGTCTGAAGGATGTGCTCTACTCCTGATGCTGCTTTCTTCATGGTCGAGGTTCCCAATTTTCTGCTTGCTTCTCTTTCCTTTTATCTCTTGTAAGATAAAAGGACAAAGGATGGTGCAAGCCACACTCCACGGAAACTCCCTTTACAGTAGAGCAGGGAGGGGACCTTAGGAAGGGATTTACAGTTTCACTGTAATCCTCATTAACATGCAGCATAGAAAAGTCACAAAATGGCAGACAATCATGAACTATTAGGAATCATGACCCAGCCAAATGGCTATACACATTTTGGGGGGTGGCGAACAGTTCAATCCATGACATTCTACCCTTTGCGGCAACCCCCATCATATGTTTGGAACATGTAACACATTCATCCTATCATAGCAAAAGTCATAGCAAAAACATGCCTATCCCATATGGTACCAAAAGTCTTACATAAGTTCCAAGTCCAAAATACAAAAATTTCTCTGTAACTGTGAAATTAAGAATACAAGATGTCTGCTTTCAAAGTATAATAGTAGAACAGGCAGACACAAGCTAAATATTCCATTACAAATGGGAGAAATTGTTGAGAAAGAAGGCATTAACAGGCAACAGGACAGCAGAACACATTACACTAGCCCTCAAAGATTTGAAAATAATCCTCTGTTCTCTGAGACAATTTACACATTAGCCTTGCCCTCCAGACTCCACGTATAGGCCACACTCACCGGATTCTGAGTGGAGACTCCAGACCCTGTGCTGCAACTCTGCCTTCAAGGTCCACGTGGATAGCAACTCTGCCTTCTAGGCCCATGTGGACAACAACTCTGCCCCCTTGGCTTCAGGTGCACCCAAAGAACAAGTGAGTGACAATGCCATCCTTATAAACCCAGAAAGATCTGGCTCTACCCTTTCAAACCCCTGAGGTTAAGGCCAAACCTTTTGAGACTAAAGTAGCTCAGCCTCTCATAATCTTTGTATCTTCAGTTTCTGCTTCCTGTGGCCCCATGGCCAGGGCCTCAAGCTCACATTTGCCTTGCAGGAACAAGTGTTTCTAAACTCTGTAGCTCTACAGATTCAAGTGCCCAGAGGAACCCCACTCTGCCAGGAAGCCTCCTGTAGGCAGGCACTCAGCTATTTTGCTCTTTGGGACAGCAAGGCTAGGTTCACCAATTCAAGTGCCCATAGGCATCCCATTCCACCAGAAAACCTCTCTGCACAGGCACTTAGCTCTCTTGCTCCATGGGTTGGCTCCAGCACTGTTTCTGGTTCTGCTACTGCCACTGTTGCTAGTCCTTTGCTGTTTCTCACCATCTGTGCCTTTTTCACTTTTAAGAGTTCTCTTCAGTTCCTTCTGAGTCTTCCATCAATTCACAGTTTCAGAACCACTTCCATACTTTAAGTATTTGTTAGAGCAGCACCCCATTCCCTCAGTACCAAATTGTCTTAGGTTGGGTTTTCTATGGAAGCAAAACCGGTAACACGTATGTGTACAATGAAAGATTTATATAAAGGAAACAGTTCACACAACTGTAGAAGCCGAACATCCCAAGTCCCGGCACAAGCCTCACATGGCCATGGGAGCTGGTGAATCCAGGTTGGTGGGTCAGAGACCAGAGTCCTAGATCACCAGCTGTGTGGGTCCACACATACCAAGATGGCAGTGAAACTGTGAGGTCTCTGCTGATTCATGGAGCGGCAGGGTCTGGTGAACCCAGGATCAGCAGGTTAGGGAACAGGACTCTCACTTGCCTGCTGTAACGGTTGATGAATCCAACAGCTGCTAGTTCAGGTCCAGGAATCAGATGCAAAAAGAGAGCAGGCACTGCTGGCAATGTGAGCAGACAGGAAGTAGATGGTGGAAGACAGAGAGATGAGAGCTGAGGGGTGGGAATCTACCACAGGCCCTGGCCCTGCCACTTGCTATGGCAGCCAAACATGGAGTTGCCAAGTTGACACAGCCTTAACCACGACACCAGGAATGACAAATTGAAGAGAAATGGCATCACATTCATTATCAAAAAGAACATTTTAATATCTATCCTAAAGCGCAATTTTACTACTGATAGAAAACATCTCTTCACCTACAAGGAAGATATGTAAATATGGTTATTATTCAAATTTAAACCAGTAACACCAAAGATGAAGAAACTGAAGATTTTTACCAACTTCTGCAGTCTACAATCACTTAAACTTAAAATCAGTATGCTTTGATGATTACTGGTGATTGGAATTCAAAACTTGGAAACAAAGAAGGATTGGTATTTGGAAAACATGGCCCTGGTAACAGAAACAGTGCCAGAGGTCTCATGGTAGAAGTTTTGGAGACCAATGACTTGCTCACTGCAAATACCTTTTTTCAACAACATAAACAGTGACTATACACACGGACCTAATTGTATAGAAAACACAGTAATCAAATCAAATGCATCTATGGAAAGATACAATGGAAAAGTTCAGTATCATGAGTCAGAAAAGAGCCAGGGGTTGACTGTAGAATAAACCATCTATTGTTTATTTGCAAGCTCAAATTGAAGCTGAAGAAAATTAAGATAAGTCCTGGAGAGCCTAAAGAGGATCTTAAGTATTTCCCATCTGAATTTAGATACCATCTCAAGAACAGATTTGGTACTTTGAACACTAATGACTGAATATCAGATACGTTGTAACCTAACACCAAGAACATCATGAACAAAGAAAGCAAAAGGTCATTAGATGGAAAGAAGAAAGAAAGACAAAAACAGATGTCAGAAGAGGCTCTGCAACTAGCTCTTTAACATATAATGGTAAAAGTAAATACAAGAAAGGATGAAGTGAAAGAGTTGAACAGAAGATTTCAAAGAAGGCTTAAGAAGACAAATTAAATATTATAATAAAATGTACAAAGACCTGGAGTTAGAAAGACAAAAGGGAAAGAAATGTTCAATGTTTCTCAAGCTAAAAGAACTGCAGAAAAATTTAAGTCTTGAGTTGCAGTATTGAAGGATTCTATGGGCAAAATATTGAATGATGCAGGAAATATCAAAAGAAGATGGGAGGAATACATAGTCACTATAAACAAGAAGAATTAGTCAATGTTCAAGCATTTTAACAGGTAGCATATGATTAAAAACCAGTGGTATTGAAGAAAAAAGTCCAAGCTGCTCTGAAGGCATTGGCAAAAAACAAAGAATTGACAATGTACCATTTGAGATGTTTCAACAAATAGCTGTAGCACTGGAGGTGCTCACTTGTCTATGCCAAGAAATTTGAATAGGAGCTGGCTAACAAAGTGGAAGAGATCCATATTTATGGCCATTTCAAGGAAAGATGACCCAACAGAATGTAGAAATTATCAAACAATACCGTTAATATCACAGGCAAGTAAAATTTTGCTGGAGATCATTCAAAAGCAGTTATAACAACGTATCTACAGGTAACTACAAGAAATTCATGCCAGATTTAGAAGAGGGTATGGCAACAGGGATATCATAGCTGATATTGGATAGAGCTTGGCTAAAAGCAGAGAACACCAGAAAGATGTTCTGTATTATTGACTTTGCAAGTGCATTTGAGTGTGTGGATTATAGCAACTCGTGGATAGACTTCAGAAAAATGATAATTCTAGGACACAGGGTCATGAATAATCTGTACATAGATCTAGAGGTAGTCATTTGAAAAGAACAAGGGCATACTGTATGGTTTAATGTTAGGAAAGGTGTAGACCAGAGTTGTATCCTTTCAACATTCTTATTTAATCTTTATGCTAAGCAAAATGATTGGAGAAGTTAGACTATATGAAGAAGAATGAAGAATCAGGATTGGAGGAAGATTCATTAACAACCTGTTATATACAGATAACACAACCTTGGTTGCTGAAAGGAAAGAAGATTTGAAGAATTTACAGATGAAGAAGAAAAACTACAGTCTTTGTATGGATTACACTTAAATATAAAGAAAACAAAAATCCTCACATGTGAACCAATAAGCAACACCATAATAAATGGAGATAATATTCAAGCTGTGAACTATTTCTTTTTACTTGGATCCACAATCAACACTCATGGAAGCAGCAGTTAAGAAATCAAACGACATTACATTGAACAAATCTGCTACTAAATACTGTCAAGTATGAAAAACTGTCACTTTGAGAACTTAGGTGAGACTGAGCCAAGCGTTACTTCATACGCGTGCAAAAGCAGGAAAATGAAGTAGTAAGACCAAAGAAGAATTGATGTATTTGAATTATGGTGTCATTGAAGAGTATTAGATACCCTATGGGCTGCTAAAGGAATAAATAAATGTCTCTTCGATGAAATACAGTGAAAATGCTCCTTAAAAGCAGGAGGGTGAGACTTGATTCATTTACTTTGAATGTGCTATCAAGAGGTACCGGTCCTTGGAGAAAGACACCATGCTTGGCAAGGTCAAGGATCACCAAGAAAGAGGAAGAAACTCAACAAGATGGATTGACCCAGTGACCTCAACAGTAGGCTCAATCATAGCAAAGATTGTGAGAAGGGTACACAACCAGGCAGTATTTTTTCTGTTGCCTTGCAGCTAACTTGATGGCTCCCAACACCAGTGAAGCTAGGAGGCTGAAAGGGAAGGTTAGTGGTAGAGAATTCCTGAATGTTGAGTCAGAGTAAGGAAACCTATCAAAGGCATCTGAGGACGGCTTCCGTGGAAGCACACCAACAAAGAAGCCTTTGTACGGAGGTACCTGGACTACAAAGACAGAGACAGTGAAAACTGGAAGAGCCGGAACTCAAGAGGATGGCCTTGTTTTTCCAGGTCTTTAAGTTTCCTGCTTGTGATGTGGTACGGTTTTAATACTTCTCCATCCTTTTAGTGTGAAATATTTGAGTTTTCCTTCTCTGACATGCTTCTGCCATACAGTTTCTGGCTTTCACAGGTTTTCCTGGATGTTAAAGAACAGGGTTGGTCACAGGGACCTGAATCCCTGACTAGTACCTTTCAGAGACAGCAGTGTCTTGGCTATGCATGAAGTCTGGTTGGGAAGGGCAGCTTCCCCTGGCCCCAGGCCTACCGGGTAAAAAGCCTTTGTAATTGTCTAGATCAGGCCTCAAATATCACACATGCATTTTAGCCAGGAGCCAGACTCCTCAGGGACTTTATTTATTTACTTTTGGGACTATATTCATGGCTGACAGTAAAATAACCAATGAGCCCTGTTGGTGAGCACTTACACAGACAGACAGCTCCCCGGGATAAACTGTCCTGTAGACCCGTGCATTTGGACTCTCCAGAGAAGGCTACTTGGCTTGCTTCTAGGCAATTGACAGGCCCAGGAGAGGCAGCACTTTATTGGTTCAGATACTCCATTCAATCAAGGTTAATTGACACTTTTTTAATTAAAGAAATTGGTGGTTTATTTACCAGTGATGTTCGTTAACTGATTCCTTCAGATAATTGAAATATTCTCATAATTTCTGCTTATCCGATCCAAACTTTCTGTCCTTGGACACATCAAATTTGACTCAGGTTGAAATAGCAAAAGTTTTACACCAAAAGTAAGAGAAAAAGAGTGAAGAAATTTACTCAATTAAACCCTAATTGACCAGATTAAACAACAGAATCACCAGATTGAGTATAGAGTTACCAAGTAACTTACTCATATTTCTGTTACTTATTTATTTCTTGAAACATAATAAATTATTCAGAAAAGATAGTCTTCTAGGAGAATAAAAATAGGACTTATCTGCCATGGGAAATGTATATTTCCAAATGAATATAAACCTGCAGACTGAGAGATTTGCTTTGCTATGACAATGCATATGGAGTTTACACCATGTTCCAGTCTTAATTTCAAGCATATTATCTTGTCAAAACTGCATTTAGAAATTGCTGAATTGATCAATATTCTGTTGTATATATTTACACTATAAGTAAATAATTGATGCCCCTCACCTAAAAAAAAAAAAAAAAGAAAAAGAAAAAAAAACTTCACATATGGAGGGATAATAGTTATTATCTAAATCTAGGTCTCTTCACACACCATCTCCCTAAAATATTAGGGCAACAAGAAGGCAAATAAAACCACATGACTCAAATCTCCAGCATCACTATAACACAGAGAACACTAGAAATTCAAATTACTTTTAAGTAAAGAAATAAACATAAAATTCCTGCAGAGTCATGACTACAGCTACACACCTAGTCTGTCAAAATCAGGAGACAGAAGGCTAAGAGATTATATGAGAAAGGGGACAGAGTTCATATATGAAACAAAGAAAAGAAAAGGCATCTCTGGAAAGAGAAGCTTCAATACAAATGGCCAAATATTGCTTTAAGATTTGATAATTCAGAGCACCAGCCAGAGAGAAAATACTTCAAAGTGAGGAGAACTGGAGGTGGCAGTCTCAGGGAAGCATTATTTCCAAAACAGAGACAGACTGATGAGAAGTAGTGACTCTTACAGAGACAAGGAAATAAAGGGAAAGAAAACACAAGGGAAACCAAAACACCAAGCCCCTTCCATTGAGTCAATTCCTACTCCTAACAAATGAAAGGGAGCAGGGAATTAATCTTGTATGCACACGTGCTTGCATGCGTGTGCGCTTGCACACGCGCACACACATACACACACACACCACACAACCCATTACCCTCTACAATCAGTGAAAGAAGGAATATCATTCATTAAATAAATCACACAAATTAAAAGAAGAGGTAGCTCTTAAAACAGAAATCATGCCCATTAGATGCTCAGGGACGGGGAAAAATTCCATACAAAACTACTCAAAGAAAACAGAAAGCATGAATGAAAGATTTCAGTTGAGAGAATTTATTCTAAAAAACAAATCAAGCCACAAAGCAGGTGAAACTGTATACTTGATTCTGAATTTTAAATCATCAAATGAGAATTTGAAGACATTAATGAAAAGAATCAAATTTCCAAATATAAAAATAGAAATGATTCAAACAAATAAAAGTAAAAACAAACTTCACAGGAATGGAATTTAAGAAAAAAATAAAATCATCTTGGAAAAGAAAAATAAATCACAACGTGCTCAAGGAATACTAGATTTAAAGGAAATTCATTTACGGACATTGACGAAAGAGTATATAGCACAAAAATCCAAAATATTTAATATTTAAAGGCCATTCACAGAAAAGTTTGCAAATCCTTGCTCTATACCACTACAAAGATAAAAAGTAAATAAATTTCCCAATTCAAAAACCTTAAAAGTAGAAAACAAAGTTAGCTGAAACAAGATAATAAGAAAACCAAAGAGATAAAAGCAAAAACTACTAAGGCAGAGAATAGAAAACAGTAGAACGACTGCAATCAAAATTCTGGCTCTTAGAAAAATCAGCAAAATAGATGAAATGTTAGCTACATAATTAATAAAAAGGTAAAACCCACAAGTATACAAAATAAGAAGCGACATGAGAGAAGCAACTATTACTAGTTATGTACATGACTATATTAACACATGGAGCCCTCATAAAGGAACTCTTGGTGGTATAATGGTTAAGCTGCAGGGTTGCTAAGCACGGCGTCAGTGGTTCTAATCCACCAGCTCTTCCGTGAAAGAAAGATGTGGAGTCTGCTCCTGCAAAGATTTACAGCCTTGGAAACCACATGGGCAGTTTTACAAGGTGACTATGTGTGGAAATAGACTCCAAGGCAATGCACTGGGTTTTTTTTGGTTTGGGAGAACTGATTGTACAGCGGTTAAAACACTCAGCTGGTAACTGAAAGGCCAGCAGTTTAAACCCATCAGCCACTCAGAGGAAAAGCAAGGGTAATGACAGCCCAGGATTAATATCTAAATTGCAGACCCCCATCTCCCGTCTTGAGAGCACAGGAGCAGTCTGTCAGCTGCATCCTCTCCCCCTCCCCCTACCAAGATTTTAAGATGAGTAGATGTTGACAGTAAAAATACCTCCTCCCTTCTTGTATGGCTGCTCCACTTAGGCACCTTTCGTATTTATCGTGTCTGGGAATGTCATTCTGAGCCTACTCTGGTCTTACTTGGACTTACTGTCTAAGCTGATTGCCGTGGAATGAGTCTGACTCATAGTGACCCTATAGGTCAAAGTAGAACTGCCTTCATAGGATTTCCAAGGAGCAAGTGATGGATTCGAACTACTGGCATTTTGGTTACCAGCTGAGCAACTAAACACTGTGTCACCAGGGCTCTCCATATATACATGTATGTATGTGCGTGTATCACATGTATCGGTGCAGTAGTGTCTTAGGCATCTAGCGCTGTTAATAACAGAAACATCATAAAAGGATGGCTTTAACAAAGAGAAATTTACTTCTTCACAGCACAGGAGGCTTAAAATCCAAATTCGGGGCATCAACTCCAGGGTAAGTCTTTTGGCTCTCTCCCCTCAGATTAGCGGCTTCTTTGTGCAACATCTCCCAGTCTAAAGAGCACACTCTGCTGTCAGCACTGCTTCCTCAGTGGTCTGAGGTTCCTGGTCTCTCAGCTCACTTCCTTCTGTTATGATCCAAGAAATTGCTTCAGTGCACTCCAAGCTTGTAGCTTGAGTCCCACCTAACTAACACAGTTGCCACCCCTCAGCCCTTGTCAGCATCACAGAAGCAGGATGCACCACACATGGGGGAAAAAAATCACACAGTGCCAGGAATCATGCCCAGCCAAACTAATACCTATTTTTTTGGAGGACACACTTCAATCTATGACAAGTAGGTTAACATACCACTGAGTTCCATTTGCAGTGAAGCAACAGAAGATTCCAGAAGGAATATCCTCCAGAAAAAAAAATGGAAATTCATAAATCACTTGGTGAATTTTAATGTATTGAGAAGGTAAATTCATTGTGTCAGAAAGTTTTGTGAGAAAATAAATGAACAATTCATGAATTGAGTAAATACACACAAGTTCATATCTAAGTGTATATATTATAAATGTACACAATATTTATTAATTCTTAGAGAAAAATGTTATCCAAAAAATGAAAAAATAAAGTCATCTCATTTACCATAGTATACTACATGCTACAGTCTAAAATTTTTGGCTAAATGATTGTTTGGGAGGAAAGGGGAAGATAAAAATATGGGCAGTCAGGGAGGCAACGTAACAGTTAAACTGCCACTTTCCATGTTTGACAAGAAACTACCAGAAATTCAAACTGGATTCAAAAGAGGACATGGAATCAGGGATAGCACTGCTGACATCAGGTGGATCTTGGCTGAAAGCAAAGAATATCAGAAAGATGTTTGCCTGTGTTTCATTGACGATGCAAAGGCGTTCGACTGTGTGGGTCGTAATAAATTATGGGTCACACTGCATAAACTGGGAACTCTAGGACACTTAATTGTGGTCTTCAAGAATCTGTATATGGACCAAAAGGCAGTTGTGAGAACAGAACAAGGGGATATTGCATGGTTTAAAGTCAGGAAAGGTATGCATCAAGGCTGTATCCTTTCACCGTATGTTTCAATCTGTATGTTGAACAAATAATCCAAGAGACTGGATTCTACTTGCTGGAAGTGAAGAAGATTTTAAACACTTACTGATGAAGACCGGGGACCACAGCCTTCAGTATGGATTGCACCTCAACAATAAGAAAATAAAAATTCTCACAACTGGACCAGTAAGCAATATTGTCATAACTGGAGAAAGGATTGAGGTTGTCAAGTATTTTATTTTACTTGGGTGCACAGTCAATGCCCATGGAAGCAGCAGTCAAGAAATGAAGAGATGCATTGCATTGTGAAAATATGCTATAAAGAATCTCTTTAAAGTATTGAAAAGTAAAGAATTCACCTGGAAGACTAAAGTGCACCTGACCCAAACCATGATATTTTCAATCCCATCATATGCATATGGAAGCTAGACAATAAAAAAAGAAGACAGAAGAAGAATTAATGCCTTTGAATTGTGGTGTTGGAGAAGAATGTTGACTGCATCACAGACCGCTACAAGAACAGACAGATCTGTCTGGAAGAGGTACAGCCAGAGTGCTCCTTGGAAACAAAGATGGCAAGACTGTGTCTTATATACTTTGGACATGTTGTCAGGAAGGATCAGTCCCTAGAGAAGGACACTGTACTTGGTACAGTGGGGGCCAAGCAAAAAAGAAGAAGACCCTCAATAAGATAGATTGACACAGTGACCGCAACAATGGGTTTCAGTATAAAAATGATTGTGGACGTGGTGCAAGACCGGGCAGCATTTTGTTGTTGTCCAAAGGGTCTCTGTGAGTCAGAACTGACTTTATGGCACCTAACAACAACAGCATATTTAGAAAAGGTCCCACAAACAGTATGTAATTTATAGGTAGTCATGCAAAAAATAAAACATAGGTAGAATAAATGATTTATAATTATAGAGATATACACCAGAAAACACAAGAGTTGAAAGCAATTGCCACTAGGAAACAGAAATTCCGGGTGGGAAAGCGGAGAGCTGTTTTAATAACTTGAGAACCCACTAGATATACCAACCAAGAATTTTTCCTGTTTAAAACCCTTAGGATTTTTCTGCTAATAACCATAAGAAAAGAGCTATAAAAAGTCATAACATGGAAAATACTTTCTAAGTCTTAAAATTTAGAGTTCTTACTCTTGATCTTAATCAGAATGCTAATTAAAAACACTTCTTATCCTCCTCTAGTTACTGCACACCTAAACGAAAACAGTTCATGCTGCCTCCTGCAAGCAGCCAGTCTTTCAGACAGGGGATGGGATGAGAAGCAAGACGTTTTGTTATGTACTGGTACACAAGGAGACAGGGGATAGATTCCTCCAAAGTCTGTCTCCCTGAAAAGGAAACAAGCTGAGACTTTACAGAAAAGTAGATAAGATTTTTAAAAATGAGTCTTAGGTATTTATGGAATGTTAATTCTTCTTTCGGTGGTCACAGAAATCATGACACAGATATGTTGGTATCTTACTTTATATTTGGGGCCCAGAGGTGATCTGGCTGCCATATATGTTCCTGGTTACAAGGCAAATTCCTTTGTTTTTCTTTTATGGTTTTTACATTGTTATCACTTGTTTTTCCACTTTCTAAAGAGAGTGTAGGTTAGTCTCTAACTTGAGGGAAACTATGGGGGAGAAACATACTCATACTTAGGAATACACGCTTTGAGACAACTAAGAAACAAAATGGTACAGGTTGCACTCAAGATGTGATCAATTATTTTACGCTACTGTTCCACCCTGAGCTCTCATTCACATGTGTGTTGGCTTTCTTTCTGGGAGACGGGTCTATTTTGCCATGTATTTGCAAGAATCAAAGAAAAATAGTTTTAAAAATACAAGTCTCATTAGGCGTACCACTTATTTATCCTTCCAAAAAAATAAGAAAATAAAATGAAACAAAGACACCGGTGGTTGAGAAATGGATTAACATAAAGAATTCAAGAAAATGGTCAGGGTTGAAACAAAAATCCCAACTGGGAGAGAGGAGTGGAGAGATGGTTAAGGCTTTTACCCTCAAGTTAATCCTGACTCATGGAGACCCTAAGTGTCAGAATGTAGAATTGCTCCCTAGCATTTCCTTGGCTGTAATCTTACAGAATCACATCACTAGGACTTTCTTCAGCTGCTGGTGGGTTTAAACTGCCAACTTTTATATTAGTAGTAGAGCACAAACCACACTGCCCAAACACCTAGAAAGATGGTTGTATCAACCTTTAAAAAAAATGCTGATGAGTTGTTCCCAAGCCATGGTAACTCCATGTGTTGCACAACATAACTGTGCTCCATGGGATTTTCTTGGCCATGACCTTTCAGAAGCAGCAGACCTTTCTTTAGAGGTACCATTGAGTAAGTTCAACATACCGCTCTTTCAGGTAGTAGTCAATCACCTAAACTTTTGAGCTGCCACATATAATTAAAAGAATTAATTCAAAAGAATAAACGGGACTTGACTGCTGCATGATTTAGTAAACAATTTCTAAATTTGGAAACGCCTCACGCAAGGGTAACTTCTACAGAAGAATTCATAAAGACCTAAATAATGTTTGCTTAAAGAATACAGTCTTCTACAGTGATAAAGTACTTAATGGCTACCTGAGCTAATATTAAAATGGTAACCTCATGAAAATTCACGCTTTCACTCATTTGCAGTCCTGAGACTTCTAGGGATTTAAATTAAAGAAGTCTGAATTTTTCTCATTTAATCACAGCTTAATGATTTTTTTAGAGTATGCTCCTTGGAACAGGAAAGAAGAGTTAACAAGCCACTTTGTGTGAGAGAGAAAAAAAGAGAAAAACACTGGTGGACTAATTTGGGGTCAAGAAATTTGAAGTTCCTGGATAAAAAAATGTGTCTTGAAATAAATGTAAAATGTCTATTTTTAATATAAATTTTATTGCACATTATTAAAATATAGTTTAAAATTTAAAATACAAGCTATTTGAAATTGTAAATATCAAATCAGAGTTATAAAAAGCATCTTAAATTTTGTAATTATTTTTCTTTGCTTCTAGTCACAATATTTTGTTAATTCTGAAAAATCAAGAAATAATTTTTATGGTCCTCAAAAATATATCTAAATAATAAATTTTTAAAAGCTAAATAAAAGCCATTATTAAATACTGATCAAAACCAAACCTGTTGCTGTCCAGTCCATTCTGACTCTTAGTGACACCATAGAACAGAGTAGACTTGTTCCATAAGATTTCCAAGGAGCAGCTTGTGGATTCAAACTGCCAGAATTTGAACTAGAAAATCTTTTGGTTCACAGTCAAGCTCTTAACTACCATACCACCAGGGCTGCAAATAACTGACAGCAATTAAAAAATATACCTGGGTCAAAAATACCAAATAATAACAGCAAAAGTAGTAGAAGAAGTCAATAGACAAAATGCTGAGCATTTAAGAAAAGCAAAAAATCAGATGAAACTTTTTTTAGATATATAGGCAATCATCAGAAGAATAAAATGAGACATACACCATCCAAACTGTTGCAACTTAAGACAAATTTCAAAGAAAGCAAAACATAGCAGAAGTCAGACAACTTGGGTAAAAGAACAGTGAATTCACAGGTCCATACAAATGAGGATCAAACTCAGAAGAGAGAAAGAGCTTTCCCAAGGTCATAAATCTAATGAGTGTCAGAGCTGTGGTTCAAATTCAGATACTTGAACTCCAAGACTACCATCCTCCAGCTATTTCATGGTTGCTCCGTTCACTACCGCTTGCATCCCAGTGTGCTCAAGCTGAGTCAACCATGGCTTTTTCTTTTCTTTCTTACTTTGTTATACTGGCTTTCCCCGCTCTCACTGTTCATGTAAAGAATCAGATCTAAGCAATGCCACATGCATTGTGCCTAAGTAAACAGGATGCATCCGTTTATCAGATGGAGTAGCACACATTTGTATTCTATTCAGCCTCAGGCATAAGTCTCAACAAAAGTGAAAAGGAGGGCAACTCTGTCTGCTTCTAAATTTCCCCTATATTCCAGGAGCTGTGCCAAGTAAAATCTTGCAGCTTAAACTAAACTTTCAAAAAAAAAAAAAAAGTCTTTTCAGTCAATGCAGTAAGAAAGCACAAACTATTCTATTATTTATGACTACTCCCAGTGGTAGCTAAGTAATTTCCCACTTTATTCTAAAAAATCTCAGGTGTATAAACAAACAAATATCCACTTCCCTTCAATGAGGGGAAAACCTTGTAGAACTGTCAGTCCATAGTGGTTCTCCAAATAGATTCCAAAATTTTACATAGCCACTGGATATGCAAAAGTCATAGGGACAGTGGGACATAGGGAATATGAGACAGATGGATAATGCAAAAAAATGCTCATTTGGAACAGGCTGCTAAGCCATATCTTAAGCAGAAACTTCACCATCTTTCTTTTTCCTTAGCTTGTCACTATCTCCAAACCTTATTTTCTGTCTTTACAGCTTAGTTTCTCTAAAATTAAAATTAAACCCATGTTTTCCCAGGACCTTGAAATAACAAGTGATATTCACCAAAGCTTGTTAAGTAAGACAATACATTACTCTTGTGACCAGAAACCAGGATAGTCCTGCCGGTCAACCCCTGGGCAGAAAAGATAATGATGGACAAATGTCAACATGTCTGAGGCATAATCACCCAAAAGGAAAATGAACATTATACGAGTTCCTGAAACCCATGTCCCCTCTCATATAAAATCTTTAGTTTGCCTCCATTTCAGACAGACAGTTTTTGGAGGAGTTCATGCCTCTCTGTCTCCTGTATATCAGTATATAACAAAGTTCTTGCTAGTCATCTCACCCCTGTCTCAAGAATTGGCTATCTGTGGCAGGCTGCTCCGACACATGAAACTGCAGTAACACCATTATCTCTGTAGCCTATCCGAAATTGAAAAGGCATTTGGGGAAAGAGATGTTTGAAGAATTAAGGTGTACTTATTTTTATTTTTATTTTTTGAATATACTAATACTTAACTATATTAAGGAAATTAGATCAAAATTTTTTATCCTGTATACTTACCCTGTTGAGGAATTCAAAATCCAAGTTTTACCAGAATCTAAGAGAGAAGGTTCATCAACTGGGCACCAAGTAATTATATGTAATATCAGAGCAGGTTAACGGTGGTGATGAGGCGGCCTACTTTATGAATATTTTTCTGTTTACATGCTGTAAGTGGAAAAGTTTCAAACTGGAGTCACTCATGTCAGATATAAGAATGACAAGAGCTAAAATACATTTCCAGGAAGCAAAAGATTAGGATGTAAGCCATTTATTCATGGGAAGAATGGATTAAGACATAAACATAAAGACAGAAATTTCTGAGAAAGTTGCATTCATGATTGCTGGTGTCACTAACCAAGGGGATATCTTACTTTATTCTAGCCAAGTGGCTGACCTTTCAAAAGTTTCAAGCTGAAGGTGATTTTATCTATACAATCAGTCATTAACCTCCTACCTTTTCTTTGTCCTCTATGCATATAAAATCCTTTCTCCGCTTGAATGGCCCAAGGCTTTGTGTTTTTACTTAGAGCTGCCCAGCTGGAGCTGTATTATTACTCAATAAAATTGTTTTTCTTTCCTTTCTAACAGAGCAAGGGGTTTTCTTCTTTGATGTTTCCAGTTCTAGCATCTGGATTTTGAAGGTGTTTAATTTCCCTGGGACATCCATACAAGCACACAGTATCCACTGAGTTATTTGTGCTCTCCATCTCTGAGAATTCTCAGGAATCTTTAAGGTAAGAAAAAAAAAAAGAAAAAAGTCAAATTCAAGCTCCTCAACCTTGTATTGACCGCTCTTTGAGTTTTATTGTGGATCTGTACTGGTTCCAGCAAATAGAAGTTTGCTGCCATTGCTGTAAAACGGGGCATACTGTGTGCAAGGGAGATATAG
The DNA here is from genome assembly GCA_028571685.1 of Heterohyrax brucei. Classification (NCBI taxonomy): domain Eukaryota; kingdom Metazoa; phylum Chordata; class Mammalia; order Hyracoidea; family Procaviidae; genus Heterohyrax; species Heterohyrax brucei. The sequence goes on along the minus strand of CM053142.1, from coordinate 99,963,175 downwards.
AGCCACTTTTTGAGACTTTTGGTTCACGGTATGAACCAAACATTATGGTCCCTTATGATGCATGCTTGTCTGTCTGGCATAATGTCACTGGGAAACAGCATGGAAAACCATATTTTTGCTTTTTTGATTTCTGTAAGGTAATTTTCTATGCAGTAAATTAGAGAATTGAGTTTCTCAGATTAAATGGACCCAATGGGATGCCTATTATGATCAGTATATAGAGGTCTCTAAAAGATATCAAGACAGTAAAATTGCTTCTGTGCAGGACACCACCTGTAAATCAACTAAGCTAAATAAAGAATTATAATACAAAGTTCAGCTTCCACTCTTTCTGCTACTGTGCTAGCTGCTACCTCTTTATATCCCTCTTTGCCTTCCTACCCGTGTGATGATGCTTTACCTTAACTTCTCTTTTCCGCTAGAAAACCAGCAATAAAGCGCTTTCCTGAAATGCCATTTCAAGTTTACCACTGCAGTGATGCTGAAGATGCCCTCAAATCTCTTTTGCCCCATGAGCGTATTCAGAATTACATAACATTGTGAAAGATTCTTCTAAACTCAGTGAGAGCCCATGCAAATCTGCTGAGGAATTTAAAGATTGTTGTTGAATTCTACCAGCCTGGGGTCCCTGACTTCTATCAGCTTGTTCACATAATTACTAGCCAAGGGGAAGCCCAATTATGACTAAAAAGCAGAATGGAAAGACACCAAGGGTAGTTTAGCCCTAAATATTGATAAAACAGCCAAAAACCCCTTGGCCATGAGTAATTGATTACTACAGTCTACTGCAAAGATCTTTCTTCCACTAAATGACTGTAAACAAAATAAAGATGAAAATGTTTATCACTATCTGTCTCACCTGCCACAATTTTTTTTTCAAGCACTCTGGACTCATTTTGACCATATGTGCTGTTTCTAGTGCTTTCGATGTTGTTTTCCTATCCCATCTTAAATCTGAGACCTCAGCCCATAGTAAAAGTGACAATAATTAGACTGGAAGATAGCGTCTATTGCTGAGTTAACCAACTTAGCTTAAAACTTTCTCAGCCTTTTGAAATCAAGAGTCTCTAAGGCTACTAAATTGATGGGTCTTCAGTTACAACAATAAGAATCTCCTAGTCAGAAGAAAAATGCTAAAACTTCCAATGATGCTGTGGCAGGTATTTCTCACTGTTGTAAAAAACACAAAAACTGACCATTCTGACCCAGAATGAAGAGACCACAGGGACAAAACAGGAAGTTTTCCTGTGATGACTCTGAATCTGTGCAGAGAAACTACTTTATTGGTACAGAATCTTGCCAGTTTCTTAAACAACACTGAAACCATGCTGTCTGTTATTAATCCCACCTGTTCACAAAATCACCTGCTCCATAGTACTAAAACGCCAGTTCTATACATGTCTGTCTATTGGTAAAAGATCTTTTGCCCAAATGGACTTTCATTAACAATTTAATGAATAAGGAGAAGTATGATCGTGTCTTCCTGATATCCCCAAGTCAACAGAGACAGGCTAAGAATTAGACAATATTCAGGAAGTAGCCATTTGCTGTATGCAAAAGCTTGTTATACCTCTCCAAAATTCAGTTCACCCTAGGCAAATACTGGAAGACTGCCGTGACTGCTATTATACAAAAGTCAGATTTGACAATGAGAACTGCCCTAACTGAATTAAAACACCTATCTACAATGAGACTGATAGGCCCCTGTGGTAGTAGAAGCCCAGTGGCAGTACTCAAAAGACAAGGTGTGTGTGGTTACAGTAATGGATAGCAAAGTCAAAGCAGCAGTCAGAATAGTATGTCTAGTAAGTCCTTAAAGGCATTGACTGCTTAGTCGTGTTGTCTGTAAGAGTGAAATAGATAGGAAATCTACTATATATTACTTATCTGTACAAGTGGATGACTTCTAGGTCAAGTGAGTAGCAATCTAACTAGAAGTGCCAAAAGAGACAGTCACAGCCTCTCAGTCAATTCCCAGACTTGAGTTTAACCAGAACTGAGCAAGTTTAAAGATTCATAATCCCTTGAGGCTATGCCTTCTTGAAGAAAGACTCTAACGCTCTGCCAAAAATTTATGCTGTTAGTTTTTCTCTCAGCCTTCCCCTAAGTCATCTATAACCTTTTATGAAAGTTATTGCTCTTTGGGGAAAAAGGAATAATGAGACTTTGGGGGATTACTGGATACTTGCTCTGAACTGCCACTAACTGCAAGACAGGGAAAACATCACCATTCCACCAGTCAAGTGAGCAAGTATAGGGGTCTTAAGTCATGGCCATCTCACAGTAGGTCCAGTGGGTCTCTGAACCCGTGCTTCAATAATTTCCACAGTTCCAGAATGCGTAATTGGACTGGATATATTCAGCAACTAGCAGAACTCCCACACTGGATCCCTGACAAACTGAGTAAGGTTTATTACAGTAGAAAAAGCCAACTGGAAGCCACTAGAACTGGAAACAGGAAAACAGCATAGCAAATACCACAATCCTGGAATGATTTCAGAGATTACTGCCACCATCAGGGACTCAAAGGATGCAGAGGTAGAGTTTCCCACCACATTGCCAGTCAACTTCTCTATTTAGCTTGTACAAAAAACAGATGGATCTTAGAGAACAACAATGGATTATCAAAAATTTAATCAGGTGGTGACTTTAATTGCAGCTGCTGATCTAAATGTAGTTTCATTACTTTGAAAGGTCCCTGTTGGTGAATCACAGCACAGATTCTTAGGAGCTCAAAGCAAAGCCCCACTATCCTCTGCAAATTACTTCCCTCCTTTTGAGAAAAAGCTTTTGGCTTGTTTTCTTGTTACTGGGTCTTAGTAGAGACTGAATGCTCAACCATGAGACACCAAGTCATCATGTGGTCTGAGCTATCCATCAGGAACTTGGTGTTGCCTGACACACAAAGCTACAAAGTTGGGTATACACAGCAGGACTCCATCATTAACCAGAAGTAGTGTATACAAGACAGAGCCTAAGCAGGAGCTGAAAGTACAAATACGTCACATGAGCATGTGGCCCAAAAGCCTATGTTTTCCACTCCTGCCACGTTGCCTCGCATCTCCCATCTTGTATGTATGGCCTCATGGGGAATTCCTTATGATCAGTTGACTGAGAAAACTTGTGTCTAGTTTACAGATGGTTCTGTACAATACATGGGCACCACTTGAAAGTGGACAGTAGCAGCCTTACAGCCCCTTTCTAGGACCTCTCTGAAGGATAGTGAAGGGAAAGCCTCCCAATGTGCAGAACTTTGAGCAGTGCCCCAGCTGTTCAGTCTGCTTGGAAGGAAAAATGGACAGATGTGTTATTGTATATTAATTCATGTGCTGTGGCTAATGGTTTCACTGGATAGTCAGAGACTTGGAAGATATATTACTGAAAAATTAGAGACAAGGAGGCATATAAAAGAGGTATGTGGATAGATCTTTCTGAATGGGCCAGGGAAGTGAAGATATTTGTGCCTCATGTGAATGTTTACAAAAAGGTTACAGTAACAGAGGAGGATTTTAACAATCAATGTCCTTAGAAGCAGGATTCAAGAAATCAACTGACAGATTGTCTTGGGCAAAATTATCACAAAAGACTTCTTACAAGTGTTAAAAAGCAAAGACATCATGCTGAAGACTAAAGTGTGCCTGACCCAAGCCTTGGTGTTTCCAACATCCTAGGAAACCCTGGTGGCATAGTGGTTAAATGCTAATGCTGCTAACCAAAACGCTGGCACTTTGAATCCACCAGGCATTTCTTGGAAACTCTGTAGAGCAGTTCTACTCTGTCCTATATGGTCACTATGTGTTGGAATCCACTCAATGGATTACACCTGTGCTCAGTGGAGTACACCTGTGAAAGCTGGACAATAAATAAAGAATACTAAAGAAAAATTGCTGCCTTTGAATTACAGTGTTGGCAAAGAACATTGAATGGACAAGCATTCCCCTGCCATATTGCTAACATAGCCTTCGTAGAAAAGAAATTGCTGAAAACCTTGTACTTACCTGGAAAGCACCCAAAACTTAGGTGATCAGGGAACTCATTTCAGCAGCCAAGTCAAGTCAAGTCAAGTTTTTCTCATTTACCAAAGATGGTCAAAAGAATAAATAAATCTGTCTTGGAAGAAGTACAACCAGAATACTCCTTAGAAGCAAGAATGAAGAGACTTCATCTCACACAGTTCGGACATGTAGAACTCTAAGGAGGAAGCAGTCCTTGAAGAAAGACATCATGCTTGGTGAAGTGGAGGATCAGTGAAAAAAAATGCGGACCTTCAATGAGATAGATTAGCACAGTGATTGCAAAACTTGGCTCAACCATAACATTGATTATGAGGATGGTGCAGGACTGCACAGTGTTCCATTCTGTTGTGCACAACATCATTATGGGTCAAAACTAGCTCAATGAACCCTAGCAAGAATATGTGACCCATGCTGTGTCTGCTTCACCTAATTTTGCCTTAACACAACCTTTTTCTGCTATCAGGCTCACCTACTATGAAGCTCCTTTCCTAGCTGAATTGAACAATAGAGTATAATCCATTGCCTGCTTAAATCCAGTTACTCTTCTCTCTGAAGCTAATGGAGCAATTATCCAACACATGATTGTCTAGACTTGACTGAAAAACTTTTAGCCACTCAGAAAGACTTAAAAGAAGCTCCTCGCTCTAATCCTGATTTAGTTGTGTTTATAGATAGTTTCTACTTAAAATCTGATCCTACTAGTCTCACTATCAAGCAAGATACGCTGTTATGGAAACAGAGGTTTTTATCTTCTGGAAATACCATGAAAAATGGAGCTTTAGCAGTAGACCTTCCATATTCTCGATTACTCCCTTCTACAGCTGATTTGATAAAAATGCAGCCTCACCTGCCCAAAGGAATATTCCCAAACCAAAGAAATCAAAGGAAATAATCTTGCTGATACGGCAGCCAAACAAGTTGCTTAAGTTTTTTTTATGCTTACAATAAATAAAGAAAAAGTTTCCCCAAATTTGTCTGTGGACAATTCCAATCTTTATGAATTTACTTTATGTAAACTTTTAAAATACCAAAAATTAGCCCAAATAGATAAAATTAAGACATGGAAAAAGGAAGGCTATTACTAGGATTCTTACACTAGATTGTAGACTAGTCCTAATAAAACAACTGTCTTAAACCAGTTTCCTGCAAGTTCCTGTGGTGTGAGCCCTACAGGAAGGTTTTCACAGGGAAAGTGATAAAGTGATCAAGTCCTTAAAAATATATTGGTTAGGAAAAGTTTCAAGGCTACTGAACATGTTACCACCCATTATCCTATTTACCCTTATTAAAATCCTGGAAAACACCTTAACGTCCTACATGAAACAATGCCGTTTACCTCTTGGGCTAATGCTTGAAAGGCAGTTATATTTTATTCAGCTTTCTCCCTTAAGTGATTATGAACATGTATTTGTAATAATTTGTAGAATTTCACACTGGGTAGAAGCATTCCCCTGCCATATTGCTAGTACAGCCTTTGTAGAAAAGAAATTGCTGAAAACATCACACTCACCTGGAAAGCACCAAAAATCTCTGGTGATGAGGAACTCATTTCAGCAGTAAAGTTACCCAAGTCGTCCAAGAGTTGTGTCAAGCTTTTCCCATTTACCAAAGACTACAGTGCTCGTATTATCCTATTTCTAGGCTAACAGAGAGAACTAATGGAATGATAAATACCCAAACCGTCAAGCTTTGTGAAACTTTCACATTTATTCTGAACTAAGGTCCTTCTTTTAGTTCTTTTAAATCTGACATCCACATCAACTGGATCTCAGAAACTTACCCCTATGAAATAATTACTAGAGGATTCATGGTCCTTTCTTACGTTGTCTGCACCAACCTTAACATCATTCATCTTGAATTACTGAGGTGTATTAATCTGGTATTCTAAAGAATATATTTCAAAGGTTAGAGAAACCTCTGATGAACAGGAGCTAGACTCCCAAAGTCTGCCTGACCTTGCCCCAGGAAAATAGGTATATTGGAAGAAACATCAATTGAAAGACTCACTAGAAACTTTGTGAAGGGAACTATATTTAGTCCTCCTTGCCAATTCATGTGCAAAGGTAAAACTTTGGATCCGTTTCTCATGATTAAAAAAAACTAAAACTCATCTTTGGACTAGATAACCCAACTAATCAGCAGACTGTCTCAAAGTGAAATCAATCTTAATGACGTGGATGGAGGTAGGCTTACAAGACCTTCGTTTTGTGATGTGGCATGACTCAAGATGAGAAGAAACAGCTTCAAATATCCATTAATAACTGGAATATGTGATACACTGTGTATGAATCTAGGAAAACAATAAATTAAAAATAATGAGGTGGAATGCATAAACATCAATATCCTACGCATTAATGAGCTGAAATGAACTGGTATTGACCATTTTGAACAGGACAATCATATGGTCTACCAAGCAGAGAATGACAGCTTGAAGAGGAATGGTGTTGCATTCATCATCAAAAAGAACATTTCAAGATCCTCCTGAAGTACAATACTGTTGGTGAGAGGATAATATCCACAAGCTTACAAGGACAATTATTCAAATTTACCTATTAACCATTAAGGCCAAAGATGAAGAAATTGAAGATTTTTTTTTTACCAGTTTCTGCAGTCTGAAATCGATGAACAAGCAATCAGGATGTATTGATAATTACTGTGAATTGGAATGTGAAAGTTGGCAACAAAGAAGAAGGATCAGTAGTTGGAAAATATGGCCTTGGTAATAGAAACAATACTAGAGATTTGCATGATAGAATTTTTCAAGTCCAGTGACTTCTTCATTGCAAATACCTTTTTTTTTACTGACATAAATGGCATCCATACACATTATTTGAAACCCACCAGAGGAAATACACTGCAATTAAATCAATTACACCTTAGAAAGGGATGATGGAAAAGGTCCATACGATCATCAGAACAAAGGCAGGTAGGTGCCTCTTGCAGCACAGAGCATTTGTTGCCCGTATGCATGTTCAAACTAAAACTGAAGAAAATTAGAAAAAGTCCATGAAACCCAAGGTATAACCTCCAGTATATCCCACCTGAGTTTAGAGACCATCTCAAGAATAGATTTGATGCATTTAACACTAATGATGAAAAGACCAGACGAGCTGTGGAATGACATCAAAGATACCATGAAGAAAGCAAGAGGTCATTAAAAAGCCAGGAAAGAAAGAACAGACCACATTGGATATCAGGATACACTTGCAAACTTGCTCATGAACACTGAGTAGCTAAAGCAAAAGGAACAAATGATGAAGTAAAAGAGCTGAACAGAAGATTTCCAAAGGCAGCTCAAGAAGACAAAGTATTATACATGAAAAGAGCTGGAGATAGAAAACTAAAAAGGAAGAATATGTTTTGAATTTCTCAATCTGAAAGAACTAAAGAAAAAATTAAGCTTCAAGTTGCAATAGTGATTGATTCTTTAGGGAGAACATTAAATGACACAGGAAGCATCAAAAGAAGATTGAAGAAATACACAGAGTCACTGTACCAAAAAGAATTGGTCTACATACAACTATTTTAAAATGTAGCATAGGATTAAGAACTGATAGTATTGAAAGGGAAAGTTAAAGTTGCACTGAAAGCATTGACAAAAAAAAAAAAATAGTAAATTTCCAGGAACTGATGGACTATCAACTAAGATGTTTCAACGAATGTATACAGTGCTGAAAGTGTTCACTCATTTACGCTGTGAAATTTGAAGGACAGCTACCTGGCCAACCAACTGGGAGAGATCCATGTTTGTATTTATTCCAAAGAAAGGTCAGCCCCAAGAAAGGTGATCCCTCTGAATGTGGAAATTATTGAACAGTATCATTAATGATACACATAAGTTAGGTTTTGCTAATGGTAATTCTAGAGTAACTGTACCAGTATACAGACAGGGAGCTCCCTGAAATTCAGGCTGGATTCAGAAGAGGACATGGAATCAGGAATGTCACACCAGTGTCAGATGGATCTTGGATGAAAGCAGAGAACACCAGAATGATGTTTATTTGTGTATGGACTATGGAAATGCATTCAACTTTGACAATCATAACAAATTATGGATAGCAGTGCACAGAACAGGAATTCCAGAACACTTAATTGTGCTCATGAGGAATCTGTACGTGCATCACGAGGCAGTTGGCTCAAGCAGAACAAAGGGTCCTCGCATGGTTTAAAGTCAGGAAAGGTATGTGTCAGGGTTGTATCCTTTCACTATAGCTTTGCAATCTGTATGCTGAGCAAATACTCTGAGAAGCTAGACCATATGAAGAAGTACAAAGCATCAGGACTGGAGGATGACTCATTAACAGCCTGTGTTACACAGATGACAGCACCTTACTTGCTGAAGTGAAGAGGATTTGAAACACAGGTAAAGATTAAAGACCACAGCCTACAGTATAGATTACACCCCAACATCGAGAAAACAAAAATCCCTACAACTTGATCAATAAACAACTTCACGATAAATGGAGAAAAATTGAGGTTGTCAAATTTCATTTTGCTTAGATCCACAATCAACATCCATAGAAACAGCAGTCAAAGAATCAAAAGATGCATTGCACTGGGCAAATCTGCTGCCACGGGCTTCTTTAAAGCATTGAAAAGCAGAGGTGTTAATTTGAAGACTAAGGTGCTCCTGATTCGAGCCATGGTATTTTCAATCACATCATATGCATGTGAAAGCTGGACAATGACTAAGGATGACAGAAAAAGAATAGATGCCTTTGAATTTTAGTTTGGAGAAGAATATTAAATATAACATGGATTGTCAAACCGGTCTTGGAAGAAGTATAAACAACATGCTCTTTAGAAGCAAGGATAGGGAGACTATGTCTGTCATATTTTAGATGTGTTGTCAGGAGGGATCAACTTCTGGAGAAGGCCACCATGCTTGGTAAAGTAGAGGGTCAGTGAAAAAGAGGAAGGTCTTCAACAAGATGGAGTAACACAGAGGCTGCAACATGGTCTTAGATATAACAACAACTGGGCATGGTGTAGGATAGGATGGTGTTTTGCTCTGTTGTATGTACAGCTGCTGAGAGTAAAAACCAACTTGATGGCACCTGCCAACACAATCAACTCAGAATTTAAGGTTACATTTAAATGACCCTGTGGCCAGAAGACTCATGAGTCAGATCTGACTCAACGGCACTTGGCTGGCTGGCTGGTGGCCATAAGCAGATAACATCAGAGGTACACAGCTGACTGAAGACCCTCGACCAGATCTGGAAACGTACACTTTTATCTTTTCAACAGCAATCCAACTTAGAATTTAAGGTTTCATTTAAATGTCCCTGTGGCCAGAAGCAGGTAACATCTGAGGTGTCTAGACATTGGTTGAGGATCCTAGAACAGATCTGGGAATGTACCTCTTTACCTTTGTTATGGTCATGCCTCTACTAATGTTTCCTAGACTGGACAACTACTTATGCTCACCACCTGAAAAGTTTTGTTACATATGTGGTGCCTTCTCAAGTTCACATCACCCTGGCCTTCTGTGGTGGGTCTCTCTACCACAGGTATCATATTGGGTTGCTCTTGATTTATAGATACAAGAACAATGGAAAAATAGTTTATTGCTGCAAGAAATTACTATTACTAAATTTTCCATTGATAAATGGCCTGTTTTCACATCTAAATGAAAACAGATCATAACGTTTAACGTCAACACAACCCTTACTTACTGAATAAAGTCACCCAAGCAGAGCTAGCTGAAGAATCTTCCAAACCCACAAACAGGACTCTTCCTATTATAGTTTTATATTAACAGCTGTGGAATGGATTCTTCTGGTTAACTCCCCAGGTGCGGAGGCTAAGTCAAGTTGTTCTCTTTTGCTGGGAACTGGCTAACCATACCCAGATGAGTAACTCAGCCATCACAAGACCTATAGGATAGTTTCTAATGTCTGAATTTGCATCAGTTATAACATTATAAGCTATTGATTTGTTTGCCACTGACTGGCTATGATGCTCAGGTATCTTCAGGTAGCACTTTTCATAGCCCATTTCAGCTATGTGGAAACAACCTTTGGCCCTGGTTCCTGCCAGGCTGGATTGAAAGATGCACTCCGGGCCTGAGACAGAGTCAAGGACTTATTTGAACTTAACTTCCTTTACCAGCTAATGTACCTATGTAAGAGATTAGTGGTCTTGATCAGTGTTTCTTTGGCTTTACCACACCTCAGATAGAACTCAAAGATGTTGTGGCCCATGTAGAAATGTTAACAACAGCAATATAAGCCCTACCTATCTAGTCAATTCTGATTCAAGCAATCCTACAGGAGAGAACCAAACTGCCCCACAGGCTTTCCAAGGAGTGGCTGGTGGATTCAAACTGTGATCTTTTCTGGTTAGTAGACACAGCTCTTTACCACCATGCCACCAGGGCTCCAAATAGATACAAACTACCCTAAATAGTGTTGCCCATAGTCTTCAAAAGGTCGATACCAAAATAGCTGTGCTAAGAAAACAGTACTCCAAAATAGAAGGACCTTGATGTTCTCACGTTGCCCAAGAAAGTGTTATGCCATAACAAAGTCGAACTGCTGTTTATTCCTGACAGTATTGTTGACATTAAATTCTATATTAATGATTTTGGTGTGTAGTGTCTCTCCTTAATGATCCTGTTTCTTCTTTAACTGGTATTACAAGTATTTGTTTTGCCTCTTAAGATGATTGGTTTAAAAAGTTGCTAATTTGTTTTGGAATTTTTATATTCTTTATCATTTCTATGATGACAATTGTAAAATACTGCCTTACTTTAGTTCAGTGCATTTTATCCATGAAATGTTAATGCTTCAAATTTATTTGATCCTTCACATAAAGTGATGCTGGTTTCTCAGGCTTTCACCAGTCGTTGCATTCTTTAGTCACATCCTTTTTATCTCTATGACTGTTTCATCTAGACCTCTGCCACTGTCTCCTGACTGAGGAGCGTTCCTCACGTGTGGCCTTGTCTATTAAGATGTTCCCTGTACGACCTACTCAACCTGAAGATGAGGAGTATTAGCTGGGCAAAGTGAAGAAAACGTTTTTTAGTAACCTAAGCTTCTCAGGAAAACAAAGTGTTTGCGTAAGAAAGGCTACACATGTACCTAAAATGTGGAAGCCATTTTGAAACTGAATAGACAGAAGATTCAGAAAGAAAGAAGGTGCAGATGATGAGAAACAACAGAGGACCAGTGGCAACAGCAGCAGCTGGACCAGAGACAGCGCTGGAGCTGACCCGTGGAGCAAGAGAGCTGAGTGTCTGTGCACAGTTTTCCTCGCAGAACAGGGTGCCTCTGGGCACTTAAATTGGTGGAGCTAGCCTTGCTGACCCACAGAGCAAGAGAGCCGAGTGTCTCTGTGCAGGACACTTTCCAACAAGAGTGGGGTGCCTCCGGGCACTCAAGTCAGTGGAGCTACAGAGCTTTGGAACACTTGCCCCGGCATGGCAGATCTGGGCCTGAGACCCTGGCCATGTGGCCTTAGGAAGCTGAAGCTGAAGAGACAGACAGTATGAGAAGCTGAGCCTCAGTCTCAGAAGGTATGGCCATGACCTCAGGGATTTGAAAGGGTGGAACCATGGTGTCCTGTGTTCATAAGGGTGAAATTGCTGCTCCGTTGGGCTTAGGGTGCTCCTAAAGCCATCAAGGAGAGTTTCTGTCCAGGTGGGCCTTGAAGACAGAGTTGTAACACAGGGCTGGAGGTCTCCACTCAAGATCCAGAAACTGTGGCCAATACCTAGAGTCTGGAGAGTAGGGCCATTTTATAAAATGTCTCAGAAAATAGAAGACTGTTTCCAAAGCTTTGAGGGCTAATGTAATGAGTTCTAATGACCTTCCTGTTGCCTGTTAATGCCTTCTTTCCCTGCAATTTCTCCCATTTGTAATGGAATGTCTAACTTGGGCCTATTCTGCCATTGTACCTTTAGAAGAAGATAACTTGTATTCTAAGGTTCACGGATGTAGAAGAGTTGTTATGTTTTGGACTTGAAACTGATTTATGACTTCTATCATATGGGATGAATGTGTTACATATTTCAGTGATGTGAGTTTTGGGGTGCCAGAGGGTGGGATGTCATGAATTGAATTGTGTCCCCCAAAAAATAAGTGTAGCCATGTGGCTGGGCCATTATTCACAGTATCTTGTGACTGTCCTCCAGAGACAACATGGGAGAAAACCTTCCACTGGAGTAGACGCTGTGAATTTGGACTTGTAGCCTACTGGACTGTGTAAGAATAAATCTTCTTTTGTTAAAGCCGTCCACTCTGTGGTATTTCTGTTAGAGCAGCCCTAGCAGACTAAAACAATGTCTTTGTAACTTACTCTGCCTTTGTAATTTCTTTGATGTTAAGGAGTCTGTTTTCTACTTCTCTCATATAGTTAAGATGGAGAGTTAGAGAAAAGCTAAATTGATGACTAACAACTGTTCTCAGCCCTGTTACAGAAATACTTCTTTGCAAAGCACTGTGTGTCCTTCCAAGTTTTCACTTCTGTTTGTAGTCACTAAATAAGGAGGGGTCTGAGGAAAATAGTTTCACTGAGCCCAAATTCCAGCTTTTCTGTAGCAAAAGAAGCACTTGTTAAATGTTAAAGGTTATGTGAAAAATAATTCTTTTACAGCACATCCTAGACTCAGTCAGTTCTTACCCCTCTGCAATTATCCACTACTGTATCTCAAGCTACTGTCATTTCTAGCTTGAAAATTTTTTCTAGCTGCTTCCTTTTGCTTTGCCCTCTGCCGTTTTTGTTTTTTACGTACATCAGTAGCAGAATCAGCTCTCGTCTTCCCATGAACTGAAAGAGCTGCCGTTTTCTGGCCCTGGCCTCTGATCACATCTTACTATAGAGCATGCCTCGCTCACTGAATCGTCACTAGGGTCTCCTCTCCGGGCTCGCAGTTGTGCTAAGCACGTTCCCATCTCAGGGCCTTGGCAGCCACTCTTCCTTCAGGTATTTTGGCTCATTCCCTAATTCCACTCCTGTTTCTCCTCAAGCACTAGCTGTGTACCAACTGCCATCCTAACCTTCTCTACTCTCCTACTCTGATTTGTCTTTATACTACTAGTCATTGTTACAACATGTGTTGTTCATTTGCTTACTTACTACTTTCCCCAAGAGAAAGTTGAGAACCTTTGGAGACACTATTGTTTGCAATTGTTATTAAAATATGACATTAAGTACTGGCTATGATACTTTAGATGAATCCTAACCACTGAAGATCAAAATTATTTTGCCTTTCTTGGTGTACATGGTATCTAATTGTTATGGATACTTATATTAACCTTTAGTCAATGAAAACTTCATGTTTTTTCACATAAACTACTATACATTCAGGTACCTTCTATCATGTAGTTTATTTTTTACAGTAGATATTCTTTGTTTACTTTTAATTTAAATGCAAAACTTTACTCTTCCTTAAGTATGATGTCATTGTCCATTACATTACCTTTTTCTTCTATTTTGAACTTATTAGCAGATTTGACAAGACAGTTTGTGTCTCATTGTTATAATTCAGTATTAAATAGAATAAGATCTTTAAGGTATACTTTAATAGAGTGTATTTGAAAACATTTAGTTATAAAATTCTTTTACATATATTATCATCTGTTATACACTGCTCTGAGGACATTCCTCAACACTACCTTGAGATACTTTGTTAAAGTTCCCATGAAAGTGGTACACAAGAATTACATGCAATTCTGCTAACTCAGCAGTCTGTTTTTACTAACCCCTAAAGAGAGTGCAACTTAGGCTCACTTAGATTTAGTGACTCCATTTTCTAAGCAATTCACACATTTCATTCTTAAAGATTCACACACCTATTTTATTGAGCTTCCTGTTCTTTTACTGAATGCCTTAATTCAGACTAATTCCTGTACTAGCAGAAGGAAGTCCAATTATTGTGTGTATGTGTGCAAAAGACAGAGCTTGAATCCACTGATGGTAATTTAGACATCATTTCTCAATTCTGAAAACCTACATACAACTGTAAGACTCCCAGGTAGCAAAAAATAAAAGCATAAGCCATTTGTTCACAGGAAGCCATTTGTTCATGGGAAGAATGTATCAACATGTAAACAGTTTGTTCCTGAGAAACATATGTTCATAATTCCAATCATGTATAACTAAACTAGCTGGCTGCCACTTACCTAGGTGGTAACTCACCCCCTCCAATCCAAGTGGCCAACCTTTACAATTCAAAGAACTTCTAGCTGAAGCTAATCTTATCTATAACCAACAATTAACTCCTAACTTTTATTTGTTCTCTGTGTATGCAGACCTGTCTCTCTTCTCAAACTCTGGAGTGCTTTGTATTTTTACTTAAAGCTGCCCAGCTTAAGCTGTGTTATTCCTCAATAAAACTCTTCTTCTTCCACTTCTAACAGTCTGTGTCATTTTCTTCTTTGACAAGGATCAGTGGTATAATTGACCCTACATCCCTGTGGGTGAAAGATGAAAGAAAATATCCAAACATACAAACAAACAATCAAAGCAATAATTCTTTTCCGTACTTGGACTGTTAAAATATGAACTAAGTTGCTATACAGATCAATGTCATAGCAAGCTTTTAACATCACACAGACCACAATTGAAGGAATCCTTGCTAAGGATAACCAATTTAACAACTGTCATGAATATTTGTATGAAATTTTTAGAGGTTTTAAGAATAACTTCCAGTTTTAATTAAAAAAAAATACAATTTCAACAATAAGAAAGATAGTTTTAGGCCAGGAAATTCCTCATTCTGTTGATGTCATTGGCTCCTACATATAGCACACAGCTGAATAAAAGGAAAGCCATCTTTTTGAGGGGAGTTGGGGATTTGTTTTCTGGAAAAGTATCAGTTGAGCAATGCCAGATTAGGGGAAAGTGTCTAGAAAACTTTCAAATGGTTCTAACTATAAAAAAATAAGTACAAATGGAAAATAAATTGGCAAGTTTTCCTGATAAGAACAGGGGAAGGAGTTTCCACATTTCCACTGCCTTCTTTAGAGTTCACTTTAGGTACATTGTAAGTTATTTGTCTTTCTAAAGAGTATGTCAGTGTAATTTCAGGAAGTTGTCCTCTACCTTCCTTTTTTGTCTGGAAGGAGGTTATCAGGAACTCAGGTGGCCCAGCCCTAGAATCTCTAGGCCAGAAGGATCAGAAAATTAATGACAATGTTTAAAAAATGAATGTATCAGTTGTAGCATATGACCCATATCTAATGGTTAATATTTCTGTCTTTGCAATCTCTTTTTCAGACTGCCTGTGATGCATCACATTCTGGTTTAATCCTTATCCAAAAATAAAATTTTCTTTTCTCTTCTCTTTTGTGGAGAGGTTTTCTGGGTTGGCAGTAATTTTTGTTTTAGTAACTTTTTCCTGACATAAGTAACAATTGGTCTTAGTATTGAGCTCAAAATTGAGCTCAGCTATGCCAGTAGTCCCACTATTCATCTGTCAGTTTGCAGAACTTGTGTATAGACCAATAAGTGGTCTTTCAAACAGAACAAGGGAATGCTTCCTGGTTTATAAAATAGGGAAAAGTGTGTGTCAGGGATGTATCCTTTTACCATACTTATTCAGTCTGTATGCAGAGCCAATAATCCAAGAAGCTGGACTATATGAAGAACAGAATGTCAGAACTGTAGAAAGTCTCCTTAACAACCTGCAGGGTGCAGCTGACACAGCGTTGCTTACTGGAAGTAAAGGGAAATTGAAGCATTTACTGACGAAGAGCAAAGACCACAGCCTTCGGTATGGGTTATACTGCAACATAAACAAAACAAAACTCCTCAAAACTGAACCAAAGAGCAACAGTATGACAAATGGAGAAAAGATATAAGTGCTAAAGGATTTTATTTTACTTTTGTGTACTGTCAACATGGAAGCAGTTGTCAAGAAATCAGATGACACTGCATCCAGCGAATTTGTTATAAAAGGCCTCTTTAAAGTGTTACAAAGAAATGAGGTCACTTTTAGGACTAAAGTATACCTGACCCAAATTTCGTATTTTCAGTCACCTCGTATGCATACAAAAGCTGGCCGATAAATAAGAAGATCAAAGAAGAACTAATGCCTATAAATTATGGCTAAATAATTGGTAAGTAACCCAGGATGTACAGTGGACTGCCAGAAGAAGGAACAAGTCTACCTTGGAAGAAGTACAACCAGAATGCTTCTTAGAAGTGAGGATGGCAAGACTTTTTTCTCAGGTACTACGGACAAGTTACCTAAAGGGACTAGTCCGTGGAGAAGGGAGTCATGCTTGCTAAAGTAGACAGGCAACACAAAAGAGGAAGAGACTCAGTGAGATGGATTAACACTGTTGCTACAACAATGAGGTCTAACATAGTAATGATTATGAGGCTGATGCCAAACTGGCGATGTTTGTTTTCTGTTGTATGTAGGGTTACTAAGAGTCAGAACTGACTCCGTGGCACCTAAGAACAACACGCCAGTAGCTCACCCTGCAGAAGGCACAACATCTTCGTGCAAAAGTAATCACAAGCTCTAAGAATACCACAACCCTACACATCAGCAGTCACAGGGGCGCGGGGCAGTGTAGGCCGACAGATCTTAGTCAGGAGATCTAGAAGCAGCTGCCCTGTGTAAAGCTTGATCCTGTACCTACGTGATGTTCTTTGGGCAGACATTGTCCTTTCTGCCCATTTTCTTTGTCTTCACCAGCGCCTTCTTTGGGAGTCTTTGCAGGGGAAATAGAAGAAGCTATTGCAGTATCCATTGATTTCGAAGTCTATTTTGTGGCCTCCACTTCAGAATCCTAAAACTAAGCCAAACTCTAAGCAGAATAGAAACTCCACGAAGCAGAGCTTTGTGACTCCTTCAGTCAGTGCTGAAAACAAACAACACGCTCCTGAAGAGTCTGTTGAACATATTAGTTGGGCTAGCCTCATGCTGAGTCAGGCAAATAATCCAATTCTACACTTATAATTTTCTTTACTGATTCCTACTCCAATTTTCTTTAAAAAATAAGCAGTATTATTTATAATAATTGTGAATATTTGTTGAGTGCTGACTATGTGTTAAACACAGTCCTTAGCACTTCACAAGTATTAACTCTGGAAAGTATTAACTAAGGAAAAGTGTTCTCAGCTATTCTTCCATTATATATTTCACAATCTGAATTTCACTGCAGCAAACAGTGCGAACCACTTGAGGTTGCTTTTTTGACCGCAAGATGCTCTCCACTGCAGAGTTCTTCCATCTGCCCAACTTCACATTCAAACCCTAAACCACTGCTACTCAAAATTCTGGCAGACTAGATAGCTCTAGCAACTTTCTTTAACCTATCAACACTGAATAAATCATACAAAATTCAGAAGAGGATGAAAAGGATTACAAACCAGAACAGATTCAGTTTATAATTACGGTGCTCATACATTTCAGGTTTTTTGTATGTGAAATGGCCATTAAAAATCCTATCTGTTATAGGTTAAGTTCTAGACATCTTAATGACTCATGTAAGGCATATCATGAGCTGGTTTCTACCTTTGGGGTCTTTTCCTTCCCTGGCATTACCAACTTCTGAGCATGCCATGCTTTTCGCGTTTCTATGTCTTTGTACATGTTGCCCTTTGAATGAAATGACCAGCCCTTAACCATCTGCAAAAATCCAGCTCAGATCTGGCCTCCTGGTGTATTTTCCTTATGCCCCAGACACACAAATGTTTCTTTCATGTTGTTACTTCTATACCTTGTGCCTGCTTCTCAGGTAGCCTTAATCTGTTGTACTGCTAATTGTACTGTAGCAAGAAATCCTTGACAGTTTCTCTAGACTTCAGCATGGTAGCTTGTGGTTGGTGTTCATCAAAGCTTTATAAGATTAATGTAGGAATGAATAGAGAAGATTCACTGCAGGATAATGATGAATATTTTCTCCTGCTCTTGTTAGAGTGAATGCAAACAACATATTTCCACAGAAACAATATAATGAAAAACGTGCTTTAGCCCCAAGATTGCTTTTACTACAAGAATTATCCCTAAGCAACTTTTACTTCCATCTTCCTGACACTGTTAATCCTCCAGTGGCTAAACCAAAACCAAACCCATTGCTGTCGAGTTGATTATGGCTCATAGCAACCCTATACGACAGAGTAGAACAGCCCCGTAGAGTTTCCAAGGAACAGCTAAAGAATGTGAACTGCCAGCCTTTTGGTGAGCAGCCTTAGCTGTTAACCACTGTGCCACTAGAGTTTCCTTCTAATGGTTAGGTAGGTTAAAATATTCAACATGAAAAAAAGAATGAAAGGAAAAGGAGTAATAGCAAATCCATTATTGAAAGTAGTTTATGAATGTCTTCTGTGTCCTCCTGCCATGCCCAAGCCCACACATAGCAGCCTCTATGCCTGTATGGTAATCCTGACATGCATATTCTATACAGTTACTAATCATATGTATAACACATGATGATGGTTAAAAGGACAGATTTCTCCATCTCACAATTCTAAGAATTTCCCAAGTTATTGCAATATATTTGCAAATTTGAGGAATGCCAGGAAGAAACTTTAGTAAAAAAACTGAGAAATATCCAGAGTAATTTTAGTTTATAATTTACATAATGCCTAGATAAACACTAAATGTGTACTGGTAAAGGTCAAACTACTTTGCTTCCTGTGAAATGCATTAACATACTACATGACAAATTCCAAGAATGAACTGTTTATATACCAGTTTTTGTACATAATTTCATCTTCTTCCTCCGTCTAACACTTACTTTCTCCACACCACTAAAGAGTTTGACTTCCTAAAGAACAACTCCCTAACTCAAAAGCTTTTAGCAGAACCTTATTATCCCGAAAGGTTCAAACATATTCATGAAGTACTCAAGGGCCTTCCCAATTTAGTTCAACTTATGTTCCTAGTATTTTATTCCGGCACTCATTTATGTGTATTCTATCAATTATCCTTCTTGCTATTCTTAATTCTTTGTTCATTAACTCTGTACTGGCACACCTCTGAACTTCCTAAATATTTCCTGCCTTTCCTGACTGTATTATCTTGTTTTATAGTCCTGGGTACATGTGTGTTTATACAATACCAAGAAACCACTTTTCTTTTACTTTATTGCAGAATGGTTTCTTTCTATATTTTCCTCAATTTACAGCACTACTAATATTAAGTACTCAAAAATGTACATTGAATATAAGAGTGGTTATGTTTCTCAATGAAACCACCATTCTAACTGAATATAAAAGATTTTTCCATCTCATAAGTCATCTTCCATATATCACTTTTCTTTCTACCTGTTGCTTTTTATCTACCAGTTAGCCAAAGAATGCAGAACTCTTGACTGACAAAAGAATTCCTCTCCACTGGAGAGTACTGCCATCTTCTGACGTAGCATCTTCTATGTGATATGTGCTGTCCTTCCAATTTTATATTGATATAAGGTCACTGTGAATCAGAATCAACTTGACTGTGCAGATTTGGTCATTGGTTTGATTCAAATTCTCAGAAAGGAAGGAAATGTTTGCACATATTTCTTAATTATGTAAAAGTTACGCTATTATAAACTACCTTGGTAGTCTGAAAACATAAACTCTTGTAACTGTGTGTGCATGTTGTATGTGAACATGTGTATGATTGAATTTGGATGGGCAAAACTCTTTAAGGGGGCCTTTTAGGTATGAAAAGGTAGTCAACTCTATTCTAGAAACAGGAATTCCCATACATTAGGATATTAAATGCTTTGCATAGAATTTCCTGAGCTTAGGAATCCAAACTAAGTGGAAAACCCTATCCTGTTGCTGTTGAATTGATTCCAACTTGCAGTTACCCTATTGGACAAAGCAAAACTGCCCACCAGGAACTCTGAAAAGTCTGAGGAGCAGCTCCACTCCACCCTATAGCATCACTACGAGTTGGAACTGATTACATGGCAGAAGGTTGTGTTTGGGGTGTTTTTTTGAGCACCTAGACCTGAATGTCCCTGAAACTTGGGTACTTTCAGATGTCTTGGTACATGACCAATACATTTCCTTTTTGCATGTGTGTGTGTGTGATGAAAACACTTTGAGTTTGGTTTCTAGGTCATTTACAATGAAGGATTACTCACTAATAAACTGGTTCTGAAATTGTATGCTCTATGGCTTATTCATGTTCTGTTAGGTTATTCTTTGACTTTATTGCAAAACCCTCATCCTTGTGAGACTTGCTTGCTTAGACTAGGCACTATTCTGTCCCATGTTATGTTCTTCTTACTGTTCCTATACTCGGGAGCTGTCCTGACTTAATGGGCTAGTCTGTTTTCAGAGCCTGGCCTTAGCCCACAATAGGTTATGGTATATCATGAACCAGACCAGTTACATCTGAAGAGATGTCCCATAGAACAGAAGAAGACACAAAACTCACTGAATACCCGTTGACTGTAATTAAAATAAATTACTGTGTACTTATATACAGTATGGGGAGGCAGTTGATAGACAGTATGAATAACATAAATGTAATCATATCCTCCATACTCTAAGAACAAGACCAGAGTACAAAATAAAAGTTCTAAATATGAAGGAGACTTTCTCAGTAGTAACATAATACTGCATTTGCCTTTAATTAGCTGGCATTTTTAACATTAAAGAACAAAGATTCTAGACGACTTTTCTTTTTCCTTCAGGGTATTTTTTTTTTATTTATTCCACAGATTCTTTAAAAATAATATATTACTGATTATTAACTTTTTTGGTAATTTATGTATGCTTAATGTTTTCTTTCTCACTTATTTGCTTTATATAAGAGAAATGGTTGCTTATATACATGTTTTAGTATGCATTAGTATTGAAAATAAAAGGATTTTTTTAAATGGTAAGGAGGAACTAGAGACTACATATCAAGTCTCTGATCTCTTTACGGTACACAGACAAAATCAATGTAGATATAAATGTGTGTGTATCTATTCATGTACATACGAGATATGACAGTTAAATTCACAAACTCATCCTAGAAGAAGTGCTACATATCTCATTGCTGAATATCACTATGGTCACCTTCGAAGTACTCCTTTTGGAAAGCTGTGCACCGACGCCAGACCTAGTCCACCCTTCAAAGCAATTTTGGAACTCTTTCTGGAAAGGCCATCAGAGCTGTCCTCATGTTACATTTTGTGTCTTGAATATCATCAAAATGTCTTCCTTTCAGTATTTTCTTTATCTCCAGGTAGAGAAAAAAGTCAGTGGGGACCAGATCAGGTGACTAGGGAGGGTGTTCCAATACACTTATTTGTTAACTGGCTAAAAACTCTCTCACAGACAACAGTAAGATTAAGCATGTGAAATTGCTACCTTGCCATTGTGCACAATGGCCATTCCAGAAAGAGTTCCAAAATTGCTTTGAAGGGTGGATTAGGCACTGCATTTGGTGTATAGCTTCCCAATGCAGTACCTTGAAAGTGGCCGTAGTGATATTCAGCAATGAGATATACAGCACTTAGAACAATTAAGTTCACAGACTTGTCAGACCACATATATACTTACATATGCTTTCTTTAGCACTTTTTATATATCTTCTGTTGTAATTTTGATTGCCAATAAACTCTAGGATTGCTGCAAACACCACTGTGATGGTTCTAAGCAGCAGTGCTGAAGGCATTTAGATTGAAGGGTATTCCTCTGTTCCTCTTCCTGAATTATAATTTTAATAGGTCAAGAAGGGTTTGCAAAGGTTGACTTTTAATAATAACTACCTAGTTAGAGGATCTTTGTCTTACTAACAGACCTGGGAAAGTCATTTGACTTTGCTATGTCTCAGCTTTACTCTCTTGGAAAGATTGCAATAATGTTTGACTCTCAGTAAATGCAGTGAAAATAAAACACCATGTGTAATGATTTGAAGGTTGCATACATAATTATAAAACTATAAATTACTATTATTATTCCTGTTTCTTCTCAGACTTGGAGAGATGTTTGTTGCTATTATTTACTGCTAAGTTAGACTGATAGACTTATGCCAATAACGGTGCTTTGGAACTACTTTTCATCAGGAAAAGGTATAAAAAGCAAAAAACCAAAACCGCTGTCATTGAATCAATTCCGACTCATAGAGGCCCTGTCAGACAGAGTAGAACTGCCCCATAGAGTTTCCAAGGGGCACCTGGTGGATGTGATGTGGCACCTAACCACTATGCCAACACAAGCTTCCTAAAATCAGTTGGAAAGGTTTGTCACAGTCTCCATACCTAAGTCCAACCAGAAAATGGAAACCACATCAAGCATTTAAGGAAGAGGGAATTTAATGCAGGAAAGCGTTGCAAGATAACAAAGGAACTGAAACCCTAGAGGGTATGTTGAGTTAACCGTGAAAAGCAGGAGCAGGAAGTCACTGCCAACCATAGGCTGAAGAGAAAAAGCAAAGAATGTCTAATAGATCATAGGGCCAACTTGGAAAAAGCTAGAATCAAGGGAGATCGGAAGAGACCAGAAAAGGGAGGCCCAGAGAAGACAGCACTGTTCTCTAAGATGCAAAAGGCTGATGGAAAATACTCTCTGATCACTCTTTGGCCTGCTCTCCAGGCTCCATGTTGTTCCTTATCCAAACTTGACCTAAAACTAGTGATACAGAAAGCCTGGGATGTTTATCCCGCAGGGGTCAGCATACAGGCTGAGCATAAACCAGCATCCTCCCAAATTACAAAACCCAGTGCTTTCAGGTGGATTCTGACTTATAACGACCCTACAGACAGGGTAGAACTGCTCACAGTTTCCAAGTAGTACCTAGTGGATTTGAACTGCTGACCTTCTGGTTAGCAGTTGTAGCACTTAACTGCTACACCACCAGGGTTACTCCCAAACATGTAATCTATACAATGATTATGATACACCTCTCACAGTATTGTTGGACTAAATAATGTAAATAAAGTACTTGAAACAACCATCATTCAGCAATCTCTTGTTTATTTTCTTGATGTTTTTAACAGCTTTGATTTAGATATCTGCTTATTTAGCAACCTCTCCTGTTGCATTCAATGGAGTACTCAAAAAAAAAAAAAAAACACGAACAGATGGTGTGGTGACAAAGATAATTTCTGCATTTATGTCAGAATCATTGGGAAGTAGAAAATGAAATTCTAATAAGTTTTTTAAAATGGTGGTTAGGCAAAATGGAAGTATTCCAGCTTTAGAAAATCTCAGAACCTCTTTGTCATAATTATGCTGGTACTCTACCATCTTTCTGTTCTCTGTTACTTTCCTTCCTCTGCAAAAGAATAAGAGTTTATACTTCCAGCCCTCCCTTCAGCCTGCTTCAATGTTAATATCTACTAACACTTAGTGTCACTACTAAGGGAAGTTAGCAGGTACATAGCAATGGGCAGCAAAGGACTTCAGTAATTGTGTTCCTTTCCAGATAATTTTTACTACCCAATTAGATGGTTAATGTGACACCTATTTGGAATTTCATTGAGGCTTGGGGGTGGATAATATTTTTCAACAAAGAGAATTTTTTTTTTTTTAATTTTCCTTCAATTCCTCCCCATTAGCACTCACTCACTTGCCATGATTAGAAGCATCTATGGCAACTGAGGACTTGAGGGCCCTTGGCTGCCTTTGGCATGGCGGCTGAACTAGAAGCCCTGGTTGCACAGTGGTTAAGTATGACAGTCTGCTTCCATAAAGATTGACAGCCTTAGAAAGCCTATAGGGTAGTTCTATGCTGTGCTACAGGGTTGCTATGAGTCAGAATCAACACAGTGGCAGTGGGTTTCGTTTGGTTTTTAGTATGGCAGCTGCAACAGACAGAACTGATGCTGCTCAGACTGTTTAAATATTTCACTGTACAAAAATTACACTTTAAATTCTGCAAATTAAATTGTCAATAATGTGAAAGTGTAAATTTCCAAAGATTAAAAATATTATTCTCAAGCAAACATATGTTGAATACATGTCAAATACACATTTAACTCATTCATGAAGGAATTAACACGTGGATAAAGTTGACTCAAGGAAGACAGGAGAGATTAGTCAATAGAAAGACAGTCAGTAGAAAAAAGAAGGCTGAAAAAGAATTGCAAACCTAGATACAAACCTGGTCAAATTTCTATAAGGCAATGACATTGTAACTGAATAAATATTATATAGATTATTAGTATCTCTATGGAACAAAAATTTGTTTGTTGTGAAAATCATCTCTAAATTAACACTGTGACACATATTTGTGAAATCTAGACCTTAGTAAGAAATAAATAATAAGTCAAACAAAAATTGTGTTGTCCAACAGGAGTAGCTACTAGCCACATGTGGCTACTGAGCCTTTGAAATGCAGCAAGTCTGAAATGAGACATGTCGTAAATGCAAAAGACTAATGAGCATGAGAAAAATAAAGATCAGAAATATGATATAACCTGACCTGACCTGCTGTACTGTAAACAGACTAACAACAACAACAGTGGAAGTCAGGAGACATTTAATAGCTTACTGTTAAAAATGAAGGGAAGAGAGATTATAGTGGCTTGGACAGTGGCAATAATGATAGATGTGATGAGAAACAGAGTCTAGATGAATGTCAATCATAGGTGCAGCACAGTCAGTTTATAGATTATATAGGAGTTGTTAGAGAAAAGACTTTGCCTGAAACAATGAAAGAATGAAATTGCCATTTAATGACCTGGAGTGCGGTTAGGTGGGAAAATGTGATCTAGTTTGGACATGCTAGACTTCAGATGTCTGTTAGACATTCAAGTAGAAAGACCAACTATACAGTTGGCTATATAGGTCTGAAGTTCAGAGGAGACACCTGGGCACTTGACAATTGACAGAATATTGAAACCATGAGACTGTCTGAGATCACCTAAGGAGTGAAGGATAGTGCTCAGTGTGAGTCATAGTGTCCTTCAATTTAGTTTGGGAAGAGGTAGAGGAATCAGAAAAAGATTTACAAGACATAGCTAATGAGGAAGGAGGAGCATTAAGAGATATAGAGAGAGAGAAAGAGAGGAAGAGAAGACATAAAGCCATATCCCAGAAGTCAAATATTAAACATTAGATGAGGCCAGGGAAGGACTACTGTACTTGGTAGTGCATAGGTCATTGGAAGCCTTGACAGGAGTAGTTTCAGCAAATTAAAGGCCTGTTTGGAGGGGATCTGGAAAATACTAAAAGAGAGTATTAAAGACTGCAGGAGTAGACAATATTTTTAAGCTTTACTGGAAAGATAATTGGAAAATAAAGCAGTAGCAAGAAAGGACCAGAGATATTATAGCATATTGGTAAATGTTTGTAAAGACACAGTAAAGAGGGAAAACTGGTGGAAAAGAAAGAAGAAGGAAAAGAGGGAAGACAGTTGCTAATCGGATTATTACCTTGGAATAAGTGTAAACATTTAGGATCCGTCTTAGGCTGGGTTTTCTAGGGAAGCAAAACCAGTAACAGTTATATTACAAGGAAAGATTTATATACAAAGCACAAGGAAAGATTTACATATAAAGGAAACAGCTAACCCAATTGCAGAAGCTGAATGGCCCAGGTACTGGCACAAGGCTCACGTGGCCACAGGAGATGGTGAACCCAAGGTCAGCAGGTCCAAGATCAGAATTCCAGATCACCAGTTGTTTAGGGTGGAGGATCCCAAGCTGGCAGCGAGACGTAGCCGCAGAGGCTGGCGAACCCAGAATAGGCAGGTCAGGGAACAAGACTGTCAAGTGCTGGCTGTAAGGGCTGATAAATCCAACAGCTACTAGTTCAGGTTCAGGAACCAGATGCCAGAAGACAGTAGGAACTGCTGGCTATGTAAGCAGACCATCAGTAAGTGGTAGAAGGCTGAGGGATGAGAGCTGAGGGGCAAGAAGCCACCACAGGCTCTGCCTTGCCACTTGATACAGTAGCCAAACACTGAGTAGCCAAGTAGACATAATCCTGACCACCACAGTCCACCCCTTGTCAACTTGGCATCTGCACCTATCTCACCTTACCATCTACAGTCTCTGAAGGAATACAATTACAAAATCATACTTATGTCTAACATGGAATAACTAACATATGTACAACTGAAAATGTATTAGCCCATTTATATCTTATGTTTCGTAAGTAAACAGAAATATCTGATACACACATACAAAGCAGAAATCCTGATACCAAGTATGGTCCTCTTTTCTGCAACTGGTCACGTGGCTGTAACTGATATTTTGAACTACCTTTTTCTATAACCCATTCTGTATTCCCTTTGCCCTCAGCAAGCACCTCAGCTGGTCATGGTTTCTTGTCTGGTGAGGTGACCCAAACCTTCATTCCTGAAGGGTCTGGGCCATTAGCAGTCATTTTGGTATTGGGTTGCTGTGGTTTTTCATTGACCTTAATCACAGGACATGGTAGTGCTAGGAGGCATCCTAGGGAGAGCCCTTAGCATTCCAAACATACTCTTCTTTACCTCCATTATGTCAGTCCAATTTCATCTTCATAGTCAAGATCAATCATACCAGCCAGCATTGTAACTCCTTTTTCTGTCTGTTGATCCAGAGGCACAAGGAGCCCAGAATGGTCTGGTGTCAATTGTAGCTTCCAGTTGAGAGGAATCATTGATATATCTCAAGGTGGCAGCATTCCTCCCTTAGAACTAATACATTTAGACCTGCAGAGCATAGGATTCATGGATCCAGGAATCAAGGGGTGGAAATGGGAGTGGCAGCACTCACTGTTACCCCTAGTGACCCACCTGCCCTTAATTCTTCCATCCTAGAAGAGACAAAAGGAAAGGGAAGCAGGCAGAGAATTGGGGACCTCACACTATCACAAGAGCAGCACTAGCTGACTAAATCAGAATTTGGCACTGAGAGTGCAGTGTCTCCAGGCACTTGAATCAGTAGAGCTACAGAGCTTTGGAAAAATTGCCCCTACTGGGAAGATGTCGGCCTGAGGCCTGGGCCACGCAGCCATAAGAAACAGAAGCTGAAGAGACAAACAGCATAAGAAGCTGATCTGCCTTAGTCTCAAAAGCTATGGCCATGATCTCAGGGGTCTGAAAGCATAAAGCCATGGAGTCCTGTGTTTGTAAGAGTGGAATTGCCACTCAGTTGGGCTTAGGGTGCACCTAAAGCCGATGGGGCAGAGTTTCTGTCCAAGTGGGCCTTGAAGGCAGAGTTGTATTTCAGGACTGGGGTCTCTACTCAAAGTCCAGAGAGTGTGGCCAATACCTAGAGTCCAGAGGTCAGGATCATTGTATAGAATGTCTCAGAAAACGTAAGAATATTTTCAAAACTTTGAGGGCTAATATAATAATTTCTGTCGACTTGCCTGTTGCCTGTTAAGACTCTCCCTGCTATTTCTCCAGTTTGTAATGGAATGTCTAACTTGTACCTGTTCTGCCACTGTACATTTAGAAGCAGATAGCCTGCATTCTAGGTTTCATAGATGTAAAGGAATTTTTGAATTTTTGACTTGGAACCGATATAAGACTTCTATCATATGAGATGGATATGATTTTGCTATGATGGGATGAATATATTACGTGTTTCAATGATGTGATTTTGGGGGTGCCAAAGGGTGGAATATCGTGGATTGAATTGTGTCCCCCCAAAAATATGTGTAGTCATGTGCTGGGCCATGATTCCCTATATTCTATGATTGTCCTCTGTTTTCCTATGCTGTGTGCTAAAGGATTAGGGTGGGATTGTAAATCCCTTTATAAGATTACCTCATTGTTCCACTGTAAAGGGAGATTCCCTGGAGCATGGCTTGCCACCCCCTTAATCCTTTCATCCTAGAAGAGGCAAAAGGAAAGGGATGAAGGCAGAGAATTGGGAACTTCATGTCATCAAGAGAGCAGCACTAGCTGACTAAAACAGGATTCAACATCCAAACGGAGTGACTGATCTTAGATAAGAGTGGGGATATTTTATACAGTGACAGTAATCTCTACATGGTG
The DNA here is from genome assembly GCA_028571685.1 of Heterohyrax brucei. Taxonomy (NCBI): domain Eukaryota; kingdom Metazoa; phylum Chordata; class Mammalia; order Hyracoidea; family Procaviidae; genus Heterohyrax; species Heterohyrax brucei. The sequence continues at coordinate 99,935,329 of CM053142.1, read as the reverse complement.
CAAATAGTTAACATGCTTGGCTGCTAACTGAAAGGCTGAAGGTTGGAGTCCACTCAGAAGCACCCTGGAAGCAAGGCCTGGAGATCTACTTCTGAGAAATCAACCACTGAAAATTCTATGGAACATAGTTATACTCTGACACAAATGCACTAGCCAGGAGTCAGCAACCAGTTTTAACTGATCAAGGGGAAAGACACATATACCACTAGGCTTGTAAAGATGCCACTGAGAGCACATGAAGCTTCTCTTTCTCTTTCTCCCAGACCCTGTGCAAAGTGTTTTTATTTGGGACAGAACCAGAAGATATAACACAGGATAAAAACGAAGCAAGAGCCACATTTGCTTAAGGAGTCAAGATGGATTGATGATTTGAGGATGCAAGAGACAAATTTAGATTCAGTGATTTCACATAAAGGAAAGCAGGACAGGAAGAAAATCTTGTTATCCTAGGATGCAGAGCCAGCTTTGTCTAGTTCAGGAATCCAGAAGCTACTTATGAGGAAGGATGTTTCTCCACAACGACATTTTTGCCTCTCAGAATTGGCATTGTTTTTGAAGGAAGATCACTATTGCTGCCTCAGAAAACAACAGTCACCCCCGAAGGAGTTCCAAATCAGTGTGTTCTAATACTTGGATGGATTCTGAAACCCTTTGAACTGCCCCACCTGTTTCCACACTGCTGAACCTACAGTCAGAATACCCTGTACATCTAAGAAAAAAAAAAATCAGGTCATTTGGGAGATTCAAGTTTTGAATGGAAAATGATCAACTCATCATCTCTAGGAATTAAATCAACTTCACCAGGCAATGATTAGTGGTTTAAATATGATAAAATTAATCTTTATGCATTTCAAAGAATGAATTATGATGGAATGGAAAACGAATGAGCTTAATATGGAAAAATTCATTTTAATCCTGTCTTCAATTTGCTTCAGTTAATTTGCCATAAATCTTAGTTTTTTCATCTACAGAAACAGGGTAATATTTATCTCAAAAAATATTCTGAATTTTAAATCAGATGGCCTATATGAAAGTGCATATCACAGTACCTGAAACACTGTAAAGGCTCACAAAATGATACTTTTGCTGTTCTCTTTTTCCTTGTGGTACAATTAGTTCCTTTATATGTTTTTTTTGGAAAAACAGCTTGAGAGATTTTTTTTCCCTAAGCTCTAAGGGGTCACCATTGCCCTAGTTTCTACCTAAGAGTGTTTGTTACTTTTGCCCAGGTTGATTGACATTTCCTGAGAAAGCTATAAACCACTTGCTTTTGATAGTTTTTGTACAGTCCCGGACTTCTACCTGCCCTGTGATTGGTAGGCATCTTGCAAGGACTGGACAATAGACTATGCAAATGAGTTAAGTTGTAGCCTACTATGCAAATGAAGTATGTGTGGCCTACCAAGAGGAGATTGAAAAATTCCTGGCCCTGGTGGGAAAGTAATGACTTGAGACTGAGAAGAAATTTTATATATAAGCAGCCAACCCCACAGAGGGTTTTGTTGTTGTTGTTGTTTCAGACAGAAAGAAACAAGCAGAGAAGCAGCAGGAATAAGCAAAAAGAAGAGAGAAGAAGCAGGGAGAAATGAGGCAAGGAAACCTCTAAAAGACCTGTAACAGGTCAAGGCCTGTAATGCCAAAGACGGTGACAGGCCTGAAAGGGCCTCAGCAGCAAAGCTGAATGCAACAGGCAGCAGGCCCAAGAGGGCCCTGTTCTAGGGGAGCTGAGAACAGACCTGTACTCAAGGGGCTAAGAGGAGGCCTGCATGATCAGTCAAGAGGAACTGAGAGAGCTGACCCACAGTGAAGAAGTGAAACTTGGCCTATTTCCTTTCTGATCTCAAGTGGTACATGTTCCTTAGAAAACCACTTAAGTGCAAGTATGGTCTGTGATTTCTGTGTGGCCGATTCAATGGATTATTAAACCCCGAAGAGAGGTAGAAAGTGCCGTGGGAGAGTGGGTAGTAAAAGGTTGGAGAATGAAGGAATGTCTGATCACTGATATTGCTAGGGTTGGGGTCACCCAGTGCTGTAACTCATGCTGTTACCTCCCCTCCTGGGTGGCCAGAACCAGCTGCTGAATAACCCCAAGTCCAGTCCCATCCTTTCGCCACTCAAGGCCAAGTGCTGAGCCACATAGCCTCGCCACTCCCTTAACCTGTCCCTCCTCATAGCCCCATACAGTTCTCCTCTGCTATCCGCCCAATGGTTGGGCCCAGCCACGCGCATCCTGATGGGCAGGGACTGATGAGTCACTGCACTGAGTGGGGGTGATGTGATGTCCCTCCCGCAGGTGCCAGTCTGCCCTGGGGTCACTTTGATGTCATGCCCTTTGAAAGTGTCGGGGAGTGTGGCCTGAAATCCCCGCCACCCGCCTTGTGATGTCACTGAGTCTGACCTTTATCTCATAGGGATCAGCCCTGGGGTGACCTTGATTCTCATTATCCCCTCTAAAGTTAGATCCTGATACTACTACTGACACTGCTACTACCACCTAAATTTCATACTCTTCTCCTCCCTCCCTCCCTCCTTTCCTAAATCCCAACCCACGTTTTCCCCTTCCTTTTCTTTTTTCTTCTTCTTAACAGGCACTGAATCTCATGACCGAGATGTGCTTTGCTGAACATCTAGGAAAAGTTTAGCTAAACAGACTACCCTTTTTGTCCGCTATGTCTTTAGCCTCAACTATTAGAATATATGTGAAAATGTTTCAAAATCATGTACTTGAGGAAACATAAGGCTACTCTTTTTCAAGGATTCCAATTGCTTTCATTCTGACTTGCATTTGACTTTCCTTAGTTACCTTTAGTTTGTAGTAACTTGGACCTCAGCTCGAGTATATTTGTTCAGAAAGCTCCCACTGACCTATTTTTGAGATGGTGTAGTAGTTCAGTGTTATGCCTCTACCCAAAAGGCTGGCAGTTCAAATCCACCAGGCACTCCTTGGAAACTCTACTCTGTCCTATAGTTTCACTATGAGTTGGAATAGATTTGCTGACAATGGCTTTTTTGTCTGTTTTATTTGGGGAATGGGAGTCTGAAGTGAGAATGCGTTTCCTACATTGTATCAGACATTTTCTTTTAAGGTAAGAAACCATTCTGAGGGTAGGCACAGGCGTTACATTTTGGGAAGATTGCTTTATGAATGCAAGATCTTAATTATCTCAGAATATCTCAAGTATGGGGGGAAAAAGGTGCTTTCTGTATCTATCCTGAAAGTAAATTAGTACCCTCCTTGCTGTCTACATGATACGTGTTATATCTGCCTAGAGAAAAAAAAAAAAAAGGTTTTGAACTTTTGGTAGCTACATCAGCTCTCTCATCGTCTAGCCTTTCATCATGCCAGAGACGTTACAAGGCTCTGATGGTACCTCTCGTGGTAGGAAGATTAATGGCCTTTGATGCTGATTCCTGTCTAAAGTATCAAATACCCCTTGCCCTTGTTGGAAATCTTCCAATAGTCTGTACTTAACTTGGTTCAAATAATTTTATTTGATTAAAATATATATATTCTTATCCATGGTTCAGACAGTTTAGTTATTTTAAGTTAGAAAATGTGAAACAAAATATTCTAGGTAACTTTGGCCTTCTTCAGGGAATGAGTACATATAAAATACAGTTTTGCATTTGCACAGGACTTCCTTCCTAAAAAAAATTATATTTTGCTATTTTTCAGGAGAATACAAAAAAAATTATATGTAAAAGTATGTATCTCTAAATGTACTAAATTATTATTTTAGTAAAATTATTACTTTTATTTTCTTATAAAAAATTGATAACTATAGTCCTGTCACCACAGTATGGTAATGTTTAGAATATTAGAAAATAAACTAGAAGAAACAAAGATCAGTACAAGATTTTAAGAGACCACTAATTATTCAAATACATTATGAGGTAATACAGAGGAAGATAAGCTACACTGAACAATAATAAATTAACTTTTACAATTCTAGAAGAATATAGGCAATTTCAATTATTATGTAAAAAAACAAGCTAATCTTTGTTTTATAGAATAGCCTTTCGACATGAGACTAGAATGAGCACTAAAGAATACTAGATCGAAATCTGCAGAATCTGGTCAAAGATACTGAGGCTCCGTGGGGGGTCTGTATTCAGGGGACTCTATCATTGAAGACAAGATCAGGAAGCTTATTGAGAAAAGAAAGAATTAAAATACCAGAAAACAATGTCTCCTATTTACTTCATTAAAACACAGACAAAGGGAGGAATGGCTAATAATCTAGAAACAGTATATCATTCCAAGAAAACAGACTTGTTCATGTGGGCACACTGGCCTCCCATAGCAGCCATGTGGCTGGATTCCGGTTTTAGCATGCTCAAGTAACGCTGGTCTTCCCTAGGGTTTGGTCCTTGATGCCAATCTTTATTTCACAAGTTCAATGTCAATTCTTCTCTTAACTAAAATTTCAATTAGTCAGTCATTTCTGGAATGACTAAAATATGTCTTCTACCAAAAATAAGTATTTTTTTCTTTGGAGAAAGTGCAAATTAAAAATCTCCTCTTTACCTGGTAGGTAACATGGTCTTTACTGCCAGAAACACAGAAAGATCTTAGATGCACATTGCTTCCAGTTTAAATCAATGACGCTAAAGGCTGACAGTTCATGCCAATTTTTCTGTCTTCAGGCATTCTGTTTAAAATGGTTTTGAAAAAGTAGCAATGATTGTAGGCTTTTACAAAGTTTTTTTTTCTTTTTTTTTTTTTATATTTTCTTCCCTGAGAGGACAAATCTGACCAGAAGCCAATGTTATTAAACTTTTTGAAGCCACACTAAAATATCAGTGTTTGATGCCAAGGTGCAGTAGATGTGTTCATCCATTGAATCCATCAGGGAATTAAAATGTGTAAGAAGTCTGCTGGAGAAGATAGTCTGCCATCAGGAAACCTGTCAATATTAATTCCCTGAAAGTCGGTGGAGGGAACTTGGCCAGAGGATTTGTTTCAACCATGTGCTCCTCCATATACAGGTTCTACAGTAATTCTCCCAGACTTGCAACAGACAGTTAACCATGATATTCATGCTTCTAGAAGACTAGATAGCTTATCTGATTAGGTACTTAATTACATATATTAGGTATATATGTATATAAAATACATACACAGCCTAATAATATTTTATCTATTTTGTATGTTCTCTGAAACCCAGTATTTAAAACTTAATTCCTCTTGGAAACTTTCCCAGCATGGATATGCTTTATTTCTCAGTACAAAATTTGTCAAACCAAATAAATCCATGGTCGGTAGGTATCCAGAAATGGGGAATTATGTCTGGGTGCTCAAATATTTCTTGTACTCTTTTTTTTTTTTGGCCTTCACATTTATTCTAATGGGACTAATTTGGTCTCATATTACTTTGAATTCCAAGAGATTTTAAAAATTTTCAAATTCTGATTGTAAATTGTCTTTTATATTCTTAAATTCTATGATAGTTCTGTTGCCAGATTTATAGTGTTCAGTAGGGCATCTTGGTTGAGATACTGCCGTTACAAAATTTATTCCTGTATCTCAGATTCTAAGACTATGACACTCATGACCTACTCAGAGATGCATGTTCCTCCTAAGCCAGTGGAGGCCATGTTATTTGTTCTTTGTATCCAATACTGTGGTTTTTCACTTTTATGAATATTTTTAAATTTAGAGGACTAATTAATTACCAATTTTCACATAATTTTAGCTTCAGGAAACTCTTTTAAGATACAACATCTTGCATAGATACATCTTCACGGACCTAATGAAACCTTAAATATTTTCTTTGGGTGGTCAGCTCTATACAATTGCAAGTGTAAATAGAATATTTTAGCTAACCGCTTGCGGCAGTATACAACACCCTGTGAACCACACAGCTTGGATGCATATGCACACACACACACACACACACACACACTCAGATGTACACTCCAAGTATGTTATCTGAATCACTCCCCAGTCATACTTTTATGTAAGCAGTTCTTTTAGTGGGGGTGGGTAGGATTTACTATGACAAGAGACCAGAATCTGGGGTAAAGCCAGGAACATAAATGAGAGATTAAAAAGTATAAAGTGGCTAGTAAGAACTGTCTTTTCCCAAGCATTTGGGACTGAATTCCAGCCCTTGATAGTTAGGAACAAAAGCTTGCAGCTCTGTGTGAAATTGTGAGATTATGGGCACGGTGATAACTTCTCTGCAGTCCTAAGAGAAAAAGTGGGGGTTAAGAGTCAGTTAGGATTTCCCACTCCATGCTCATGGTCTATCATGTCAGAGTGCTGCACTGCAAGCAGTCAACACTCCTGGCATAAACACAGTGTTCTCATAATGGGTAGTTCCAGACATATAGGCTTCTACCAGGGATTTTGGACTACCAACCCTTTTGTATAAAAGGCTAGGTACTACATGTTTTCAGTTCTTCAAATCATATACCTTCTCTGTCTCTTTTCCTTCCTCCTCCTTCTTTCTTTCTCTCTCTCTCTCTTTTCCTCCTTTACCTTCTCCTTCTTCTCTAGTTTCTCATCTTCTTCTTTCTCCTTCTTTTAATAAGTTTTTTAAATAAGAAAAAAAAAAAACATTTATAGCTTTCAGGATATAAAAGATGAGTTGCAGGTCAGAATTGACCAGCAGTCCTTATTTTGCCAACTCCTGTCCTAAAGAATAAGTGGAGAGTACAGAAGTTCTCTTAAATGAAGGCACTCTATTTTTCCGAGCATTCTAACTTTTATTACACACAACTCCCAAATCCCAGTGAGTTACCAAAACAATGAATTACTTTTTGCTGCCATCACAGTCCAATGTGGTGTTTGGTTGGGATGAAGAAAATGGGAGGGAACTGCTTTCCCCGCTTACTTGTTGAGTTATTCATGTTCTTTTCATCTAACGACTCTGCAGTTGCCTAGGGCCTCCAAATCTTCCGTGACATGGTTTGCATCCAGCTAACAGAGAGAGGAAAACCAAGAGAAGAAGAATCTAAAAAAATATTTTAAGATTTAGACTTGAACTTAGTCTCATTGCCCCAACTAAGCAAGGAAGAGTTTGGAAACAATAGGTGTCAGTATGCATGGGAAGCAGAGGCAGAGACACCGGGCAACACACTAACAAACTCTGGCAAGTGGTAACAAGGGGACTAGCAGCAGGAGTGTGCAAGCCTCTGTAGGTATAGCTGCTGGGAGTGAGGAGAAGAGGTAGAGAAAGGCACAAAAAGAAGAAGGAAGATAAATTCCTACCTTTTTAACAGCAGTCTTAGGAGTTGCACAGCTCTGTTTACATGCCACATGCAAGGATGCTATTATTATCTACAGAATTTGGAATTTTAGAATGTAAGAGAGAGAGAGTCAAATTATTAGTATACTAAAGTTCCAAAGATTAGAAAATATGTCCTCCGACTTGACAGTTTCCATCAGCAGTTTTTCCTGGAAAGAGCAGGAATCATTTAGCTAAGGGGGACAATCTCAGGTTATTCAGGAAAGTGCCATTATTTTTCTAGTATTGAAAGCATATTGCTCCTTTCACTAATAATCTTCTCAGCAGTTACAAGATTTCATTTAGAAATTTCATGTCCTTACACGTAGGGATTTTTAACCTCACTTTATCTTCTTAAACAAGGGGAAATAACCTTGTTTGACATCACTCATGTGGTTTTAAATTGTACTCAGATAACTTCAATTAGTATGACTGTGGGAATTTCAGCAATTGTAGCAGAAATTTACACTTATAAGACTACAGTTAAAGTGGAAAGCTCAGTGTAAGCATTTGCTAGTAGTAGCAGCCAATACATCAGTACAATTATGCAGAATGCCACCAGTCCCAGGTGCTTGTGAAGAAAAGGTGTATCAATCAACTTTTTAATTTTCGTTTTTTATATCCCTGGGAGAAATGACTAGTTTTTGACTTTTAAGAGCCCAACATATCTTTGAGTTAATAAAACTCAGTGACTTCAAAAAATAATTGAAATTAATGCTTAGTTTCTACAAGGCCCTGCAACCAAACTGAACTACAAATCAATCCACAAAATCATGTTTGCTTACTAATAAGGTGTTGGTCCAAGAAATCTATGCCATAACGCCAGTTAACTGTCACAGATTGAACTGTGTCCTTCCAAAATGCGTGTCAACTTGGCTAGGCTATAATTTCTGGTATAGTACCAGTGTACACCATTTTTTCCACCTGATGTGATTTTTCTACATGTTATAAACTCTCTCTATGATGGTAATGAGGCTGGATTAGGAGGAGTCATGTAAATGAAGCAGGATTCAATCTACAAGATTAGGTTGTGCTCTAAATCTTTTGAGACACCAAAGAGAGAAACAAGCAGAGATGTGGGGACCTCATACTACCAAGAAACAAGAGCCAGGATACTAGTACAGCCTTTGGAACTGGAGTCCCTTCTCTGAGAAGCTTACTTACTGGGGAAGACTGAGAAGACGGAGCTTCACCCAGAACTGAGGGAGAAAGACTTCCTCTGGATCTGGAATCCCAAGTTTAGACTTCTAGTTTCTTAGACTATGAGGGAATAAATCCATCTTTTTGTTAAAGCCATCCACTTGTGATATTTCTGTTACAGCAGTACTAGATCTAAAATAATGACCTACATATTTTGCTGCTTGCATATCCATTAACTTGGTGGCAATGGGTTAGTTGCTTTTCCAGCCAGTTTCTGTCCTGGCCATTTCTGTTTCATCTCACACCTTCTCAACAGCACAGTCCAGCTGACCCTCCTGGCCATGCTTCACATGATTTTCTGTGATAGGAACTTGTTGCTGTCTTATAATTTATTCTGTCAATGTACTCCTTGCCCCTCCTGGGTAAACTCCATATAGTTCCCCATGATAAAAACCTCTCATGTTTCCTGAGCTAATGTACTAAAAATTTTCAAGCTGACCAATACACTTCGGCAGGTTAACCCTAAGATCTCACCCTGCTTTCTGTATGAAAGCCCTCCGCTACAGTTCCAGCTTGTCCTTGTCTTGTCCCCAAGAACAACTCTGGAGCTTAGCTGAGGCACACTATAGTTTCCTCTCTGGGATCTGGGAGTAGTAAATTTTGTTTTCTGGCCTTCCTCCAGGAGTCTGATTTCCTAATGCCAGACCCTGAATACTCCAAGATATCCCCTCTCAAACCAAATTAAATCAAACCAAATAGAATCAAACCGAACTCTACACTGTTGAGTTGATTCTAATTCATAATGACCCTATAGGACAAAATAAGGTTCTAAGAAGCCTGCTTCATAGGGTTCTAAGAAGCAGACAGCGGATCGAAAAAGCCCCCACAACTTCAACCCACAGGCTTTGCTTCAATCCAAGGAATGCTTCTTTGAGTTCCAGAGCTCAGTGATCCCATATGAACTCCTAGAAGAAAAAAGTTTCTCCATGTATCTAGATAACCTAAGAATCATTTCAAAAAGCTAGGTAGTACATATAAATTTTTTTTTAATTAAAAAAAAAAGAATACAACTATGGTTATTATGCAGCAACATGGATGAATCTTTCATGTGGAATACATAAAAAAGGGCAAAAATCAATGTAAAAATAAAGGACCAATATTGGTCATTTTGCAGTGGTCACTGTTGACTGGGAGAGAACACAGGAAAGCCATTGGAAGTGCCAGTAAGATTGCATATTTTGTTATGGTTGATAGTTTCAGAGATGTATGCATATATAGATCTGGCTATAGCCAATAACATTTGTGTAGGTCAGTGTATATATATTTGATCTAAATAAGAAATAAATTTAACTTTATAACTTTATTCATGAAAGTATTTATACTTACATCTCTATGTTTGATTAATTTCAGTCATCAACACCAGATCTTGATTTTAATTCAGCCTTTGTTTATTGGGCAGAAAAAGTCCTGGCCCCTTTATTTATGGATGTAATCTTGTTTGGAAACACTGATTTTCTTTAGTCATGCAAATGAGGTCATACCAGAGTAGGTGGACCTTACACCGAATCACTTCTAGGCTATACAAAGAGCAGAACAGACACGCAAATACTCACAGAGGGAGAACAGGTGCCAAGGAAAGCCGAGAAACATCCAGGAATTCCAAGCAAGTGTCGGGTCTGCTGACAAAGAAAGACCCACCCCTGCCTTAGAATATAATCTGATTTGGATTTATAGCCTCCTAAACTGTAAGAAAAGTACTTTCTACTCTTTAATGGCACCCAATTGTTTTGTTACAATAGCACTAGCAATCTAAGAACACTTTCAAGTAGTTTTCTTGCTAAGAATGTGTTCTGAGAGACAAATATCCTGGGGCCTTACAAACCTCAAAATGTCTCTTTTTAAATTCACATAAAGATGAAAATATACACAGCTATAACATAATCAAGAATGATATGGGGCCAATATTCAGTTATGTGGTCACAAGGCCAGTGCCAGCATCCATTCCTGGTGGTTGATTTCTACACCATACTAATGTTAAGGCACAGTATTTTGAAGATTTTCTTAGAAGTTTCTGCTTTGTTTTAACCTTTGACAGGTTTTCTTTTCTTTTTTACTGCTGTTCCCAGAACTTGGGGATCACTTCCAGTTTAGCAAATAAATGCAGATACTTCAACACAGAAAGGTTTTACATTAAGTAATTAATTAATAAGTCAATTCTTTTGGAATTCTAGATCAAATCTGTTTTTCTCTCCTCTCTAGACATCATTTTTCTTTTAGTTTCGACTATGTCTTTTTTTATACTACAAAGAAAATACTGAATTGTTCTGCTTAATTGTTGATTTGATGTTTTGCAGTTCATGATATTCTCTTGTTTTCTGATTTCTTCTCATGTTTCTATTCATATTCTCTTCCCTTTTGCTGTCTCCCTTTGCATCCTTGCCTGCTCATTTTCACCACTGGTTTCTACTACTGTTCTACATTTTACTGGAAACATTAACCGAACATCTTCTAATTGTTTTCGCAGTTTTATGGAAGGACATACTTAGAACTGTATCTACCACTAATTAATTTTTTTTTTTTACATATGAATAAACTATTTTTTCTTTACAAATTTGAATGGGATGCCACCAATGCAAGCCTAGTACTTGCCAAAAGACAAAATAGAATATCACTCGTGCCATTTTCCACATGTATGTTGGTAGCTTTTCTGTCCAAATGGAAGAAAAGATTGATTTATTTGTTGAGTTAGTGATAACCAACCACAATCCAGCACAGTTTTGTTAAGGTTAGGTTTTATACTTTTGTTGCTAAGATTTCTAACTATGCACTGTTCACAGCATTATTTTTGCTTTCTGTTGAGATAAAACATTTCTTTAGACGATCAGATGTTCTAGAAAGCACTACTCATATTTTCTAGAATGTTGACTATTAGAAGTTCTGGTCTCTGAAAAATATATGCAGATAGTTCAGTTCAGACAATGCAGAAAACAACGTGCTCTACATATTTTAAGCAGACATGGGTTTTATATAGGTGATTGGATACTTAAAAATTATAGAAGGAATAGACAGTTTTCAGACTGGGTGTCAGGAATGACTCCCATTGATACCATTGGACTGATCCAAAGAACTAAAATCTTTACCATAACTAGGAAGATGAGAAAATATGAGGCCATCTCTAAATCTGTGATCAGAGAGCTGTAATCCAGAAAATAACTGTCAGTAGCTCCGTTGCTTCCTGAGACATCCATCATATTAGCGGGTAGAAAATGAAGTGATACACTGGCCCACCACTGTTGCATTCATCTGCCCTTCAAGATTAGGCTCAAAAATAGAGATTTGCAAACTATGGTTCCTTTGCCAAATCCAGCCCACTCTGCTTGTACAATCTGTGAACATACCCCATCTCACTTATTTGTTCAATGTCTACAGCTGCTTTCATTACACGGTAGAGTTGAGTACTTGTGGGAGAGCTCATAGACGGCCTTGTGTTCACAGTGCCCACTGTATATACTACCTAACCTTTCACAAAAAGGTTGCTGAACCCCGCTTTAGAGATCAGCCTTTAGAATGTTAATTTCAAAAAATCCAATACCCAAAAGCAATACCCAAAGCAATGGAAAGTTTTCTGTCTCCTATATTTCAGGCAGTTTCATTTAATAGGTTTTAATTTTGATACTCAACATTAGCTTTAAATGAATACAGAGTTTTAACTTTTGAAATCTGTAGTGTAGGACACTGCTTTAGAAGAAACTTGGTGTGAATATGGAACGATTTTTCACTATGTTACTGCTGCTATGAACTGTCAAGTCCGTTCCGAGTCGTAGCGACATTATGTACCACAGACGAAAACCCTGCCTGTGTCTACACCGTTCCCATCGCTGTTTTTATGCTTAAGTCCACCGTGTCAGTCCATCTCATTGAGGACCTTCCTCTATTTTGCTGACCCCCCCCCACTCTACCAAGCATAGTGTCCTTCTCCAGAGGTTGATCCCTCCTGACAGCATATCCAAAGTATATGAGATGCAGTCTCACATATATTTGATTCCAAAGAGCACTCTGTTGTAACCCTTCCAGGACAGAAGAGTTTGTTCTTTTGGCAGTCCATGGTGCAGTCAATATTGTTCACCAGCACCACAATTCAAAGGCTTCAGTTCTTCTTCTGTCTTCCTTACTCATTGTCCAGCTGTTGAATTCATATGATGTGATTAAAAATACCATGGCTTGGGCCAGAATCTTCAAGGTGACATCTTTACTTTTTAACACTTCAAAGAGATCCTTTGCAGCAGATCTTCCCAGTGCAGTGTGTCTTTTGATTTGACTGCTGCTTCTATGGGCCTTGATTGTAGAACCAAGTAAAATGAAATTCCTGACAACCTCTTGGATTATTTGCTCAGCGTACAGATTGAAAAGGTAAGATAAAAGGATATAATCCAGACACACATTTTCCTGAATTTAAACCACATAGTGTCCGCTTCTTCTGTTCGAATGGCTAGCCTTTTGATCCGTGTACAGATACCTCACGAGCACAGTAAAGTGTTCTGGAATTCCCATTCTCCACAATGTTAGCCATAATTTGTTATCCACACAGACAAATGCCTTTGCATAGTCAATGAAACACGGGTAAACATCTTTCTGGTATTCTCTGCTTTCAGTCACAGTCTATCTGACATCAGCAATGATATCCCTGGTTCCATTTCCTCTTCTGAATCCAGCTTGCATTTCCCTGTCAACATATTCATTGTTTCAGTCATTTTTGAATGATCTTGAGCAAAATTTTACTTGCACGTGATGTTAATGATATTATTGTTCAATAATTACCACATTCCTTTGTATCACATTTCTTGGGAATAGTCATAAGTGTGTATCTTTTCCAGTCAGTTGGCCAGGTAGCTGTCCTCAAAATTTCTTGGCATAGACAAGTGAGCACTTTGAGGGCTGCTTCATCTGTTAAAACATCTCAGTTGATATTCCATCAATTCCTGAAGCCTTGCTTTTCACCAATGCCTTCAATGCAGCTTCAATTTTTTCCTTCAGCACCATCAGTTCCCGGACATATGCTACCCCTTGATATGGGTGAATGTTGCACAGTTCTTTCTGGAATAATGAGTCTGTATATTCCTTTTACCTTCTTTTGATGCTTCCTCAGTCATTTAATAATTTCCCTGTAGAATCTGTCACTATTGCAACTGATGCTTCAATTTTTTTCAGTTCTTTCAGCTTGAGAAACCCAGAGTATATTTTTCCCTTTTGGTTTTCTATCTCCAGCTGTTTACATGTATTATGCTCTTGGAAATCCTGGTAGTGTAGTGGTTAACTGCCATCGTTGCTAGCCAGAAGCTCAGCAGTTCAAATCTACCAGGCACTCCTTGGAAACTATGGGGAGGTTCTACTCTGTCCTGTAGTGTCATTATGAGTTGGAATTGACTTGATAGCAATAAGGTTTATTATTATTATTACCATAGTTCAAACTTTTCATGTGTTCAACACAATTTCTCCTATACTTAAACTTCCAGCAACAATGGCAACTTTAAATACTTTCTCCTCATGTGGATATAAATAAACTCATCCTCTCCTAAAAAGGAGAGAACCAAAGAATCTGGGGGTCTCTTGCTACAGCAGCCTAAATTGTTTCCCTATGCAGAAATCTATTAAATTATAATTTTAACATCAAATATATAGCCTATAAAAATAGTAAAGAAAGGAAGAGTAGAAAAGATTAATTAGTAGGTATAACTGTACACGTAACACAGACAGAAATTATTACAGTCCTCGCTCTTGGAAGTAGTCATGAGACCTATGCCATGTGTCTTTTCCCTCATGCAACACCTTTCGTTTGCTTGGGTGGTTCATAAGTTAATTTAGGTCTTTATTCTGAGGTATCAGCCTTCTTAGCGGTCCTGACTGAATGATCAAATGATTGCTATAGTCTTTTATTAACTTATACTGCTAGATAGACCAATATTAGAGACAATCCAAAAAATTATCTAGGTTCCAGATACATTCTTGTTTGTCCCTACTGGAGAACAGTATTTTCCCTTGATAATTAGATAAATCACCAGGACACAGTTATGCTACTCTCACCCCATTTGTTGTTGTCCTTTTGATTTTCTTGTTGCAGAAAGACACTAAAATATGGCAATTTTTGTGTCCCTTGTGGAAGCACTTCTCTCTTTGTTGACTTAAAGAAAAATGTCTCCAACCTGGTATCAGATGTATTTCACAAACTTCTTCTGAAATTAGCATACCTAATGAATTGCTTAGGTGCTATTACACTCTTCCCTTACGAACTTTAGTAAGTCTAAACTTTGTTCTCAGAAACTAGCCACCAATGTACTAGCTGATTGTTAGCCACAAGTCTAGGGATATCTAATCAGAAAGCCTTTTTCTGATTATCTAATTACTCTTTTTTGTATAAATGTCACTACCAAGAGAGAAATCTTTAGTCTGTTAAGTCTCTTTCCTTGCAAAATGTTGAAATAAAATGTTTACCAGTGCACATATTTAATCTTTCAAATACATTTTTTTTTTTTTAAATGCTACCAGAACAGTTCCAAATGGCAGGGATTTTTCTGATGGTGACACTGATAACAGTAGAATAAAGTATGATCTTCATTCCTACTCTTTGGTTTCTTGACTTTGTATTGTAGCTATAGGGGAAAAAATGCACCATTTATAATATTGCTTCTATTTTTTCTTTTTACTTATTTTTTTAATTTTATGTCTCTGAAATTGGCCTCCTTCTTATGATGATTGCAAATTACAAGTAACTTGATAGTATTTGCTTTTTTTCTTTCTTAATAGTCAATAAAATAGTGCATCCTAGCTTACAGTCAGGGCATGCTTACATTTGATGATTTCATGTATGAATCACAGATTAAGATCATATAATACGTTCTCCCAAACCGCCTCCAAACCTCTCTAGATGGTGCTGTAACTGAGCCTTCAATATGCCATCTCATCATCCTATCAGGCTAGATGTTAGTAAGGAATGGGAGACATAATAAAACCTGGGAATTCTTCAGGCTTCATCATATTGCCTTATTTATTTTCCTAGAAAGTGAGTTCCTTGGTTAGAAATAGCATTGAATACAACTCTGAAATAGTGAAAGAGACATTCCTTAGCACAGCATGGACAAGAAAACAGATTCTATTCAAGAGGACAAATCAACATGTTAGATGTAAATCAAAGATGTAGTTAACCTACCAGATGTTTTCTGGTATGTCTCGGGTATGCTGGCAAGTTGTGGGCAATATTAATCTTTCTCACTCTCTTTTTTTTTTTTTTTTTGCAAGAGGGACATATAACAGCTCTGCTGGCCAAGATAGCCTGGGTAAGGGGAGGCCAGTACATAAAAGCCACCTTCATCACCTTTGGTCATTTTGTTTCTGAGCCTGCTGAACAACACTGGGCTAGATGGGGCAGGGGATCACTGACGTATATAAATACTGCTCATGTGAGTTTTTTAAGTTGTCACATTTATGATTTTACTAAATTGGTTGCTGTAGAAAACATTACAAATGTCAAAATTATTATAGTAGCGATTCGCCAATCTGCAGTTAGCTGGTGCAGTTTGCTAAGCATGTTTTGTAGGGGAGAGGAAATGCCAAATCCACAGCATAGTGACTCTATTGCAGCCAAAGGCACAAAGGAGAGTTTGTTTCTCAGACATTTAAATCAGGCAGATAAAACAGGAATAGAAGCTATGGCCCAGAATAGTTGCTGCAGTAGAAATATTCTAATAAATATAGACTGATCACGGCCTCAAGAGATTCCACAAGTTGCAGTGCAATAATAGAAATACAACTTGCTCAGGATTCAAAGTTTTAGAGTTTGGGGTCTTTTCTTTTTTAAGTACCAAATGTGAGAACTTTCCTGCTTGGTAGTGCCACTGGGAAATAAACAGTTTGCTTCACAATTTATTTTTAAAATTGTGACACACTACTTTATGTCAAACACACTTAATACTAACCACATAACACATGCTTTTCTGCAAACAGTTTTTTTCTTTCTCTTTGTTTGGCAAGCTACAAAACAGTTCAAGGACTTATGGCCATGCTAGGCTAGATTTCTCGGTTGTGTTTATAAATGCAACAGAACATTTTGCTTCCTGTTTGACATCACTGTCCATGTAATCAGATAGCAATTATGTCATTGTTAATCTTTCTCTCACTCTGACTCAGTAAAAACATCTATTGTTGATTTTAATCCTTTGGCAGCAAGATCCAAGTTCCTCTACCACATTAGACTCTGTCAAGTGACTAAAAAACAGGCATCTTCATTGGAGCAGTCAGGAATTGAAGGTAAAAGCGGGTTGAAGGCATTTCAGTCAATGAGAAAGAGAAACAAGCTGATCCATATTCTCCATCCTAGTTACTATGGCCTCAGATGAGGCCTCAGTCATGAGGACCTTTTATCTTCTTGCCAAACTATGAAGTTTTTATCCTCGCTTTGGCTTTACTTCTCTTGTTGTTATTATTTTGTCTGCATATTGCTGTCAATAAATTACCTTTTACAGGTCATCACTGATGAGTTAAATACATCCATCTTGAACAAATGCTTCCAAAAATATACTGTGTAATAATTTTTCATAGCATGTGATTTGATCATTTAGTAATTTTCCAAACAGTGTGAGCACTTCATGAAGATGCATTCAGAACATCTACTGATGGATATCATAAATAAATTGCATTTACTAATTCAAACTTTCATTCTTCCAGAAATTTACATTTTCTAGTAACAGTTTTATTGAAAGAAAATTCATATGTCTTAAAATTCATTTTTTTGAAGTTTCAATTCACAAATTAAACAAAAATTGTTACCAAAGACAAATGTGTGTTTTATAATGAAAAGAGCATTAATGCATCAGGGAGAAAAATCCATAAACATATATAAAAACATCCATTAATATACACTGCAAAAACTGACAAGACTTGCATAACCATCACCCCCAACATAAACCCCATACCTACTAGCCATCACTCCCTATCTTCTGCTGTCCCCAACACCGTCTAAAGCATATCACTATCAATTTTTTTTTCTTCTGGACATTTCATGTATGTAAAATCATACTATACATATCTTGTATCTACTTTCACTTAGCGTATAACAGTTGCAATGTTCATTCATTCTGTAGCATGTATCAGCATGTTGTTCTTTTTTATTGTTGAGAAATATTCCATTGTATGGATAGACTGCATTTTGTTTATTCATTCATCAGATGATGAATATTTGAGTTGTTTTCACTCAGACAAAAACATAGTGTTATAAATAATGATGCTATGAACATTTGTGCACGCATTTTTGTGTGAACACGTGTTTTCATTTTTCTTAGATATATTCCCAGGAATGGAATTGCTGAGTCATATGGTGACTACATGTTGAACAGATTGACAGATGAACTACTCAACCGTTTCCACAGCAGCAGCACCATTTTATAATCTCATCAATAATGCACGAGGATTCCTACTGTCCACATCTTTGTCAACACACTTGTCTATGTTGTTAGCTGTTTGCAGTGTTAAATTTTTATATTTCCTTGCTGGACTTCTACATAATTATATGCATTATTATAAGTGGCAACAGTCATTATAAAATGCATGTATTGGTCACTAGTAGTAATTTTTGCTTAAAGTATATTTTGTCTGACATTAATATGGCTTTCTTTTGCTTATTGTTTTCATGGCATATCTTATGTCATCCTTTTATTTGTCTATTTGTCTATTTGAAATGAATTTGTTGTCCTAAACAGCAAAAAGTAGGATCATGTTTTTATCCATTTTTTTCAGTCTCTGTCTTTTGCTTAGAATAGTGCACACATTTATATGCAATTATTGATAAGACAGGATTTATGTCCACCATTTTTCTATTTGTTTTCTACATGTGCTTTATCTCTGTTATTCCTCTGTTGCACCACTACTGACTTATTTGTACTAAACAGATATGAAATAGTATACCAATTTAACACTTCGGCACCTTTGTGGTGCAGTGATTGAGTGATTGCCGCTAAGTGGAAGATCACTGGTTTGAACCTGCTAGCCACTCTGTGGGACAAAGATGTGGCAGTCTGCTTCTGTAAAGATTTATAATCTTGGAATTCCTATGGAGCAGCACTACCCAGTCCTACAGGGTTCTGTATGTTGAAATCCGCTTGACAGCAGTGGCATTGGTTTTAAATTCCTTGTTCTTTTTGTTTGTTTTTGGTTTTATTTACTTAATTTTTTTAAAGTTAATTTCTTGGTATTTGGCCTGGAGATTGTAATTAACACCCTAATTTAAAACATTTTGTTTTGCATCAAACCAGTCTAAATTTCAATGGAATTCAGACTTCGCCTCAATACAGCTCCACTTCTACTATCTTTTTTCTTTACATGAATTACACCTTTATATGTTATAAGCCCATTAAACAAGTTTTACAATTGCTTTATGCAGGTGTCTTTTAAATCATTTATAAGACAGAGGCTAAAGATAAAAATATATTTATACTGTCCTTTATTTTTATATATGTAGTTACCTTTAGCTGTGCCCTTTCATTTCTTTATGTTGATTTGAGTTATTGTCGTTGCGAGGCGCTATCAAGTTGATGTCAGTCCATAGCAACTGCAGGTGCAACAGAATGAAATGCTCCTCGGTCCTGCACAGTGATCACAGTCACTGGTATTGTTATGCTTCACGCCAGTGCTGTAGACGCTGTCGATCCATCTCATCAAGGGTATTCCTAGTTGTTACTGACTTTCCACTTTACCAAGCAGGATATCCTTCTCCAGGGACTGATCCCTCCTGATAAAATGTTCAAAGTATGTGAAGCAGAGTCTCATAAGCCTTGCTTCTAAGGAACAGTCTGGCTGTACATCTCCCAAGACAGATCTGTTCATTCTGTTAGCAGTACACATGGGATGTATCCAATATTCTTCACCAAGACCACAATTCAAAAGTGAGGCAATTGAAAATACCAAGCCTTTCATCAGGTGCACCTTGTTCCTCAAGATGACATTTTTAGTTTTCAGCACTTTAAAGAGGTCTTTTGCAACAGATTTGTCTTTTGATTACGTGACTGCTGCTTCCTCAGGTGATTGATTGTGGATATAAGTAGAATGGAATCCTTAACAACTTAAACTTTTCTTCATTTATCGGGGTGTTGCTTATCGGTCCAGCTGTGAGGATTTTTGCTTTCTTTATGTTGAGGTGTAATACACATTGAAGGAGCATAGTCTTCGATCTTCATCAGTTAGTACTTCAAGTCTTCTTTGCTTTCAGTAAGCAAGGTTGTGTCATCTTTATAATACAGATTGTTAATGAGTCTTCCTCCCATCCTGACTCAACATTCTTCTTCAAATAGTCCACTTTATCAAATTATTTGCTAAGCATACAAATTGAATAGGTGTGATGAAAGGATACAACCCTGTTGCATACCTTTCTTGACTTTAAATCACACAGTGTCCTCTTATTCTGTTCAAATGACTGACTCTTGATCCATGCACAGATTCCTCATGAGCACAATTAAGTGTTCTGGTATTTCCATTATTTGCAAGGCTATACATGATTTGTTTTGGTCTACATAGTCAAATGCCTTTGAATGGTTAATAAAACACAGGTGAAGATATTTCTGGTTTTCTTTACTTCATGCAGGATTCGTCTGACGTCAGCAATGATATCCCTGGTTCCGCATCCTCTTCTGAACCTGACTGAATTGAATTTGACAGTTCCCTCACAATACAAGTTTGCAGCCTTTTTTGAGTGATCTTCAGCAAAATTTTACTTGCATGTAATATTAAAGATATTGTTCGATAATTTTCACATTCTGGACTAGACGTAAATATAGATCTCTTCCAGTCAATTGGCCAAATAGCTGTCTTCCAAATTTCCTGGCATAGGTGAGTAAGTACATTTAGTGCTGCATCATTTTTTTTTTTTTTTAAACATCTCAGTTGGTGTTCCATCATTTCCTGGAGACATATTCTGCAGCAGTACCTTTAATGCAGCTTGGATTTCTTCCTTCAGTATCATTGGTTCCTGATCATATGCTAGAATGTCAACCAATTCTTTTCGGTATAGTGACTTTCTATATTCTTTCCATTTTGCCTTGAAGCTTCCTATGTCATACAGTATTTTCCCTTAAGAATATTTCAGTTCAGAAACTAGAGGCTGAATATCTTTCTTCAGTTATTTCAGTTTGAGAAATGCCAGCTATATTTTTCCCTTTTAGTTTTCCCTCTCCATGTGTTATTACAATACTTTGTTTTCTCAAGACATCCTTTGAAATCTTCTATTCAGCTTTTTCACTGCATCATTTCTTCCTTGTATTTTAGCTCCTCAGTGTTTAAGAACAAGTTTCAGAGTCTCTTCTGACATCGATTTTTTTGGTTTCTTTCTGTCCTTTTTGTTTTTAATTACCTCGTGTTTTCTTCATGTATGTCATCCTTGACGTCTGTCCACAACTTGTTTCATTTTCAGTCATTACTGTTCAACATGTCAAATTTATTCTTGAGATGCTCTCTAGATTTAAATGGGGTATACTCAAGGTTGTACTTTGGCTGTCCCAGACTTATTCTAATTTTCATCAGTTTCAACTTGTGCTTGCATATGAACAATGGATAGTCCATTCTGCAGTCAGTCCCAGGCCTTCAGATACTTCCTGGCACTTTAGGACAGATCTTGAAGTATTCTTTTTAACATGGAGTGCATGTCTATTCCTCTTCAAGTTGTCACTTCCAGCATAGTAGACCACATTAAAAACGGCCAATACTAGTCCCTGTCAGCCCACTAATTCCAGGATATCTACTTACTGTCTAGTGTCTTTTCACTTACCTAAAAGATCCCTTTTAGCCTGTTTTATAAGGCACAGTTGAAAGGTCTGATTCTTCTGTCTTCCTTATTCATTGTCCAGCTTTCACATGCATGTGATGTGATTGAAACCAAGGCTTGGGTCAGGTGTACCTTAGTCTTCAATGTGGCAGCTTTATTTTCTAACACTTTAAAGAAGCCCTCCATGGCAGAGTTTGCTAATGCAATGTGTCTTTTAATTTCTTGACTGTGGTTTCCCTAAATATAGAATTCTTGGTTGGCCGTCTTCTTTTTTTTTCAGCTCTTTGAATATGTCATGTCACTGCCTTACAGTCTCCATGGTTTTTAATAAGAAACCAGCTGTTAACCTAATGATTGTTCTTGTAATTGTTGAGTCACTTGTCTCTTACTGTTTTTAAGATTCTTTCTGTGCCTTTGCTAAGATATGCCTAGGTGCGGATCCCTTTGACCAACCTACTTGGAGTACATTTAACTTTGGAACTTTGGAGTCAGTATTTCATTACATATTTTTCTGTCTGTTCTTCTATTTTCCTAGTACTGCTGTTAATGTATGTTGATATCCTTGAGGATATCCCACAGATCTATGAGGCTTCGTGTATTTTTCTTAATTTTGTTTTTCTGTTTCCTAAGACCAGAAAATCTCAATTGACTTATTTTTAGATTCATTGATTCTTTCTCCTGCCACTTCAAATATTCTGATGAGCCCCTCTACTGACATTTTTATTCCAAATATCATATTCTGTGTGAGTCTTTACTTTTGTTTGTAAAGACCTTCAAGCTCAACCAGAGAGGAAAGATTAGGGTCTTTCATTTTGTTCTTTATACAGAACTATTGTAAGAAGAGTCAATGTGTGAAAATTTTGCCACAACTTCTATTCCAAAATGTACTTAGGGACTAAATAAGGAATCGCGAGAGAAGTAAAAGCATTTATTGAACTCACTGTGAGATGAATTCAAACCAACACCTCTTGTCTCTACCTATCATCATGAGACTTGATTCTGATTGGTGGATCAAAATGGTGCTCCAAGCCTCTGAGATGAGGATAATCTCAGTTCCCAATAATTCCTAAATGTCTTGAGTTTTTTCTTCTCTCCAATGCATATAACCTGGTAAAAGTCTACAGATTCATATGGGGAAGACTTGTATGCTTCTCTTGGTATTTTGGAATCATTCTTCAGAAGTTTGCAGTTTATTTTTTTAAGGGAAACTGTTTGTGGTGTTGCGGATCATTTTTGTATGGCCTTTCTCACCATGGTCTTGCGTTTCCCTCTCACATGACTGGGCGGGACCGTGTAAGTAAGGTAATTGTGGCTCACCCAAGAGACTGGCTGGTTTTGACATCCAGGGGTCTCGAAATGAGCCATCTCCATCTCAGAGGCAGAAAGGAAAAGATCCCACCACCACCAAGGAAGAAACAGCCAGGGGTGGAGCATATTCTTTGAACCTGGAATCCCTGCACCGAGAAGTTACTGGAATCAGAAGACAGAGAGAGAGTTGTAGCACTGAAGACAGCAGGAAATGTTGGCAGAGGAACAGTGATAGGAGAGAATGGCAGAGGACTGGCAAGGGTGACCAGCAGGAGATGGTACACTGAGATTCCTAGCCAACTGCCTGAGTCATCTGTTACTGCTCTAACAAAAATATCACAAGTGGATGGCTTTAACAAAGAAAAGTTTATTCTTACACAGTGTGGTAGGCTGGAAGTCTGAATCCAGGGTGTTCACTCCAGGGGAATATGCTCTGTCAGCTCTGGAGGAGGGTCCTTTGTGTTGCATCAGTCGTTCTTTGGCATGAGAGCATCTCAGCACAGGAACCTCAGGTCTGAAGGATGTGTTCTGCTCCCGGTGCTACTTTCTTGACAGTATGAAGTCCCCAATTTTCTGCTTGCTTCTCTTTCCTTTTCTCTCTTGTAGGATAAAAGGTTGTACAAGCTATAGTCTAGGGACATTTCTTTGGTGAGGTGTAACAGTCCCACTCTAGTCCTCTTTAACATATTCCTGTCTATTACCCACAGGCAGAGAGAGACAAGGATTTAAGGCACAAAACATTACAAAGTGGAGTGCATTCACAGAATACTGGGAATCACGGCCCAGCCAGAATACTACACACACTTCTCAGGGGACACAATTCAATCCTTGACACCAACGATGTAAGAAAGCTGAGTGCCTTTGGGCCAAGGCTCACTGGTGGAGTGAGGTGCCCCCCAGCACTAAATGGCAGAGCTAAAAGAGCTTTTTAATGCTTGCCTGAGCAGGGCAGAGGCCAAGTGTTCAGAGAGAGGTCTGTCTGCAGCATGGCTAGGAAAATGCTGTCCTGGTGGAAGACCTATATTCTGAGGGTTCCTGTGGCTGAATCTTAACCTGTTACTTTCTTGATAAACTCCATAATCATGACTATTGTTTTGACTTCTGTGGGGCCATTACAATGAATTAGCACACTCAGCACAGAAGTAGAGAAGACCATGAGAGTGACAGCTGGTATCAGAACTTGTAAAGACAGCAGAGAGAGAAGGCTTGTCTGACCCCTGTCTCAGGAATCGGGGTTAGGCTATTTGTCTTGATTGTCCTTCTCAGAAGTAAAGTTAGAGGAGGTGAGATGCTTGCCCAATACCATTTTATACCATTAAACTCCCTGGTCTTCTGATCATGTCTTTCACCAAGAATTTAAAACTCCCTGCAATTTTTTCTTTAAATTCACCAGCGAAATAACAGCTGCTCATTTCACAGGACTTCTTGTTTCCACTCTTACGTCCTGTTGCAGTAGCCACTTTATCTATCAAAGCTTTGCCTGCAGGAAGCACATAATTCCAGATGTCCAAAGGTGGTAATTTTAGAAATCACTTTTTCATATTTGCCATGTGTTTCCAAGTGTCATATTTCCAATAGTAACTAACTCTTCACTGCCATTAAACCCAAACTAGATCAGATTGCCAATCCCAGACTTCTGCCTTGAGAGATAATTGACTGCAACCACTTCCTGTGTTGTATAAGGTGTTACTCATCCTCAGTTGCAGGGAAAAAGAACCTATTTATGTCTTAAACATAAAGGGTTCAAATACCTAAAGAGAAGAAGTTACTTAGCATGTTCATAGTTCTCTTTTTAGAGGAACAAGACAGTGGACTCAGAATGATCACCTTCAACTGTGCTCTGAATTTTTGTTTGTGAATCTGTGCATTACCTACTGGTTCCACTACTCTGGCTCTGCTGAACTTAGCTGGCTCCTGTTGTGGACAGCGGGAAATTTTTCTGGGGACTCTTAAGATTAGAATAGACGTGGTTGTAGCCGACTTATGACTGTTCCATGTTGTATCTTCTGCTCCCGCAGTATAGTCTAGGTTTATTCTTGTTGCAGTGACAAACATGTGGGAGTCCCTTTTCAAACCGTCAATTGCACCACGTTTTCTCTATCCCATTGGCCAGAACAAATCGCGTTGTAGGTCTGAGCATCAGTTAGAGAGAAGGGAGGAGTCAACTCTGCTTTAAGAGTGACTTTTGTTACAATTACTTTGATATCTTCCCCTTGACTCTTAGATATAACCCCTCACAGGATTAGTTTTCTGAATGTGATGAATTAAGACCGTAGTCATGTGAACATCTCAGTCAGCTGACATAATACAGCTCATAATGGTCAGTTCTAAATTCTAGTTTGGTGAATAGTGTGTAAGGGCTTAAATGGTTGTATGTAGCCATCTAAGATACAATTGGTGGTCTTCACTTATCTGGAGCAAAAGAGAAAGAAGGAAATTAAATACTGGATAGTCTACACGAACCATAACCTCTTCTAGCATTAAACTAGAACTAGATGAGGCTCAGCTACAATTACTGATCATTCTTATCAGGACCACAATAATTAGACTCTGATAGAATGGAATACAATTGTGGAACAGAACCTCTAATTCCTAAAATGAACAAGCAAACAGAAGACCTGAATTATTGGACTGGTTGAGATTGGAAGGTTCCTTGAGACTTATAGCCCTGAGATAGATACTCTTTAAAGCTTGAACTGAAACTAGCCTCTGAGGTCACATTGTATCTAAATAATAGACTTTCTCACAAAATAATGAATATTACCTGTAAGTACTATGGTCCTTTAAAAATCATATGTATAAGACCAAACAACAAGCAATTATTTTAACACAAAGATGAGAACGCAAGAGTGTAGGGAAACTAGATTAATGGTAATGGAACAAGCTAAACAGACATAATGATAATGTCTATGTATTTTGAAGAATGTTTAGAAACTATTGAATGGGAACCTAAACAGCTATGTAAAACTTTACTGAAAACACGTTTTTTTTTAAAAAAAAAAAAAGCTAGATTTTTTTTGTTGGATTTCTGCTCTGTGACTTCCACATCTATTATCTTCTAGCTTGTTACTTGTATTTTAGCTCTTTTCCTTTCCTTTTTATTCAGTGAGTGTTTCTTAAGATATCTTCAATAAGGAGGTGGGGCCAAGCTGGCAAAGTAGTTGGACACTTTTTGTCATCCCTCTTACAACTAAGACTTGGAAAAAAAAAGCAATTTGATTATATGTAACAATCTAGGAGCCCTCAACATCAAAGGCAAAGTTAAGCAATCAGATTGAGTGGCAAAGAGAGAGAGACACAGTTCAGAAGAAGTAAGGAGTTACTAGACCTGGCCTGGTGGGAATTAGTACGCAGAATACTGGATTGGCTGGTGCAAGCAGGGGCCTAGGGGGGGCCTTTCCGCATCAGGAGAGATTGAGCAGCAGAGTCTGCACTTCCCATTTACCTGCTCCTTCCCTACTCTGCACCAGGACCTAGTTGAGCTTCATCAATTTCTGCATTCCTTGGGCTGGAAATAGGGCCCAGAATGTGGCCTGAGCCATTCTCCTGGCCTTGGAGAGGGAAAAGTTAACAAACAGGAAAAACTAGTCTGCCAGTTTCTCTAAGCTGGGATGTTAGGATAAAGTACTGGGTTAACAAATTATTTACCTGTGTCTACTTTCTTTTTGGAGGAGTTGTATTTGCTAAGTCTTTGTGATTGTCTTGTCCTTTATTTTGATGTGCGGGATTGTTAGTTGCCTTATTTTATCCCTATTTTTCTATGTTTAAACCTCTCCTCAGTTCGTAATCTCACCTTGACTTCTTCATATGAAAGGTCTATCACTACATTTTTCAGTCCCTCCTTTTTGTTATGGTGTCATCTTTTGCATAACGATGTATCCATTCACTATTTTCAGTGTTTTAAGTTTGACTTATCTTTGTGACTTTCCTACATGGGCTGATATCTGTTTGCTCTGTCCTGTATTTTAGTCTTGGGTTTTTATCTGGTGTTAATTGATTTTCTAACTGGAGAATTCCCTTTAGTACTTCTTATAATTTTGGTTTGCTTTCTGAAAATTCTGTATACTTCTTTTTATGTGGAAATGCCCTAACTTCACCATCATATTTGAGAGACAGTCTTGCTAAGTATATAACTCTGGTTGGCAATTTTTTTTTCTTCCAAGGCTTTATAGATGTCGTCCCATTGCCTTCTTGCCTGCATGGTTTCTGCTCAATTGTCTGAATTGTTTTATTGACTTTCTTTTGCAGATGACTGTTCATTTTTCTCTAGATGCTCTTAAAATTATCTTTTTATCTTTGGTTTCAGCAATTTTATAATACATGTTTTGTAACTTTCTTTTGGGATCTACTTTGTGTGGGGTTACATGATCATCATGGATAGATATCTTCTCATCTTTCACAATATCAGGACAATGGAAAGGGATGAAGCCCCAGATAAGTAAAGCACTACTGAAAAATAAGAATAAAGTATAAAGGATTTGCATTGACTCAATAGCAGTGGGTTGTAGTTTGTGTCTTTCAATCCAAGATGTGTCTCTTGCAGGTAATATATAGATGGATCATGTTTTTTTATCCATTCTGCCACTTTTTGCCTCTTTATTGGTGCTTGTGGTCCATTTACATTCAATGTAATTATTGATAGACATGAGTTTAGTGCTGTTATTTTGATGCATTATCTTGTGTGTGTTGTTGACATTTTCTTTGTTCCACTTAATTTTCTATTGTGTACGGCTATAGTAGTCTAAACAGCCTCGTATTGGTACAAAGAAAGATACACTGGCCAATGGAACAAAATGGAAAACCCAAATGTAAATCCATCCTCTTATGGTCACCTGATCTTTGACAAGAGCCCAAAGTCCATCACACGGGGACAAGACATTCTTTTCAACAAATGATGCTGGCAAAACTGGGTGTCTACTTACAGAAAGAAAAAGAAAAAAGAAATGGGACCCCTGAATCACACCATATATAAAAACTAATTCAACATGGACCAAAGACTTAACTATAAAGCAAAAAATTATAAAGCTTATAAAAGAAAAGATAGGGCCAACATTACAAGCTCTAATACACAGCATTAGCTGGATATAAACTATAAGCAATGACACAAAAATGTCAGAAAATAAGCCAGATAATCAGGATCTTCTAAAAATTCAATAATTATGCTGATCAAAAGACTTCATGAAAAGAGTAAAGACAACCTATAGACTGTGGGACAAAATTGGCTCTTATAAATGAGACAAAGGCCTAATCTGTAAAATCTACAAGAAAATCCAACACATCTACAACAAAAAGAATAACAACTTAACTTAAAAAATAGACAAAGGAAATGAATAGACACTTTACCAAAGACGACAACTCAAGTGGCCTATAGACATATGAAGAAATACTTTCTATCACTAGCCAGTAGAGAAACACAAGTCAAAACTGGTATTACCGGTGCAAATCACAAAAATAGGAAATAAAAAATGTTGGCGAGTCTGCAAGGAGATGGGAACTCTTAAGCACTGTTGGCGGGAATGTAAAATGATACAACCATTTTGGAAAACAATATGGTGCTTCCTTAGAAAGCTAGAAATAGAAGTACCATATGACACAACAAATCCTACACCTAAGAATATATCCCACGCAACTAAGAGTCATCATATGAATGGACAAATCAAAACAACACTAGGTATCATCTCATCCCAACAAGGTTAGCATTAGCACAAAAAGCACAAAATAATAAATGCTGGAGAGTTTGTGGAAAGAATGGAACATTTATACACTGCTCTTGGAACTGCAAAATTTAAAGCCACTTTGGAAATTCACTTGGTGTTTCATTAAAAAGATAGAAATAGAAGCACTATATGACTCAGCAATCCCATTCCTTAGACAATGTCCTAGAGAAATAAGAGACCTCATTCAAATAGGTATATGTACACTCTTGTTCTAGGTAACACTATTAGCAGTAGCAAAAAGATAGAAACAGCATAGGTGCCCTTCACTGGACAAATGGATATACAAATTATGGTCTATTCATACAATAGAATAGTACACAACAATAAAGAACAGCGATTAATCCACAAGGCATGTCACAGCATGGAAGAATCTGAAGGGCATTATGCTGAATGAACTCTTTCAATCACAAAAGGACTAGTGTATGAGACCACTACCACAAGGACTCAAGAAAAGATTTAAATATAGTGTAAAACATTCTTTGATGATTGCAAGGGTGAGGAGGGAGAGAGGTATTCACTAATAAGAATTATCTTAGGTGAAGGGAAGGACAACATATAATACAGGGAAAGTCAGCACAACTGGACTAAATCCCAAACTAAGAAGTTTCCTAACTATAACCATATACTCTGAGGTCTAGGATAGCAAGGGTGGGGGGTCTGTACACCACAGTGTCAAGGGACATCTAGGTTGATGGTCATAAGAAAGTTTATTAAGGAAATATTCTGCATTCCATTTTGGTTAGTGACATCTGGTATCCGAAAAGCTAGTGAGTGGCCAATCTTAGATGTACCAGTAGGTCCCAATCCACCTGGAACAAAGGAGAATGACACAAAGGAAAAGACCAAAGACATAAGGAAAACATTAGCTTAAGAAACAGAAAGAGTCACATAAGCCAGAGATTTCATCACCCTGAGATCAGAAGAGCCACATGGTGCCCAGCAACCACCAATGACTGTCCTAACTGGGAACAGAACAACAGAGACCCTGAGGGAGTAGGAGAAAAGTGGAGTGCAGAACCCAAATTCTAGTAAAAGGGCCAGACTTTATGGTCTGACTGAGACTAGAGGGACCCCAGAAGACACAGCCTCTGGACACTAACCCAGAATTGAAACTTTCCCTGGAGCCAACCCTTCAGACAAAGATTAGACTGCATTAGAAAACCTAAAATACTAAATTCACAGCTCAGGTAGATACGAGACTAGATGGGCAGCTCCTGTCCAGAGGCAAGATGAGAAGGGAAAAGGGACAGGAGCTGACTGAATGGACACAAGAAACTCCAGGTAGAAAGGAGGAATAGGCTGCCACAGCAGAGGGAGAACAACTAGGGACCAATAAGCAGGTATAAACTTTCCATTAAAGCATAATTTTTTTAAAAAAGAAAAAAATTAAGACATTCACATTAAAAGCAAAAAGAAATACAGGTATTGAGATTTTCATTTAAGAAAAAAGAATCCCCGGTTTTCCACAGAGTCAGTTTGATACCTTCAAGTTCAAAAAAGTAAATTTTAATTTGGTGATGGCAGTTTTTATATTTGCAGTTTTTATATTTTCATTTTCTATCCTTTCCACTTTTGATCACCTTTCAGATCCAACTTAGCACATTTTGGCTATGATTTCCTGTGTTCTATTCAGAATGCCAGTTTTTTTCTTGTGATGATTTCCTTGATATGTTTTCCTTTACTCTTCAGAGAAATGCTTGTTTTTCTAGTGCTGCAGAAGTTTATCAGAAATCCTACATTGTGGGTTATTTGTTAGAGTGTGTGTGTGTGTGTGTGCGTGCACTCATGTTTTTAATTACACTGTTTTGGTTAGGTGCATCAAGTCGATTCTGACTCACTGTGACCGTATGTGCAGAACAACAAAATGCTGCCCAGTCTCATGCCATCCTCGCTGTCTTTGCTATGATTCAGCCAATTGTTGCAGCCACTTTGTCAGTTCATCTCATCTAAGATCTTCCTCTTTTATGCTGATGCACTACTTGACCAAGCATGATGTCCTTCTCCAGGGACTGGTTCCTTGTGAGAACATGTCAAAATTCCGACAGACAAAGTCTTACCATACTCACTTCTAAGGAGACTTTTGGCTGTATTTCTATCAAGATGTATTTGTTTGTACAGCTAGCAGTCCATGGTATATTCAAAATTCTTCATCAACAGCACAAACCAAAAGTGTCAATTCTTCTTCAATCTCCTTATTTGTTGTCCAGTGCTTGCATGCGAGGTGACTGAAAATACCACGGCTTGACTCAGGCACGCCTTAGTGCTCAAAGCGACATCTTTCTTTGCTGTTAACATTTTAAAGAGGTCTTTTGCAGCAGATTTGCCCAGTGCAGTACATTATTTGATTTCTTGACTGCTGCTTCCGTGGGTGTTGATTGTGGATTCCTGTTATCTTTGATAATGTACTTTCTCCATTTGTTATTATATTGCTTATTGCTCCACTTGTGAGGATTTTTTGTTTTCTTAATGTTGAGGTACAGGTCATACTAAAGGCGGTAACGTTTGATCTTTATCAAGAAATGTTTTAATGTCCTCTTTACCTTCAGCAGGCAACGCTGTGTCATCTGCATATCACAAGTTATTAATGAAACATCCTCTAATCCTCATGCTGTGTCCTCCTTCATATAGTCCAGGTTCTTGGATTATTTGCTTAGCATACAGACTAAGTATAGTGAAAAGATACAACCCTGACACAAACATCTTCTCACTTTAAACCAGCAGTATCCCCTTGTTCTGCTCAAATGACTGCCTCTTGGTTTATGCACAGGTTTCTTCTGAGAACAATTAAGTGTTCTGAAATTCCCATTCTTTGCAACGTTATCCATAATTTTTTATAATACACAGACTCAAATGCTTTTGCATAGTTGATAAAACACAGATAAACGTCTTTCTGGCATTCTCTGCTTTCAGCTGGAATCCATCTGACATAAGAGGTGGTATCGCTCATTTTGTGTCTCCATCTGAATCCAGCTTGAATTTCTGGTGGTTCCCTGTCAAAGTACTGCTGCAACCACTTTTAAATAATCTTAACTGAATTTTACTTGTATGCGATATTAATGATATTGTTTAAGAATTTCTCCATCCAGTTGGATTGTCTCCCTTTGGAATGAGTATAAATATGGGTCTTTTCCAGTTAAGTGGCCAGGTCACTGGCTTCCAGAGCTCTTGGCATAGACCAGTGAGCACCTCCAGCATCGTATTCTTAATGTTGAATCATCTCAACTGGTATCTCCTGAGGTGGTTGAACATCAGTTAGTTCTTTCTGGTACCATGAGTCTATGTATTCCTTCCATCTTTTGAGGCTTCCTACATCAATATACATTTTCTCTGTAGAATCTTTCACTGTTGAAACCCAAGGCTTGCTATTTATTAGTTCTTTCAACTTGAGAAATGCAGAGCATGTTCTTTTTTGGGCTTTCTAATTCAAGATCTTTGTACACTTCATTATAATCCTTGACTTTGTTTTTTTCAGTGGTCCTTCAAAACCTTCTGTTCAGCTCTTTTGCTTCATCATTTATTCTAATTGTTTTAGCCACTTTAAATTCAAGAGCAAGCCTCATCTGATATCTATTTTGGTATTTTCTTTTTTTCCTTTTTTTAATGATCTCTTGCTTTGTTCATCAGTATGACATCCTTGACATCATTCCACAATTCATCCGGTCTTCAGTCACTAGTGTTCAATGCATCAGATCCATTCTTGAGATGATTTCTAAATTCACGTGGGGTATACTCAAAGGTGTTTCTTGGCTACAGTGGACTTTCTCTAATTTGCTTCACTTCAGCATGAACTTGTATATGAGCAATTGGTCTTTTCCACCTTCAGGCCATGGCCTTGTTCTGACTGACGATACTAAGCTTTTCCATTGTCTCTTTCTCTAGATGTATTCACTTTTATTCCCATGGACTCCATCTGATGTTGTTTATGTTGTTGAAAAAGGTATTTTGAATGAATAGGTTGTTGATGTTGCAAAATTCGATCATGTAATCTACAGTATTGTTTACATCACCAAAGCTATTTTCCAACTACTCATCTTTTTTTTCCTCCAACTTTTGCATTCCAGTTGCTATTAATTATCAATACATTTGAAGTGCATGCCTGATCAATTTCAGTCTGCAAAAGAAGTTGGGAAAAGTCTTTTATTTCTTTATATTTTCCCTTTGTGGTTGGTGCTTAAATGTGAATAATAGTCACACTAATTTGTCTTCCTTGTAGGCATATGGCTATTACCCTGTTCCTGATAGGTTGTACTTCACAGTGGATATTGAGATATTCATTTTAATGATGAATGTGACAACATTCATCTTCAATTTGTCATTCCTTTTATAGCAGACCATGTGATGGTACAATTCACAATGGCCAACGTCAGTCCATTTCAGCTCACAGTGCCTAGGATATTGATCTTTATGTGTTCTATTTTTTGACAATTTTTCCTAAATTCATACTCTGTAAATTCTATGCTCAGATTTTTAATGAGTAATTACAACTGTGCTTTTCACTTTGAGTCATGTTAGTGAAGATCCCAATAGCTTGACTCCATCCACATCATTAAAGTCAAGCCTACTTTGCAGAGACAGCACTTCCCCAGACATAGTTTGAGTTCCTTCCAACCTGAGAGGCTCATCTTCTGGTACAATATCAGACAATTTTACTTTGTTATTAATAAAATTTTCACTGGCCAGTTCTTCATAAGTAGACTATGAAGATCTTCTTCCTGGTCTACCGTAGGGTGGAAGCTTTGCTAAAACCCATTTTTCTATTAGTGGCCTTCCTGGTACTTGAAACACCTTGGCATATCTCCCAGCAACATGCAGTCTATCACAGCATAGCAAAAGACAGATAAGAGGTCATCAATTACAGTATTCATCAAAAAAAGAAACTACAACTACAGATATCAATTGGATGTTGGAAAACAGAACGTGTACATTGTTTTTGGCTAGGGTCATAATCTTTCAAGAATCACGTGACACTTTTAGACGCTAGGTTCCGTGCCCATGTGTTTATAGCAGCTGGCGTGACTCTCAGTATCACAAAACTCAGATACACAAAAATTGAACTTTTTAGTTTCTTATTAATCAAAGTAAACCTATTTTGCTCCTACTGACAGCAAAAATATCTTAATCTGATCAGCTTATGTCAATTTCAGTGCGAACTAAATTTACAAAAGGAATTTTAATTCTATTAATTCAAGACTATCTGGTCCCCTTCTCCTTTCCGTCTCTCTAGAGGAGAAAGATCTTCCATATGAATAAAGCTACAAGGGAGAAGTAATAGATACCCTTGGACACTTTCTGGCCTAGTTGGCCTCCACTAATACATACATACATACATACATACATATATATATATATATATATATATATATATATATATAATCTACATTGGTCTTAGTTATCAGCATGTCTTCTCTGGCACCTTCTGCTGATCTCTGCAGCAGTTTCCTGCACAGTTGTACTCTGATACACACTGCATTGCCATGAATCAGAGTTAACTTGAAAACTAAATTTTTCTCTTGCTCTCCAATTGGCTGTACAATACAGGCCACCCACATATTCCTCATTCCACCTCTAATGCCTATACAGTGTCACCTAAACTCTCTCAGCATCCTTCTGCATGATTTTTCTGAGAGACATGAAGTCACTCTGATGCTCATCCATAATGCTCTGCATGTCTAGAAATGTCTTGGCCTATATCTATATGTACTCCACAGTTCTCTGTATAATGTCCCTCTCTCAGCAATCCAGACTATCAAGCTTTTTATATCAGGAGGCGCAAAAGCAGGATGTCTATTTCAGATGCCTACATCACACCATGTTTGCTCTCTTCTCCCAATTTTCAAGGTCTTTTCCCAAGTCCATAGTAGATTTTTAATACCTCTCTTCTGTGCCACCAAAGCGGAAGGTGTAGGAAGTAGGTCCGTATATTGACTCTTCATCTATTCACTTTCTAGTCCAACATTCATTTTTTTCCCTTCAAGCTTTAGTCTAGAAGAGTAAAAGCACTTATTTCGTTATTTACGGAATTCAACTCAGATTTTTTTTTCTTGGATTTTAAGACCACTCTTCCTGGTATGTATTTTCTTAAGTATTTTTTCAGGATTTTTTTTTTTTCATCCTAAGAGTTTTACTGCTCTTCTTCACAGAGGTGACTGAAAGGTTCTTAAGGCAATTAAGACCATTTGCTTCAATGAGTAGGTGGACAAGCAAGAAATTACATCTGTGTAAAAATTTAGAAAAATAACTCCAAATTATATACCAATTTCCAAATATATGATGCAGTAATTAAATACGTAGAATTAAAATTTTCTCATAACTTCTTACGGGTGTCCGTCCCAGTCCTACCTGTCGTAGGCTGTGTTCTCTAGAGAAGCAAACCAGCAAAGTTCGTAAAATATGTACAGAGAGAGATTTATGTCTAGGAAACAGCCCCCACAGTTGTAGAGGCTGGAATGCCCCAAGTTTGTGGATCAGGTCACATAACCCCCGGGCCTGGCAAACCCAGGACCAGGAAGTCGGAGAGCAGCTCTCTGCTCCTGCACTATGAAGGTAGACAAATTCCAAAATCTGAGCATACACTGATAGCTCAAGTCCCAAGAGCTGAAGGTCAAATGAACATGAGGTAGTTGCAGGATTTGGAGTGAGCAAAACACTCAGAGTCTGCTTATATTCAGATGCAGGCCACAGCCCCAAGGAGCTTCCCTTTCAGCTTATTGGTGTGATCATGGAAGCCATCACATATAAACACTGACAATCGTGGCCCAGCCAAAATGATGTGCAATCTTAATCATCACATTACCTTTTTGCCCCAATGTTGGGAGTGGAACAAAAGTCTGAAAGAACAGCCTCTGAGCATTTTAAAACGAATAAGAACATAGCAAAGGAATGATATCTTTTGTTTCTGGTTGATATAGATACCTGAATCGCTAATTCAAAGACAGACAATGAGTGTAAGGTGAAAGCTCCTGCCAACCTTCTTTCAGATGTATGAGTTTTCTTACTTCCCCTTGAAAGAAAAAAGGAGGGCAAATCTCTATTTTTTTTTTCTTAAGTCCAAATCTCTTTAAACTTAAAATTAATGGAAATTTTTAGAGAAACTGGAAGCAAATTGCAATAGATTACTTGTTAGTTTCCCCAGGAAAATAAGTAGAAAGCACAGGTGTGAGGATGGTACACCAAAAACTGACATTTTTAAGACTTCTTTTTTGCTTTTGTTGCTGTTGTCTATATAGCACATTTACTCCGTAATTTATTTTTAGGTAAAGTTAAGATTCTGGAAGCACAACTGCAATGTAGTCTGTCTGAAATAACCTGAGATGCACTTTTTTTGGCTGACGCCAATGGTCCCCTTTGTGCTTTCCAAATGGTAATTATCTAACCCTGCCCGCACCTGGAAGTGAGAGACTCCGGCATTATGTGGGGGACAATGCTCGCCGGGACCCAGTTCTCATCCCCCCACTGCCCAACTCTCTCTCTTGAAAGCACTGATTGATTTCAAAGAGAGCGCTGCCGAAAGATCATCTGTGATGTGAAGAGAATTAGAATTGGGCCAAAAGGTACAAATGTAGCTGGTGCTAAAGATAGCTCACGCTTTTAGAAGTTGATTACCACAAAGAAAAGATGTTATTAAAATGTACAATTAAAATCTCTGCAACTCGGAGAATCTATTTTTAATTTTTAAAGCGTTACATACGCGAAACACGAAAAGAGGGTGTGAATCCAGGAGAAAGAAAATACAGAGAGATGAAAATATAAATGATTCCTTTGGGAACAGCCATGGGAAGAGTTTAATCACAAAAGGAATTATTTTTACTGAAAGTGCCCCATCCAATATGTCCCTTTACTAGCATAACACAAATATTTACAAACCATGTTTTGAGTTCCAGAGATTCTTTTTAACATGAACTTTAGAAAGCCGATGTTCTAGATTTGAAATGTCATTACATATGCTGTTATTATATAGTTCTCAGTCATATTTTAAAAAACTACAATACCAATATAATTCTATTTACTAACTGATAGTATAAAAATCAGGAGCCCTGGTGGCACGAGGTTAAGTCCTCCGCTGCTAACCAAAGTGTCAACAGTTTGACACTAGGGGCTGTGCAGGAGAAAGATGCGGCAGTCTGCTTCTGTAAAGATTACGGGCTTGGAAACCCTACCAGAAAGTCTTAGTCTATCCTACAGGGTAGCAATAAATTGGCGATGACTTGATGGCAACTCAATGGCGCATAAATATAGAACTCTACACACGTTAGGAAACAGCAAAACTATTTAATCTAGAAATCCTTATTGTTACTGTTGCTGGGTGTCTTTGACTTGATTCTTTTTCTCTGTGACTCTGTAGGGCAGAACAGAACTGCCCTGTAAGGTTTCCCAGGCTGTAATCCTTATGGAAGGAGACCACCAGGTGTCTCCCCTAGAAATCTTACAGTCTTCCTGTATTCCTTCTGCTTCTGCACTCTTCACCAGCCAATCACCAAATCCTGTTAACCTTCTCCACCATTACTACTGTAGGCCAATCTACCAAAACCTCTTGCCTAGATTACTACAGTCAGCTCCCTATACTTTCTCAAACCTAATTATGTTCTCATCCATTCTTTACTTTGTGATTTTAATCAGAATAATATATTCAAAATACAATAGCTGACTATCATATTCCTCTTTTTAAAAGCTCTGGTGATTTCTCATTGCTACTGAGTAAAGTCTAGTATCCTCAAAAAGGCTTTCAGAGTCCTGCAGACACCAGCCCCTGTCTAGCTCTTCAACCTCATGTGAATGTAATTTTTCCCCTCATTCCCCTCACTTTAGCCACGTTGGACTTCTAGTGATTCCTTGAACTAATATATTCAAACTTGTAACTACATGGTTTCTGAGCTACTATTCCCTCTGCCCTGAATGCTTGTCTCCTCTCTCTTTGTCTACCTAGCTTCTACTCATTCTTCAGATTTTTGTTTCATTCCTCAGGGAAGTTTCTATGTAAAAGACATTCTTCTTGTAGGTTTCATATGTCTTCATAGCATTAATCATATTAAGGAGTATTCATTTAATGCTTTTCTATCTTAGCAGTGTCTCTGAGAGCAGGCACATGACTATTATACTTCTTTGCACACAGTAGAGTACATGGCATACAATAGTTGCATACTAATTACTGGATGAATGATTCAGTGAAGTGCTACATATATAAAATGTTACAGAAACTTAAAAAAATAGGGATTTGTTGCCTGATAGAGAGTAAATAGCAGAAATTCTTCCAGAAGTTACATTTGTGATGTGTGTTGTAAACCAAGAACTTGTCAAGAAAGACATTGTAAGATATTTCCAGACCTGGAACTAGCACGAACAAAAGCACTGAAGGAAATAAAATGTTTGGAGGAATGGAGAATTATGTGACTAGAGAATAAGATGGAGAGTGAAAATGGTGGTAGATACTATTGGTGAAAAAAACTCTGGTGGTGCAATGGTTAATTTCTACGCCGCTAATCAAAAGTTTGGCAGTTCAAACCTACCCGCAGCTCCAAGAGAGAGAAGACCTGGCAATCTGCTTCTGTAAGATCACATCCTAGGAAAGCCTATCAGTCAGTTGTGCTGTCTCCTCTCGGGTCAATGTCTTAATCATCTGGTGCCTCCATAAACAGAAATGCCACAACTGAATGGCTTTAACAAAGAGAAATTTTACTCTCTCACTGCCCAGTAGGCTACAAGTTCAAATTCAGGGCATCAGCTCCAGAAGTCCTTCTCTGCTGGCTCTGGAGAAAGGTCCTTGTCATCAATATTCCCCTAGACTGGGGACTTCTGAGTTGCAGGGTCCCCAGGTCCTTTCTAAAGGATGTACTCTGCTCCTGGCACTGCTTCTTGGTGGTATGAATTTATGACCCGCCCTGCTCTCTGCTAGCTTCTCTTCCTTTGTATCCTAAGAGATTGCCTCGAGTCCTGCCCCACCAACACAACTGCTGCCCACCCTCCCTCATTAACATCCCAGAGACAGCTTTTACAACCTATACCAGGAATCAGGGTCTAGCCAAGTTGCTGTACATATTTTGGGGGGGGCACACAATTTAACCCATGACAGTCTCTGCTAGTTGGGATCAACTCAAGGGCACACAACAACATCACTGCTAATACAGTTAGCTAGGCTTCAGGATGTAAACAGATTCTATGACAGACTAAGTAGCTCAGTTCCCACCCTACTCAGCCTGCTCCCCCACCGTTTTCTAACAAGGAAGCAGAATGGTCCTGTTGTTAGTGTCATAAGTGGCAATCACACTGATTCTGACTCACAGAGGCCTAATGTGTGCGGAGTAGAACTTCTTCGTGGGTTCTTCAAGATGGTGACCTTTCAGAAACAAATCTTCTGAGGCACTTCTGGCTGGGTTCCAGCTGCCATCCTCTCAGCCAGTAGTCAAGTTCTTAACCACTTGCACCTCCCTGGGACTCCTAAAACGGTTAA
Source organism: Heterohyrax brucei (assembly GCA_028571685.1). Taxonomy (NCBI): domain Eukaryota; kingdom Metazoa; phylum Chordata; class Mammalia; order Hyracoidea; family Procaviidae; genus Heterohyrax; species Heterohyrax brucei. The sequence goes on along the minus strand of CM053142.1, from coordinate 99,896,686 downwards.
GATGATTAATAAGATGACACAGGTTTTGTGCATCATTAAGAACACCTAATGGAGCAATGCACATATTTTCTTTTTCTTTGAGTCAAATTGTAATCAAGTGAACTAATTCATCTTCAAATATAAAACCTCTGCATAATAATTTATCATTTAGCTTATGTATATCCTATGCTTACTGTGAGACTATTAGAGGAAAAGAATAATTTTATTGGAAAGGAAACCATATCAAGTTAAGCTTGTAACTTCTAAATTTTATTCTTTTCTAAAGATATTCTATTATCCAGGAGAATTAATTGGTAATATTTGAAGTAAATAAATACCAAATGGGGAAATCCATTAATCCATTAATGCTGGAAAAAAAGTTATTTTAATATCTTTAGACTAGGGCAAAGTTGAAAGGTAACCATTCAAAAAGAAACAACTCTTTGCTGCCACCTGGTGACAGTCCCTTTTGCCACCTGACCAATTCTGGTCACACTTTCAAGCTCCTGAGAGGACGCATAGGCTAATATAAGCAATAATTAAGCACTCTCCTGAAAATTTAAGAGAATCTGGTTGATCTAGGATAAGGCTTCTCAGATCTCCATCAATTGTGAGATCTTCGGTACCTCCACTACTTTAACAACTAGCAGGTGACGTGACAGCAAGAGTAACGGCATAAAGGATGCAACAGACTTGAAGAAGAAATTCGGCTATTCCAGAAGAAATTCTTCAATGTTTTTAACCCAGCAACCTTCACTGGAAAACATTAAAAATTACCCTCTTGGTCCACTTTCTTAACTGATTGCCTTTTACAAATAAATCTGACTCTTTGACCATCAGTCAATTTATTTGTTCAATAAATAGCTTTGTGTAAATAGTATTTGCCAAGCAATATGTTAAACACTTGGGATACCACAATAAAAAGGGAAGACACAGTTGCTCTGGATTTGAACCCACTTATCTCTTGGTTACCAGTGGAGCTCTTAACCACCGCACCATCAGGGCTCTATTTTGTTAGATGTTTGGGGGGAAAACACAGCTCCTGACTTCAGGGAGCTTACAAAGTAGTGAGAAGAAACAGGAACAAAGTGCAAATACACAAAGAAATTAACAGCTGCACATTGTAATAACGATTTTGAAGGAGACAGAGCTGGATGGAATATGAGATGGGAACCTACTTTAGGACAGATGTTCAGGAAGGACCTCATTGGGATGTGGCATTTGAGATCTAGAGAAAAATGTAGAGCTTTGCGGTAAGCACATCCTAGAGACAATGCGTTGCTGCCAAGTCAGTTTCTACTCATAGCAACGCTACTGGACAGAGTAGAACTGCCCCAATCAAGCTTCCACGGAGCAAAATGTATGTGCAAAGGCAGCGAGATAGAATAGAGTTTGAAATACTTAGTGCCTAATGGGCTTTGAGGGATTGTGATGGGGGTGTAATTGAAGAGAAACAATACAAGACATTGGGTAATCCAGATAATGGAGGGCCTTTAAGCCACTGAGAGGACTTTGGATTTAATTCTGAGTTAAATTTAAAAAAAAAAAAATAGATTTGAGCAAGGGAAAAACATGAAATAATTTACATTTCAAGTTCACTTACTGCTAACATATAGTGTATTATAAGGGAACAAGAATGAAAGTAAGAAAATGAGTTAGGTTAACAGTACAGTAGTAGATAAGAAATGTTCCTTATACTCTGGGATGGCAGTGCGCTTTCGGAGGAATGGGTGGATTCAACAGATTCTTTGGAAATAAAACCAACACTACTTGCTTAGATGAGTGTAAGAAAGAGAAGACTTTATGACATAAATGATTGGCAGGCACCATTTATCAAAGTGAAGAATGGAGGGGAAAAAGTGGGGGAAAGAATGCAAGATTTCTATTTTTGAGACTGCAGAATTCACAGATTTAAACAATACAAATTTATCAGTGGAGTGCACACAAAGGCCGTTCACTAGCATTGACACTATAACCGTAAAACATGAGTCTGGGCTACCTACTGCAAAAGCCAATACTCAGACAGGGGTCAGTGCACGAGAGGTTTATTGCACGCAGGCACATAAGAAATAGCGGGAATTCGGGTCCTCAGAGCCTGTCTGACTTCTTCAGGCAAGCTCAAGGTTTTTAGGGGTAAAGTAGAGTTGAACATGAGGGCAATTGGGGGCATGTGGAGGTCAACTGGGTGGAAAGCATGCATCAGGAACTGGGTGGTGGTTGTCTGGTGCCTCCGTCTGTTTGATAATTCTGAGGAAAACGCTATAAATGTTTTATCTTGGTGGCGAAAGACATGGACTTAGTCTTGACTGTCTACTTCAGTACCTCAATAAATAGTATGCTTGTCCAGTCAAAGACAGAACATGAGACAGTCCTGGAGTGTTAGCATGTAGAAAGTGGCTAGCAAACAGTAAGTAGAAATTGATGTTCACTCTTAACAGTTGCATCATTAAAAATCAGTGTTTACCCTGACATCACCGGGCCGGCGCATTTTAGGTGTCCAGGATGCTCTGCGCCCTTCGCTGCTAGTAAGCTCTCACCCCGCAGCTTTTTTTGAGGCTGCCTGGCCTGCGCCTCTTATTGCCACCACACCGCCATTGCTACCCCAGCTTCCAGCCCCTGGTCGGGCTTAAGGTGCTCGCTACTGCTTCCGGCGCTGGAGCAGCCCTAAACCCCCAAACCAAAACAAACCCAGTGCCGTAGAGTCAATTCCAACTCATAGCAACCCTAAAGACAGAGTAGAACTGTCCTCACAGAATATGCAAGAAGCACCTGCCAAATTTGAACTCCTGACATTATGGTTAGCAGACATAGCACTTAAACCACTACACTAACATGGTTGTCAAACCAGCCTTAAGCACGTTACACTTCTCAGCAACTGCTGCCAGACTGCTCTGCTGACATTACTCTGTCAAAGACTGCTGCTTTCTCCCGGCTTTTGCTACTCTCTGCCTCTCTCAGCTCTCCAAGCCCAGGGTTTGCTTCGCTATGAAGCAGGTAACAGCCTTCAGGGCCTCATACTCAATGGCAAGATTAAAAATTCTGGCCTCGGAAACCACACTTAGCTAGCAGGCGCCAAGATAATATCTCTGCAGCTGCTCTTTACAGCTTCTTCTTTAGGAGGCACCCAGTGGAGGGGCCAATACAGGAGCCAGTGGGGACCTCTGCCTTAGCTGACAACTGAGAGTTTTCTGGACTTCAGATCGATTGCAGCCTGCTCTAGGATAGGTGCCCCTTCCAAACTGCTCTCATTGCTCTCCTGACCCCATGCCAGCTCGTAGCTTTCCCTGTAAGTATTCTGACCTTGCTTGATGGTGTCAGACAGGCTGGGAGAAGGAAAATGCTGTCTGTCTCCCATGTTTTACCTGCAACCTGGAAAATAAAAATCTTTGGGCCACTCACCCACACCTGTCTCCACAATTGGCTTATTGGGTGGAAAATAGCAATGAGCCCCAGGTCTTTGTCCAGTAAGAGTGACATGCGTGGATCTTTTCTGAAGAATTTTCCATTTTTTCATCTCTCAGGATGGTGTTGCCATGGTGGGATGATGATTAGGAGGAGAGGTGGTGTTCTTCAGTAAAGATCTTCCACGTGCCCAGGAGACATTCTCTGCCTCCTCCAATTGCTGAACATTCACTCTCCCACCCATGAATCTCCCAGGCACCTTCACCTTTCCAGGCTTTTATTGATCTCCCCGTGGACCTCCAGAGATTTAGCCAGCATCAGCCACCCAGGTGATCCCTCTTAGGTGGGCCATTAATAATTGGTCCCAGGTGTGTTCCTACTCTCTGACTCAAGACCAAAAGGCCAACTCATCCACTGCAAGGGGACACTACAGGTACCACAGACTATAACTGTATGGACTTCCACTCTACTGAAAAGAGAACATACCTGTGAGTTTGTAAAATATAAATATAAATTCAAGGATGATCATCATAAAGATATTATTGTAATCCATGGTAGCTGAAAACAGCATTTAGGTGAGCCTATTGCAAAAAAAAAATGACAGAACAAAGAGGATTATAGAAATCATATTCTCTTAGATAGCTGCAACACTTGGTTTCTTTCTTACAACTCACCAACTATAATATTCCACCCATTGTTTCTTTTCAGTTCTTTAGCTCTGCACGGAAACCCTGGTGTTGCAGTGGTTAAGTACTATATCTGCTAACTAAAAGGTCAGTCGTTGGAATCTGCCAGGTGCTCCTTGGAAACCGTGCAACAGTTACTACTCTGACTGTAGGGTTGCTGTGAGTCAGAATCCACTAGACTGCAAATGCAATGGGTTTGGTATGGGTTTGGGTTTAGCTCTACGTAATTGCTGTTGTTATGTAATTGCTGTTGTTAGGTCACCTACAGTCAGCTCTGATTCATAGCGACACTATTTGCAACAGAAAGAAACTCTGCCTGGGCCTGCACCATCCTTGCTGCTGCTGTTACCTGCTTGAGCTTGTTGTTATCCTCCTGTGTCGGTCCCACTCCTCGGGTGTCTTCTTTTTCCTAACACTCCATACCAAGCAGGATGTTTTCTCCAGGGACTGTTCTTTCCTGATACCATGTCCAAGGTACGTGAGACAGTCTCAGGATCTTGCTTTGAAGGAGTGTTCTGGCAGTACTTTTTTCCAAAACAGACTTACTTATTTTTCTGACAGTCCAGGGTATATTCAATATTTTTAACCCACACTGTAATTCAAAGGCATCAATTCTTCTTCAGTCTTCCTTATTCATTGTCCAGCTTTTATATGCATACCAGGCCATTGACAATACTATGACTTGGGTCAGGCACACCTTAGTCCTCAAAGTGAAATCTTTGCTTTTGAACACTTTAAAGAGGTCTCTTGCAGCAGATTTGCCAATGCAATACATTGTTTGATTTCTTGACAGCTTCTCCCATGGGCATTGAAAATAGATTCAAATAAAATGGACAACTTAGGTATTTTCTCCATTTATTTTTTTTCCCTCCATTTATCATGTTATTTACTGGTCCCATTGTGGGGACTTTTGTTTCCTTATGTTGAAGTGTAACTCATACTGAAGGCTTTGATCTTCATCAGTTAGTACTTAAAGTCCTCTTTACTTTCAGAAAGCAAGGTTGTGTTGTTTGCATATCACAGAGTTTTGACAAGTCTTGTAATTTTCGTGCCACATTTTTCCTTCACATAGTCCACCTTCTTGGACTATTTGCTCGGCATACAGATTGAATATTTACAGTGAAAAGATACAACCCCGACACACATATTTTCTGACTTTAAACCATGCAGTATCTCCTTGTGCCGTTCAAATGACTGCCTCTCGGTCGGTGTACAGCATTCTCATAAGCACAACAAGCTGTTCTGGCATTCCAATTCTTCATGATGTTATCTAGAATCTACTATGGTCCACACAGTCCTTTGGTGCTGTAGCTCTCTGTCTCCTGGTTCCAGGAGCTTCTTAGTGCTGGGATCCCAGGTCTGAAGGACATGGTAACTCCTGGCTGTTCTTTCTTGATGAAAGTGGGACCTTCTCTCCCTCCCACCTCTGGATTCACCCACCTCAAGTTCAGAGGCACGGAAAAACTGACCAGTCCCTTTGGTGAGTCACAATTATCCTATCTTCACAGCCCCACCCAATCAACTGGGTGGCAGTTACAAGATCACGGCAAGAAAGACCACACAAAGTGATACATTGCACTGCAGAGTTGTTCTTCCTCTAATTGAAATTAGTGCTTTCTGATCATTACTTTTTGTTTCTTTAATGGACTCCATTTTAATGAAAAATAGTATTTGAATTTCCCACATCATCGAACTTGGATGACAGAAAAAGGGTTAAAAAGAAGGCTATTACTTCTAGGGGTCAGATAGAAGAGTTTGCTTTTGTTTTCTTATATGCAGCTTGCCACAGAAAATGACTTCTCAAATTAACATTCTAAAATTTCTAAAACATTCATTTGATACTGTCTCCTAAAGAACTGATACAGGAAATTGTCTTACTACTGTATTCTGAAGTCTGATATAATGTACAATAAAGATGGGAAGGTTGTGTTTAAATGTATGATTAGCTTGATATATAAAAAATCCTTATTGACTGTGATATTTAGTAAAACAGAAGTTCCTTCTGGATTTCTTTATTCTCCACCTAGGATTTCTGAAGTACGTTGGACATGTTACCAACTGAGACAAGTCTCTGGGGAAGGGTAGAAGGTAGAGGGTCAGTGAAAAAGAGGAAGACCTTCAAAGGGATGGATGGATACAGTGACTTCAACAATGGGCCAAACACAGCAATGATTGTGAGGAGGAAGAGGAATGGACAGTTTTGTGCTGTTGTATACAAGGTCACCATGAGTTGGAACTGAGTAGATGTCTCCTAACAACAACAATTTTTCCTTTTTAATTACATTTACATGCTACTTGAGTCTGTCTTTCCAAAAAAAATACCAGAAAGTTGGCTTAGTACATATTGTTCACAAGAAGTAAACAAAGCAATCTTTGTCATTAAGAAAGAACTTAAAGCCAGAATGACTAACATGTACTAAAAGAAAACTTATGAAAGTCTTTTAAGTACTCCGTCTTCCCTTCTGGCTTTGGAAAATATTAATGTGTAAGTACTGTTGTTGTTTTTTTCAAAGTCAGATTTTGTTTACTCTTCTAGGAAGAGAATTTACAATATTCCTCTAACTTCCTTTGATCGCAGTAGAAAGAAATAACACCAGCACGGGAAAGAATGATCCCAGCAAGCTGTTGTCGTGTGCCATCAAGTTGATTCCAACTCATGGCTACCAGGCAGGACAGAGTAAAAATGCCCTACAGAGTTGCCTAAGCTGTTCTTTATAGAAGCAGATGGTCAGAACTTTTCTTTCATGGAGCTGCTGGTGGTTTTGAACCACCAGCCTTTCAGTTAGCTGCTGAGTGCTTCACTTGACACCACTAGGGATCTGTTATTAGGTTGTAGAGAGCAGGTGTGCATGAGGCCTTGGTACCAATCAGGTTTGGGTTCAAGATGCATCACTGCTGGGCTGCCCAACCTTGAGCTTCTCATGTAATCTCTGTGCACCTAATAACACATCCACATCTGTTAACAGGGAAAATTAAACTTTCACGTACTTGTTGTATTAAAGGTAACAAATATAAAACATTTATAATGTAATAGATGTTCGTGAATGATACTAGACTGATGGTTTCCTGGTGAGCATACGTAGTTAAAACGACACTGAGGACTACTCCAGACACACGTGTGCCTTTCAAATGCAGCCTTTTCATGATTGTATTTTGTGCTGTCACATAAAAGGGATTTACTACTGGTTTACTTTGAACCAGTAAGATATGCGCCAGTTTCCTGAAGCCAGATGGCAAAGACACTTCCGGTGGGGCAGATGGGCCGATTGACTTTTACTTTTGTAAAAGCATCAGGCTTGCAAGATAAATCATCAAGAAGATAGAGTAAAGTCTTTGATTTGGGCCGGCATATCAGGGAGGCTAAAAAAAATATCAGAAAGACATGTGCAGCATTAGACACTCACACAGTATTTGCGCATGAAATAGAGTATTCAGAGGGAGCCAAGTTGCTTTCATTGGGCACTTGACATACTCAAGATGCCACGTCAACTAACCTTCTTTGTGTGAGTTTGCAGCAACGCTTCTGAGTCCCAGATGCGCTTGCCGTGAAAGGAAATGAAACAACTGGACACATTCATAATGCATTAGTTAGGTAATATCGAAGTTAACTTACAAAAGAAGCCACTTACTGGAGTCACAATGGCAACAAACACTGAACAGAATTATTACTGCAGTGGAAGACGTTTCAGAAAATAACTTACTTTGAGACAAACATACATTATATTGAAATAATAGTGACTCTTACGTTCGACACTGTCAATAGAAAAGTATGTGTTTATCATTTAGTGTGTTTAAATTCCAGGGTAAGTTCAGGAAAGGCCTTAGTTAAAAAATAGACAACCGATTTGAGTCAATAAAGGTAAAAACATCCAAATGGATTGGTTTAGTTTTCTAGGGCTGCAATAACAAAGTACCACAGAAACGGTGATTTGAAACCTCAGAAATTCATTGTCTGACAGTTTGGGAGACTAGTATTTCTTAATTCGGGGTATAATCAGGGCCATTCTTTCTCTGAAGGCTCTAGAAGATGACCATTCCTTGTCTCTAAGCTTCTGATAGCCCAGACGTTCCTTGGTTTGCAAATCCATCTTCACATGATTATCATTCCTCTCTGTACCTTGGTACTTCTTTTCCTCTTTAGGAGACACCACTTAAATTGGATAAGGATGCACCTGACTTTGGTATGACTTCATGTTAACTGACAATGTGTTCAAAGACCCTATTTCCAAACCAGGTCACATTCACAAGTACTAGGGGTTAGGACTTTAACATTAGTTTTGGGGGGACAAAATCTATAGTATAGCTGTATCTAGGAATAGCGTTAACTATCTCAGAAGGGATGAGTTTCCCACCTCTGTAACTCAAACAAGTCCAGTGCAAATAGAATTATGTTACTGTACAAGGAACAAAGAACTTTACAAATGTAATTAAGTTACAGTTTTTGAGGTAGTGAGATTATCTTACATGACGTGCGTGTACCCAGTGTGTTCATAAGGCCCTTATAAATGAAAGAGGGAAACAGAAGAGTCAGAACCAGAGGGAAGGATGTGATGACAGAAGCAGATATCCATGTAATGTGGGGCCCTAAGTCAAGAAATACGGGCAGCCTCCAGAAGGTAGGGAAAGTGAGGAAGTGGATTCTTCCCTAGAGTCTCCAGAGGGAATGTAGCCCTGCTGATGTCCTCATCTTAGCCCAGTTGTATGGAGGCATGGTGGCACAGTAGGTGAGAGCTCAGGCTCCTTATCAGAAGGTCAGCAGTTTGACTCCACCATCCACTCCTTGTAAACCCTACAGGACAGTTCTACACTGTTCTATAGGATCACTATGAGTTGGAATTGATTTGATGGCAAAGGGTTTGGAGTTTTTCATGGGTAAGACTCATGTTGGACATAAAACTAAAATATTGAGGTATAATTTATATATCATAGGATTTACTACTTTTAAGGGTACAATTAAATATTTTTTTTTGTAAATTCGCAGAATTGTACAATCATCACCATCATCCAAAAAGATTCTTCCCAGTTATTTGTAGTTACTCCTTGTATTAGTTTTCTATTGTGTCTGTTACAAATTACCATAGACACAAATATATTACTTTATAGTTCCAAATGTTAGAAATACAAAATGGATCTCCCATGACTAATTTTTATAGATGTAATGAAGGTAAGGCTGTTGCAATAGGGAGATAATTTTATGTCACATGGTATGCTCAATGTCTATATGCAGGGTCATAGTCCTTCTGGAGGCTCTAGAGGAGATCTGTTCCCTTATCTGTGACTCTGGTGACAGTCTCTTCCCTTACCTTTTTACTGCTTCTGAAGGCTGTCTGCATTCCTTGGTTCTCTGCCACTTTCTCTATCCTCAAAGAGAATAGTGTAGTATCTTCAAATGTCTGTCTCTGACTCTGACACTACTGCCTCCTTTTTTAAGGACCCTGTAATTCCATTGGTCTCACTCGTATCATCTAGGATAATCTCCTCATCTCAAAAGTCTTAATTTAACTATATCTACAAAGTCTTTTTTCCTCTGTAGTGTAACGTAGAATCACAGATTTGGGGGATTAGGATGTGAATATCTTTGGAGAACCATTGTATACCTACGACATTTTCCATTCCCACACCAAGCCCCAGGAGCTACTTAGTATACTTTTTTTTCTACAGGTGTGCTTTTGTGGAACAGTTGATACATCTGGAATCAAACAACACGTAGTCTATTGTATTTGGCTTCTTTCACTTAGCATAATGTTTTAAGCATATGCTGTCACACTGAGTCCAACTTGTAGCAATCCTGTAGGATTTTCAAGGTTGCAACCCTCTGTAGAAGCAGTCTGACACATCTGTAGTCTGGCGGCTTTGAACCACTAATTTTTCAGTCTACAGTTGATTGTTTTAACCACTGCACCATCAGGGCTTCTAATGTTTTAAGGGTTATTCATATTATAACTTTTTTCTGTTTTATAGCCTAATAGTATCCCATGTATGAATATACTACAATTTATTTATCATTTATCAGTTAGTGAATATTTCGACTGATTCCACATTTGACCTATTAAGAATATGTTGCTGTGATTATTTATACACAAGCCTCTGTTTAGATTTATGTTTTTGTTTCTACTTAATAGGCACCTAAGTACTTGTTTCTAGATCTTGTGGCAAATTTGTGCTTAACTGTTTAGGAAATTATCAAATCATTGTCCAAAGTGGTTGTGCCATTTTAGTTTTCTGTCAGCAGTGGGTGTGGGTTGCCGTTTTCCTCTATTCTGCCCAATACTTTTCACTGTCTTTCTTTTTGATTGTCACCACTGTAGTGGATGTGACATGATCTCTCACTGTGGTTTTATTTTGTATTTCTCTATTAATGATGCTGAAGATATTTTAATGTGATTATTGCCCATTCATATAACTTCTCTGGTGAGTTGTCTATTAAGATCATTTGGGCACAACAACTGTGTTCTTTAATGAGATGGAAAAGCTAATCATTAACTTTCTGTGGAAAGTGAAGAGGTCCCTCATAGGTAAAGCATTTTTTAAGTACAAGATTAAAGTATGAGGACTCACACTATCTGATATAAAAATCTACTATACACTTCAGTCATCAAAACAGCCTGGTACTGGTAAAAGGACAGACACACTGATCAATCGAACAGAATTGAGACTCCAGATGTAAATCAAGGTTCAAAGTTCATTACATGAGGGGAAAGATAGCTTTTTAACAAATGATACTTGCAAAATTGGATGTCCATCTGAAAAGGAGAAAAAAAAGGGAGGGACAGGATCCATACTTCACACTATAGACCACAACTAATTCAAAATTAATCAAAGATCTAAATATAAAGGCAAAAAAGTGTAAAGATCATAGAAGGAAAAATAGGGGCAATGCTAGAGTCATCTTCTAAAAAGTAAATTCTTTCATTCATCCAAAGACTTCACCAAAAGAAGAAAAGGGAACCTAAAGACTGGGAAAGAAAATTTGTCTTCCTATTACAAATCCAACAAAGGCTTAATCCCTAAAATCTATAGGAAAATCCAACACCTCTATAAAAAAAGATGAATAGTCCAATTAAAAAATGGGCAAAGGATGTGAACAGAGACTTCACCAAAGAAGGTGGGTACTCAGGTGCTAACAGACACACAAGGAAATGCGAGGAGATGCTCAAGATCATTAGTCATTTAAAAAAAATGAGAAGAAAAACTCATTGCTGCCATGTCGATTCCTAGAGAGATGCAAATCAAAACTACAATTAGATATTATCTAACACTGACATTACTGGCACAAATCAAAAAAACAGAAAATAATAAACATTGGAGAGGCTGTGCAGAGTTTGTAACTTTTATATACTGCTAGTGGGAATGCAAAATGAATGGAGTAAACATTATGGAGAATGACATGATGCTTAATTAAAAAGCTAGAAATAAAAATACCATGTGACTAGCAATCCCACTCCTAAGAGTATATTCTAGAGAAATAAAAGGCATCGCACAGACAGACATATGCACACCTATAATCGCTGCAGCATTATATGCAATAACAGAAAGATGGAAACAACCTAAATGTTTGTCAACAGATGAATGGATAGACGAATTATTGTATGTACACACAACAAAATACTACACAATTATAAAGGACAATGATGAATCTGTGAAATATCACACAATGTAGACGAATCTGGAAAGCATTATGCTAAGTGAAATAAGTTAATCACAAAAAGTCAAATATAGTATGAGTCTGCCGTTACGAAACTCTTGAAAATGTTTACACAAAAAAAGAGACGTTCTATGATGCTCTGAGGAAAGACAGAGGTGGTGACAGAAGAGCACTAAACAGACAATAGATAAAGTGGTAACTTTGGTAAAGTACACAATACTGGGGAAGTCAGTACAGCTCAGCAGAGACAAGGTCACAGAAGCTTCACAGACGCGTCCTAACTCCCTGAGGGACCAAGCACTGGGCTTTGGCCTGGGGACTGTGGTTTTGGAGGACATCTAGCTCAATTTGCATAGCATGGTTTCTGAGGAAAATGTTCTATATCCTGCTTTGGTGAGTAGTGTCTGGGGTCTTAAAAGCTTGTAAGCAGCGGTCCACTGGGCCTTTCCCATCTGGAGCAAGAAACAATGAAGAAAACCAAAGATAGAAGGGAAAGATCAGTCCAAAGGACTAATACACCACAACTACCGTGGCCTCTACCAGACTGTGTCAAGCACAACTAGATGGTGCCCAGCTACCAACACCAATTGCTCTGACAGTTATCACAATTGTTGAAGAAAAACATAGAAAAAATTGTAACACAAAAATGCTAGACCTCCTAATCTGACGAAAACTGGAGAAACACTGACAGTATAGACTCTGGACACTCTTTGAACTCAGTACTGAAGTCACTCACGAGGTTCACCCTGCAGCCAAAGATTAGACAGGCCCATAAAACAGAATGAGACTAAATAGACGCACCAACCCAAAGGCAAAGTCAAAAAGGCCTGAGGGAAAGGAAAGCTGATAACTGGGAATGCAAGATGGAGAAGGGAGTGTTGACATGTTGTGGGGTGACAATCAGTGTTACCAAGTAGTGTACATATTTTTAAGGAGAAGCTAACAAAAACCAAAAACTGATCTTTTTTTAAACCAGATTACTTGTCTTTTTATTCAGTTATAAAAGCTTTTTTACATATTCTGTATACAAGTCCTTTGTCAAGTATATTACTTGTAAATATTTTCTCTCTCTGTGACTATAATTTTTACTTTGTTAATGATGTTTCTTGAAGGGCAAAGTTTTGATTTATAATTTTTTTCTTATGACTTGTGTTTTTGGTATCATCCTTAAGAAATCTTGGTCTAACATAAGGTCATAAAACTTCTACATTTTCTTCTAAGAGTTTTATAGTTTTAGCTTTTCCATTTAGGTCTATAGTCCACTTGAGCTAATTTTTGTGTATGACACAATGCTGTGGTTAGGTGCCATGAAGCCACTTCCAACTCATAGGCACCCTCTGTCCAGCAGACCGAAACACTGCCCCATCTTCACAATCCTTGTTCTGCTTGAGCCCATTGTTAAAGCTACTGTGTCAATCTACCTTGTCGAGGGTCTTCCTTTTTTCTACCAACACTTCTTCACTACACATGATGTCCTTTTCCAGAGACTGATCCCTCCTGATAATGTGTCCAAATGAAAAGTGTGTGAGTCATAGTCTTGCCATCTTTGCTTCTAAGAAGTACTCTGGTCATACTTCTCTGAAGACAGATTTGTTCATTCTTTTGGCCAGCGAAGCCAGCCAAGTGCCATCGACGACAGTCCATGATATATTCAACGGTTTTTGCCAACACCATGATTCAAAGGCATCAATTCTTCAGTCGTCTTTTTTCATCATCCAGATTTCATAAGAATGTGAGGTGAATTAATGCACCACGGCTTGAGTCAGGCATATCTGAGCCTTTTGCAGTAAGTTTGTCCAGCACAATGCACCTTTTGATTTCTGGAATGCTACTCCCATGAGTGTTGATTGTGTATACAAGTAATATGAACTCCTTGACAACGTCAATCTTTTCTTTTCTCTGTTTATCGTGATGCTACTTACTGGTACAGTTGTGAGGATTTTTTTTTCCAATATGTTGAAGTTCAATCCATCCTGAAGGTGATGGTCTTTGATGTTCATCAATAAGTGCTTCAAGTCTTCTTTCCTTGTAGCAATCAAAGTTGTGTCCTCTGTATAGTGCGAGTTGCTAATGAGTTTTCCCTCAATACTAAGTCATCATTCTTCTTCATGTAGTCCACTTTCATGGGTTCTTTGCTCAACATACATAAAAGTATGATGAAAGGATGCTACTCTGGTACACATCTTTCCTGACTTTAAACCATACAGTATGCCCTTGTTCTGTTTAAAGCCTGTTGATCTATTACAGTCCCTCAGGAGTACACATGTTCTGGAATTCTCATTCTTCTCAGCATTATCTATAATTTGTTATGATCCACAGAGTCAAATGCCTTTGCACAGTCAATAAAACCCAAGCTTTCTGGTAGTCAGTCTCTACTTTCAGTCATGATCCATTTGACATCAGTAATTATATACCTCAGTTCAAATTCTCGTCCGAATCCACCTTGAATTTCTGGCAGTTCTATCTTACTATACTGCTCCAGCCACTTTTGAATGATCGTCAGCAAAATTTTACTTTCATGTGATAATAATGATAGTGTTCAACGATTTCCACATTCACTTCTTAAGAACAGACATAAATATGTGTGTCTTTCAGTCAGTTGGACAGGTAGCTGTCTTCCAAACTTCAGCACATTTATTTGAAGTCAGTAGACCATATACATGCAAGGGGTTATAAGAAGGACTTTGTTTTCTCCTAATGATGTACGTGTCTGTCTTTACCAGAGTTTTGACTGTTGTAGACCTGCAGTAAATTTTAAAATTAGGCCATGTAAGTTCACCCACATATATGGCTGTTCCATATGAATTTTAAGATCAGTTTGCTGCGTAAGACTAGGTTACAGCTACATAGTTTGCTGCCTTGGAATGCATTAATTTAATCCTATTTGTCCTTTCACCTAAATTCTTATATGACTGTTCATAGTCTATCAAACAGTCTATCAATAAATGTAGTCTCTAACAGGATCTACTTATCATGCCCCATATGGTTTCCTTTGATTAAAAGATTAAAACTTCCTCCTTTTCCTACACTAATTCACCAGAAACTTTCAAGCTGGCCAATGAGACTTTAGCACATGCAAACTCTAAGACTCAGCCTGGTGTTCCGTCTATAAACCCTCTCCTACAATTCCAGCTTGTTGTTGTTTTGTTCCCTGGTACAACCCCTATGTAGCCCTGAGGCAAAGTTTGTTACAGTTTCCTCTCTGGTACCTGAGAGTAATTACTTCTATTTATTTTCTGGTCTTCATGCATCAGTCTTACTTCCTTGGGCTGCACCTGACAGACCATCTAAGACACTCATAGATCCTTTTGTTGTTGATTTTAGCTGCCATGGAACCAGCCCCCAACTCTTCACAACCCTCTGTATGATGGGATCATACCATTGTGATCCTTGAGGTTTTCATTGGCTGATTTTAAGAAGTAGATCACTGGATTTTTACTCCTCATCTATCTTAGTGTGGAAACTCTACTAAAACCTGTTCAGCATCTTAGACACGTGGTGGCTGTGTTTCCAGAGCATTATTGCCCAGGGATCAAGACTAGGTCTTCCCCATGAAAAGAATTCTGGCACGGAACCACCATTGCCTTCTATTCCACTGTATTTGCAGAACGTAGAAGCTTATCGTCTTTATAATATTAAGTCTTCCATTACACAAACATGGATTATGTCTCCATTTGTTTAGCTATTTTTTAATATTTTGGAGCTGGGGGGGGCAGTAATTAAAAGCTGGGCTTCTAACCAAAAGGTCAGGAGTATGGGACCACCAGCTGCCACTTGGAAACCCTATGGGGCAGTTCTGTGAGTTGTTCTTGTAAGGTCACTGTGAGTTGGGATTGACAACTTGCTGATAATGGATTTTTTGTTTATTTGGTTGCTTGGTGGAATATTTCAGCAATGTTTTGTGGTTTCAGAAATCTTTAACAGTTAAAATATATTGTATATATAAAAGCAATTTAAGCTTTTTTTAGTCATTGTGATTTGTTTTATTATTATTATTTTTATGAGTATTGTATCAGTGCTAAATTTCTTTTTGTTGTTGTTTATTTTGTTTGTTTGATATGACTGAGTGAAAATGTACATTCCCGTATAAATTTACATGCCCACCTATATGCAGCTTCCACTGCTCTCCCTGCCCGGTGACAGCACACTATTCCTCTCTGCTCCATACACGTCTCAATTGATGGTCCAATGGTTTCGGGGTTCCCCTGGGAGCATGGACCCTGGCCCTGATGCTGCGCTTGCCCATAAATCCTAACAAAGGTCTGCTCTTTGGACACAAATGGATTGGACTTGGCAATGCAGAGTGACTATATATTGTGTGCACTTTATGGTTCTATACATCTATAGGATATCAGCCTGCTGACCTCTGGTTGGAGGAAGGAGAGTGGTTGGAGAGGAGGGGAAAGGAGACTGTTGGGAGGATGAGAGATACATGGAGCAATTTAAACTTTTCCAGTAAATTTAGTTAAATTAGTAAATGAGACTTTTTGCATAAGAAAATTTAACCTGTTTAAGTCAAACACTAATCCAAGAAAAATTGAAAGGTATCATTTTCATTTTACAAGAATTATAAATACAGAACTTTATAAATGCAGAATTTGAGGGCTTAAAAACAGAATTAGGCTATTTTAATTTGTTTCCTTAATAAACTGAATATTGATTTAAATAGTGTTTTATGAGCAAAAGCTATGTCTGGACAATAATAAAAAAATACATCACATTAATCTAGTTAATCTGAAATTTGCCTTCTGCCGGTTTAACATTCCTCTCTGTAATGCCTTCTGTTGGTATGCAAAGTGAGTTTAAGCACATACACTCCACCTAGAAGTATAACGGTCAAGACAATATTGACAAAAGGAAATCATAAGAACAAACAACAAACAGAAAATCCCCTCTTGCAGAGCTTGCTGATTTTCCTTACTATTCTGACTCCAATTACTCCACCAGTTTCCTTTATCCTCTTCATTCTAGTGTATGTTTTCCATTATTGCTTTTCAATGTTGTTGAGAAAATTTTCCCCAAGGCACTTCTCTTCTCTCTCAGAAATTACTTCTTTTTAAGTCCTCATGCCTCCCCATGCCTAACAAAAATGTTCAAAAAAAGGAAGAATGTTAACCATGAAGAGCTTCTGTGAGATGCCTGAGGCTGGTCAGAAAACTAGTGGAGCCCTCTCTGTGCAAACTGTGCCTTTCCTGTTAGAGCTGGTCTTGGCAACACTAATTTCATAAACTTAATGTCTGTGAAAAATGATGTGCTCTCCTTGGTACGCTTAGAATCAGGCAGAGGATGATCAGATGCTGGAAAGTGTTAATAGTGTGCTCAGAGAAAAGCAATTACGTAAAACACAGTGTGGGATTATAGGAGATTCTAAGCTATTATTTATCCTTAGAAGTATGAATTCGGTAGTGAAATTAAAAAAGAATAGTGTGCCAAGGGAACGTGCAGATATATAAGAAAAATCTTCCGTATCTGACAGGGCGAAAGTAATGTACACCAGGTGCTTGTACTAATTAAGGCATCAAATTTATATTCCTTTTTTTTTTTTTAAGGAATATTTTGATTGTAGCATTTGTCACCACTGCCACAATTCTTCCAGACATCCTGACAGTGAAATTGAGTGATGATTTTCTCTAGTGTATCTGTTCCCTGCTGGGCTTCTGCTGTGACAGCCATAATATCCCCAAAGCCCAAATTATAATGCATCTTTAGTATTAATTATTGGACTTCCTTATCTATTCTGTTTCCTTTCTCAGCTGATATGTGCGTTCTTAACAAATTTAAGTTTCAGGGGAAATGGGACAAGTTTATGATTATTTGCTTAACAAAGCCAAGTGCCGTTGAGTTGGATCCGACTCCTGGTGACCCTTAATCATGAATGATTATTTGCTTAGGATATGAATATGATATCCATTGTTTTTATACATATAACTGCATCTATCTCTAATTTTTCCAGAAAAATAAAATTTCACAACATATGTTTGCTAACCACAGCTTTGACTTTTCTAGATTTTAATAAACATGATTATAGGTGTGGTTTCTAAGCCAGTATCATTTTAACAAACCCACCCACTACTGTTGAGTCAATTCCAACTCATAGTGATCCTATAAGTAAATTTTTTTTCCTGACTTGAAATATGACGAGGCAGTAGTGTGAGTGAAGTCATGTGCTTATGTATAATATTACAATGACCACTTCACCACCTTACTAGCAATCCTGATATGGTATTTAAGCACTCAGCTGTTAACCAAAAAATCTGTGGTTCAAGCCCATCAGCTGCTCCAGGGGAGAAAGATATGAGAGACAGCTTTCCTTTGAAAATCCTATGGACCGGCTGTGCTCTGTTCCTTTAGGGTCGTTATGAACAGGAATCAACTTGGCAACAATCACTTATTGGGTATTAGCCATCCTGACTCACTGTTTATTTTTGAAGTCCTGTCTCATAGCTGAGAACTGGCATACAGTTTTTTTTCAATAACTGTAAAGTGGGAAGAAAATGAGATTCTAGTGCTTTCTCTAACACAAGACATCTGAGTAAGTCACTTAGTCTTTTCTCACCTGTAAATTATCAGGAAACTTGAGAAGATTTTTCCTTAAGGTCCGTTTCGGTTCAAGAATCCTATAAATACAAGTTTAAATTTTGTATCCTACACAGACATTTTTACGGTGTTATTGCATTTATTTCCCAGGAGTTTTTCCTTTTTTTTTAAATCAGATCATGCCATCCAAATGAGATCAGCAGTGGAGCCCTGAGACTAATTTGCTTTATAGTATCAGGCAAGACCATTTTGTGTCTGTGCCTCAGGAGTGATCACTTGTATGGCATGGTTGATGGTGCCTGCCACTTTTCTGTAATATGATAACATTTTGTTAAAAGCTCTTTGATGATCAGCAACGAATGCTATTATGGGCAACTGAAAATTAATAGTATAGAAGATTTTCTTTGGGACTTCTATAAAATACTCATGACTGAATAATCAAAATAGTTTGGAAATAAAAAGAGGGCATAGAAGAGACATAAAAACATGCTTCACTCTGTTTTCATATGACTCAATTTAATTAAATTGTTCCTACTAATACATTGTTGGGCTATTCAGGGAAATACATAATTACATAAAAATACAATCAATTCACGATAGAAATTCCCTAACTGAATTTCAAAGTCAAAAACCTACTGATTTAAGCCAGTTATTACCGCTACAAAAAATGTTTCCCCAAATTAGGGATATCTGGCCTATTCAAGATGCCCCTAACCTGGTACCTATTGTCTCTTTGAGTACTTTATTTTCCCATCGTCTGCATTAAACATGTTTCTCCAGTGCAAGTATTAGATACTGCTCATGGAGACCAGAATGTTATGCCAGCTCAGTGGTAATCAGATAAGTCGGTTAACTACATAGAGCCCTGAAACACATTTACTGATCATGACAAGAGGACCCTGGTTGCTGAAGAAATGAGATGCTGAAAAGATTTTGGAGCTAATTAATGTTCGGTCATTAAACAAGAGCTAGACATTTCTATCCTTACAAAAAAACTGAAAGCAAATCTACTGCTGAGCAGATGCTGACTCAGAGAGTCCCTACGAGACAGCGTACAGTTACTCCACAGAGTTCCCAAGGAGCACCTGGTAGGTTCAAACTGCCTACCTTTTGGTTAGCAGACATAGCTTTTCACCACGGCACTACCAGCAAGTCCCAGCTTCCTGTGGCCTTCTGTTCTGAGGACTTGGTTGTCGCTTCTGATACCAATACCGCCACTGGTTGTTGTTGTTCTTTTCATTACTAACCCAGAGCCAGGGCTGTCGAGTTGATTCCGACTCACAGCGACTCTTAAGGTCGGAGTAGAGCTAAGTGCCCCATAGAGGCTCTAAGGCTCGCCTGGTGGATTGGAACTGCCACCCTTTTTGATTCACAGACATAGCACTTAACCACTATGTTACCAGGGTTTAGTTTTCATTATTATCACTGTTTATTATCAGTATCGTTATAAATCTGATTCTTGTCTCTGTAGGCTGGCGTGAAAATGCTACATCAGCAAATTACAAACTGCAGTACTGTACTTAACCCACTGCCATCGAGATATTACTAATTATAAGGCCTCCAAAAAAAGAGAGAGATCTTGCTAGCAATGGCAGTTCCTTGTAACTCAAATATGTCATAAGTCAGGGACTGCCTACATGCCTTTAAAAAAAGAAAAAAAAAAAATGCTACTACCAAATTTGGGAAACCATGGTACCATAGTCGTTAAGTGTTACAGCTGCTAATCAAAGTTGGCGTTGGAATCCGTAGGGCTTTCCTTGGAAACAGGAAATCCTGGGGCAGTTCTTGGAAACATGGAGGAGTTCTATGCTGTCCTTAGGGTCCAGCTATGAGTCGGAATTGACTCAATGACCGCAGGCGTTTTTTGGTTTGCCTAACTGAACAAAGAAGAAATAATTTGTGTTGCAAGATGGTTAAAAGGGTAGCTTTAGGAATTAGGCCAAGTTTAAATCTTAACTCAGCCACTGTCCTTGCGAATGGCCTTAAGCAATCCAGTTAATGTTCCTGCACCTTCGTTTCCCATCTGTCAAACGGGGATGGTAAAAATATCCTGCCTCTTAGTGTGAGGATTAGATGAGCTAATATGTATAATATACTTGGAACAGTATTTGACACAGAGTAAGTGCTCAACAAATAAAAGTTATTACAGGCATTATTATGGTATGAAGTACCTAGAAGCCCATTGGAAAGAGCAATAGGAAGTAATACAAAAATTCAAAATAAATAAAGTAAAAAATGAACTGGATATAACTTCACAAGTATCAGTCAGACTGACCATAATTGCCAAAATTTTAAGAATTGTTATTTCTGCTTTGGAGACACATATGTAAATCACACTTGGGGTCTCATGTAATAATACATTTTTTAGCACAGAAGATTTATTCTAATGATATTCTGAAGTCCAACATTTCATTTCCCAACGTAGGCATAATATAGTAGGCAGAGAGTACAGTTTAGGTTAGCAGAAATTAGAGTGGGAATTATAATTTTCAGAAGAAAGCAATTTTTTGTTCTTTCTTATGCAATTATAAAAACTTGGATGCATTCTCAAGGTTGATTTTACCATTTATTAAGCCCTAATTTTTTTCTAGAGAAGCATAGATCTATAATGGAAAAATATGTAGTCATATAACTAAGATTATTTTTTAAGCCATTTTTTTTTTTTAATTGAGGAAAAGGTTATATTACTAGTCTGGCTCTACTATAAATTGTGGCCACTTCTGGAGTCCTGTGGTGGCACAGTTAAAGAGGTTGGCTGCTAACTGAAGGTGGCATGTTCAAATCTACCAGTCACTCTACATGAGAAAGATATAGCAGTCTGCTTCCCTAACGATTACATTCTTGGGCACCTAATGGGGCAGTTCTACTTTGTCCTACAGGGTCATTATGAATTGGAATTGACTTGGTGGCAAGGGGTTTGGTTTGAGGTAGATTCTGGAATTTAGCAAGTCAGTTTGAGATTACATGGCCCAACACTAAATTATCAGCTAAAGTCATTCAGAGTGACTAGACCAAAACCAGTTTTAAAGTTCTCATGAATCCTAATTTGGCATTCTGTGCTCTGCAAGCTGTTTTCTAAATAATATAGATTTTTTTTCTTATCAATAATTGGCCATTAGCTACAATGTAGCAGACTAAAATTTACTACATTCTTAACTACCCTATAGTACAGACAACAGTAGTTTGCAAGTTTTGAAGCTATGTAAACTCACTTGCCATAAAAAGACAAATAAGGAGAACTAAAGAGGAAAACTTGTGTGTTAAAAACAATTTATCATTTTTAATATTTGTATTACCTTGTGTTCTCATATTTCTCTGGGGATATTTCAGATTAGATGATTTCAGTAAAACAAATGACATCAAAGTAACATTTTTATGAATAATTATATAACTTCCAGTGAAATGTTCTGTTAGAGGTTTAATGGCACTTATGACTAATTAATTCCTTTCTCAGAAACCGTCTTCTAGTAAAAAAAAGTTTCCTCAATTAGACTGTTTTAAAGTTACTTTTCAATCTCTTCAATAGTGTCTAACAAAATTGTACATTTGAAAAACATGGTATTAAAAATAACCCAATTAAAAAATGGGCAAAGGGTATGAACAGGCACTTTACCAAAGAAGACATTCAGGCAGCTAACAGCCACATGAGGAAATGCTCATGATAATTAGCCACTAGAGAAATGTAAATCAAAACTACAATAGGATACCATCTCACCTCAGTGACGCTAGTATTAATCCAAAAAACACAAAATAATAAATGTTGGAAAGGTTGTGGAGAGACTGAAATGCTTACATACTGCTGGTGGGAATGTAAAATTGTACAAGCAATTTGGAAATCAATTTGGTGCTTTCTTTAAAAGCTAGAAATAGAAATATCATATGATCCAGCAACCCCACTTCTTGGAATATATACTTGAGGAGTAAGGGCTGTCACGCAAATGGATACATGCTTTCCAGAGTTCATCACAGGACTGTCCGTAATAGCAAAAAGATGAAACCAACCTCGGTACCCAATAGCAGATGAATGGATAAATAAACTATGATGTGCGCACACAATGGAATAATAATCCAATGACAAAGAATTGTGATTAATCTGGGAAACATCTCATAAAGTAAAAGAATCTGGAAGGCATTATGCTGAATAAGATTAGTCAGCTGTAAAAGGACAAATACTATATGAGACGGATCTGAGAAACAGTTTAAACATGGAGGAAAACAGTCTTTGATAGTTACAAGGATGGGGAGGGAGAGGAGTATTCATTAATTAGACTGTAGATAATAATTAAGTTAGGTGAAAGGGAAGACAAAGCACAGTGAAGGGGAAATTAGCATAAGTGGGCTAAACCAAAAGCTAGGAAGTTTCCAAATATAACTAAGCACTTCAAAGGGCACAGAATAGCTGGGGCAGAGGACTGTGGATCATGGTTTCAGGGGAATGGCTAGGTCAATAAGCATAACAAAGTTTTTTAAGAAAATGTTCTGCATTCCACTTTGCCAAGTGGTGTCTTAAAAGTTAGCAAATAGCCATCTAAGATGCACCAATTGGTCCCAACCCACCTGGAGCAGAGGAGAATAAAGGACATCAAAGAGGTAAGGAAAATATCTGCCCAAGAAACAGAAAGGGCCACAGAATCCAGAGACTGCATCATCATGAGACTAGAAGAACTAGATGGTTCCTGGCCACCATCAATGACCACGACCTTTACCAGGAACGCAACATAGAGTCCCTGATGAGGCAGGACAAAAATAAGGTACAGAACTCAAACCCTATTAAAATACAAAACCTGGTAGTCCGACAGACTAAAGAGTTCCATCAGACTCTCTGTTAGTGCAGAACAGAAACCATTCTTGAAGCCAACTCTTCAAAGACTGGAATGGACTGTAAAACGGAAAACGAAAGTGGCCAAGAGTGTGCTCCTTGGCTTAGGCTAGTTGAATGGACATAGGACATGCAGGGTAGAAAGGAGAAGCGGACTGTCACCTGTCACCGCGTCGAGGGAGCAGCTTGACTTACACAGCAAGGTGTAACTTTTTGTGTGAAAAATTTACTTGGTTTATGTTAAAGTACAATGAAGTATTTTTTTAAAATAGTCTTAGTTTTCAGTATATATTTAATCTTTTAAAATTTATTTCAGGATCTGCAATGTTTTAAGTATTTACTGCTAGTAATATTTCTTTAAATAAAACCTATTACGTCTGTAAGTCTGTTGGCAGTCCTAGAGACCGAAGAAAAGTAAAAGAATTTTTAAAAAGTGAAAAAAAAAAAAGGCAAGTAAAATTGAAACGATCACAATTAATTTACACATTTAGAAATATCACAAGTAGGCAGCTTCAACAAACAGAAATTTATTTTCTCAAAGTTCGAGAAGATCAAAGTGCAAACTGAGGACACTGGCTCTAGGGGAAGGCTTTTCCTCTTAGCTCTGGAGGAAGGTCCTTGGCTCTTCAGTTTCTGTTTCTGGGCGACTTGGCAGTCTTCATGTGGTCAGATAACCTTTTTCCTCAATTCGTGCTTGCTTTCTTCTGTGCCTAGTCTGCTCTTTTACGTCTCAAAAATGATTGGCTTAAAACATATTCTACACTGACATGACTTCATTAATACAGGAAAGAAATCCCTGTACCTCTGTGAGTCACCCCTACTTTCCGCACCGAATGTGTAGGGTCCTGTAGCGGGGACACTGTTCTTCCCTCCCGTAGTGTGGCAGCCCATCGTTGCACTTGAGCCCGGCTTAGGCGACCCTCGCGTCCTGCCAGCGCGCATTCCGGGCAGCCTGGTAGATCCCCTCCCAGCGGTTCCTGGGCAGGGTCCTTAAGAGTTAGTAGTAGTCCTTTCAAAATTTAAAGCAGGTCATGTTAGTATTTTGCTCTTAACTCTCCTTTTATTTTCTGAAACTGCTATGAAAAAAACGCGTATCTTCCCGTGGCCTTCAAAGTCCTACAATTCCTAAACTCCGGCTCCTCCTTCTACCTCGCATCCTGCCGTTTTCCTGTCATTCACCGCAATCTAGTCACCTTAGCCACCCTGGCTAAGCGTATTCCTAACTTGATGCCTTCTAACTCAGGATTTTACGCCTGTAATATTTTACCCAGACCCTTATTTTTGTATGTCTGCATTGAAATACCACTTTTTCAAAGAGGCTTCTCTGACAGTTCAATCTAAAGATGCCTTCCCACCACCTCTGGACACTTCCATGCTTTCTCTCTCTGTCTCTCTCTCTCTCTGTCTCTCTGTCTCTCTCTCTCTCTCTCCTTTATTGCTCCTGTAACAGCTTAATGTTGTGATTGTTTGCTTCACTAAAGGTAATCTCCCCCATCGTAATATGAGATCAATGAAGATACAAAATTTTTATTTATTTTTATTTTTTTTAATGCTACATCCCCAGTGTTTGTAACAATGCCTTCCTCATAGCAGACACTCATTGAATATTTGTTGAAGGAACCAGTGAGTTTCCACAAAGCACAGCATTCTAACATCAGTACATAACAGTCATCCATCCAAAGCCACCTCACCTATAAAGTTTCATAAATATGCATGACTAAGAAGTTTACTGAACTCCAAGTTCCAATGAAGACATTTATTCAAAGTCTAAAAAAAGAAGGAGTTGATACCAGAAGATTAATCTTACTGCATATAGGAAAATGGGTGGGTGTAGTAGTTAAGGCCTAAAGCTGCTAACCAAGAGGTCAGCAGTTCAAATCCAGCAGGTGCTCCTTGGAAATTCAATGGGGCAGTTCTATTCTGACCTATACAGTCCCTATGAATTGGAATTCACTTAATAGCACCTAACAATAACATAGAAAAAGAGGTGTAGACACAGAATTTGTTACATGACTAAAGTTGACATCCTTCGGGGAAGGAAACCTGTCCAGTTCAAGTTGTGCATTTGTACTGGCAGGGACACATTATGATGGGGAAGAGTGTTTCAAGATACTTAAACTCTTTAGCGATTATACTTACAAAGCCTGTTCATGGTGAGAAAATGCTAATCTCATGAAATTTGGTTATGAGACTAACTTCCTGGAGAATCAGTCATTTCTGGTTCCATTAGCCCAAACCATGCTATGTATTTAGAATCTGTCACATAGAAGACTCAGCTGGATAAAGTTCTGCAAAGACCTCGATGGAACCAAAATGTGTTAACGATCTCATTATTGCCATGCTGTGTAGGTCATACTTTCATTACTGATACAACATGTAACTATGAGAGAAGGTAAATCGGTAAATTGAAGGTTTATTTGGCTTTAATAGTCCATTCTGTTTATGCACTTGTTTTTCTTATTGTGCACAGTCAGAAACTGAAATACTAGATTGGGACTGGAGTTCTGGGAGCCTGGGCTGGGCCTGGGCCGCCTGTGTAAGGTGGCATGGGACTCAGGGAGTGGATCTGCAGATGTTCTGAGAAAAGGTTTTCAGGCAGGAAAGCAAAATTTCATATCAGACCTGAATATGAAGTGGTTATTCAAAGAATAAGAAGCCATAGTGGTGCAGTGAGGGAGACAGACTAGCAATCGGCTTCAGTAAAGACGACACTCTAGGAAGCCAATGGGACAGTTCCAGTCTGTTGCTTGGAGTCACTGTGAGTCAGAATCAATTCCATAGCACCTAATAACAACAACAATGTACAGACAGTACAGGGTAATAGCCCCTTCCCCACCCCAAAAAATTGCCATTGAGTCAGTTCCAACCTTACAGACCTATAGGATAGGATAAAACTGCCTCATAGGGTTTCCAAGGAGTGCCAGGTGAATTAACAGCTGAGCTTTTGATTAGCAGCCATAGCACTTAACTACTACAGGTAGGAAAGCACTAAAACCTCAAGCAATATGTGAATAAGTACATAAGGACTCCTGGGGTCCCAGCAGTTACAAGCTTGGCTGCCAACCCAAATCTGGAGATTAGAGCTCACCAACTGTTACTCTAAGGAGAAAGATGTGACAGTTATCTTTATAGATTATACCTGTGGAGACCCTGTGAAGCTCTGCTCTGCACTGTGGGGTCTCTGTGAGTCAGAATTGACAACAGATTGGGGCTCACCTTGATCACGAGTAACAAGGGAGTGATGAGGGCTTGGAAGTGGCCGTTTATACTCATTTCACTTCTAAAGTTGAGATTTTTAACTCACAAAATTTTGATATAAGTCTAAACTTAGATATGTTTAGCTTAAGAAATCTGGTCATAAATTTGTCTTTCCAATATTTTACCATGCTTGGTAAAGTAGAGGAAGACTTTTAAAAGGATGGATTGACACAGAGGCTGCAACGATGGATTCAAGCATAAAAACGCATGTGGGCATGGCTCAGGATCAGGCAGTGCTTTGTTCTGTGGTATACAGGGTCATTGTGAGTCAGAACCGACTGGATGGCACCTAGCAACAGCATTTTAAATGAATGCATACTTTG
Organism: Heterohyrax brucei; assembly: GCA_028571685.1. Taxonomy (NCBI): domain Eukaryota; kingdom Metazoa; phylum Chordata; class Mammalia; order Hyracoidea; family Procaviidae; genus Heterohyrax; species Heterohyrax brucei. Next base: position 99,870,037 of record CM053142.1, on the reverse strand, counting down.
TTCCATATCCTACTTTTACAAACCTAAACCAAACCCACTGCTGTCAAGTCGATTCTGACTCACAGCGACCCTCTGCAGCCGAATAGAACAGCCCCATAGAGTTCCTAAGGAGCACCTGGAGGAGTCGAACTGCTGCTATCTTTGGTTAGCAGACATAGCACTTAACTACCATGTCACTAGAGTTCCCTACTTTTATATAACTTAATAATTATCAGCTGTAGATATGCTTTTCCTGATATTCATAAATTGCTGATTGAAACTGCTTCTTCACTCATGGTTAATTCCTTGCTAATCAGACGAAACCTTCTTTTTACCCTGGTATTTGCATCCCATTCATGATTCTTTCTTCCACAACAGTTTATTGTCCTTTCTAGATCCTTGAAGGTCTTACTCAGTTTAGCATAACCCAATGCCCATATTTAGTTTTAGAGGCACTTTTTGTCACATAGCAAAAGAGATAATGGTAGATGAAGTTTTTCCAGTTCTATAATTCTCCCTGTGTCCGTACACTTTGCCATGTGAACTTTAATTAAAAATTAGAAAGACAGCATACTTGTTGGTGTCTCTAGCAGTATCTCATATTCAAGCACATTAATCATTCTGCAGGAAATGCATGAATATTCACACCAAAAGCGATAAAGACTATAAATAACCTCATGTCAGAAGAGGTCAGATTTTGTCACCAAAGGAGTTCAGCTTAGGTCATAATTTTCTTGTCAAATGAGGTATGAAGAAAGAAACTTAGTTCTTAGAACTTCTGGGATTTCAAAATGCAGATAGAATTTGTATGCATAAAATGTGGTGGGAAATATGCAGAAATATTAATAGTTTATTATTCTGGAAGTGGAAATGTGGATAACTTATTTTCTGCTGCCTTAATATTTTATGTGCATTTCCAGTTTTCTACTGAAATCATTTATCCTTTTTTAATATATTTTATTTTAATAAAATTTACAGTAATACACATGCCACAGAAAAGTTTATAGCTCTATGAATTTTTATAAAGTGAACACATTATGTAACCAGCATTCAGGGCACAAAATGCTACTGATATTCCAGAAACTCCCTTCTGATCCTTTATAGTAATTCCCCAAATACTACCACCTAAGAGTAACAGCTCTTGGACTGTTTTCACCATAGAGAAGTTTCATCTATTATAAGAAGGGGATCATGAAGTATGTAATCGTTTGCATCTGATGCACTTGCTTAAATATTATATTTTATAATAAAGATTCTTCTATGTTATCGTATGTAATTGGAGTTTTTTCACTCTCATTAATTTATGTAATATTCCCTTTAGTGAACATACTGTAATTCAGTTGCCCATTCTAGTTTTGATGGATATCTAGACTATTTTTTTCTTTGTTGTTGTTGTGTGTCAAATCAGTTCTGACTCATAGCAACCCTATAGAATAGAGTACAGTTGCCCCAAGGAGTGGCTAGAGGATTTCAACTGCTGACCCACTGATTAGCAGCTGAACTCTTAACCATTAGCCACCAGAGCTCCTTCTTTTCCATATTCCTCCAAAACAAATTTGTTATTTCTTCTTTAAACCAAAAGACCCTTTCCACCAAGTTGACTCTGAGTCACAGCAATCCTGTGTACCACGGAATGAAACACTGCACAGTTTTGCACCATGCTCACAATCATTGTTATGCTTGAGCCCTTTGCTGCAGCCACTGTGTTAATGCATCTCTTTGAGGGTCTTTCTCTTTTTCACTGACCCTATGCTTTGCCAAGCATGATGTCCTTCTCCAGGGATTGATATCTCCTTACAATATGTCCAGTGTATGTACAATGTACTTGTCATCCTGTATGAGGTCCATCCAAACCCTGAGTTTACGAGAAACAGTGGTACAGAAAGCTGAAATGTCTGCTTGATACCATTCTAGCTGCCACTTTCCATGTGGCCATGCCACCTCACCTTCCACAGCCTGAGGCTGAGACATGCTGTTGCTTGGGCCATTTTATTTGAGAAGTTTTGTTGTTGTTGTTTGTTTGTTTGTTTCCCAGTTCTATTTATTTTGCTGGACCAGTATTTAGTTTTGATGCACATCCACTTGAAAATTTAAGTCAAAAAAAAGAGAAAACAAAGATCAAGAATAATGGATATTTAAAAAGCTGAGATAAATACTAGAGCTGTCTCCAAATCCAGTGGAGTAGGGGGTCTCAGTGGCAGTTCCTGAAAGTAATACAGGCAGCATGAGGACTAAAAAATGGTTTATGGAGTTTGGCCACTTAAAGTTCATTAAATTTGAAAAGAGTAACTTTCCTCGAGTAGAAGCAGTATTTGTTCGATACCACGAGTTCTCAAACCTGCTTTAAAAAACAAATGTGTAGTCCCCATCTCAGGCCCACTGAATCTGAATTTTGAATAGCCTTTCTTTATTCCTAGGCAGCCAACCAAGTTCTTGTTTAAAGCCTAACATTTCAAAAACACTGGCATACTCTAGAACTTTGAGAAAGAAATAAGAGAAAATAGTTTAATGGAATACATAGTGTTTATTTTATTCATTAATACTTTCAGTTGTCTATTCAATAAGCATTTATCAAGCACTCAGATATATACCTGGAATTGTGTTAGGTGTCAGGAAGATAAGTGTCAAAAAATAAAATCCATTTCTTAAGAGAGCATTGCCATCTAACTTGGGAAAAATGTTGCTTTTAGATGCTGTTGATTAGGTCGTGAACCTACACTCAATAGAGTGAAACACTGTTTGATCCTGCTCCATCCTCACAGTCTTTGTGATTTTTGAGTCCACTGTTGCAGCTACTGTGTCAATCCATGTCATAAAGCGTGGTTGTCTTTTTCATTGATCTTCTACTTTACCAAACATAATACTCTTCTCCAGGTCCTGGTCTCTCCTGATTGCATGTCCAAAGTACACGAGACAATTCTTTTCATCCTCACTTCTAAGGAGCTTCCAGGCTGTATTCCTCCAAGACAAATTTGTTCATTCTGTTGGCTGTCCATGGACTATTCCACAGTCTTTGTTAAGGCCATAACTGAAATGCAGACACAAAAAAATATCTTTAGCAGAGTAATACGAGGGTTGCGAAGGTGGTATATACAGAATCTATGAGGGATATGATCATAGAAGAGTCTCTGGGTGGTGCAGACAGTTAAACACTCTATTATTAATGGAAAGATTGGTATTTTGAACCACCTTGAAGTTCAAGGTGTCAGAAGAAAGACCTGGAGATCTGCTTCTGGAAAGTCACAGTCTTAAAATTCTTATGGCATGGTCTGCTTTGCACACCTGAGTTCTGCATGAGGTGAATCAAGGTAACAGCAGCTGCTGTTTTGGATTTTTTCTTTTCTTTTCTTTTCCTTTCTCCTCCCCTCCCCCCCCTTTCCCCTCTCCTTCGCTCCTTTCCCTTCATTCCTCTTCTGTTTTCTTTTCCCTGGAGAGGAGTTTTATGATTTTAGAGGGCCTGTTCTACAGGGAATAGCAGAAAAATTATTTATGGGAGAGAGATAGCTGGGGAGTCAAAAAGGTAGAACTGAAATGAATATAGAATGATGGTATTCTTATCAAAACTTTGTTGTTATGAGCTACAGAAGCTTACCCCACTAGCTCAAGTTAAAAAGGCACTAAATTAAAAAAAAAAAAAAAAAGGATTGAATGGAATCAACTTCTGTGAAGGAAAAAGTAACATTTGTCCCAAGAATGACTGACAAATTTAACTGCAGATTCTCTTTCTCTAGGATAGCATTGTCTCTCAAGTTTGCCTCTCTCTAGTCTTCTCACTTCACTTCTTCAAAAACTCTTTAGAGTCTTGTTCAAGACACCTAACATCAGTTTTGCTTGCGGCTCCAACTTACTTGTGACAACTATGACTTAAACCTGCTATATAATCTTTCAGTTCCTGTTGACTACCACTAGTTTTCTCTCTTTCAACATTTGTTCAGCCTGAGGCTGCTTTCACACATTCCTCAGGATCTCAAATCCAAATTCTGTGAAAAGAGAAACCTGTTGGTCCTGGCTGAATCAGTCACCATACCTGGTGCAGTCAGCTGTGACCAAAACACATAAGAGCTTCAAGACATATAAGATTTTTCTTTTCCAGTAGCTATGAATTCTTATGGGAAACCAAACCATGGTCTCATGGTCTGCTAACCTAAAGGTGGACCTTTCAAATCCACTAGGTGCTCCTTGGAAACTCTATGGGGCAATTCTATTCTGACCTCTAGGGTCACCATGAGTAGAACCTGACTCAGTGGCAGTGTGTTTGTTTTCTGATGTATTCTCATGAGAGGAGCTTGTGAGCGGCTAGGCAACAATAGGAAAGTGGGCATTTAAAATATGGACAAGGGAGGAAAGAAAGAAATAAAAAATGGCACAAGGATGAGACAGAATGGCTTACGCCCCAAAATTCAAGCACTCTACCAGCTTTTTTAGAATGCCAAGTAGAATAGAATCCTTAAATATTTAATGTTTGTAGGGATAAGGTTAAAAAAAAGGCGAAGGAAAGTACTTAATGTTTCACGTATTGTGATCACAGAAGAATATCCAGCATAAAGTAGCTTTTCATGAAACCGTAGGCATAGAAAGAAGTAGGTCAATGAATATGAACCGAAAAGAAAAATAGAAGATATGAGATGTAACACTGACAGTATAAAATAATTTGTATACTTGACAATAAGTTTTTTAACTATTTGAAGGTGGTTTATGAGAGCAGTGTATAATTCCACTCATTAAAATGCCAAATGTAGTGTTCACAAAGTCTTTTTCTTCATTCTTTTTTTTTTTTCTTTTCTACTATTATGGCTAAATTGGACCCTGGATTACAAATTGCAACTAGTGTTTGCTCGTTTACTGCTGTTGTCTATGTTTGGTTAGTTTTCAATTAAACAAACAGGTTTCTGGAACCCAGAGAGAAACCTCTACAGAAATACATGTGAAATGTTTCGGAGTATCTTGAAAAAGTTCAAAAGCAGCAAAGAAAGTATCTTTTTTAGTCCTGCCATGACAATGTACCCCAGTTTTAGCAGTAGAGCGTACATTAGGCACTGGGTCAGGGAGAAACACATAAGCCTGCTGTTCTTTTTGTTCTAGAGAGTTCTTTAGGTTGTCCAGACAGAGATAAAACAGTTTCAAGAGAAGCAAATGCTGATGAAGAAAGGACTCTTTGTCCGTACTTTATTAAATATGTCCATACTTTAATTAAAATATATAAAATTAAGTAAACGCTCTCAGAAATGCTGAAAGTTAGGTTTTTTCCACAAATGGATACATTTTTTTCTGTCATGTTCAGATTGTTCACAACATTGAGCTGGACTACTAATCACTCAGGATTTAAACCTGGAATGAATTTGGATCCTACTTTTCCCTCAAACCAGAGTTTAAATTGTTATGATCATTTAGCCCTTGAGATCCAGTCTCTTCAGCAAACTGTCTCCAAGTCTTGGTTTTTCAATTACTTTTAGTAGTATTTATTTCCTTCTTTCCAAATTAATACAACTTAAGTAGCCTAATACTAGCCTTAAGATATTAGTCTTCATCAATAAATTTGGATAAAAAATTGGATCAAGTCAAATAATAACCCACGTTAACACCAAAAAAGAAATCTGTTGCTGCTGAGCTGATTCTGACTCATAGCAGTCCTATAGGTCAGAACAGAACTGTCACGTAAGATTTCCAAGGACCACTAGGTAGATTTCAACCGCTGACCTTTTGGTTAGCAATCAGCCTCTTAACTTACGTACCCCCAGGGGTTCCATATAAACACACAGCTACATAAATTTAAAATATTTTGCTTTTACTTCTAGAAATGCACAAGGATTTATCCTAGGAAAGAGCATGTCAGGTGAGTATATGTCTCTTTGCCCTTATGCTGTATTTCTCCAGGTTAGGAATTTGAGATTACTCAAGATTTACTATGATTTGTCTAATTACGATCAAGTCATCAAATGGACTACTGACCTGAAGATTGATAAATGCCATCAAAAGTTTAAGACATACATATATATTTTTAAATAATTTGGAACTTGCATTCTTAGTTTCAAACAGCACACAATTTAGCTGTGAATGCAATACGAATTCAGGAGTACTTCACTGAGTCACAATATGAAAAGTATATTTCTACAAGCCAAAGGCTTTGTATGCATAGCTTTCTTCTTTGTAGATATGTAATAGACAAATATGAGATTTTACACTAAAATGTTCTCTTTTCTTTCCAATTTATTCTGTACATAGCAACCATCTTCTTAAAATAAATCTAATAACTGTGTCACTCCCTCTTAAAATTTTTCAGAGGTTTTCATTATAATTAAGATAAAATCCTAAAGCCATACCTTTGCCTATGCAACCTTATATTTTGGCACCTGCTTGTTCTCTGGCCTCATTCCAGGATAACATACACTGTCATAGATTGAACTGTGTCCTGCAAAACTACCCATCAACTTAACTAGATGATGATTCTCAGTATTTTGGATTGTCTACCACTTCATCGTCTGAAGAGATTTCCTGATATATATCGTACCTCTATGATGGAAAGTCTAGTGGTGTATTTGTTAAGTGCTACATATGCTAACCAAAAGGTCAGCAGTTCAAATCCTCCACGTGCTCCTTGGAAACTCTGTGAGGCAGCTCTACTCTGACCTATGGGGTCACTATGAGTCAGAATCAACTCAGTGACAGAGTACAGCTATCTCTGTGATGCTGATGAAATAGAATTAGCAACAGTTACATAAACCCAGTCTACAGAATTGTTTTTATTGTCAGGTGCCATCCAGTCAAGTGGATTCCTACGGAATGAAATGCTGCCTGGGCTGGTACCATCCTCACAATCTTTGCTATGGTTGTACTCATTGTTGCAGCCACTGTGACAATTCATTTCATTGAGGCTCTTCCTCTTTTTCATTGACCATCTACTTTATCAAGCATGATGTCCTTTTCCAGAGCCTATTCCTTCCTGATAACATGTCCAAAGTATGTGACACATAGTCTTGCCATCCTTGCTTCTAAGGAGTTTTCTGCTTGTACTTCTTCCAAGACAGATCTATTCATTACTCATCCTTCACTGATGTTACAGTTTTAAGGCATCAGTTCTTCTGTCTTCCTTGTTCATCATCTAGCTTTTGTATGCCAATGAGGCAACTGAAAACACTATAGCCTGGGGCAGGTGCACCTTAGTCTTCAGGATGACATTTTTGCTTTTCAACACTTTAAAGAGGTCTTTAGTTAAGATTCGCCCAGCATAATGCATCTTTTTAGTTCTGCTGCTTCCATGGGTACTGACTATGGATACAAGTAAAATAAAATCCTTGACAACTTCAGTCTTTTCTCTGTTTATCATCATGCTGTTTATTGTTCCAGTTGTGAGGATATTTGTTTTCTTTGTATCAAGGTATAATCCATACCAAAGGCTGTAGTCTTTTCATCTACATCAGTAAGTGTTTTAAGTCCTCTTCCCTTTCAGGAAGCAAGGTTATGTCATCTGCATAATGCAGGTTGTTGAAGAGTCTTCCTCCAATTCCAATTCTCTGTTTTTCTTCATATAGTCCTACCTCTCTGATTATTTGATCAGGATACTAACTGAATAAGTACAGTGAAAGGATGCAATCCTGATGCACACCTTCCTGACTTTAAACCACACAGTATCACCTAGTGCTGTTCAAACACCTGAGTCCTGATGTGTGTGCAGATTCCTTATGAGCACAATTAAGTATTTTGGAATTCTCCTCCCTCACAATAATTGGTGAATAATTTGTTATGAACCACACAGACAAACACTTTTAATAAAACACAAGTAAACATTTTTCTGGAATTCTCTGCTTTCACCCAGTATCACTATGACATCATCAGTAATATCCCTGACCCTACATTCTATTCTGTATGTGGCTTGAACTTCTGGCAGTTCCCCCATTGATATATTGCTCCAATCACTTTCAATTGTCAGTAAAATTTTACTTGCATGTAATATTAATGATGTTGTTTGATAATTTCCACATTCAGTTGGATCAGCTTTCTTAGGAAGAGGCATCAATGGAGATATTTTCTAGTCAATTGGCAGGTAGATATCCTCCAAATTTCTTGGGATGAGTGAGTGAGCACTTTCAGACCTGCATCCTTTTGTTGAAACATCTCAATTAGTATTCCATCAATTCCTGGAGGCTTCTTGTTCACCAACAGCTTCAGTGCAGCTTGGATGTCTTTCTTCAGTATTACCCAGTGGTGATCATATGCAACCTCCCGAAATGGTTGAACATCAACCATTTTTTTTGATACAGTGACTGTGTATTCCTTCCATCTTCTTTTGATGCTCCTTGGGTCATTTAACGTTTCCCCCATAGAATTCTTCACTATTGCTTCTCAAGGCTTGAATATTTTTATTTAGCTCTTTCTACTGGAGAAATACAGAACATGTTCCTCCCTTTTGGTGTTTTCTCTCTAAGTCTTTGCACATGTCATTATACTGCTTTACTTAGTTTTCCCTTTCAAATCTTCTGTCCAGCTCTTTTACTTCACCATTTCTTCCTTTGGCTTTAGCTATTCAACGTCCAAGATCCCGTTTCAGTCTCTTCTGACACCCATTTTAGACTTCTCTTTCTTTCCCGGCTTTTTAATGACCTCTGCTTTCTTCATGTGTGATGTACTTGATGGCATTCTACAAGTCATCTGGTCTTCAGTCGTCAGAGTTCAGTGAGTCAAATTTGTTCTTGAGATGGCCTATAAATTCAGGTAGATAAATTCAAAGCCAGACTTCAGCTCTTATGGACTTGTTTTAATAATCTTCACTTTTTGCTTGAACTTGTGTATGAGCAACTGATGATCTTTTCCACAGTTGGCTCTGGCCTTGTTCTGACTGATGATGCTGAATTTTTCCATCATCTCTTTCCACAAATGCTGCCAATTTGACTTCTGTGTATTACATCTGAAAATACTGGTGGCATAGTGGTTAAGTGCTACGTCTGTTAACCAAAATGTAGGCAGTTCGAATCTACCAGGTTCTCCTTAGAAACTCTATGGGGCAGTTCTACTCTGTCCTACAAGGTCACTATGAGTCAGAATCAACTCGACAACAGTGGTTTTGGGTTTTTGGTTTGGCATTAGATCTGGTAAAGCCCATGTGTAAATAATCTTACAATAAGGGTGCCCTATCTTTACTCTTTTGTCTTCTTATTTTGAAGTACATTTGATGGCATTACGTGTGGAAAAGAACTTCGAGTAAATGGCTGCCATAGTGTCTTCCAAATGGGGTAAAAAATAATCAGTTATCATACCCCGATATGTTTCACTATTGACAGTCACAGCCGCTCCTCTTTCGTCTTGGAAAAAATAAGGTCCAGTGATTCTGTCTGACCAAAATCCACCCCAAACAGTAACTTTTGGGGGAAGAAGTGGATGTTCTTGGATCTCCAATGGATCCTCATTGTTCCAAATGTGACAGTTTTGTTTCTTAACAAACAATTCATCCAAAAATAGGCCTTATCGCTGAAGACAATTTTTGGCCCAAAACAGGGTCAACTTCTAATTGCTCCAGAGCCAAGTCAGCAAAGCTATGGGTGCAATCTATGGTCATAGGGCTTCAGTTCTTGAATTAAAACAATTTTTTAAGGGTAGAACTTCAAGTCCAGATGCAAAATCCACCAAATTATGATCAACTAAAAGCCCATTTCTTGTGCTCTGCAAGGAATTGATGAGGATGGATTCTTGCTTACACTCTGAGGAGCAACGACAATGTTTTCATTGGAACGTGCAGTTTGTTAATGCACGGACATTGTCTGGTGACGGACCCATTTGTCTTAAATGTTTTGATTAAATGTCAAAATGTTCTCTTGGTGGGACAATTACATGCATCATAAATTTCATTTAGTGCACGGAATGTTTGCCAAGCAGAACATGCATTTTGATAATAAACTTTAACAATTTCTATACCTTGTGGAATTGTGTAACTTTTCACTACTATTTATCATGACTGATCAAAAAGAAAAATAAAAAATGTGCTAAATATGGCCACTATCACTTCACAAATATTGCCACTGTGAGCTGTGAAAAGTAGGACATCATTCTTGGAAAATCCCTCATAACTGCTGTTGATGTTGGTGAAAAGGGTATTTACAATGAAGAAGAAATCATTAGTCTTGCAAAAGTTTATCACACAATTTTTCACAACAGCAAAAAGATGGAAACAACCTAGATGCCCACCAACAGATGAACTGATAAACTAGGGTCCACACACCAAACGACATTCTACACAACGATAAGAACAAAGGTGAATCTGTGAAACATCGGACACCATGGATGAATCTGGATGGCACTGTGCTGATTGAAACAACCCAATCACCAAAAGACAAATATTGTATGAACACAGTACTAAAATACCACATAGAAAGTTTACATACAAAAAGAAGAAACAATCTCTGATGGTTATGAGGGAGGGAGGGAGGGAGTGGAAAAACATGATATAGACAATAGATAGGTATTAACTTTGGTGAAGGGTAAGATAGTACGCAGTACGGGGGAAGCCAACACAATTTGTACGAGGCAACATCATATAATTTCCATGGACGCTTCCTGACTCTCTGAGGGACTAACTTGCTGGGCTGAGGGCTGAGGAACATGGTCTCGGAAAATATCCAGCTCAACTGCCGTAACATCGTTTATAAAGAAAATGTTCTACATTCTGCTTTGTTCAGTAGAATCTGGGGTCCTAAAAGCTCATGTGTAGCCATCTAATATACTCCTCTGGTCTTACCTAGTCAAGAGCAAGGGAGATTGAAGAAAACTAAGGACACAAGGGAAAGAATGGGCCAAAGGGTTGACGGACTACAATAACCACAGTCTCCACCAAACTGAGTCCCATATAATTGGATGGTGCCTGGCCACCACCACCAACTGGGCTGACAAGGATCACAACAGAGGATTCGGACAGAGCTAGAAAAAAATGTAGAACATGATTCCACCTCACAAAAACACACCAGACGTACTTTCCTGATAGAGACTGGAGAAACTCTGAGAGTGTGGCCCCTACATACCCTTTTCACCCCACTGAAGTCACTGCCGAGGTTTACACCCTGACTGAAGATTAGACATGCCCATAAGACAAAATGAGACTCAAATGGCATACAAATTCTGGGGGAAGAACTGGACAGCGAGGAAGGGACAGGAAAGCTGATAATTAGGAACCCAAGTTTGAGAAGGGGAGTACAGATGTATCACGGCGTTGGTAATCAGTGTCTTAAAACAGTATTAGTACTATTTAATGAGAAGCTAGTTTGCTTTGTAAACCTTCATCTAAAATATAATTTTTTGTAAGTCACTGAAAGAATAAACAGCAACTATAATATTGCATGAATAAAATAAATGTTCATCTGCTGCTATGAAATGAATTCATTCATGTTGCAGTATGAGAGAAATTTACTTAAATAAGTAGTTTTTGTACGTAATTTCCTTTGTAAGGAAATTATATATACAGCCTTCAAGTCTATTTGTTTTCAAAGGTTGTACTGAAATTTACTCTAAGAATCTAGTCATAAATTCATCTCATAGTGTAGAACTAGGGCAAAGTTTGTATCTTCTCATGTGCTGTGCAATTGCATACCAGAGTTAGAAGCTCAGAAGTCAACTCTGGTATAATTTTCCCTCTTCTTTCTTCTTCCTCATTTTGTACTTTAGTTATTTAATGTCATAGTAGTCTCTCAGCCAGATGCTGAGTGTGTCTTTTTAAAGAATATGTACGAATGGAGTGGGGATCCTGATCCCTGAATTTTAACTTTGGGTCCTGACTTGCTTCTCCTACTTGTCAGATCCTCAGCATACACCACATTGTTCTCTAAATCAGAGCTGGGTACTCCTGGATTTGTAATCTTGGTCCTACCCCTTATTTGTCCTTTCCTGCATCTGCTAGGGTGTTGACCAAGTTACAACGTATGGTGTTTATCTTTATACCACAAGTTCTTGCAAATAATTTTTTGCAAGAATATGTTAGAATAATTAAAGTAATAATAATAATTACCAAGAATTATTTACCAAGCACTTGCAGTACACAATAGTAATTTAGGATGTTTTCCCAAAAGTTCTAAAGCATTGATACATCCCTGAGGAACTGAATTACTGGGTTGAGGGCTGGAGACCATGATCTCAGGTCCCATTTGGCACAGCATAGTTTACAAAGAAAATGTTCTACTTATTTTGGAAGAGTAGCATCTGGAGCCTTAAAAGCTTGTGAGCCATGCTAGCAGCTGTAAAACGTGGCATGAACAGAATACAAAACACTATTAACAATGTATAAGCTTTGGAAGAGAAAAACAGATAACAGGGAACTCCTAAAAATCAAACATTTATGCTCTTTCGAAGACTTCGCCAAAAGAGTAAAAAAGCATCCCTCAGGCTGGGAAAATAATGTCGATACAACAAATCTGATTAACTCCTAATCTCTAACATATATAAGATACTGCAAAATCTCAACAACAAAAAGACAAATATCTCAATTAAAAAATGAGCAGTGTATATAACAGGCACTTCATCAAAGAAGAAATTTGGATGGATAACAGATACATGAGGAAATACCCACAATCCTTAGCCATTAGTGAAAAGCAAATCAAACATTTCAATGAGATACCCTCTCACCCCAGCAAGGCAGCCTTAACCGCCTCCCCAATAAAGCCCCACAAAATAATATATGTTGAAGGGGCTGTGGTGAGACTGGGACACCTATACGCTGCTAGTGAGAATGTAAAAGGGATGTTGACACTTCCTTAAAAAGCTAAAAAATAGAAATACCATACAATCTAACAATCCTACTCCTCGGAATATAGCCTAGAGAAACAAGAGCTGTTACACGAATGAATATATGTACACCAGTGTTCACTGCAGCACTGTCTACAATAGCAAAAAGGTGGAATTAACCTAGGTGCCCGTCGACAGATGAATGGATAAGCAAATTATGATATCCAATGATAAAGAACAATAATGAATTTGGTAAACGTAACACAGAAAATCTGGAAGGCGCTACGCTGAGTAAAATTAGTCACAAAAGGATAAATATTGTATGAGATCACTATTATTAGATATCAAGAAAAGGTTGACATACAGAAGAAAACATTCCTTGATGGTTATAACGGTGGGGAGGACGGGAGGGGGTATTCACTAGGTAAGAGACAAGAATTCTTTTAGGGGAGAGGAAGGATAATGGACTGTGCAGGTGAAGTCAACACAACTGGACTAATTGGAAAGCTAAGATGCTGAATACAACCAACTACTTTGAGAATCAGAGTAGCAGGGGCAGAAGCCTGGAGGCCATGGTTTCAGGGGACATCTCTGTCAACTGGTATAAAGTTTATTAAGAAAATGTTCTGTATCCCACTTTGGTGAGTGGAGTCTGAAGTCTTAAAAGGTAAGAAGTGGCCATCTAAGAAGCATCGACTGGCTTCAATCCACATGAGGCAAAAGAGAATGAAGAACACTAAATACATAAGAAAAACATGAACTCGAGGGACAGACAGAGGCTACATCAGTCTGAAATTGAAAGACCTAGATGATGCTTGGCTACCACCAGTGACTGCACTGACAGAGAACACAATGAGTTCCTGTTGCAGTGGGAGAAATGTGGGGTGCAGAACTCAATCTCTGATAAAATAGACCAGACTTGATGGTTCTATAGCCTGGAGGGTTCCTGGAAGACATGCTCTCCAGACTCTCTGTTAGCCCAGAGCCGAGACAAGTCCTGAAACCAACTCTTCAGACAAAGGTTGGACTGGCTATAAAGATATAAAATGATGCTGTCAAAGAGTGTGGTCCTTGGCTTTAGTAGATATATGAGAGTGATTTGGCAGCTCCTGTCTGGAAGTGAGATGTGAAGGCGGAGAGGGGCAGGAGCTGGTTGAATAGACACAGGAAATACAAGGTGGATAGGAAACGTGTATTATCACAGTGTAGAGAGAGCAAGTAGGGTTATGCAACAATGTATGTGAGTGTGTGTGTATGTTTTTGCATGACAAACTGACTTGACTGGTAATGTCTCACTTAAGTGTGATAACATGTAAATAAATTTTTGAAAAATGTTTGTAAGCGGCCATCTAAGGTACCTCACTGGGCCCAAGCTGTCTGGAGCAAGAGAGAATGGAGACAATCAAAGGTATAAAGGAAAGATTAGTTCAGGATTACTGGATCCTAAGTACCACAGCCTTCGCTAGAATGAGTCTAGCACAACTTGATGGTACACAGCTACCACCACAGACTGCTCCGGCAGGGATTACAATACAGGATCCTAGATGGACCTGTGGAAAAATGTAGAACAAAATTCAAATTCACATATACTCACATACACACACGCAAGCGCATTCACACAGGAGGAAAAAAAAACAGACTTATTGGTCTAATAGAAACTGAAGAAATCCTAAGAGTATTGCCCTAGACACCCTTTTAACGCAGTATTAAAGTTACACCTGAGGTTCATCCTTCAGCCAAAGATTAAACAAACAATAATACATTTAGCTTAGCCATGTATTTGAGACTAAATGGGAGTACCAGCACAGGGCACAGATGAGAAGTGAGGAGGGGACAGGAAAGCTGGATGAATGAACAGGGAAACCCAAGGTTGAGAAGAGGAGAGTGTTGCCATGTTGAGAGGATGGCAACCAATGTCACAAAACGATCCATGTATTAGTTGTTTAATGAGAAATTGATCTGTTTTATCAACTTTCCTCTGAAGCACAACAAATAAAATGATTGATAGAGAAATAAATCTCTCCAACATAGCTATGTTGGTTTAAATATGTGTCTTAGAGAAGTATATGAAATTGCAGTCTTTTGATATACCAAAGAAACAAACAAAACCCAAAGCCAGAGCCCTCGATCCTGACTCACAGAAACCCTAAAGGTTAGAGTGGAACTCTCTCTAGAGTCTCCAAGGAGCTCCTGGCAGATTTGAATTGCTGACGTTCTGGTTAGCAGACATATCACTTAAGCACCATGCGACCAGGGTTTCAAGATGATAATAGTGCTATATGAAATCAACAATTCAATACAGTTCAAAGACCTGAACCACTTCCTCTGCATAAAATGCTTACAAGATTATTATGTTGTGCCATAAAACATTAACTCCTAGAGTATCAGGAATGTTAAAACAAATAGCCTATAAGCTATTCCAAAGGAATTTGCTGAACTTCAACCGCATAGCATGGTGCCTTTCCTCTTGATATTTTACTGAAGGAGTCAACAGAGATTTAAGTAGCTCTCTTGTCAAGAATATCTACCTAAACAGTTGCAGTAACATTGTGAGTATTTGTGATCCTCAAACCATGCTTAAACCCCACAGGAAGGCTGTACGATTCTGTCCAAGTTAATCAATGTATATACACATTATGATGGCAACGTCAGACAGTGACACTTTCAAGCTGGTACCAAAATTACATCTTATTTTTGTTGAAATAGGCAAGAACTTTTGACTTGAGAACGTTTAAGAGAGGACAGACAGGACAAGAAAGCACAGCACACCTTCCTGAAGGGCGGCCAAGGTGACAGCACGATAAGAGATGATGATTTACCCATGCTGTGAGCTGTTGTCACACAGGGAGAGAGAAGGTACTGGGAGGGTTGATGACTTGGCTTATAGCATATTGGGTGTTTGGTGACTTCAAGAGAGCAGATAGCAATTGTAACATTTGAAACTGAGAAACAAACATCAGAATGTTGCCAACCTACTGTTATTTTCCTATAAAGTGTCACAGCTGGAATTCTGTCATTGAAGCCCAATATTATCCCTTTCAACCTTCAAAATCTTTAGAGAATGCCTTTTGCTGAAATCTGACCAGTATGTAACACATGAAGCACCCAAGACTTTCACCAGTTGTTTTCCTAGAGAATTTCAAACCACATCACAAGCATCACGTCATTTCCTCCCTGAATCCTCAGGTAAGTATATCTGAAAGACAAGGATTCAAAAAGAAAGTATAACCACAATATCATCATCACAACAAACAAATTAATAATAATTCCTAAATGTCACTTAGTACACAATCTGTAGTCAGTTTTCTTTGCCTTAAAGGTGTCCTTTTATGGTTGATTTGTTCAAAACATGTCTCACACTGCATTTAACTCATGATTTTTAGGTCTCTTCTAATACAAACATTGCAACTTTATATTTCTATTTGCTAAAGAAACTGGGTCATTGTTTCTGTAAATAAAGTCAAAACATTCTTCTATTTTTGTACTTTTTGTATTTTTTCAGTATCGCTTAGCCTGTTCCAACAATTAATAGTTAGATTTGGATGCCTGATTAAATCCAGTTTTAATACTTATGGCAAGCCTGGTATATAACTAATGTACCAATGAACATGATGGCTGATTTCTCCACTGCTAATAACATGACAGAAAACCCCAGTGGCATTGTGGTAAATTGCTACAACCGCTAACCAAAAAGTCAGCAGTTCATATCCACCAGGCACTCCTTAGAAACTGTATGGCAGTTCTACT
The DNA here is from genome assembly GCA_028571685.1 of Heterohyrax brucei. Classification (NCBI taxonomy): domain Eukaryota; kingdom Metazoa; phylum Chordata; class Mammalia; order Hyracoidea; family Procaviidae; genus Heterohyrax; species Heterohyrax brucei. Next base: position 99,853,612 of record CM053142.1, on the reverse strand, counting down.
CTGTCCCATAAGGTCACTACAAGTAGGAATCAACTTCATGGTAGCAGGTTTTGTTTGAGTTTTTTAGGAATACTACAAAAGATGGACTAGGAAGTATCAAAATCTTCCTTGCTTTTTCTTTACTCTTTCACAGATAGCCATTGATGGGCATTGACCCAATTCATTATTTCATTAGGAATTCTCAAATGGTGTTCTTTAACTGCCGGTATTAGTATCTATAAAGTAAGTGCTCCTCATCTATTCAGTTACCTTACCTATAATGCTGGGTTAGCTGGATAAATGCTGACTCTTTTCCTTTGTTCCAGTTTCAAGAAAAATCAATTTACCTAGCAACTATCCAAAAGTGGCTAAAGAGTTGGAACATTTTTCTTTATAGCAACATTACAAGCTCATAGACTTCTATATATTTGGTGTGTTTAGGTAATTATCATTTTGATACTTAAATTGATCCTTCTTTGGCCAGCATGAATCCTTTCAAAATAGCTTTTTTGACTTTTTGTCATGATCTCAAGAGTTTTCGGTAGCTTCCTTGCTTTTAGAAATGACAAAATGTCTCTGAATCATCTTGTACATTTTCCAGATGAGATACAAGCTATTTCTCTGAGGAAAAGTGATTCCTTTCTTTGGAAAATGGTATTTGAGTGCACTAGTGTTCATTTGTCCCATTTGCCATTGCTTCTAGATAACTGAGTGAATGGAGCTAAGAAATACACATACTTTTAGAAAAAGTTCATACCAAACTGGTAAAATTGAAAAAGTGTACATTTTTGTGCCTAGCATTTGATTTTATATATGTATCTCTTAACCTCTTATCTCTTCATTTTTCTATGGGCTATGCATTTTCTGTAATAATCAGGGTAAAAAGTAAGTTGTGTTTACAACTGGAGCATTTCGTATGGTTGGTACAGTAAGCAGTTCTGCTAAGTGACCTCCCCCTTCCCTGCAAACGGCTTACTCAAAACAATAACTGATACTTAAAACAGGATACTGAAGACCTAGGAGCCGGTTTTCATTCCTTTCTCTCTCTAACCGCATCTGAACTCTCAGGTGTTCCTGCAAGCTTTATCTCTGAGGCATACTCTAAATACATCTATTTTTTCCCGTTGTCACGTCTGTTAGGTTCAGAGGGTTTAGGGTACCCTCACTGACACATCTCAGTCCTCGTTCTAAGTAGCCACATGACAAGGACCCTGCGTTCGTTCATCTTCCAGGCTGCTAGTCTGGACTTGTTCACAGGGTAGAAGATCACCACCATCAAGACTGCACAAGCTCCAAAGGCATATTGGTGGCAAAAAACTCTGCTTGCATTATAAAAGCAAGTCACTATGTCAAGCCTAGGTTTAAAGTCTGGAGAAAGAGAGTTAATTATTGAAGGGAGAAATGGTAACCTCACATGACAAAGATTGTGTATAAAAGTAGTGGAGGGATTTGTGGCCATTTTGCACTCTACCCTACAGTGCGAGCCAAACTACTGTTTCTCATGTGGATATTTACAGTAATACTCTGCTTCCACTTTTGCCATCCTACGGTCAGTTGTCTATATATCAGTCAGTCCGTTCTTATAAAAATACACACATCAGATTATGTCACTCGTCTCTCTAACCACCTTCGGTGTTTGCTTTTTTCTTGTTTTTTTGATCATATTTATAAGAAAATCCAAACTGCTTGCTGTCTGTGCCCTATGTGATTGGTCACTTGACTTGTTCTTTGGTATAATTTCATAGGGTTGCTGTAGGAATTGCCTTGACTGAAATGGGTTGGATTTTTAAAATTTTTGTTCTTCCCTTGAGAAGCCCTAGTTATTCAATAGTTAAGGGCTGGCCTGATAACTGAAAGGTCAGTAGTTCAAACAAGGGCCTCAAAACAGTTTGAACCCCTGCTGAGAACCTACATTTCTAACAAAGTTCCTCAAACCAACCAAACCAAACCCACTGCCTCGAGTGGACTGCAACTCACAATAACCCTACAAACTGCCCCATAGGGTTCCCAGGGAGCAGCTGGTGAATTTGAACTGCTGCACTTCTTCTAAGCAAGTGAATGTTTAACCACTGGACAACCCAGTGCCCGGGTAAGCTTGATGCTGCTGATTAGGAGCCAGTTCTGAGAACGCTGGTAGAGTGGTTCTCAGAATTTGTTCTACTTAAGGATCACCTGAGGAGCTTATTAACATGAAGCTTCTGATTCAATACATCTGGAGTGGAAAAGCAAATTATCAGTAGGGGTTCAAACTAGGATGAATCAGTTTAAAACTCTGGCTAGAACCCAGCAGTGGCTCTGGCTGCATGCTAGAAAAGCCCTAGTGATCCCCTCCCATAAAGATTACAGGCTGTTAAACCCTAGAGGGCAGGCTTTACTATACCATGCAGGATTACTGAGTCAGAAGCGACTCTATGGAACCTAACAACAACTCGGCCTTTGGTGCATTGGTTTTCCTGTTCCTATCTTAGGACCTTTGCTCTAGCTATTTCTTCTGCCTAGAAAGTTCCTCACACTTTCTTTTCAAATGGCTGACTTTGTCTTATTACAGACGTCAACTACAGTGCTACCGCCTCAGAATGATCTTGCTACGTGATATTACTACAGTGCACCTCCCTTTGCTGGGCACATGGAAGGCTATGCTTTTGAACTCTCTTGTAGGATGCTGAGGGTAATTTTACCAGTTAGCAGACTATGAGCAAAAGTGAAATGTCTTATTTCTAGGGTAAGGCAGGGGAAACTTTGCTCAATATTCTAACCTCTCCTCTTTCTGTCACAATTGAAAAGTGTCATTTTGGGACAGCAAATCACAAGTTTCAAGTGGCCTGAATTACTGAATTACTACATGGAGGACTGCTGTCTTAGAGAGGTTTCAGAATCCATTGTGGATTTTATATGAGTGAGATAGAAATGTTGCTATAAGCCATTATGATTTTGGAGTTAACTTGTTAGTGCAGCATACACTAACCTGTTCTGACTCGTAACACTGTAGCAGTTTAAAGAGCCACTTCGTCACAGTTTCATTCTGTTAACATTTTGCTTCAGTAACCTCACAACACCTAACGATGTGTTGGTTTCTGTCACACTCCAGCTAAAATGTAAATTCCATATAAGGAATCTAACTGGCTTGTGAATCCTTGTTTTCAGGACCTAGAACATTAGAACATTAGGTGATCACTAAATATCTATTGAAGGAATCAATGTGGTGCCTGTGACATAGCATTCTCTAGAGTACCAGAGTGGATTACACAGCTGGACAGGGTTTGAAAACCAAAATAAATTCAAGTGACTTTTTAGCCCACTATATTGTGAGCATTATCTTAGATAATGTCTTCTAATAATTTTAATTATCAAAGTTTCTCAAGACAAAAATTAAATTTTCCGTTTCATTATTAGAACCAAATGGATGCATAGGCACAAAGTGATGTAGCAAACAGCTATGTAAATGTGCGAGCATTACTTCTCCTACATAGCCCACTTATTTATCTTGCAAGACAGTCTTACCCTGACCTTCAACTTGGCATTATGGTCAGTGAAATGATTCACAATACAGAGATCTGAGAAGGCAAAAGAACATTTGCTCTCCTTACCTGTCTGTATTCTCACCCAAAGAGAAGGAAACATTCAAAGAAGCCATCAGGACATATCTGGCTAGCAGTGTAGGGACAGCTTATGTTCCATTTCCCATTGTTTCTTAAATATGTAACTGTCTTATGAAACTCATAAGACGTAGCTGAGGGTGGGTCAGGCTCACTAAGAACTTAATGTTTAATATAGTGAGTATAACCTTAAACTGCACGGAAAGACAGGCCTGTTCATGACTAACACCTGATGGGCAGTTTTGTCCTAAGAACTCCTGAGCTTCATGCAAATCAAGGAATGCGGTAGGACAACTCTTTCAAAGTCCTTTGCTGAGAAACTTTCTGAGTCTATTATTGCTCAGGGCTCTCTAGGGTTGCTGGGAGTCCCATCCAACTGGAGGGCAGTGAGTTTTTGTTTTTTGTTTTTTTTCTTGCCCAGGGCAATCAGTACTCTAGAGGGCGGTGTTGCCTAAGCCACATGGAAGTTTAAAATTTCCTGAGTCAAAACATGTTTGTAGATCAGGGCAGACAATCAGCAGAAGACAAGACATTTGTCAGTAAGTAGCAGAACCCCAAACCCTGAAAAAGAGACAATGAGAAACAGAAAAAAACAGCAAGGTAGACCCTCTAATTGAGATGATGTTATCTGGCAGCTTACTAAGAAAAAGATACGGACTTTAGAAAAAGAAAGAGAACGTGGAAGGGTGGAAAGTCAGTTATTAGAACTGAGGCATGAAGTCTGCACCAGACAAGTGACAACAGTATAAATCAATGAATCAGAACTACTTAATCTCTGATTCCTGAGGTAGGATTGACCCGAGAGACTTTGCAAAGCTGTTCGTCAAGTAGTAACTCCATCCCTGGGGAGAGAAGAGGAAGACTGGGAAACATGGTCAGACTCTCAGAAGGACAAGAAAAGAAATGCAGGCAAAGCAGTGAGAATGGCAATAAAGCTCTTGACATTTGACTAGTATTCAGAGGAAATTCCAGCGTCAATGAGCTCATTTGATCTTTACAACCATCATATGATCTAGGTTGTATGTTTGTGTCATGGGCAACAGAAAAGTCTAAATACTGAGACAATGTCTCTCTGTTTATTTTCATATGCAGTGATAAAACTGGCATTTCTTTGCTCTTAGGTTTGGAGAAATTCACTTTTGACCATCATAGTCAAATCTCGAAGATGTATATCAGATCCGTGAGACCTTATGTTAGTACCAATACCATGATACTACCTATCAGGTTAACATCTTTCTGTGAATTTATACCTTTCCTTGGGAGAGGAGATTGCTTATGATTAGTTGATAAGAGGGTAAAAAGTCTCATGCCTGGATCACCTGTGGCTCTATCATCAGTGAAAAGTTAGCTGCATTGCATTATACCTTATCTCAAGGACTAACAAAGAAAAGGCTAACAAGGAAAATGCTGATCGGTGATTGTTCTCAGTAAAGATTGGCCCGCAGTCAGGATGCACACTGATTCCTAAGAAGTAGAAATTTGGATATTTAGCCAAAGACTTCAAAGGAAAAAATTTGAAGGAGGATGCCAAGGAAGGTAAGGGAAATTTTATGGGTCAGCCAAATAGATCCGGATTCTGAACATAAGTAATTGGATGCTTGCCACAATTTCACCACTAGGCATTTTCCTGCAAGAATCAGGTGATAAACAGTATGAATTGACTGTGAGTGTTACAGTTTGTGGTTGACAATAAATCTTCTTACTTAGTCTGCACAGTACTCACTAAATGAAGTTCATGAATAGGGTAGTAACTATAGCAAGGATCATGGTCATGTATCAGCTCAACAACCTAAATCCCCTTTTCTAAAGTCAATTTGAAAAGCACTATACAAACGACAGAGTGATCTCACTTTTTGACACAGTCATAAGGTGCCAGCCAGGCACCTGGCAACAGGTGGACAACACTGATCCTTGGGGAGAAGACAGCACTTGTTTTCTCTGAGATAACCAATTCTTGATTTGGATTTTCTTTTTGTTAAGACAGTATTCACCAATTTTATTATGCTCCATTATTTGCATTAGTCGGATCTGACTCAATGGCACTTAGCTTTTAGCTACTATTTGCTTTCAGGTTTGGCATGTTGAGAATTCAGCTCTGCCACTAGCTGAGGGAAAAGGCCACATGAAGTTGGTGTGCTGATTGCAGGCCACATTATATGAATCAGAAACCAGTGTTTGCACACCTCCGTCTTCCACATGCTGAAACTAGCAGCCAGCCATTTGGGGTCTGTTATACCTCCAAGGAGAAATCCTAGTGGCTTAGTGGTGAACAGCTATATCTGCTAATGAAAAGGTTGGCAGTTTGAATTTGCCAGGTGCTCCTTGGAAACTCAGTAGGGTAGTTCTACCCTGTTCTTTAGGGTCACTATGAGTTAGAATTGACCTAACAGCAGTGGGTTTGGTTTTTTGGTTTTATAGCTACCTCCAAGGAAGTCTTTCCAGGCAGAAAACATTGTAATTATATTATTTGGGGTAAGAAATTCTTACTATCAAGGGAATACAAAGTTGCTACTACACAGGAGGGGATATAATGTAAATATGTTGTTGACCCTCTGTGCTACCATGCCCAGAGGTAAAAGATACTGAAAACTATTTGCATTAGGGTTTTTAAGGGTTCAAACTTCAAACTCCTCATAATTTTGACAGCTGGACAGTTCTGGTATGAACTGAGAAGAAGAAAGATCTGGAACCAGTGGCAGATATGAAAGAAAGTCAAAGACCTTGGGGTCAAATGAAGGTGTGAGATTTATAATATCTACAGGTATTATTTACTGGTATTAACTGTAAACAGTATACTAATGTGAAGGAAAAAAACCCTGAAAAAGACTTCCCCTTATCTTATCTTGCCCCTTGTGCCCACAACCCACTACCTTGCACCTTTCCTTATCCTGTCTCACGTGCTATACCTAACCATGCCCCACCCTGCTTCGGCCATAAAGCCTGCTCCACTTCCCCATAAGGCCCAGTCACTGAAGGTCTCTAAGCCCCCACTGGCCCACTAGTGTTAATTCAATAAACGGTTGCTTCCTCTCTCCTTGGGTGTTGGTTGATTTACTTTAATATTTGGTTCCCTGACCAGGAAATCAACTGTACTGGCCCCTTGAGCCATCTGCCATCCCTGGCTTGGTTGCATCTGGGCCCAGTTGGGGCTGACAGGACAGTGCCACCCATTCCTTTTTGATGGAATCCTTCTCCCTCTCCAACCCTGGGTGCTCCCAAGCACAGGAATGACGGAGAAATGAATCAAAAAGAAAACCCAGTATGAAAACAGTGTCAGCTAAGGTCCCAGGACCCTGAACCCACTCAGGCCTACCCCTGCAGGTAGAAGAGGAGAGTGATCACCTCCTAGATCCAGTTGGATCTCAGAATAGATATATCCCGGTTGGAAGGAAGTCTGTTGTGAGATTCTGTTTGTGTGCAGAGAACTCAAGTTCTCACCAGGTTGGAGCTCCTGTCTGTCTTGATACCATCTGTCTGGTGAAAGGAATGTCTACCCCACTTAAGGAGAGAGCGTATTGGGGCAAATTCTGCCTGACTGATACTCTATAATGTGGGAAATAAGGCCTTTTTTATATCTGTGTGTGTCTCTGGGATACTGCAAGACAATAACTGCAAGGCTTGAGTGGGCTCATAACTGCGGTTCCATGGTGCTGTTGGAAGGCATAATGGTGTGGGTGTTCTGTCCCTCCGCCCTGGGGTTTATACAGGGACACCTGAAGCCAAGACAGTGCCTTAAACCTTTGAGATAAGGGCAGCCGGCTGAGCACCTGAGTGACAAAGTCTTTGTTCATGTGCAAAAAACGGTTGCTGTGTTATTTTGGGGGTGCCGAAGAGTGAGATTTCATGGATTGAATTGTGACTTAGCTATGAGTCCCAGTATGGCGCCATTATTCCTCCCATGTGTTTTGAATCCTGCCTATGTGAAACTGATGCTGGAGAACGGGCAATAGTTGTTTTAGTGAGGCAGTTCTCAAGCTATAAGCTTGTAGATTACAATGGGAGGGTCAGAATCTAAGCCCACTATATTAGACTGCATGGTGAAAAAATTTCAAGAAGGGGGTACAGTGATAATTATGAAGTTAGATTGGCCCCTTGAGAGCACCCTAGATGTGACCAGGGTCAGGGCTGTGTGGAAGGTGGTCACCGGTACCCCTGGACTCCCAGACCGGTAGTTAGCTCTTCCCCCTTGGGTGCGGTTCTGCACCAATAAGCAAGATCAGCACCCGTCAGAGTTTCCCAGAGCCCCAGAGGAAGAGCCCCCTCCATATTTCTCACTGACCACAGCCCCAGAACCAGCAGGGCCCACTGTACCTGAAACCCCTCCACCTTCAGTCTCCTCTGTGCCCCGGAGTCAGAGCAAGGGCCGCCCATGATGGAAACGTCCCACAGACTTCAGACCAGAGGTTCTCAGGTAATGTTACAAATGCTCCTAAGAGAGACCAGAGGTCTGGCCCATGTAATTATTACCAACTCTTTACAACTGTAGATTTGCTCAGTTAGAAACACCACATACCTTCCTACTTGGAGAGGCCCCAGGCCACCATTGAGCTCATGGAAACCACCCACCAGCCCACATGGGATGATGAGAGATTGTGTGAGTGCTGGAGAATGTGGACACCCTTTAACCCAAAGGCCCCTGAGCACAGCTGAATCCTCCCCTCATGCCAGGGGAATACTGGTATTTGCTAGTAATTGTTTGCACCTACTGTGGATGGGTAGATACGTTCCTCACAAGGACCGAAACAGCCATAGAAGTAACTAGGGCTAACTTGAAGGGTTTGCAGGAAAGCTAATCAAAAGGCTGCCTGGTTCTTGTTGGGTTAAAATAATGATGGTGAGTGCAAGGGCCTAACAAAGGTCACTTCTGTAACAAACTTCCTCCTCTTTGATAAAGACCCCTGGAAATTGTAAATCTCCCTACCGTGTCCATTCAAGTGTTTATTGGGAGTGTGAGTACCCACTTGTAATAATATGGCCCTGGCAAGGTATTGGAACAATTAAATGGATCCATAAGGTTATCTTAAAGTGCTCATGAGCTCATTTTTTAGTTAAAGAAACAGTCTGCATATGTACTGGTAAAGCTGGATATGTGTGTGTGATGAAGTGCAAGGTCTCCCATACGTGTGTTTGATAAGAAATGTGTTTATGGTATGCCTTTGGTTTCAAACCCTTTGTGGGGTTTGAAAATATTTTTGTCATTGCACAAGCTGTTTATATCTTCAGTGAAAAAGTGTCTTGTCTTTGCCAATGCACCTGATTTTAAGAGTCTTAATTGAACTAAATTAAGGTTAATAACGAGCTGAATTCCAAATAAATCCAGGAGTGTTGGCTGGGCTAGATGGCTTGTGGTAAAGAGACAGTAAGTATTACAAAAGAGTAAAAAGGAAGCTGATGATCTTTTGTCCTTCAGAAACAGCAGACAGCAGGGCAGAAATTGCCCTCAAATCATAGTGGCAGGGAAACTTGAGAGAAAAAAAAAAAAAAAAACAGGTAAAGATTACTCTCTACTTTGATTGTCATATATCAGGACTTCTGAGGCTTGTCTGGGAGGTGTAAAAAGAGATTTCCAAGACAGTTAAACAATAACTTGTAAAAGTCAGCTAATAAAACCTTAGGAGTTAGTTGGGGACCTGAAATGTTTAAATAAGCTTTATTTAAGCCCTGAACTTTAAGGGTAATTGAACTTAACAAATACCTGATATAATGTAAATTTATATGCTGTATACTTTTCAGGCAACAAACAAAACAAGTCTTACTGACTTCTTTGTTGGTTAAGGAATTACAGAGGTTTGTTGATAACAGACAACACAATAGGAGTTGTTGATAAGCAATTTCTAGAGGTTTGTTAATAAATATTTAATACGGTTAAAGTTTTGTTTGACAAAAATTTAATGATTTAACTTATAAGATTCTTTGGGGAAACAAGATTCTTTGAGAACATTAATATTAGAAGAAATTGACTTGTTCATTGCTAAATATCAATTTTCTCTGATTTCTGAGTAAACAGTTAACTTGTTCCTTGTATAATCTCTCTTAAAGGCAAAGGTTTGATCTCATTAAAATAAGATCCCCTGACTCAGCAAATCATGTCACAAGGCTTAATAGAGAGAAACTAAAGTTTTCTTACTTTTAAACACTTAAACAACTTCAATATTGACATGTAACAATCTCCTGATAGCTCTGAAACTTTATGAAAAGCCATGAGTGTCCTTTCCTGAGGGAAGAAGGTAAAAGGAGTCTTATTTGATGTATCATGTGACATGGGTTAAAATCAGGTGCCCAGTTCTTACTGGGTTAAAATTTATGTTGGTTATTTCCTTTTGTGTTTTTTGCCTAACGTTGTCTTAACAAATACATAATATTAAGACATAATTTCATTATTTTTTAATTACTATCTGGAAAAACTCTGGTTAAGTGCTATGTCTGCTACCCAGTGGTCAACAGTTAGAGCTCTGTAAAACAGCTCTGTTCTGCCTGATAGAGTTGCTCTGATTCAAGAGTAACTCCATAACACTTGGTTTGGTTTTAAATGCTAACTGGATTATAAATTTATCTAACATCATCAAAGCCTATGCTTTGACTGGGGAATTCAGAATATTTTTAAATCTATTTTGTACTATATAAATGTTTAGAGTTAATAATCTCGGTATGCTCTGCCTTTGTGATATTATGCCTCAAGATTGCACATATGGTATCTGAAGTTCTTAATGATATGGATAATAATTATATTTAAAATTATTATCTAAAGTTTTGACTGATTACATTTTATTTGACCCTTACAGTTTACTTTTTATTAATTTGAATCAATAATTTTTGTCATCTATAGTTTTTGCTGATTTTTCTAAAAACATTTGACCAGAATATTTCAATGAAGAGTTTAGACTTATGAGAAGGACTATGACTTGAGATATCCAAGAGGAGGCCTGAGAGATTTACATTAGGAAAGAAAAAGGACCAGTTCTCAGCTGGGGACCTGGAGAGAAAGAGGCAGCAATTTAACTCTGAGATTTTACCCTGACGGAGTCACCAAGCCTTAAAAAAAAAAAAAAAAAAAAAGGCTGGTGCCAGTTTTAAACGTGATAAGAGACCATTATGGCCATATATTTTTATCCTGGTCAACATCAGACATAAAACAAAGATTACAAAGCTTGAGACAAAAATCTTAGACCCCACTCTCCCATTGGTAGAGGAGAACCTTAAGGTGTTTAATCATAGATTTGGTGGTACAAAAATAAATCAATAAATAAAGGTTGTTATTGGCTGCCACCTCAGGTAACCCAGTTGGTCTTCAAGACTTAAACTACCTCACTGGCCAGTGAATACAGACCCCGGTCATTACAGATACTGTAAAAAATGAGGCCACATTAAGGCAGAGTGTCCTGAGTGTTCTACAACATGATGTACATAGACCTCTGTCAGGCCCACATAGACAGACCCTCCTGGCCTCTCCCAGAAGAGAAGTCTGAAAAATTGCACTGACAGGAACCCCAAAGCTTGTCTGCCTCCTGGCCACATCAGAGAATTAAGGGTTACACTTGACATGGAAGGTAAGAAAATTAAATTTGTCTTAGACACAATAGCCACCATCTCTACCTTAATTTACCCAGTGGGTCTACTCTCCAAGAGAGACTGTGTAATTATTGACTTAGACTAAAAATCTGAAATAAAGAGTTGCTTTTGTGTCTGATGGGGTTACGGTTGTTGAGACATTGCCATGTAAGAAAGTGAAAGAAAGCAGAGAAAAAAGAAAGACTAAGAAAGTGATGTGAAAGTGAAAAAAGAGTTAAAAAAGAGAAAGAGAGTAAGCTATACAACTAGGTAACTCCAGTCTGGGTTTCCGGGACAACTCATCTCTCTCAGACTACAACAATTCCAAGTAAAATAATGTTCATGGGCCCTGACTGATGCTCAGTAATTGTCGTCCTGGCCGTTATGTTTGACACTGTTAAGGAGTTTTCTACTCAGACAGGCAGGCCTATGCCCCAACTCAGCATAAAGCAGATACAGAAGAGACCTCTACCCATTTTCTCATGAAGATTCTGAGCATGAAATCTCTCAGAAGGGTTATAGTAAAAACATGTTAATGACCAGGACAATACTTCTATGGGAAATCAAAGTGCTAGTAACTGTAAAAGTTTGATTGAAAATCCTTGCCTGATCTCCCGTGCTGAAACTAACCTGGAGACTCAGTAGCTTCAAGGATTAGCTACAGGCATGGGAGCCCTGCCAGGATCATATCCTTAACTCTGAAACACTAAGCACTCACATGGTATGAATCACCTCCTCAGCCTTGGTAACCCTCCAAAACCATACAGCCCTAGATCTCTTGCTGGCTGATGCAGAGGGACATATCAGTCCCTATATTGTTATTCTAACATAGTTACTTCTAAGTTCCTAGAACTGAGAAGTTGCATAGAACAGAGATGGAGAGAGCTTGCCTCGTCGGGATGGACAACAATGGCCTCATGTCTCCCCTGGCTGCTGCCTCTCCTGGGACCGATTCTAGCCATCTTCCTGCCTGCCAGTATCTGACCTTTCATGTTCCAGTTCTTATCCCACACCCTGGAGCAATCCTAGCACTCCAGGGACACTGCCTATACACGGAACAGCTTGTATGATACCCCTCCCCCTACATCATTAAAGGCGGGTGTATCAAAGAGGGCAATGTGAAGGAAAAATGCCTAGAAAAACCTTCCCCTTATCTTATCCTGCCCCATTCTGCCCATGACCGCCTGCCTTGCCCCTGCCCTCATACTCCCCCCAGCACACCGTCTCTAACCATGCCCTGCCCCGCCTCAGCCATAAAGGCCTGTCCCACTACCCCACCGCAGCCAGTCGTTGGAGGTGTGTAAGCTCCTGATGGCCCACTAGGGGTACTTCAAGTTACTTCGGTAAATGGCGGATTCTTCTCTCCTTGGGTGTCGGTTGGTTTCCTGTAACACTAACTATGAATTTTCCTCCTTTACCATTGCATATATAGTATTTTGATGATGGTAGTATTTTGATGAAGTGTTAAAGATGAGTAGTAGTATGAAAACGATGTATGATAAATTGGGTTGCTCTCACATTAACAGAATGAGATCAATAATTGCACATACCTTAAGTATTCAAATAATGTTAGACGGGGCCGTAGTGAAATACACTGAAGATGACAATCATAATGTTGGTAAAACTCAACATTTCCTCGATAACTAATTAATTGGTGTGTTAAATACAGTGCAGGAGAGAATTTACAGAGAATAATAGCTTTGGTCCTTCTGAGCTTGAACCTACTGAACATCCAGTTAGAGATGTTAAATTCAGAACTGTATCAGTGTCTTTGGAATTTAGAGAAGAGTTTGAGGCTAGAGATACTGATTGGAAATTCTCAGTGTGTGAATAGTTGTTAGCCCTAACAGTGTTAATGAATAGTCAAAGAACCTGAATAAAGTGATGAGAGGAAAGGGATACAGCTTTTGAAAACTAACATTTAAAAGACTGGCAGAAGTTGACCCCAAATGTAGAAGTACTAGTTAGAAATGCTGTTACAGGAAAGCAAGAAAGGTATGTCAAGAAAGGACAGAGGACATGACATCAGCCCCTAGGGAAAGGAATACAAAGAGGTCACTGGAATCCTAAGGACAGGGAGTTGTCACAAAATGACACATGATGCAACTAGCAGACAAGGAGAAAAAGAGAATAAAGACTACTTTTCCAAGGAATTAGTTTTGAAGGGAGTACATGAAACAAGAGAAAGGCCTAAAGAGATGAAAGATAGGAGAGTATATTGGGTAGCTATTATATGACCCAGTCTCTTTCTGATTTGCAGAATAACATCCTTAGCATACAGAACAAACACATCAATACCCACTAATTGCTTGCAAAGTTGTATTTATTTTTCAGAGCCAGTAAACAAGAGAACAAAGTACCTGATACTGAGAACTCATTTTTCAAATGAGACACGTGTTTAGACTTTCTTGCCATTTATGATTATTTTTGTTCACTTATAAAATAAATATCTGACCTGCTACAACTGGAGAGGTAATGCTAGCATTAACGACGACTCGTCTGAGTCGTAGATTCTTGGCACATGTCTAAGCAAGAGCACGTTGTGGTGTGCCTGTATCTGTAAGATTTGGTACTGCCATCGGAACAGTCAAGATCAATTTCTCTGTACTCGTAGCTTTCTTCCCGGCAGCAAAGGCATGAATTTTCCAACTGAAAGGTATTGTAATTGTACCTGGAAAGAAAGAAAATTCAGGGATAAATAGTTTTGGACTGCCTTTGGAAATAAACTGATGTCAATACTTAAATGCTAGTTAAGTATTCTGAAGTACAGTGGCTTCAGAAGTCTTCCAACTAACTTACTCTTTTCCTAGACCTTGCATTTATTTCTCTCTCTGAGTGTAAACTTGTAATGTGGATTGGTGATTTAACTGTCATGTAAGACAAAAAAAAAAAAAAAAAAAAAAACAGAAATCCAAAATTCTCAGACTTCCAATCTTATAGGTAGGGTGTGACGGTACAACAAATTTCACAAAGGCTAAAACAGATTTTTAAGCACATAACTTACTACCAAATTATTCATATAAGGGTATATAAACTATGCTTATAAGTCTATATAAAAGAAAAACAAACTATATGTCTAAAATTCAAGTGACATTTTAAGAACACATTCACTGCAATGATAGCATGAAAATGAACATATTTGCCACAGATATGTTAGGCATGTTTAGAAAAGTATTTCAAACTTATTCATTTTATTTCTCAGATATTAATATTTTAGATACTTATTTCATGAGATCCTGGCAATAAAACAGTGTTATTCTCATCTAACAATCTCTCCATGTGAGGCTTTGAAAGATTACTACATTGTTAGGCAAGCAATACATGACTTGTACCTTTGCTTGCCAAACCTACCCTTCTTCCCCTCCCACCCAGGTAGTTTCATAAGCACTGCTATGCCCATTTTTTTTTTTTTAACATAATGTAGTAAAAAATTAGCATGACTTGATTATAAAGCCACCTCACTGAGCTGGGAGAGCATGAACAAAAGTAGAAGTTACTATTACTCTTGTAAAAACACGGCCGTCTCCTAGACAGCATCGCCACATCAGTGCACAGTACACATTCAAAGGACACACTCACTTGAGAGTCTTCGGGCAGTCCCCTGCACACCTTGTCATCTCGACCCTTTTCTTGCAGCCGTCATACCGGACAGTCACATTGACTGGTGAAGTTCTGCAATTCGTCTTACCTAAAACAAAATAAGCAGCAGAGTTTAACATTTGTGATTGCTAAGTTTATGTTTTTATTGTTTCATAAAATGTACAGTAATCACACTAATTGCATCACAACATTATTGAAGGGATTAATTATTTCAGCACACAATACGGACATCTAATTAATTCTCACATAAATGCTACCTTTCTGTTACTGCTGTACTATTTCAAGAGGTACAGAATGGAAGAAGTCGGAAGAGAGGAGAGAGACAGAAGCAGGGGATAGAGGTACAAAAAGAAGAGGGATGGTTTCTTTGCTGATGTTTATTTTGCTGGTTATCTTTCCAAAGAGCCTTGGTGGTGCAGCAGTTAAGAGCTCTGTGACCAAGTAAAAGGTCAGCGTTTCAAACCCACCAGCCACTCTGGGATAGCAGTGTGGCCGTCTGCTCCCATAAAGCCCGAAGAGCACATGAGGCAGTTCTCCTCTGTCCCACAGAGTTACTGAGGTGGATTTCACTTGGTTTGGTTTGGTTTGGCTATCCCTTCTAATCTAACACATCAACTTACAATATACTATGCTGACACTGGGAGAGCAAGCTGAGCCCATGAAAATTTAACTTTTTTCCTTATAACTGACTTTTACCGGGAAGAATGCTGCAACTCATAAGTCTAACTGAATCTAATACATTATATACAAATGTTACTAGTTAAAGCACACAGGTTAGATTACCAGTTGTGTTAAATACACGAGGCTTTTTATGATTTCTCATTTTATTTAAAGAAACACTAACTTTTTTCCAATAGTTTGTATTTCTTCTATGTGATTTTAAAACCTGATTTTACTTACATGAATAGCAGCATTTCCTTGAGTCATAGACTCTGTCTTCCTATAGGGGTAAGAGAAAAAAAAATTAGAAGTGTCTTCCAATTTTTCTTTTGTATATGACACTTCATAATTTATTTACATGACTCACTAAGCAGAAATATAAAAAGTGACTGAATGTTTAAACTTTTTACAACAATGAATAAATATTCAAAGTAAATTCTTTTGAAATATAATGTATAAGAAAATAACATTACTGCTCATTTATTTTAATCGAAAAATATATTGCTATTGTACTTCTCATGGGCAGGTCTATTCAACATTTAAACATTATTAAGTCCTCAAAACTTATCAATGTCTTAAACTCAATAAAAGTTGAAATCCAGTATGAGTTATAAAACTATACACTATACTATCAATTATATCTTCAGAAAGAGCAACGATAATTTAAACTTCAGTTTTTATTAATTTAAATTTAAGCATTCATTAATATAAAATACTAATCATATTCTTTGGTGATATAAAAACGGTGGAACAAAAATTATATGTATATGATCATATAATTTGTATTTTAATAGGTCTGAGTCTATTCGTTTTTTAAAAAAAAGCTAAATGATTTTCCTAGCAACTTGCATCTTCTAGAATAGTACTAAATTACATTTTATAGAAACTACAATATATCCTTAATATGAAAAATATGCTCAGCAATAAAAGCTGGACAAATCTGGAATCTTATGACTTTCAATGACATGAATTCATGCAAAGACTTATAGAACTGACAAGAAATTCATATCTATCAGCTTTTCCAAGTGAGAAAGATGAGAGACTAGGTTTTGTTTAATATTAGGTGTGACTCTTGTAGCCGGGTTAACAAGACAACTTACTTCTGCACACCAGGTCTGCTTTGGGCAGTCCTGCACCATTGCAACAAAGCCTGTATCACCGCAGGAGTAGGAGACGCAGGGGTTGTTGGGATCATCAAATAAAGAACCAATCTAGGAGGGAGATTTGAAGAAGACTTGCCTTAATATACACAGGAATATAACACATATGGTGATATATGTATAATACAGGCCCTGGCAGTACAGTGCTAAGAGCTTGAATATTCATTTTATATGTATGTGTACATGGTGAAAAAATACACACACACACACACACACACACACACACACACACACACATATATATAGACATATATATAAGCCAAACACCAAACCTATTGTTATCCAGTGAATTTTGACTCATAGTGACCCTACAGGAAAGACGAGAAGTGCCTCAGAGTTTCCAGGGAGAACCTCCCAAATCTGAACTGCCAACCTTTTTGGTTAGCAGCCATGGCACTTAACCACTATGCCACCAGGGTTTCCACATATATATATGGTGAACATATATAGTAAATATGTATTTTTTTAATGCATATTTAATGAGTTTCTAAAAGGACGTTTAGCCATTAGGCTAAGATTTAAGGGAAAATGAAGTGCAATTCCTACCTTCATGAATAGATCAAAGTTCCTGATTGAGATCACAGACTGTTAAGATTCTCAATACTTGAATTAAGATTCATGCACAGTTACTCCATTATATTTTTTCAAGAATTTTCAAGTAAAATTACTTTATAGTAAGCAGTAGTTTAGCAATTGTTGTATTGCAAGTATTAGAGAAAACTAAGAAATCTACGTAGAAAAATATTTTGGCAGGAAATAAGTTTATCAAACTAAAACAAGTGAATGTTCTCACAAGATTTTTCACTTCTATCTTTGTTTTTCCATATTTTCAAAGCTCTCTAGATTGCTTTATACTTAGCTTATGTTCAAAATTCAAACTTTAGTTTGAAACCACAAATGAACTTCCTGAGAAATGGAAATTTTAGTATTTCCCTATTTTACATCTAAATAGAGATAGAATATTTCCTTTTATCTTTTAACTATATTTTGTTTTTAAAAATGGACATAAATTCTTAAGTTCTATTCCCATTGGAAACTAAAAATTAAACAAGTGTGGGGGAAACCTGAGTGTAATAAAGGGGCTATCAAAATAAATTTTTCATAACACTTGCTAGTGCTTAATCCACCTATATTTTATTTTAGAAGTGTTAATACTCAGGATCACCAGCTCAAATGTATTAATATAAATTTGAGCATCATTTGATTTTTATGGCCCCTTAATACTTTTTCTAAAAACGACATTACTGTCCCAAATGCCAAATCAGTTGTCAAAATCTATCCTTGAATGTACTGTGTTGCTACATCCACAAAACAGTGTTTTAGTCTTTTGAGTTTTATTTGATCTCTGACAGTTTAGCCATCTGATCTTTCTGGTTATAATTACAATTGAACTCTGTTCATTGATTTCAGTGTTACAAAATATGTCTTCTCCATCTGTCAAGACCCATGGGTAATTGTGTTCACAAGTTCCACTGCTGGGTATATAATTTTGCCCCTTTAAAGAGAGCTGTGATGAATGTTACATTTGATAGTTCCTTTTGAAGAGAACGTGGAAAAAGTGAAAAGATCTCCCCTCTACTCGCTTCTTTCATAATGTAAACTGAAAGAGCCTTAGTGTACCTAAGTTTTGCGTTTATTCAGGTAATTCTATGAACAAAAATACTTTAAAAATACCTTACCTCATATTCAGTATTGTTAAATAAACACGTCCTAGGTTCTGAAAAATAAATATTTTATCCTAAAATAAAGACAGTCTTCCTTTTTTTACTTACAAAATAAGAGACATTTATCATCTAATCATGTTTTTTCCCATAACATCATCACCTCCTTTTAGCCTACTGAAAATATCCACAATGGCTAACCTGGGGTTTCCCTCATTCCCAAAATAGGCTTTAGGAGGACAAGTAATTGATTCCGTTTGTCACACCTGGCTAGTATAGTGTTTAATAATTAATAGTTCCATAAACATCTGGTGAATATAAGAAGTAAACAATGAACAGATTGAATAACGTCTTACGAATACACACCACAGTATCCAACTTCACAGCAGGTATCATTGGACTTGAACGTTCTGAGAGTCTCCCCAGTGTTGCACGTAGGTGGGGAAGGGCACTCCTCGCGCTGACAGTCTATGGTCTTCGCCGCAGTACAGGTACATCTGTGGCAGTTGGCAGTCCACACGTCTCCTGGCTATAGATACAAAACAAGTTCAGAGTTCTACTCAAATACAGGAATGGAAGCACGTTTGGATTAAATGGGAAGAAAAACTGGGTACTTACAGATTTATCTTCTCCAAGTGGACCATGACAAACTGTTAACATGAAATTATAAATGATGATTCAATTTGGTGAAATATAGCCATCTGTTATTTACAGATAACCATTAGGTGGCCAACACTGTAATTGGCACTATGACTTCAGAGTCTCAGAATTATGGATTAGATGCTACCTAATGCAGACAAATCACACTGGACTGCTTCAAGCAAATTGGCCCTAACAAGTACATATATGTTTTATTTTTACAATCCCCAGGAAATGACAATCATTAATTTCTCCTGACAGTGGTCAATAAAATCTTACTGTTTTACTTACTGCTTTACAGTCTGATTTCTTCCTCCAAAATTCTACAGGTCACCAAGGCTTCATAATATGAGACACAAAGGTACTTCCTTGGTTTTTCAAGTTTTCTGCAGCAGTTGACATTATTAACTCTCACCTTCTTAAAAATGGTCTCCTTCGTTCCGATTAGTACTCTGAGACGCATGGTTTTCCTCACACGTGTTAATAAGATTTATCCTGTCTTTATTACCAGCTCTTCCTCCTTTCTCTAATTTTCTCTCTATTCTTCCCCCTGGCACTGCCCTCCATCTCCACACAGTCCACTGTGGAATCACAGGAATGCTCAAGCCCAAAACTTCCCTCTTGAGCTCTGGACTTGGGTTTCCCTCAGCCTACTAAACATCATTTAGGCAGATCCACAGGAACTCCACACTCACACGCACAACACAGATTGTACCATCTTTCCCGCCAAACCAGCTGGACTACTAGACTGGCTTACTTTTGTTCAGCTCTTCACTCTTCTTTTAGTCATTCAAGCCTAAAATTTAGGAGCCATTTTGATTTCTTTCTTTCCATCATTTGGCATCCAATATCCTGCCAAATCCTGTTTCTTCAGTCTCACATTAATCCCTTTGTTCTGAATTCTCACTGCTGCACAACACTGCTCCAGAGCTTTATTATCATTCAGCTAGCATGCCTTTAGGGCTTTCTGGAGAGGTTTCTCCGATGCAGATCACTTCCTTTCAATCAATTCCTTACATCACAGGAAGAAGAATGTTCCTAAAGCATAATTCTTAACTTACCATTTCTCTGATGAAAAGCTTCTGTTGTTCCCTAATTGTCTTGGAAAATAAACAACTCATTCCAGCATTCCAGCTTTCAAGGTCTTCCTTAATTTGGCTCTAATCCACCTCAGTAACCTTGACTAATTTATTCCCTTTCTATACTCTGGACTAGTTTACATAGTTCTCAAATTCCACTTCTGTAATCCTGGAGAACCCTCAAGAATGCATATATGTAGCATATAAGTGACATATAACATGTACTCTCCATATATAATACATACTTTTCATCTTTTTACTGTGAAATTTATTTTCTGCCTTATAAGAATATTGTTTCTTTGAAAATTCACTTTCTTCTAGTGTATCCTAAGGTCACAGTATATTTTTGTTACTAGTTTGGGCCACTAGCTGCAAAGTAGATCGCATTGTCTTAAGACTAATAGGAACTCAACTAAGTACTAGAGATTATTGCGTTCTTAGCTAACCTGAACTTTTCTCACAGTAATTCAGTTCTCAATAATGTTAGAAGTACCTAGTTAAAAAAAAAAAAAAAAGACTACCACGTGACAATATTTTGGCCATAATATCATGTAAATATATGAAAAAAACACAGTAGGTAAACTTTAACCTAAGTAAAGACTGGCTTTTTTTTTTTTTTTTTTGGGTTTGGCTTCACAAATTCATGTGTGAGGGAAATGTGTGAGAAAACAGCCTACTATTCCCTATTACTTGGTGAATAAAAGCTAAATCTACAACCTCAAGTTTTCCTATTCTTTAACACTTCCATAGGCAGTGTCTGACTAATTGGCACGGCTTTTGAAATTTTATTTCCAAGAAAAATTATTACCACAGAATGTTTCTGAAATGGCAGTATTCTTACCTGGAGCAGGTGGAAGTGTTGCTGGACATCCTATATAAAAATAAAACAAGAACTTCATATCAGTGTCTAAAATTATTGGAATATGTTCAACTAAGTACAGTTGTTTAGTTCACTCTTCTACTTCTGAATATAACTGGATACACTGCTAGTTCTACAAGCATACAAATTTCTCATATATCACTTCTTCCTGTACATTATGGCATTTGAAATTCTACCATTGGAGAGCACAACTTTTTAAAGGACCTTGAATTTTAATGAAAGGGAAACATACTATTTAAAAGGAGAAAGCAAAAAATATCAAAGTAAACCTGTCATCAAAAATATCTTGGAAGATAGTTCTGATGAACAGGACAATAAAGTACATAATCAACCAAAGGAAAAAATGATTCAGCTGTAGGTAAAAATCTAACTACTAATAATTAGCTGGCATTAATCCTTTTTGTCTTCTTGAACTACTTCAGTCTTGTTCTACCTCCCCTCCCACCAAATACTCTAAAGTAGTTATATGCACCTTTCTTTGTGTCTTCACATATCACATATTTTGATCAAACCAACCATCCATTCATAAATTTCAAATTTTATTCCAAAACTGCTACAAATAAGTTGGAAATCCTGGTGATGTGATGGTTAAGAGCTACGGCTGTTAATCAGAAGGTCAGCAATTCAAATCTACCAGGTGCTCTATGCGGCAGTTATACTCCACCTACAGGGTCACTGTGAGTTGGAATCAAATGAACAGCAGTGGGTTTGGTTTTGGTTTATATGTAAGTTCAATATTTTTTTACTCTGTCTACAAAGCAAAAGCCTGGCATACAAGCAACAAAATATTTAAAAGGAACTTAAAAATTCTAAGTAGTTACGAAACCCCTTGCCATCAGGTCAATTCCGACGAATAGCAACTCTATAGGACACAGTAGAATTGCCCCGTAGGGTTACTAAGAATGACTGGTGGATTCAAACTGCTCAATTTTTGGTCAGTAGCCAAATTCTTAACCACTGTACCACTTGGGGCTCCTAAGTGATTAAGTGAACCCAAACCCACTGGCATTCAATCAATTTTGACCCACAGGAACACTGACAGGGCAGAGAAGAACCACCCCATAGGGTTTCCAAGGAGTGACTGGTAGATTCAAACTGCCTCATTAGCATCCATAGCGCCTAAGCACCGGCCACAAGGGCACCAGTTAAAATGAAGGTATCTGACAAACAATGGGTACAGAAAAACAGGAAACGAGTTCAAGATGAGGGAGTCTGGAGATAAAATGTCTACAGGTCTTCACCAAGGAGGTGATGCTGATCTCTAATTATAAATGCCTAGGTAATTTGCAGAAATCAGCCACAAATGAAAGGAGTGCTCTATTAAGGATAAATACAGCAGAATATCTTGCCTGACCAGAATTCCAAGAAGAAATTTGCTCTTTATAACAGAAATTTGTAAGAGAAATCATAAAGAGCAATCTTAGAATCCCCACATTGCTCTCAGAGTAATTTCTCTAAAACAAAGTGCTCATCATACTACTCTCTCAGTAAAATCCTTAAGGGGATTCCCATTGACTAAAAGGGAATCAAGCCTCATTTAAGTTTGGAAGGGGCCTTCATGAAGTTGCCTTGTTTACTTTTCCTCTTTTTCTCCATGATCATACTGTCATTTCCAATATCTGGCTAATTTCTGAACTCACCCATGCAGTGTCTGCCTTTTTAAAGGCTTTTTTGGTAGGATTCTCCTCTCCACTTTAGGCATTATTAAACTCAGTCACCCCCTCTATGATGCCCTCTCTCAATATCACCAGCTAATGGGCAGAAATTAACACTCTACTCTTGTGTCACTCCCATGGGTCACAAGTGTCCATGGTTAGGATAGCACGAGCACTGTAATGATAGTATCTATGTCTCTAATAATCTCTTCACATGAATACAAAATCATTAAATGCTAAGAGCCATCTCTTACTACCACCAGCGTCTGCTACAGGGGCTGACACACATATATAAGGTATTTAAAAACATTAGTTGAACGAGACAGAAATTAGGGCATTTTCCTACTCTGACATGTTTTATTTTCAGTTTCTTGATTCCCTGCTGACACCATGGTTTCTACGGGGGAATAAAGGGATGCTACTGCAACTTGATTTATTAGAACAGATGCAGGCATATCAAGACTGTATGTGTGTGCATGCACACAGGATCACACAAATTTACACCCAAGGAAAGCTTCACTTGGAATAGGTAATTCATTCCAGTTCATTTGGGTCATCTTCTTTTACCTGGATGGGATACTTCTGGGCTTGTGACTTCATCTGACACTGAGGCAGAGCCTACCAACAAAGGTGAAGAAGATTTCAGGATTAGCAGTCTTCATAAGCACATCTCAGAGATCTTAAAACGCATAACTAAATCTTCAGGAAGGGAGTGCTGGTGAAAATCTAACCAAAAAATCCCAGAGCAGAAAGATACTTCTGGTTGGTCTTCAAAGTCATGTTCCACAGGAAAATGTAACACCACCTTCCTGGCCTCTCTTTCTTCCTTCTTTGCCCACTCCTCTAAACTCAACTCTCCACACAGATTCAGAACCACACTGATCACCGAAGATTTCTCATTACCAGTGTACGCCAGTCTGCAGTCCAGTTCCAGAGGTATATTTGACTCCTGTGGAAGTGTTAGCTACCAAAGGAGGAACAGAAGTGACAAACACAAGGGACTGCAGGAGATAGTGGTCACCTTCAGGTAAGCTATCCTATATTCTGAGATGCCACCAAGCAAAGTCCTTTTGAGATTATTTGACTCACCTGTGGTAGAAATTCTAGCAACAGTGGTTTCAGATGCTGCCTTCGTGCTACCTGAAATGAGCAGGTGGAAAGTAACACACCTTTTCGGGACTCAGAAGAGCATGCTTAAGATGTCTTTACATAGAAGAGGAGTCTCAAAAAACCTGGAGTGTACTAATACAAACAGTAACGGAGCCCATGCCCTCTCTTCCAGCCAGTATCTTCTTGTTTACAAAGGTGAACTAAATATTCCCTTGTGACCCTGACAAGTTTCTCACCTCTGGGCTCCCTTCTCTAAATAACTTTTCTCATACTTAATTCTTTTACTTCAGCACAACTTGGTTTTTTGACTCTTTTATATTTAATTCTGGGGAGATGAAAGTTATAACAGACTGAGAGAAAAAATTTTTTTTAAATCTGTGTAAGTCTGCTTCTTATTCAGAGATATACATGTTTGTTAGCTGAAGTACTCTGATGTTAGACGGGAGACGAATACTGGGCATGTAAGTCTCACTAGAGTCAGTCATCTCCACTGCTTAGGTTGGAACTTTCTGGAATACCACTTAATACTACAGTAGCACCCACAAAGGCAAGTGACGAGCACTGCCTACGAGGCACACCTACTGTGCCTATCCATAGATATCAGTGACGGGAAGAGAGAGTAAGTCATGTGAATGTTGGAGCCAGAGCTACAACTAGCCCAAAGAGCATCTCTGTGAATTAGAAAAAAGACACCTCCTCTGGGCAGAGGTCTGATGGATTTATGTCTTGTTGAAAGAATACTGGCTGGATTTCAGCTGCTACTTTCTCTTTCAGTAGTGTGCCTTTGTGCACTTTCCCAGTCTCACTTGGGGCTGTGGCACCAGAAACCCAGATCACAAACACGTGACAAGACTAGAGACAGCACATTCCTTAATGCAATTCTGTCCCATTTCTTGGAATAACAGGAGATGTCTTGTTTTGTCTCCTATATTCTTAATATGGTGAACTAAAGATACAAGGATCACATATGAGGACCAAGAAGATCTGAATCATTAACGTTCACTCGTTTGCATTCCGACTTCTGAGGTAAGAATTGCTAGGGTGATACTAACAAAAGATAGTTCCAGAGAAGGTATTCCAGACTTAAACACTTGGAGACACTAAGTATTTACGTACCTGTGTTGGAACTTCCAGGAATAACTGTTGTGCCAGTGGTACCTGTAATGAGAGGTCAGAATATATCCTACAAAGCTTTTCCCACTTCAAGTGTTGTATTGGCAAATTTTTCTATCTCTCTGAAGCAACAGAAAACCATTCAACAAAGGTTTCTTACACCAAATGCTAAGTCTGGCATGGCTACCAGCATACCCACCCCCCCGCCCCAATTGCATGTTTACAGCATTTACGAGGAAAACAAACTTGCAATTACTTCACAGATACATTTTGTTAGAATCTGATCACTAAGTGAGAGCAACTTTTTCTTATATTCACATAATTTCCAGCGGTTTGGCTCCCTGGTTCTTCAGTGTACAAAATGGAGAAAAAAACTATGTCTAAACATGTGATCAAGGGTCGTGTGTCTCAGTCAAAGCCTATATTAATTTGCAAATTTGTCTGCATCTCTTTCAGTCTTCTCCACTCACCTTCTTGGCTACTGGTGACTGTCACTGATCCTGGGATAGTACCTGACAAAGCAAAGCAAGTTTCAAACAAAATTTATGTCCACAGAATTCTATCTATAGTATGTCCTCTTGGAAAAACCAGGAAGTTAATCTAGGTTAGCTTGACGATCTTTGATCAAAGGAAATGAAGGCCCTTTTTAGTTACACTTTTCTCATTCTGAATCTGTATGCAATAAATAAAAGAACAATGCAGAACTCAGTATCTGGCAAAATCCACTCAATGAAATTCCTGCTCTGGTGGTTCTAATGTGTTCTTTTAAAAGTTGTGGTCTCTGGGAGAACAAAAGACTAAAATGAAGGATGTTGGGAGACTGTAAATATGAAAAATACATGGCAGTGTATTGCTTTGTCCCTAGAGCTACTTAGAGGAGAATTATTTTTGCTACATGACTCACCTGTTTTGAAACTTTCAGATGAGACTGTAGTACCAAAACCTGCCGAGTGTGCACAGGATAAGAGAGAGGAGGGAAAAAAGGTAACGTGATTTTTCTCACCGAGACAGCATTTTAGAATAAATCCACTAGTTTTACGGAACAAGTTATCCCTCCTATAGATTCTGTGTACTAAGAGTTGAAATACACGTGTTCTTTTTTGTACTGTGTTTACTCCCATGGTAAACTGCAGTCATCTAGAATCTTCTTTTCCAGAGTTACAAATGAAAACAAAATTCAGTGCCATTAATTCAATGCTGACTCGTAGCATCCTAGAGGTCAGCTCAACAGGCTTTTCAAAGAGCAGCTGGTGGATTCAAACTTCTGACCTTTTGGTCAGCAGTTGAGCTCTTAACCACTGTACCATCAAGGCTCCTTTCTAGAGTTGGTATCGCAGAAACGGAATCTTCACAATCCTCACTCTGTTAACTTCCTCACACTCCCCTGTTGTACTTTCAATAAGTTGGCAGTGAAAAGAAAGATGAAGGTTTTATCTTTTAAACTTTTACTCATCGGTGAACTTCAGGTATTTTAACACGCAGATGTTTAAAACAGAACTCTTTGGATTTAATGCTTTCAGATGGTGATCTTTGCAGCTCTCCTACCTGGCTTGGGATGCTGTGAACTGCTGCTGACGCCAGGTGAAACAGTGGTGGTATCTGTCAGTGTAAAAGGAGTGAAGCTTCTAAATGAGCATCATTTTGTCATTTGACTAATTTGTATTGTGTATCATCTGAGGGATACTGTTTTAGGCTCTTGGGATATATCAATGAGTAAAATATTAAAAGATACACACCCTCCAGAGCTTGCATTCCAGCAGTGGGAGAACAGTAGTAAACAACAAACAAAACAAGGAAGTCAATGTGACAGAACACAGTGCACAAGAACAATGAGAAGATGATGAGCAGGGTGAAAGGACTGAAAGCTGGGAGGCAGGGACAGACACCCAGGATGCTGCAAAAAAGCTCACTAGCAAACAATCAGCTCTAGCCCCCTGAGTACCAAGACATCAATTAAATTTGAGGCCACACTTCGTAACAAGTTTAGTAAGAAAATGAAGACAAGAGCTTAGCTACACATACCTATGACTCTTTCCACTACTGTTGTACCCGTTTCTCCTGAGGAAGTTACAGTCTCTGAGGAAGAAAAAGTGAAAACATTTTAATGGAAAATATCTAGTGAACAAACAGACAATATTCTGGTCCTTCTGAAGAGGACAATATTAGATGAAACACTGAATGACAAGAAAAACAGAAAATTCAAGGTCAACCAGTTGACACACTGATGGAACTGCCAAGAACAATTGTTGTGCCAGGTGCTACTACAGTGGTGCCTGAAAAATGAAAGGACGGTAATGACCAAAAAGACTGCAGTGTATTTTCCAGATGGGCCTGTAGGTACAATCTCTTTGAAATACTCTTAAGCCAGAGAGCCACTGCTCTGCTTCCTGCTCAAGGGATAGTTTCATTAATCCTTACAGTATGAAAGCAATCAGAGTGGTCCATTCCTCAAAAAGAGGCTACATTTATGGCATTCTGTGAGAGGTAGAAAAAGTGATCTCAAACCTCTCCCCCCGCCAAGATAGTCTGCTTTAAGAGACGGACTTGGCTCTCCAGTATGACATTTGTCCCTACAGTAGATAGAAAAGAAACAATGGTTTTCACAGGCTAAGCACATTGAACACTGACAAAATATAAATGACATATAGGTTGGGTGGCAGAGAAGGATCTATGTAGCACAGACATATTTCTAAGTTCCACTAACAATGCCTTCACTTCCAGGGAACAAACAAGATTTTTACAGAAACCAAAGGTACTCTAGCAGTATTGGTATAAAGTGTCCCATAAGAGACACTGAAAAACACAACTGCAGCCCTGCTGCCACGGTAAAGAGTGGCTGCCCAAAGGCTACCTCCTATATAAGTAGATACTGAAGATGATGTTCAATTCAAACTATCTGGCCTCAGTAGACATGCTCTGAAACCAAAACAAACTACACTCATAGAGTGCCTACCTTCCAAAAGGGCCATCAAAATAACCACCAATACACGGGACATTTCAAATCATGGGTTGCTCATCCTCACCTGTACTGGATTCACTACTAGTGTTGCGTGTCTCCTCTGTCAAAGGGCTGGCCTCTAAGGGAACAAACGGGACATTCACGAGGTCTATGAATTGGGGAGGCTGGTAAAAATCATTCTGAGGCAAAATTTCATTGAAGCACTTTAGCCACATAATTGTGCATCTAGGGTGAGGACTTCCTCCTTATTCAACTACCTGTGCTGGAACTTCCAGATCGGATGGTTGTCCCAGAGGTGGCACCAGAAGCACCTGAAATGAGAAAAGAAGACCAGATACTGTAAGACTTCCCTGAGAACTTTGGTTTTTAAAGGAAAGGAGCCAGGATTGACTTTTATTTGTTTGCCCAACTGTCAGACTAATGTTTGGTTGCTCGGGAGCAGTAGTTGATAGCCTATTAGGAAAGGAACAGGCTTTAATTTCTATTCAACTGACTCGGCTCCCTGGTCTTCTAGGAGAGTGGAAGGGAGAACACAGAGGATGGTCTTTGGCCTTCTAAACAGCCTCAAAGGACTAACATGGTACCTTGTGAGGATTGCTGCCTACAGGGCGTCTGCTAGGAAACATGTATACTTTCCTGTGATGCTTTTGAGTAGCCCATCCTACCTGGACTGCGATCCTGTGAAGTACTGCTGACTCCAGAGGACACTGAGGTGGGACCTATTGGAGTAGAGAAGGGGGCACAAATTAAGGACAGATCTGTCATTCAACTTACAGTTGAGGGACAGGGAATACAGATGATACACAAGAACCACAATAAACACTTTAGACTGATGTTGAATGTGAGAAGTACATGAGAATATCATTGCTAACTGGGTGGAGAGAATGAAGGGAATCTGGAAGTTCCTGCCAGCTAGCACAGGTAGCCCTGAGCCAGCTGTCCAAGGACTGAAAATGTCTAACTGGACACAAAGAAAAGGTCAACCAGAGATTACCAGGTTCCTCAAACTCTTTAGCAGAAGTACCCAGGACCACTGGATCTGGATGGGGTATGGCAGAGAGAAGAAGGCCCTCTGATCTAGTCCATCATCATATTTACTACTTCATGCCAACACGAAATAGTAAATAATGAGAATGCCAAAGCCTTGGACTGAACAAGTTCACCTCCTGAGAGTGCTATCCCTGTGCTTCCACTTCCTCCTGTAGAAGTCGTGGCCCCTAAGTGAGAAAAGAAAGGAATTCAGTCTGAAGAGTGCAAAAGGGACATGCTTACCTTATGTCCAGTAGTTATACTTGGTCCAGGTGGCAAGTCCCTCCATTTCTATCCTTTTGACTCACCTGTGCTGTACTCTCCAGGTTCTGGAGTTCTTCTAGAGACTAGACTAGTCGTAGCTAAATAAGAAAAAGATGGGGGTCAGGAGGCAGCACTTTGATATCATGAGATGGGTACAGGTTAACAAGCATCAGTAAATCTAGCCAATCAGCTTCTTCAATATGTCAGTTAGCTGGTGTTTGTACACCAAGGACAACCCACCCATTCCTCGGCCAATACCTTCCTGTGAGAAATTCACCAAGGAAGTTTGTAATTATTGAGTCCCTTTCTCTGGAATTCACCTAACATGGAGATAAGTAATATAGATGATTGACATCATCTAGATGACTGTCATTCAAAGGGCAGCATGATGGTTTAAGAATTGGCTTAAGGCATGGGAAATAAGAATGAAATTTTGAGTTTGTTGATAGGGTGGATAAGCAATGGTAATACTGTCCCTGAAAACACTAAGCATGTGAGACATGAACAGTGTGGGTAAAGGCCAAAGTGTGTCCAGGAGAGAATGAAGGCAAGGGCCAGAGGCACTCACTCGTGGCTATTGGAACTCTTCCTGTTTCAGCAGCTCCTGTGGAAGTTGCAGCCCCTGAGAGAATAAAAGAGCAGGGAGTCAACTGGAAAATATCTTACAACCACACACTAGAGATATTGTGGTCTTTCAACAAAGGACACAGGCAACATTGAATGATGACAGGTTCCATAGATGGGTCCATGTCAACCTGTTGACTCACCTGTACTGGAACTGCCAGGAGCGACAGTTGTGCCAGGAGCTACACCAGTGGTGCCTAAAACATGAAAGGTCTGCAGTCATCACAGTGGTTCCAGCCTGTGTCCCAAAGACCTGCCTCTAGGCACCATCTCTTTGTATGGCTCTTGTACCACAGAGCTCTTGCTCTGAGACTCTCACTCTAGAGATGTTTTCATTAAATCTTGAGAGGTCAAAACAATTAGACTGGCCTATATCTCAAAATAAGACAATATTCCTGGCATGCCTCTGACTAGTCTGCTTTAAGGCCAGAGAGCTGTCTCTCTGATGGCTACATTTGTCTCTGCATAGATGAAGGACAAACAATGGCATTTTCTTATTGGCTAATAATTTTGGACATTGAGAAAAGATCAATAGTTTCCACGGACCGAGTGGAACAGAAACATCTATGTGACAGGGGCATGTTTACAAGATTCACTGAGATCTTAATTGACTTCCATGGAACAAAACTGTTTCTGGTCCCTACGCACATTACTCGAGCTGTGTGTATATGTAATGCCCAAGGAGACCTTTATAAACAACAATGACAACAGTTTTGCCATTTCGAAAAACAGCAGCAGAGAGGCTCATTCTGTCTAGGTCGATATTGAAGTTGATTTTCAATCTAGAAACTCTATTTGGCCTTCCACCCAATGGCCCAAAATCAATGCACTCTATGCTCCTAGAAAGTCTACCTCCCCACTGGGCCATCGAAATGATGATCAGTACTCACGACATACCAAATCATGGACTGCTCATCCTCACCTTGTTTAGATGCACTGCCAGTGATGTCCGTCTCTCTTGTCAAAGTGGTAGCCTCTGAGGGAACAAAGGGGAGAATCATGAGGTCTGTGACTTTCGGGATGCCAGTAGAAATCATTCTGAGGTGATATTTCATGGAAGCTGGTCAGCCACATTATTGTGGGTCCAAGGTGAGGACTTCCTTCTTATTCAACTACCTGTGTTAGAATTTCCTGAAGGGATGATTGTCCCAGAGACAGCATTGGAAGTACCTACAGTGAGGGGAGATGAGGAGTTAATAGAGCAAACAATACAGGAAACACTGCATGATTTTCCTGAAAACTTGGGTTTCTAAAGAAAAGAAGCCAGGATCAATTTTTATTTGTTGGCCAGTTGTTGGAGTAATGTTAGGCTGCTTGGGAGCAGTAGCCAGTAGCCTATTAGGAAAGGAAAGGGGGTTAATTTCACATTGACTGACTTGGCTTTGGTCATCAGGAGAGTAGAAGGGAGGAAAAGACAGAGGATGGTCTCTCTCTTCTAAACAGTCTCATGGGAAAAATAGGGGATTGGTGATGATCGCTGTCTACACGAGTGTGCTAGAAGACATGAACACCTTCCCAGATAATTTTGAGTAGCCTGTCCTACCGAGACTGCCACTCTGTGAGCTGCTGCTGACTCCAGAGGAAACCGAGGTGGTACCTACTGGAGCAAAGAGAGGGATGCCCAAATTAAGGACATACCTGTCATTCAACCTAGACTTATTCAGCATTTTCTCTGAGCCAAATCCTCTTCCACCAGTGAGTAGGACAGACAAAACTTCTCTCTCCTCATGTGAGGTTACAACATAGGGACAGGGAACACAGACCATACACAAGAACTACAGTAAACACGTAAGACTGATGTTAAAAGTGTGAGAAGTACATGGGAGAATCACAGTCAGCAGGGTGGGGAGACAGCAGACTATTTGGAAGCTTCTGCAGGGAAACATATGGTACTGAGCTGGTTATTAAAAGGACTGACAATGTCAAAAGACACAGAAAAGTCAACCTGAGATTACCAGGTTCCTGGATTCTTTAGCAGAACTACCCATGACCATGGGACCTGGGTGTGGTATGGCAGACCAAAGAAGGCCCTCTGATCTGGCCCACTGTCACATTTACTACTTCATGTCAACATGAAATAGTAAATAATGAGAACCCCAAAGCCTTGGACTGAGCAAGCTCACCTCCTGAGAGTGCTCCCCCTGTGCTTCCACTTTCTCCTGTGGAAGTCGTGGCCCCTGGGTGAGAAAAGACAGCAATTCAGTCTAGAGAACGGTAAAAGGCAATGCTTACCTTACTTCCAGTACCTATAGTGTGTCCAGGTGGAAAGTCCCTCCATTTCTATCCCTTTGACTCACCTGTGCTGTACTCTCCAGGTTCTGGAGTTCTTCCAGAAATTAGACTAGTTGTAGCTAAATAAGAAACACATGGGTGTCAGGAGACAGCCCTTTGACATCATAAAATACATACAGGCTAACAAGCATCAGTGAATCAAGCCAATAAGCTTCTTCAGCATGTCAGTTAGATAAATCATTACTGAGATCAACTCTTCAGACAGGAATGGATTGGACTCAGCAACAAAGAGTGACCATGTCATGTGTGCACTTTATGGCTCTATGCATCTATAGGATGTTGTCCTGCTGGCCTCTTATGGGGTGGGTGACAGGGTGGAGAGGAGGGGACAGGAGATTGTTAGGAGGATATGACATGTATAGAATGGATAGGAGGAGTGTGCTGTCACTGGGCAGGGAGAGCAGTGGGAGCTGCACATAGACGGGCATGCAAATTTATATTGGATTGTACAATTTCACTCAATCACAATAGATTAGAAAAATATATGTCAGTTAGCTGGTGTTTGTACATCTAGGACAACCCACATATCCCTCGCTGATATCCTTCCTGAAAGAAATTCACCAAGGAAATTTGTAATTATCAGGTCCCTTTCTCTGGAGTTCACTTAACAGGGAGATATGTAATAGCTAGATCATCCTGATCATCTACATGACTGTCATTCAAAAGGTAGCATGACAGTCGAGGAGCTGCCTTAAAGCACTGCAAACCAGAATGTCATTTTGAGTTTCTGGACGTGGTGAAAGAAAGATAGTAATAACGTCCCTGAAAATGCTTAGCATGTGAGACATGAACTGCGTGGATGAAGCCCAAAGTGTTTCCTGGGTGAGGAAATGAAGGCAATGGCTAGGTGGCACTCACTCGTGGCTATTCCAGTTTCCGCTGTTTCACCTGCTCCTGTGGAAGCTGTAGCCTCTGAGGGAGTAAAAGAGCAGGGAGTCAACTAGAAAACATCTCACGACCACACACACTGAAGATATTCTGGCCTCTCAGCAAAGGACTAGCCCAGAGGAGACTGAATGACAGGTTCCATGGAAAGGTCCACATCAACCTAATGACTCACCTGTAGCGGAACTGCCAGGAGCAACAGTTGTGCCAGGAGCTACCCCCGTGGTGCCTGAAACACAGAAGTACTGCAGTCATCACAGCAGCTCCAGTGACTGACCAGAAGACCTGCCTCTGTGGCTCTTGCACCCTGGGGCCCTTGCTGTGAGACTCCCGCTCTAGAGACGTTTTCATTAGGCCTTGCAAAGTCAAAGGAATCAGTCTGACCTATGCGTCAACATGAGAAAATACTCCTGGCATGCATGACTGGGAGAAATGATGCTTTTGCCCCCCGAACTACTCTGCTTTAGGACCAGGGTATTGGCTCTCTGGTGGCTATATTTGTCTCTTCTTAGATGAAATACAAACAATGGTTATTTTAACAGGCCTAGAATTTTGGACAGCAAGAAAAGATCAATGGTTTCTACAGTCTGGGTGGCACAAAAACATCTATGCAGTGGAGACACATTTCTAAGATTCCCTAAGCTCTCCATGGGGACAAAATTATTCTCGGTTGCTACACACATTAACCATGCAACATCTATGTATAACGTGTTGGGGACCTTCTTAAACAACAAGGACAACTGCTTTAACATTTAGAATACTTATAGTGGAGAGGTTCCCTCTGCATTGGCAGGTGTTGGAGACAATTTTAAATCTAGAAAAACTCTATTTGGCTTCCAACCCAATGACCCAACATCAGTGCACAGTATTCTCCCAGAAAGCCTATCTCCCACTTGGGCTATCGAAATGACCATCAGTACTCATGACAGACCAAATCATGGACTGCTCCATGCTCACCTATTCTAGATGCCCTGCCAGTGCTGTCTGTCACTCCCGTCAAAGTGGTGGCCTCTGAGAGAACAAAGGGGAGAGGCATGAGATCTGTGAATTGGGTGTACCTGTAACAATAATTCTGAGATGATATTTCATGGAAGCAGGCCAACCACATTATCATGCTTCCAAGTGAGGACCTCCTCCTTATTCACCTACCTGTGCTGGAACTTCCTGATGTGATGCTTGTCCCAGGGACAGCACCAGAAGTACCTAAAGAAAGAAAAGAAGCCCAGCTAGTAGAGTACACAACACAAGAAACACTGCAAGATCTTCCTGAGAACTTGAGTTTCTAAACAAAAGAAGCTAGGACTGATTTTTATTTGTCTGGTCAATTGTTGGACTCATGTTTGGCTGCTTGGGAGTAGTAGCTGATAGCCTGTTAGGAAAGGAAAGGGAATGAATTTTACTTCAGTCGACTTGGTTCCCTTGTCTTCCAGAAGGGTGGAAGGGAGGAAAAGCCAAAGGATGGTCTCTGTCCTTCTAAATGGCCTTGAGACAATAAGGGGAACTTTGTGGTGATCATTGTCTACAAAGAGGTGGCTAGGAGACATGGATGCCCTTCCCTCATGATTTCAAGTAGGCCATCTTACCCGGACTGTGATCCTGTGAACTGCTGCTGAATCCAGGGGAAACTGAGGTGGTACCTACCGGGGTAAAGAGAAGGGTGTACAAATGAAGGACATACCTGTCAGTCTCCGCGGATTTCTTAAACATCATCTTCATGCCTAATACTCTTCCACCAGTGAGCAAGACAGACGAAGTATCTCTGTCCTCATGTGAGGTTAGAGTTGAGGGACAGAGAACACAGGTGATACACGAGAACCACAATAAACACTTTAGACTGATGTTCAGAGTGAGAAAAGTACATGGCAGAATCAGCAGCAGCAGGCTGGAGGGAACGCAGAGGACTCGGAAGCTCCTGCACGGCAGTACATGGTGCTGAGCCAGCTGTCGAAAGGACTGACGGTGTTTAACTGGACACAGAGGAGAGTCAGCCTGAGATTACCGAGTAACTCACACTCCTTAGCAGAACTACCCAGAACCACTGGACCTGGGTACAGCATGGGAGACAAAAGGCGGCCCTCTGATTTGGCCCCTCATCACATTTAGTACTTCATGTCAACACGAAATAGGATGTAAAGGAGAAGCCCACAGCCCTGGGCTCAGCAAGCTCACCTCCTGAAAGTACTACCCGTGTTCTTCCACTTCCTCCTGTGGAAGTTGTGGCCCCTGGGTGAGAAAAGAAAGAAAATAATTCAGCCCTGAGAACAGAAAAAGTATGTAGGTACCTAAATTCCATTATGCTAACTTGGTCCAGGTGGAAGGTATCCCCATTTCTATTCTTTTGAGTCAGCTGTGCTTGACTCTCCAGATTCTGGAGCTCTTCCGGAGACTAGATCAGTTGTAGCTAAATAAGCAACAGATGGGGTCAGGAGAGAGCCCTTTGACATCGTGAGACAGGCACAGATTAACAGGCATCAGTGAATCAAGCCAATCAGCTTCTTCAGCATGCCAGTCAGCTGGTTTGTACACCAAGGACAACTCACATATTCCTCAGCTAATACCTTCCTGCAAGAAATTCATCAAGGAAGTTTGTAATTATTGAGTTCTTTTCTCTGAAGTTTACTTAACAGGTGATAGGTAAAATCCAGATCACTCAGATCATCCAGATGAGTGTCATTCAAAAGGCAGCATGACGGTTGATGAGCTGACTTGAAGCACTGGAAATAAGAATGAAATGCTGAGTTTCTGGGCATGGTGGATAAGCAACTGTATCATTGTTGCTGAAAATGCCTAGCATATGGGACACAAACCGGGCAGGTGAAGCCCAAAGTGTTTCCTGTGTGGGGTCAGAAAATGAAGGCAATGGCTAGGTGCTGCTCACTTGTCGCTACTGCATCTCTTGCTGTTTCACCTGCTCCTGGGGAAGTCACAGTCCCTGAGGCAGGAAAAGCACAAGGAGTCCACTGGAAAAGATCTCATGACCACACACATGAAAGATATTGTGGTCTTTAGCAAAGGACAAGCCAAGAGAAGACACTGAATGATGACAGAGCCTGTGGAAGAGTTCAGGACAACCTCTTGACTCACCTGTGCTGGAACTGCCAGTGGCAACAGTTGTGCTAGGAGCTACCACAGTGGTGCCTGAAACACGAAACGACTGCAGTCATCACTGTGGATTAAGCATGTGTCCCGAAGACCTACCTCTAGGTACCATGTCTTGGTATGGCTCTCGCACCAGGGGGCCCTTGCTCTACAGATGTTTTCACGAATCCTTGTGAGGCCAAAGCAATCAAACAGGCATAACCCTCAACCTGAGGCAATATTCTTGGTATGCCACTACAGGGAGAAAAGGTGCTATTTTCTCCTCAACTAGTCTCTTTTAAGGCCAGGGAATTGGCTCTCTGGTGGCTATATTTGACAGCGCATGGAAGGAAGACAAACAATGGTTTACTTTTAATTTGCAAAGAATTTTGGACATTGAGCATTTATCAATGGTTTCCACAGTCTCGGTGGCAGAGATATCTATGTGGCAGGGGCATCCTTTTCAGGTTCACTAAGATCTTCTCAACTTCCATGGGACTAAAACATTTCCAGTCACTATCCACATTACTTGAGCAGTGTTTACATGTAATATCCTAGCAGACCTTTTTAAACAATTACAGCAGCTCTGCCATTTAGAAGACTTGCAAACGAAAGGCTCTATTCTGTATTGGTAGACGTTGAAGATGATTTTAAATCTAGAAAAACTGCATTTGGCCTCCAATCCAATGCCCCAACATCAATGCACACTATGCTCCCAAAATGCCCACCTCCCAACCAGGTCACTGAAATGACCATCAGGACTCACGACACTCCAAGTTGTAGGCCACTCATCCTCACCTGTTCTAGATGTGCTGCCTGTCCCTCCTGTCAAAGTGGTGGCCTCTGGGAGAACTAAGGGGAGGGTATAAGGTCTGTGATTTGGGAGATGTCAGTAAAAATAATTCTGAGATGACATCTCAAGGAAGCAATTCAACCACATTATCATGCATGCAAGGTGAGGAGGTCATTCTTATTCAACTACCTGTGCTGGAATTTCTAGATGTGATGGATGTCCCAGGGACAGCACCAGAAGTTCCTAAAGCAAGAAAAGAAGACCAGCTAATAGAGCACACAATACAGGAAACCCTGCAAGATCTTCCTGAGAACTTGGGTTTCTAAAGGAAAGAGGCCAGGACTGATTTGTATTGGTTTGACCCACCGCTGGACTAACGCTTGACTGTTTGGGAGCAGTAGCTGATAGCCTGTTAGAAAACAAAAAGGGCTTAACTTTACTTTGACTGACTTGACTCCCTGATATTCCAGGAGAAAGGAAGGAAGGAAAAGACAGAGGATGGTCTCCGGCCTTCTAAACAGTCTCGTGAGAAAAGTGTAGAATTCTGTGATGACCAGTGTCTACAGGGAGTCTACTAGGAGACACATATACCTTCCCCTGATGATTTTGAGTAACTCATCCTACGTGGATGGTGACCCTGTGAACTGCTGATGCGTCCAGAGGAACCTGAGGTGGTACCTCTTGGAGTAAAGAGAGGGATGCGCATAATAAGGACACACCCGTCATTCTCTGTGCTCACTATGGTGTTTCCATTTCTTTCCAAATGTGCTTACACTACAAATTATCACAATATACTTTCTTCATATTTAACTTACTGTTCTTTAGTGGTGAGCCCTTCTTCTTTTTTATTAATCATTTTATTTTCCAGTTATTAATATATATCAGCTTGAGACAAGCTATTTGTCAGTGTTTTCCAGCAATACAGAGCCATTTTTTGCTATGTTCACTTGTTGTACTCCCAGTAATTTGGTCCTTTGATCCTGTCTTGGTACCTCCTTTTGAATGGAAGTAGAAAACAGCATGACTGTATGACACCTTAGATATTTTGGCAATCGGAGGGAGAAAAACATGAAACTTGCTAAGCATCTGTCCATGCCTAATACCCTTTCATCCATGAGCAGGGCAGACAAAACATCTCTGTCCTTCTGTGAGATTACACCTGAGGGGGAGGGCAAACAGACCTGATACACAAGAAGCACAGTACACATACTAGGTTGATGTTAACAGTGTGAGAAGTATACATGGTGGAGAAAATGAAGGGTATTTGGAAGCTTTTGCAGGGAAGTATATGGCCCTAAGCCAGCTGTCCAAAAGGACTAACAATATCAAACTGGACATAGTGGAAAGTCAACCTGAGATTACCAAGTTCCTCAAACTCTTGGGCAGAACTACCCAGGACTGTTAGAATTGGGTGTGATGGCAGACAAAAGAAGCCCTCTGATCTGGTCCATCGTTACCTTTACCGTTTCGTGTCAACACAAAATAGTAAATAATGAGAACCTCGAAGACTTGGATTGAACAAGCTCACCTCTTGAGAGTGCTACCCATGTGCTCCCACTTCCTCCGGTGAGAGTCGTCATCCCTAAGTGAGAAAAGAAAGGAATTGAGTCCTAAGAATATAAAAAAGTATGTAGATGCCTTACTTCCGGTAGCTATACTTGGTCCATGTGGCAAGTCCCTCCATTTCTATCCTTTTGACTCACCTGTGCTGTACTCTCCAGGTTCTGGAGTTCTTACAGAGACTAGACTCGTCATAGCTAAATAAGAAACAGAAGAGCGTCAGGAGACAGTGCTTTGATATCATGAGACTGGTAAAGGTTAACAAGCATCAGTGAATCAAGTCAATCAGCTTCTTCAATATGTCAGTTAGCTGGTGTTTGTACACCAAGGACAATCCACATATTCCTCAGCTAACACTGTTCCCAAAAGAAATTCACCAAGGGAGTTTGTAATTACTGAGTCTCTTTGTGTGGAGTTCACTTAACAGGGAGATAGATAATATCTAAACGATCCAGACCATCTACATGACTGTCTTTCAAAGGGTGGCATGATGCTTCACAAGTTGGCTTAAAGCATCAGAAAAGAGAATGAAATGAAATGTTGGGTTGATGGCTGTGGTGGGCAAACAATGGAAATATCATCCCTGAAAATGCTCAGCATGTGAGACGTGAACACTGCGGGGGAGGCCCCAGGTGTTTCCAGGGTGGGGGTATAAAATGAATGCAACAGCTAGGTGGCACTCACTCGTGGCTATTCTCGTTTTTGCTGTTTCACTGGATCCTGTGGAAGCTGTAGCTCCTGAGGGAGTAAAAGAGGAGGGAGCCAACTGGAAAAGATGTCACGGCTGCACACTACAGCTACTGTGGTATTTCAACGAAGGACAAGCCCAGAGGATGCATTGAATGCTGACAGGGCCTGGGGAAGGGTTGACATCAACCTGTTGACTCACCTGTACTGGAACTGCCAGAAGCAACAGTTGTGCCAGGAGCTACCGCAGTGGTGCCTGAAACATGAAAGAACTGCAGTCATGACAGTGGTTAAATGTGCGGCCTGGAGACCTGCCTCTAGAAACCGTCTCTTTGTATGGCTCTTGCACCAGGGGGCCTCGCTCTGAGGCTCACGCTCTACAGATGTTTTCATGAAGCTTTGTGAGGTCAAAGCTATCAGACTGGCCTGTCCCTCAACATGAGACAGTATTCATGGCATCCCATCACAGCGGAAAGAAGTGCTTTTCTCCCCCTGACTAGTCTGCTGTAAGGCCAGGGAATTGGCTCTCTGGTGGCTCTACATGTGTCTCAGCATGGGTGAAAGACAAACAGTGGTATTTTCTTACTGCCTGAGAATTTTGGACATTGAGAAAAGATCAGTGGTGTCCTCACTCTGGGTGGCACAGAAACATACACGTGACAGGGACACATTTCTAAGGTTCACTAATATCCACTTCCATGGAACAAAAACTTTTATGGTTGCTACACACATTACTCAAGCAGTATTTATGTGTAACGTCCTAGGGGATCTTATAAACAACAAAGACAACAGCTTTCTTTACCATTTAGGAAAAAACAGCAGAAAGACTCCATTACGCATTGGTCAATGCTGAAGATGATTTTCAATCTAGAAAAATCCTATTTGGACTTCCACCCAATAGCTCAACATCAAGGCACAGTATGTTCTCTGTGCTCTCCACTGGGCCATCAAAATGACCATCAGTACCCATGACACATGCAATCATGGTCTGCTCATCCTCACCTGTTCTGGATGCCCTGCCAGTGCTGCCCGTCTCTCCTGTCAAAGTGGTGGCCTCTGAGGGAACAAAGGGGAGAATCACGAAGTCTATCACTTGGGGAATTCCAATAAAAATAATTCTTGGGATGATATTTCATGGAAGCAGCTCAATCACATTATTGTGCATCCAAGGTGAGGACTTCTTATTCAACTACCTGTGTTGGAACTTCCAGATAAGATGGATGTCCCAGGGACAGCACCAGAAGTACCTAAAGTGAGAAAAGACGACAAGCCAATAAGAGCACACAATACAGGAAACACTGCAAGATCTTCCTGAGAACCTGGGTTTCTCAAGGAAAGAAGCCAAGATTGAGTTTTATTTGTTTGGCTCACTGTTGGACTAACGTTTGGTTGCTTGGGAGCAGCTGATGGCCTGTTAGGAAAGGAAATGGTCTTAATTTCACTTCAACTGACTTGGCTCCCTGATCTTCCAAGACAGTGCAGGGCACAAAAAGCCAGAGGTTGGTCTCCACCCTTCTAAACAGTCTCACGGGAATCACGACAGCTGATCACTGTCTACAGGGAGTCTGTTAGGAGAAATGTATACCTTTCTCTCCCAACGATTTTGAGTAGTCCATCCTACCTTGACTGCAATCCTGTGAACTGTCACTGACTCCAGAGGGAAACAAGGTGGTATTTATCAACATAAAGTGATAGATGCACTGAATAAGGACATATCTGTCATTCTAAGACTACTGTGTCACTACTGTGTTCACATTTCTTTCCAGATGTGCTTACACTACAAATTATCTCAATATACCTTCTTCATATTTAACTTAATGTTCTTTACTAGTGAGTCCGTCCTCTTTTTCATGAATCATTTTATTTTCTAGCTATTAATATGACAATAATGTCAGCTTGAGACAAGCTGCTTGACAATGTTTGCCTAGGATACTGTGTCATTTTTTCCCATGTTCACTTGTCTTACTTCTAGTAACTTGGTTGTTTGATCCCATAATGGTACCTCCTTTAGAATGGAAATGGAAAAAAGACTACTATTTGTGAACTTAGATATTGGGAGAAAATAACCTGATCTTCATTGTATGTAGCACACATGTGCATCTCTACAACACATGCATTTTTCTAAGAGTGTTGCAGCTCACAATAGGAAGCTTTCTTGCTCTCTTTTTCCCCTATAAGCTTTGGTGTTTTTTATTTCAGATAAGAAATCACTCAGAAGAATTAGTACTAGCATACTATCCTCAGAGACTACATGTCAATAATTAAGCCCTATGTTTCCTCTGTAAAAGTTCTTACTTACAGCTAATTTCTTGACAAGATTTTAAGACTTGAATTGCTTTTTTGTGTGTATGAGGTTCAGTGACAGGCAGTTGAAGTTTTCTGTGCACATACATGTATCTGACTCCTAGTGACTTGACTCTTGGGGCTTTTAACACATTCTTCTGAATGGAAAGACATCTCATCTTTTGCTAGCTAGGCTATTCTGCTTCCATTTCTTCCTACAGAATATGGAAGTTGTAGCCTCTTAGTCATCGGAAAAGAGGAATGACATGAGTGAAAAATCTTGAAGTATTTTGGAATTATTGACAATGAGAATCTTCTTTAGAAATAAAACCCAGGGAGACATTTTCTTAAAAGAAGCCCCCATGGGAAAACTTCACTCAGCTCATTTTTCTCACCTGCGTTGGAACTTCCAGGTATGAAAGTAGTTCCAGGGGCTACTCCAGTGACACCTGAAATACAACAGGTCCTGGGTCACCATAGCGATACATTTGGGGATGAGAAGACCTGAATCTGGATGCAATGTGAATCCTCTTTTACTATAACAAAAGTCCCTCTTTGGAGCCTTAGCCCAATCCAATGCTGTCGACAGAGACGCACCATCAGATGAGTTTCCTTCCCCTTTGACAACTTTATTCCAAAACCACACATTGAGTATTAATTTTTTCCTTTGATACATCTTTTGCAATCCTTGATTTTGATCCCAAAGAAAAGACAGTACCCCCTTTGGTCCCACTTTGCCTTCATCTTCATCAATGGAGCAAAACCAAGGGAAAAACTTGTGAGAATGTGAAAGCCAACATCTGACCATGCTCACCTGTTTTTAATTCAACTCCAGTGATCGCACTGCTTCCTGTAGGAGTTGTGGCCTCTGATACAGAAAGGGAGAAATGTATATGTTTACAGAATTTGAAAATATTTTGAAACATATCTGTATTACAAGTGCATGCACCCCTAGAGGAAGCAAAGCATCATCGAAGTGCTTATAAAAAGAACTGTTTGCTGGTTAAGGGAGAAATGTCAACATGACATGCCTGATGGAGGACACAGCTACAGAAGTCAACAGGTATCTCTCAGGGTTCCCTCTCTAGAAAGAAGTTACTGTTGTTTCATGTGTCATTCCACACCTCAGTTCAAATGCAGTCGTAAATTTCTGTACCATAGGAGCTGCTTCTCTAACAGTTCAATAAGAAATAGGCAAAGTCTAAATAAGGCTTTGAAGCTTCTAGCACAGCTTCAAATAAACAGATAAGGCATCCATTTTTCCAGGATCTATTGCAGTCTGCAGAGAACTGCAAAGGCAAAGTTCTGAACTCTGGGGACCACATTCTCCAAGAGTCAATAAAAACATATACCTGTTTTGCTGCTGGTGACTTGCTTCCTAGGTTCCGCATTTGTGGTTCCTGAGAGGAAGCAAACAGCAAAGATTCCATCACTTTCGACCGCTGACACTCACTGCGTCACCATGGCTGCACTGCCAGATCATCTCTGACCTCTGATGCTGGATATTCTGTTTGTTGTTTATACTTCGTCTGCCACTTCCATGCCTCAGTCCTTCTGCCTATTGACCAGAATATACTGCTGCCTTTACATTAATTATGAGTAAGTGTCCTTTGGGAGAATGATGTATAAAGAGATGACATTGGAAAGAGAGAAGGAACAGATAGTCAGAACTTTTTTATCGAAAAATAGCCCCAGCAGTAAAAGCCTCATTCTCCCTATCTCCTTCTTAGGAAGAGATAGATCAGTGATACTCATGTCCTGGGCTGCCACTCAGCCACTATTTTATGCCCAGTGGCAACTGCCCCAGGAGATATGTGTAATCTAAGGTTCACTGGTTTCATTTAATATTGTTTTACTTCCAGGAATCTGCTCCAGTGACGAGCCCTAAAAAGTGAAATACAAAATCTCTTGAGTTTTTAAGAACATAGTTACCAATGTTATAATCAGTAGCTTTTTACCTTTATTACTCTGGGAGAAATTCTGTACAACCAATCAAACATATTAGATTCATTTCAGTTGCTTCTGCTTACCTGGACTGTGGTTTTCCAGAGCACAACATCACATCCTTATTTAACTTTGTGTGTACCACAGTATCACTGATGCTGTGGTACCCACAAATTCAAATAGAGAT
Source organism: Heterohyrax brucei (assembly GCA_028571685.1). Taxonomy (NCBI): domain Eukaryota; kingdom Metazoa; phylum Chordata; class Mammalia; order Hyracoidea; family Procaviidae; genus Heterohyrax; species Heterohyrax brucei. The sequence goes on along the minus strand of CM053142.1, from coordinate 99,810,347 downwards.
CTTTTCAGGCTACATTAACCACCATAATAATACATTACCTCTAACACTTTCCAGTAATATTTATTGTACAGTTAAATTAGTTATGGAGACTCTTCTTACATATTTTAATTCTTCAGTTTTCACAGAAACTTTCCATTGTGGTTTTCTGTTACATTTATTGTTCCCTAGGTAAATATACAAAACCTAACTAGTATTTTCTTTTTTTTTTAACTGATAGAGGTAAATGGAGCCTGCCCCTATGAGTTTGCCTAATTGGGTAATTAAACCAGGTCTAAAAGAAATTACAAGGAAGGTACAAATTTTCAATTTACCACAGGAGAAAGTACACTGGAGAGCAACAGACGGTCAATAAGGACAACGTGACTCCTAGTGAGTGCAATCAAGGAAGGCTTCACAGAAGAGACGGTATTTGATCTGAATCTTTACCACTGGTTAGGATTTGTCTGTCTGCTTTTTAGAAAGAGGCATACCAGGCAAAAGACAGAGAGCCGAAGGTTAGAGAAATATAGGAATATATGAGCCAAAGCCAAGTGCCGTCAAGTCGGATAGGAATATATAAAGAAAAACTATTAATATAGTTTGAATAATTCATAAAATAATTTCCTAGAACCTTGTTTATATATGTGTACACACATACATACATACACACATATTTTGAATTAAGGGACTTCCTAATGTCAGTTACAGATTAAATGTTGTAATGGAGGTATGGGGATGACAAGCATTTTAGGGAGGCAGAAAATTAGAAAGAAGATAATGTGAAGTAAGTATGGAAAGTAGAACGGGCTCTAGAGGACTCAAATATTGGACTAAGAAATTCAGAATATATACACCATAAAGGTGTACCTTAAAAATTTAAGTTAGGGAAAGAACTCTTACAAAACAAATTGTAAAGTGCACTTAAAAGGAATCATCTATGTGCTATAAATTATCAAACAGAAACTACTGTCCTTCCCCCATATCATTTATTTCCACACATTTACCTACACTAAAGGCTACTGAAGACAAAATGGCATGAACTGAGATGATGGTTTACATAGGATCACCTAACTGCTCTTTTGTACAGACGGCATCTGAGAATGAAGACTGAGGGTGATATGACTTGTCTACAATAGACCAGACTAATAGCATGAGTGTAAGTGCATTAACTCATTCAGCAGAGGGAAATGTGGAGTAGAAAAGCTTAAGTTTTTTAAATCAATCAGACTGAGGTTCAGAGTTTTACCTGTTAGTTTTCCTACAAACTAATCAGGGTAAATAATACCTGTATCATTCAAATGAGACAATGAAATCCAATAAAAATTCAGATGTAGTGAGCACTTAACTATATGCAGTGATCTCTAGTAGGCACTGATATGCTTGAGTGATACCTGATACCAGGTCCCCACTCAACAAAGGGAGAATCTAGTGGATCAGGTAGGCAAGTATTGGAACTAACGCGGTCCTTTCTTGGCTCTCTTTAGTTAATTCACTAACATACTAAGCACTGGTGCAGGCGGGGTGGGACTAAGTATCAGTGAACAAAGTAAGAAAACATCTGTCCTCATGGAGTTTATATTCCAACGTAAATGCTAGAAGGGTGCAGAAAAGGAAGCAATTAAGACAAAGGGAGACATTCTTAAGAATACACTTCTTTTGCTTATCTTTTAAAACTATTTCTAAGTTTAAAAAGACAATGGGATGCAACAAGAGTAGAATATTTTCATGGAAATAGTAGGTGACAAGTAACACTAATGTACTGAGAAATACACTATTGCTTTCCAATGAGGGAGAGATTCTGAGACTGTTTTTAACTTATTTATTTGATTGTTCTTGTGCATTTGCACACAATTAGTGTAAATTTAACCATTATATGAAGTATTCAAAATACTTTTATTATAACTTAAGGTGGCATAAGAACAGAAAAAGCAAAGATCTTGTCTACTAAAATCTAAAGTTCATTTTTTAAAATGTAATAAATTAAGATCTCTGCTATCATGTTTTCTATTCTAATAACTACAACATTTTCTTTTAATAGTCATATTCTTTTAACCTGCTATTTCAGGCTGTTTTGATGGCATTGACATTTAAAACATAAATATATTAGAAACATACACTTTTTATTTTTCTTAATTCACAAAGAATAATTTATATTACAGTTTGGGAAGAGTTTCAAGGTACCTTAGAGCTTTTCCAGTGTTGCAAAAAAAGATACAAATGCTATATTAAATCACACTGTACAGAAGCATATTTTTTAATCATTTTTATTTCAATTTATCTATAATAAATTCTGGTTGAATTTTACTATATGAGCCTAATAAAAGAAAGGTTAGATACATGTTTCCATGAAAAACCATTTATTTGAATTTTATTTTTTAAAAATTCACTTCTGTGCTTTAACTATCATGATCTATAAAACTTTTATTAAAAAACAGAAGTATGTTAGTTCCATAAAGGTGTACCTTAAAAATTTAAGTCAGGGTAAGAACTCTTACAAGACTAATTGTAAAGTGCACTTAAAAGGAATAATCTATGGGCTATAAATTATCAAACAGAAAACAAAACTATTGCCATTTCCCCATATTATTTATTTACACACATGCCATTCTTGTTTGCTTCTACTTCAAAAGCTAAACTCAAACTTAGGAAATGCTAAAAAGTATAAAATATATACTATGTTCTAATGGTCACATACTTGTAGCATTTGTATCAATTTACAATGTAATCATAGTATTCAATATGTGGTATGAATCGTGCCAATTTGTTTATCATCACATAAACATAGATTTAATAAAGAACAATTATAAATTTAGTTCCAATTAGCGTATTATTTCCTAGGGACAAGCTTGTAAAATAAATTTTATAGGGTATTTGTTAAGAGTAGTAAGAACAAATGCAGCTTAGCTAGAAAAAGTACAGTACAGTCATTGAATTAAGAACCGTGGCTTTCTACCATATACTATAAATTAAGAAATTCTGCTGGTCTGAAGAAATGCTATGACTAGAAATATCTAGTAATATTGAGGGTATTACTAGTTTAGGAACTGTACTATAGCCTTGACAAAAATAATTTAATTCACTTTATCAGTGTTAGGAAAAAAAAATTGAACCCTGGTGGTGCAGAGGTTAAGTGCTACATCTGCTAACCAAAAGATTGGCAGTTGGAATCCACCACATAGGTGCTCCTTGGAAACTCTATGGAGTAGTTCTGCTCTGCCCCAGAGTCACTAGGAGTCGGAATCAACTCAACAGCACTGGGTTTTGGTCTTGGTTTAAGTATTTGTAAATTCTATCATAGGCTGGAAAAATCGTAATAAAAGGAACTGATAAAATTTTGACTTATAAAAAATAGTACTATCATTAATTTTACTGTTTCAGAAGATCAAATGCCATAGACTTGTCCTTATATAAAACTATTAACCCTCATTTTATTACCTTCTGCTGCAGTTCTTGTAGTTAGAAGTAGACAAAAAAAAACCCACCTCAACTTTGTAATTTAAAAAGCAAGCTTTTATTGATTGGTCAATAAAGCCCATAGAGCAACCTGATTTAAAAGCACAGTTTCTGAAGTCAGCAAACAATGACAGAAGTATTGACTTCACCATATGACTACCTGTGAAGCCTGGAGTAAGTTACGTAGTATCTTTTTCATCTCAGTTTCTCCTGAGCAAGCTGAGATACCAATACTTATTCAAAGAATAATAACAGGAATTAAATGAGACCATATATTTAAGGACATTGTAACTATTTAGCTGGCATTCATTAATTATTTTCATTTTTTTTTTATTATGACTGAGTGAAAATATACATTCCCATATAAATTTGTGCGCCCACGTATGTGCAGCTCCCACTGCTCTCCCTGCCTGGTGACAGCACACTATTCCTCTCTGCTCCATACACGTCTCATCCTCCCAACAGTCTCCTTTCCCCTCCTCTCCACCCACTCTCCTTCCTCCAGTCAGAGGTCAGCTGGCTGATATCCTATAGGTGCATAGAACCATAAAGTGCACCCAATACATGGTCACTCTGCATCACCAAGTCCAATCCCTTGTTGTCTAAAGAGTGGACCTTAATTATGATCCATGGACAAGGGCAGCATCAGGGCCAGGGACTAATTATTTTCATTTTTAAGTGGCCAATGAACATAAAAATAAGTCACAGAATACATCTGATATCCCATCTTACTTACCAGTACTAGAATTTTCCGGTGCAATTGTTGAGCCAGGGACAATTCCTGTGCGACCTGAGATGAACAGTAGAAAGTAATGGGCAGCAGCATTGTTATTTTATTTGGATGCTTTATGGACATTTATCAACATAACTACTTTGAATTCAAGGATCATAGTTGCCGTACCTGGTGTAACAGCTGGACTTTCTTCACTCCTTTCTGTGGAAGTTCCAGTAGGTACTCCAGGGGTACCTGTATTTAAAGCAAAGGAATGCAAAACAGGAGTTTTAGTAATATAGAAGGTAACTTTATTTGGACTTCTCACTGACATCTCAAACTTAACTTCAGGTTAACTTCTTTAACCTGAACTCACGATCTTGGCCCCACACTGCTGCTCTTTCAGTGTTCTGTGTTTAATAAGGAGTACCATCATCCCCCAAACTCTGTCTGCCAGAAGCTTGAATACAGCCTTCTACAAGCTCTTCTACACTGGGTATTACCCAGTTTCCCTCATGCTACCTCCGAAACGAATTTTGACCCTTCGCATTTATTTCCCACCATAGTTTACTCTAGGCCATTGTCTCATCTTGACTCAGCAATAGCCACCACACAACCTTCTCTGCTTCCACACTTACCTCATACAGTCTATTTTTCACAGTGCAATCTTATAGTCCTTCTAAAAGTCTGAACCTCTAACATCTTTTGAAAATCTCCTTAGCCCTTAGGAACAAGGCTAAACGCCTCTGCTTGTCCTACGAGGCTCTGCAGGCTTGTCATTCTCCTCCAGGCTGCTCATCTCACCACTTTGCCTCTTCCTCACCGGGCACTGGGTACTCAGGCCTCTTTCATCCCTCTGCTCTGAGATCCCTGAACTTCCCCCTGAAGAGCTGTCCCTGAGCCCCTCTCCGCCTTACTCACTTCATCTCATCTGACTGACCCTCCTCACCTTTGAGACACCAGGTGGAATGTCACTTCCTTAACATCCCCAGCTTACTGGTAACACTTAAGTTAAAATAATTCTTAAGATTCTCATGAGGCATTTTTCTCTAAATCCCTGCCTAGACAGAAAACATGTGAGAGCAGGGACTCTGTCAAGACCAGTTCACCTCTCTTCCCACACACCCATTAGAGTGTCTGGCCCATAGCTGGAAATCAATACAAATAATTAAATAAGTTATCATAAAATAATAAAACTTGGGACACAGTTGTCATTACAGAAAACATTCTAGTTTGTGCTAATATCTGGACACTGGTATGTTAGCTTTTTTGTTTATCGGCTTGTCTGTGAAAAGTTGAATGTGGTATGTCTGAGGCTGTTTGGGGCCTCTCCTTCAGGGCTGCCGGTGGAGCTTACAGATGCCTCTGCAGGACCCCAAACAGCAACAGTCAAGGAACGAAATCATTAGGAAACTACCAATCACTTTTTCTTTTCCATAACAGCATAATTGAAGTTTCTAAAAAGGCAGGAAGTCAAGTATAGTATCAGTAGAGTTTTCAGCAGCTAATAGGTTCTCTTAATAGGGTCAGTTCTGATAAGGACATGTTGCTCTCAATGAGAAGCACAGTGAATGGGCAACATATTGCTCCATGTTGTAGCCGTTTTAGAGCAGGGCTGCTGCGGCAGGAAACCTGCTTTGCCTTCATGTTGTATAACCTCACGGCCTGGAGCTCCGCTTCTCGTCATGACCTTGTAGTTGGCTGACCAATTGTTTTGACCAAAAGGACATAACAGAATGCATTGACTACATTCATGATCCCACCTTACAGATCAGAGAAGCACAGTATTTTTTAACTTAGAAGCTCAAAGCTTCATTCCTTCAGACAGTATATTACAATTTTTTTTAAGTGATCTCTTTTTTTCTCCATTCTGTACCATCTGCGGGGTAAATCATTCTACATCGTTCTACCCATACAAGCCAGATCACGACTACTTTCTGTGTAAGAAAGTTGAGGGTCTCCCTCAAGTTTTGAGGGAAGTCTTATCTCCCAAGATTGATTTTCTAGATCCCTTAAGTTGAGCTCAAACTTTCTTTTTGAGCCCCCTCTCCCACCACATCAGCATTTATATCCTTAGTCCAATACTTGGGGACAGATGCTCTGTAATACCTTCTACTAATGCTTCCGCTGTCTTCCAGTAATTACCTGAGCACAAATAACACCACTTAAAGCCTTGATATGCAAAAATAGGAACCAAATTAGTAATGTATCTAACTGAACCACTGTAGCCCTGTGATGATTCACACTTACGATATACTTATCTTTCAGATATTTAAGAAATCAGATGGAAAATCCTCCACAGACCAGCTATGTGCTCCTGTTTGAGCTCAGTGCTCAACTCCTCTTTCTCATACACATGCACTCACCTGATATACTTCCAGAAGCTGTGGTCCCACTGCCAGGTAATCCAGGTGTCCCTTCACTGCCACTTGTCACACTGGCAGATGTGACAGATGTGCCTGAATAAAAGGAGAAGTCACTCATACAACCAAGATACACACACACACACACACACACACACACACACACACACACATATATACACACAAAAAAAATCCTCTCATAGCAAAAAAATATTAGGTAAACCATCACCCAAATCCTAGAATGAAGATTAAACAAAAGCAGCAAGCAAGTCTCTAAATATTGCCTTTCCTAATGTAAAAATCTGAAGTTACTAGAGCATTGGCTTTATCATTTAGTGCCATTAGTAAGTCACACAACAATCCCACTTTCCCCAGACACAAGTAAGCACTAAGTCCTCCAATCTACTTACCCGATTTGCTTCCAGAGGTTGTTGCTGGTGTTGTCAGGGCTGCACTGGTATTCTCCCTCACAGGGCTAGTGGTGGAGGACGCAGAAGATACTTCCAGGCTCTCTGGTTATGAGTGACAAGTGCCCCAGACATTACACAAACCTGTGATCTCTGAAGTATACAGCAAAAGCACCCTACCCTTCTGCTGTCCCTGAGATCTCAGTCAGTTCCAGCTCAGCAGTCTCCGTAGTGACTGCAGACCACACCCTGCTGAGGGCAACACAGTGGAACCAGCTAAGGTGTTCTGTTGGACCCACCTGACTTTCCAGGACGAGTGGCTGCAGTGTCTAGTTCCTCAGGGTTTGCTCCAGGTGATACCACAGTTGTCCCTGAAATTTTAAAAGGAAAAAAATGTTAAAGGAAATTTTATTCAATCACTGATCTGAAACACATGTAGAAATTTCTTCCTAAAAAATCGTCAGACCCTCAGGCATTCACTCAGTTTGGTGATACTAAGTTCCTTTGCTCAGGTTGAAGTATATAGGCTAATCTGACAATGTCAGAATCCTTTTTTTTTTTTTTAGACAGAATTTACATGTGCTTTGGGCACTGAAAGCTTCCCTTCTTTCTAGAATTACATGGAAACTTTCACTGCAGGGGAAATTCTTCTCTAACTTGTACCCTTTTTCAATTTGATTTTTTTCCTGTTATTTATTTGCTCTGTTTTTTTTCCGGTTTTTAAATATTAATTTCATTCAATAATTGTATTCTTTGTAACAGCAGTACCATCTTATTGCATCTCTAGTTCCTAACATAATGATAAGCTCTCAATAGATATTATTTTGCTAAAATATTGTTTATATTAATGTATTTATGATGGCTGAATTCCTCATAAAGTCTTTAGTTAAACCAAACTTTTATTCAAGAGCCCACGATTCCACTAATTAGATGTGGTTTTAGAGACAGATAATACTGTAAATGCAGCTTCACCTGAAGCTCAAGATGTTTCTGCCTCTGACTTTTCCAGTTGTCACTAATTTTAAAAACAACGGGATTCCACCTATAGATTATTATGTTGCAAATATTCCTTGGCAAAAGTTCAGTTAAACTAATTTCATTACGGTTAGAATTTGTCAGTTGTTTCTATAAGAATTAGCTTTTCTTTATAAATATACTTCAACTTGTAAATAGCTATATTAATATCTAGGATCTGGGCAAAGTTGTGTTTGACCACTGCTCTGACACAAAAAGAGGCCATATCTTGTCTGCTGAGATCCCAATGCCAGTGGCCCCAGTGCCTGATGTTCCAGCTTCCTCTGCCTGCTCGTGTGATCACTCCCACAGATCCCCCTGTTGTACCTGGTCAACACAAAAAAGCAGCCAGGATTAATTTCTAAAATCAGGGCAATGGCTAAATCTCCTTGAAAATTATAATTGTTTATCCACTTTTATGAGTGTTTTCATATGCTTGGTTGTGAGTTAAACAGCTGGTCTGAATGAGCAGACTTCTGTGATTAATTTTCTGCTTACTAGATACCGAATCCCATCTCAAACTCACTTTCTGGCATTCCAGTGGTTCTGCCACTGTAGTTAATCAGATAATATCCTACGACTCAATGGCACTTGGCTGGCCCATAAAAAATTAATGAAAGTGATGTGATAATGCTTAATTAAATTATTTGATGGTCTGTGTTATTTTACACATCTACAATGTCTTCTGTAGCTGTTGACTTCTCCCTGTGACTACTTCATCGCCTTAGCTCACACCCTCCTTCCTCTTAAGTGAAATATTGCAATTGTTTCCTAATTTCATCCAGCTGCCAGAACAATAGTCCTAATCAAAACTCTGACTCTAATTACTGTTCAAGAGTACTGTATGGTAGTAATTCCTAAACTTCAGGTGCTTAAGCATCATCTGACAAACTTATTAAAATAGAAATCTCTTATCCTGTAGAAATCCGAATTCTAATGTACTTCCATTTTATGACATCGAAGAGATCAGACCTGTTATATTGTAATTAAGCTTGCATATCATTTCACACTTACTGGAAGTTCAGGGGACATGAGTGGACATCACAAGGGAAACAACCAATTAAATCTAGAATAATCTAGAAACAGACTGATGAGGGTCAGGTTCATTGTTTTGGGGAGGAATAGCTTCGCGGTGACACCACGTACCTCACACTGCTTGGACAAAAGGATGCACTTAATGTCAGGACCCCACTATCAGTCACAGTATGGTTGATCTCTGGGTTTGGGTGGTTAGAGTTATTAGATCTCTCCACTATATTTTTCTCTTTCCAGTTAGCAAATAATCTGCTGGGTAGTAATAATTATAATATCCATGTCCTCAGTAACCTTTTATCCAATGTATTCATTCAGAATTGCATAACAGTGATTTTTCTAATTCCATCTTTCCCTGGGTGGGCTCAAACTGTCAAATTCCAACCAGTAGTTGAATACTTAACTCTGTACCCAGTATGTCATTGCTTTAATCTGTAACACATAAAATAGTTTCAAAGTAGACATACCAGCATAAATACTAAGGATGTAATTACTGAATTAAGTTTAAGTCTTCCTTGCAGTCCTTTTGACCTTAAAATGGGACACTAAGTAGGTGTAGTCTGATTACTGCATCTTAAAGTTGACTTTATTCTCCCCATGTGATTATATCATTATTCTCCCCATGTGATTATAATTTGATCTCAGTTAGGTTCCGCTATTTTAGTTGGTTTAATTTTAAAGTTTGCTTTTTTTAAATTTTTATTTGACTGTACTTTTACAAATATGTGTAGCATTTATGTTTCAAACAGTCAAACCTATACTAAAAAATATTTTCAGAATTCAAAGCCCTTTCTGTTCTGCCGTGTACCCTATAAATAATTATTTTTATAATTTACTACTTTATTATTTATAAAATAGCTTATCACATAATGGTACAAACTATATGTGGTTCTGCATCTTGATTTTTTTTCTCTTAAAATAGATTCTGTAGATAATTCTACATCATTATAGAAAGACTCTTTTGAAGAGATACATACTTTACACCAGTTTTATTTGCTAGGTTTCCTCTAATTGGAAGAATGAGCTGTTTCTAATTTTGTCTATTAAAAACAATGCCAGTATGAATAACCTGGGCATATGCTATCTTGTACTTTTGTTGTATAACTTCAGGGTAGAGTACTAGAAGTGGGAATTCTTGGGCAAGTGTAAATGACTGTTATTTTGGCAGATTTTACCAAATTGCACTCCATGAGGTTGTGACATTTTTTGTTCTGTCAGCAGTGTACAGCATACCACCTGTTTCTTCTCAGATCTGTCAACAGGACTACTGTCCAAATTTTGGATTTCTGCCAAATACCTACTTTTAATTTGCATTTTTCTTGTATGTAAATCTGATCATCTTTTCTGTACGAATTACCTACATTTTTTTGTGAAAAGTTCACTTTGTTCACATATTCTCTTCTTTTTTCCATAGACTGTAAGTACTAGAGGATCATAATTAATATTTTAAATTTGTTTATGAGCTATCTCCCTAAAAGAAATTTTTATGTGGCTGTTTTCCATATTCTGTTCTTCTAATTATTATCTAATATAGTTTACTGACAACTCAAGAACAATGTCAAACAATAACCTGATAGTATCATCCTTCCTTTTCTCCTGCCTTTAGTGGTGTCACATAGTTAAAAGAGCTTGGCTGCTCACCAAAAAGTCAGTGGTTCAAACCCACCAGCTACTTGAAGAAGTTATGGAAGCCTGCTTCCATAAAGACTGACAGCCTTGAAAATCTTACAGAGCAGTTCCACTCTGTTCTATAGGGTCACTCTATGAGCTGGAATTGACTCATGTCAGTGGGTTAGGTTCTTTTGATTTAGTGGAATATGGAATAGGGCCAGTAATTCCTCATTGTCATTAGGTCAAGATAGACATACGTCTATATATACACAATATGCCTGTATACATATGTGTACATATATCAGTGAATGTATATATGATCCTATTAAGAAACTATCTATTAATTCAGAGTATATTGGGTAATCTTTTCCTATCAGAATGGTTACTGAACTGTTAGCTGGCCTCTAACGAGAGAGCTGGTTATATCTATTAATATGATAAAATATATTAACGGAGTTCCAATTTTGAAAACACAAATTGTTATTAATATAAATTATTATTAAATAGTATTTAACAAAGTAAATGTAATTTTGGCTATTACTATTCCACAGATAATATAATAGTATACCTGAAAAACAGAAAAGGAACAATGGAAAAACTCTACAAATATTAAGAGAATATAGGAAGATACCAAGATATAAGATTAATCTATAAAAATTATGTCTCCATAGTAAAAACATAAATATATCATACAAGGAAAAAAAACTCAATTTCTAAAAATGACACAAAACATTTTAATGTGCCATCAAACTCTAATTTTAGCAACTTGTCTTTTGCCACATGCACCCTTAAATTTCTCTTTTGCTTTCTTTTTCAGTAATTAGTTTGCATATTTAACAGCAGCTACTTCATAATAATATTTTTATATAATCCCACCAGCACCCTCCCAATTTTCTTTTGAATAGTACCTATTGGTTATCCCCTGTAAGCAACAATATTAGTTTAATATTTCTTTTTTTCTCACTCTTTCCCTTTTGTATTTTCCAATTATAGGAAATGCTATTTTCTTTCTTAATGCATATTTTTTATTTTCTATTCAATAAGCAGAAGCTTCCCTTGTTTCATTTATGAGCTTTTAAATAATTATGCTGACCACTTCCTGTTACCTATATCAGTAAGCTTAATGATTTGTCTTTCTCTTTCATCTTCCTTTTTATTACTGACAGATTAGTTGGTATATTGATGTGTTATTTTTACTTGGTCAAAGTATGTAACATTTATATTCTTGTCTTTCATCTTCATTTCACTTTTTTCCCCCAAGTTTTAGATCTACAGTAAAAATAGAGCTCGAATCTTTTTGTTAAAGTTTCTAAAGTTTTTCATTGTTAAATAACACTCATCTGCTAGTCAACTGATGTACGAGCTAATGGGTATATAATTCCCTTTCATGTTTTAAACTAGTTTTATACAGCCTTGATACTCATCTGGATACAAAGTCCTTGGCAAAGGGTATTTTTCCTCCATGACTACCTTAGAGATGCCATTCTCCCCTCTCATGAAGTCTGAAATTAAGCTGATTTAAAAAAAAAAAAAAGATCATTTTTGCCTTAAGGTATACAGAATTTCTTTCTTTCTTTCAAGTCTGCAGTTTTCTAAAATTAGCCACAGAACTGACTGTTCGAAATTAATTCTTAAAGGTAGCTGGTGGTATTATCTGACATAAAATTAGGCCTTTAGTTTTTCTTTCCAAATGCTATTCCTGATTTATAGATTTAAATGCTAGTTCTGTATCATTGTTTTGTCTTCTTCAGAAGTAGTAATAATATATGCTAGATATTTTTGTCTGTTTCCTATAAATATGTCATGATTCATTATACACATTTTTTAAAATATGTTATTCTTTTTAATTCTATTTTCTATGTCCTTTTCTGAACTTTTAGTCTCATTTATTCTATACTGAACACCTTGTTACTGAGTCTTTGGTTTTGACATAATTTTTCTGACATTAATTTCTCTCCTGAGTTCATTAGTTCCAATTTAATATCTTCATGCTGTTTACCCATTTTTCATTCTGGATTTTCTGAATTCACATTTTTAATATTCCTTTATACCAGCAAATATTTCTTGTTATTTGAAATTCACCTTAGTTTTATTTTTAGCATTCCTCACTTTTGTAATTAGGTTTTTCACTTACATTAAATGAAAACTTTTGAAAATTTATACAAATGAATAGCTTTCTACAGATACTGAAATTTCTTTTACCTTTTCTGTGTGTATTTGCACTGGATTTTCCCTTAACAGCAGGAGCAAGAAACTCCATGGGTGTGCCACTGAAAGGCTAGCTCACCACATTTTTCAGAGTGAGTTCTGCCTCTCCTGTCAGTATAATGAAAAGTAACTTATTTTACAAGTAGCATCCTTTTTGGGTCTGTCTTCTGATTATTGGAAACTATTACCATGCTTTATTCAGACTCTTAGCTTGAAAATACTTTTCTTTTCCTTTAACACCCAGATTCAGAAGACTCCTCTACCTCTCCCTTTGCTTCCCTCTCCTCTAGAAGCAGTTCCTTCCCAAGACCCCTCGCTCCACACACTCACCAATAGGCTTCCAATGCTCACTCAGTAGTACACTGACCCACCAGGTCTCCAATCTTCTCTCAGTATTTTCCACTGAGGTTTGCTCCTTTCCTTTTGAGGGTGAATCTTAGGTTCCGTTCTCTCGATTCTGCCACGGTTACCATCTCTCTACACCTCTCTCTCTTTCAAGATGTTCTCACCTACATCTCAGTCCAAGATTGGCCCCAGAGCCATCCTTCTTAACCTGTGGAGCCTTAGTCTTCTCTGTCCCGTTTATACTGTACGTATAGGCTCACTGCTTACATTTACAGTTTACAGAGGAAGTGTATTGAGATTCTAATTCAGGCAGTTACCATTTTCCTGCCCCTTTATCTTTAAATACTACACCCCACTGTTTCCTTAAGTTAAATACTACTCAACTCTGAGATCATCAGTGCAAAATTAAAGATCGAGTTGACCACATGTCTAACTGAATGACACTATACTTGGGAAAAAAGCATTTTTGGTGTAGTTGAACATTTAACTAGGTCATCAGATGTTTACAACAGAGATGCAATATATGACAGACTGAACAAGAAACGTTCTCCACAGACTCGGCTGTGAGGTCCTCACGGAGCAGGGACTCTCCCTCACCTGCTTCATTTCCCGAGGCCGTGGTCCCAGATGGTCCAGGAGAGCTTGTGGCTCTACTTGTGATGCCAGCTGACCTAAGAGTGGAGCCTAATGGCAGAGGGAAAGGATAATAATCCTTCACAGAAACATTCTTGGGCAATGTAACTGGATTCTAAATGTAAACTGGATTCTAAACTAAACATTTAAAAAATGCTGCAACTTTATCAAGTGAATAATGAATTCCTAACTTGTGAAGTTGCCAAGTTGTAGTACAGTATTGTATCACAGGTGAGAATTAGAGTCATACTATCTGACGACCTATTCAGGGTCCCTACTCCATTACACTTATTCTCTGACAGATCCTAGACATGTCACCTAACTACTGTTGGCTTTGCTTCCTCTTCTATAAGGTGAGACCCACCGCACAAGCTTGTTGAAGAGACAAAAATGAGTTGATAAGACTGCTAGAACACTGTCTGACAAATAAAAGTGCTAAGTGAACATTAGCTACAGACATTTTCAGAAGTTCTGCTGATAAGCAGAATGAGGAGGCTCCCACATAAGACACTGAGTTTTCATGTTTCTTACCTGATTTGCTAGCAGAAGTTGCAGCTGGGGTCGCTGACACTCCTGGAGTGTTCTCACCCTCGGGGATGGTGATAGAAACTGCAGAAACACCAGGTGTTGGGTCCAAGTAATCACATCAGATTACTCTGATTTATTATTATCAGTGTTGTGTCTGCTAACCAAAAGCCCAGCAGTTCAAATCCACCATGCACTCCTTGGCAACTCTATACGGCAGTTCTCCTCTGTCCTATAGGGTTGCTATGAGTTGGACTTGACTGACACTGGGTTTGGTTTTATTATTATTATACGATTAAACGAAGCTGAGGTATAAGACATATAAGGCCCTCATGACACTATCCTTGTGAATCGCCCTGGCCCTACAACATAGTATCAGTTACAGGTAGACCCTCAGTCCAGGTCACAGCCCTCAGCCTGCTGAGGGAGGCCAGGTAGAAACTGCTGGAGCATCCTTTCGAGACTTGCCTGGCTTTCCAGGGACTGTGGTTCCACTTTCTTGTCCTCCAGGGGTGCTGCCACCTCCGACTCCAGAGGCTGTTCCAGGTGATGCTCCAGGTGAGGCTTAATTTTACAAAGAGAAAAAAAAAAGTCAGCTAATTAATTATAAACATCACTTTCTGGGTGTCTTCTGAAACGATTGTTCTTTATTCCCCTGAAAATGAATATATCTCTAAAATTTTACTCAGCTTGCTAGTATCTTCAGTTTTTTGCCCAAGGTAAAGAACACAGATTTTTTCAGACTCAGTAAATAAATATACAACTGATAATGCCACAATTACAATGTCACATTCATTTTAAAATATAATTTTGTTGTTTTTAACACTCATCAGTTTCATTCTTAGCAGAATTGCCTCTAGACTTCCTGCTCTAATGCTTGTCTCTGAAGGTTTCCTCTACTTTATCTTCTGCCTTGAGGTGTATTTACCTTTTGGTATGTGTATAAACATCGATTTTTGTCCTGAAAAATAAAGTTGTCTTTTTTGTTTTGTTTTTTATCCACTCCATTTTACCCCTGCAAAAATCAGAGTTTCCCATTTTATCACCTGATTTTCTTCCAGAGGCCGTGGCCGAGGTGGCTGACACTCCAACAGAGCCTGGGTTCCAAGGGTTGGTGGTGGCGGTGCCTCCAAAGACGCTTGTGGGTCCTGCAACCAAGAACCAGGGTTAGAGCTAAGCCTGCAGCTGTTATCCTGTTAGAAGCTGGTGTTCCCAGGAAATAAGGAAAGGAAAGATGCCACCCCTCCAGCTTGCCTCAGCCCTGGTTTCTGACACCATTTACAGCCTGATTTTCTCAGATCATCCCCAGCTGTGGGCAGAACCCGATGGCAACTGCTGAGGCCCCATGAGCAGCCTGGCCTGTCTTACCAGAACCTGTGGCTCCTGTGTCCAGTGCTCCAGGGGTGCTGCCACTTCTGGCTCCAGGGCTTGTTCCTGGTGACACTCCAGGTGTGCCTGATTTTATATCACAGGAAGGAAAGTGTCAGCTTAAGAACAGGCTCATGTTCACCAGCTGGGTTTCCTACTGGTTATGCTCCTTCCTCACCTGAGGCTCCAGGCGTGTTTTCAGCCCCAGCTCCAGTGGTACCTGCATTTGTTCCTCCAGATGTTCCTGCATGAGAAGAGAGGTGCTTAATTTACATGGACAGATGAAAGCACACTTTGCAGAAATTTCATGAGTTCCTCTACACTACTAGCTCCAAACTGACATCCTTAGTTGCTGTTTTATGAACCATCAAGTCAGTTCCAATTCATAGTGACCCAGAACCTGCCTGGACCTGAGCCATCCTTAGCTGAGGTCAACTGCTTGAGAACAGACTAGTTTTAAGCCACCACAGCAAAACACAGTGACAGATGAGTAGTGGTACCCTTTGCTACCTTAACTTCAGTTACATTATCAATATCTGAGGTTTGGGATCAACTTGTGTTGTCATGCGCAACAGCCCCCCACGAGAGGTGTTGCTTGCCTGCTGAGTTCCCAGCACTGGTGGTCGCAATGCCTGATGTTCCAGCTGTGCTTCCTCGGCCTGCTCCTGTGGTCACTCCCACGGGCCCTCCTGTTGGACCTGATAAACACAGCAACAGTGGGCTCAACTGATAGGACTTCTGGAGATTTAAAGATTCAAGTCAACATTGCAATCTTTTTGAAAACGCTGATTATTTTTCCAATAACCTACATCATTTGATAGTTACACTTTGTTGAAAGCACACTGATTACAATAATGCTGATTTACCCTCAGTTCGCAAGAGCCAGCACTGCACAAGGGCAGGGGTCAGCAAAAGAAGTCTCCTGCTCAGTGGTATGTAGACCAAATAGATAGCCCTATGCCATGTCCTAAGGATCATTAGGTGTCCAGAAGTCTCCGATTAATTATCAATTCAGGGCTTGGTTTCCAATTCTGACCCCTAATTATTAATGATCACATAAGGCAGGCCTCTGAGCACTGTCCTCAACTAACTTGACTTGCCTTCAGATGATGTCACTTCACTGCTTGGTGCTCCAGTGGTTCCACTTTGCCCAGGAAGTGTACCAGCTGATGGCCCAGTTGATCCTGTCGAAATAAAGGATAACTGTTAGCAATGCAGTCATTGGTTAAGTGGGACATGTGACTTTGCATATCCAAAAAGTCTGTGCTTGCTCACACTTCTACACTTCCAGTGCCATTACTCCAGTTTGGGACCTACAAACAGGCTGACAAAATGAATCACCAAATGGGTCTTCACCCATGTTTATAGCTATACCTGCCCTTCACTCAGACTCACAAAATCTGAATTGATCAGAGTGGAGTCTGTGAGTAAAGACGCCTAATAAGGGGCATAGCCAAGATGGCAGACTAAATACACATCTCCCTAAATTCCTCTGGAAATCAAGGTCCGAACTGATAATTAATCAGAGACCTCTGGACCTAGTGAGCCCTAGGACACAGCATAGGGCTATCTATTTGGTCTACATACCACTGTGTGGGAAACTTCTCTTTTGCTGACTCCTGCCCTTGTTCAGTGCTGGCTCTCACAGACTGAAGGTAAATTGCCATTTTAACTTTTTTTATTCTGTCTTAGCCAGTGGAAGGGGCTAAGGTTTGACTGGCAGCAATGCTCAGACACACTGTTGATGAGATCAGCGAGTGGAGTCACCACATTTTGAGAGCCTGGCCTTGGAATCTGTGCAGCTTGGCACCTCTGACCTCTCTCCCTCTCTCGGAATCTCCGCCATTGAATAGCCTTTTCAGAGGCAGGTACAGGAACGTGTGAGGGATGCAATCTTGATTCACTGGGAGGTGCAGTTTCCTATACAGAAGCCTTAGCTGGACCTAATTCTCAAGCTGGGAGGCAGTGCCTGCACAGAGAGCACATTTCTGGTAGTAAAGCATTCTTTGTTACAGAGGTGCTTACTTTGCCAACTGGGAAGAGTGGCTTGCACACCTGAATGCCTGACTAACTTTGGAAGCTTTCAGATACCTTTTACCTTTCAATAGAGAAAGAACTGTGGTGCATTCAGATGGCATCACTTCCAGCCTTCACTGTCTCACATTTTAGGCTCAGCTGACGGCTCCCTAGTGACTCTATGATTAGGGCTGTGTCTTTGCCAATCAGGAGGTGGAGCCTGCTACCCCACAGATTCCACTGAGCACAGTCACTGGAGTACACAGAGGTCATCAGACATAGAGATCACCAGACACCTTAGTGATAAACTTCCTTTCCAGACTGAGCTTTAGATACCATTAAGGTAACATCAGAGAAACAAAACAACCTCCAGATGCCCAAAGAGCAACAAACTTTGGACCACAACATTAGGAAGAATTCACCCATGGCTTCAGAAGGCCCACAAAAGAAAGATCCAAAGAACTTTCCACACGAAGAAGCCTTTCTGAAAGTATCGGAGGGTGAGTACAAAAGGAATATATAGAGAGCCCTCCTAGATCTTATTCAAAATTCAGCAGACCAAAATGAAAAATTAAGCAAGCTGTTTGATCTGATGGAAAATCAGCACTCTGAAATCCAACAAATCAAGAACAAAAGCAAAGACATAGAAACTTCAATTCAAAGCCAAGAAAACAGAAGTGAACCAATGGAGAAGAGACTTTCTGACTTGGAAGACAGAGCTACTGACTCCAGCATCTATGAGGAGAAATCACAAACAAGAAACAAGAAAAATGAAGAAGCATTAGGACTCATTAGCATGGGACTCATTAAGAGGAACAACCTACGATTAACTGGAGTTCCTGAACAGGGTGGGACACCTTAGAACACACAGAGTATTGTGGCTGAGCTGCTGACAGAAAACTTCCCAGAAATTATGAAAGAGAATATAGATATCCAAGATGCATACCGAACACCACTCAATGTAGACCCCAAAAGAAAGATTCCAAGACATATTATAATCAAGCTTAACAAAATGAAACAGAAGTAGAAACTCTTACAGGCAGCAAAGCTAACAGAGGGAAACCCTGTATGCTTTCATCTGATCTCTCAGCATAAACGATGCTGGCACGGAGACAATGAGGTGACACATTCAAAGCCTTGAAGGAGAAGAATTTCCAACCAAGAATTATATATCCTACAAAACTATCTTTCAAATATGAAAAAAAAATCAAGATATTTGCGATAAACAGGAACTTAGAGACTCTGTAAAAACCAAACCAAAGCTACAATAAATACTGAAAGAAGCTCTTGGCTTAGAAGAACAAAACCATTAATTTTATATTTTAGTAGGAAATACAAGACACATCATGAAGAAATCTACTCAGTTAGGGAAGGCTCCAAACTCAATCAAAGCTGTAATATTAAGAGAAGTGATCCAGTGATCATATCATGAAAACTAGGATGTCATCACATTAAAAAGAGGGATGCACTACAGTCATTATAGTCCTTCCAGATGGAGAGGAAGTTAGCAAGACTTGTAGGAGTTAAAATTGGGTTTAAACATAGACTATTAAGGGGGATCACAGGGGCAGTTGCAAAGCACAACAAAGATGCAATATATCAAACAAGAAACATAATACAGGATTCTCAACAACCATAAAACCAAAACTGAAAAAGGTGAAAAATCAACTCATGAAGGAGAATGTCACAGAACAGAATAATAAGAAAAACAGGGAAAACATCAACACAAAAATAACATACCATAATGACAACACTAAACACGTACCTATCAATAATTACATCGAATGTGAATGGACTAAACACTCCAGTACAGACACAATGAGTGGCATCTTGGATCAAATGACATGACCCATCCACATGTAGCTCATAAGAAACTCACCTTAAAGATATGAACAAACTGAAAATTAAAGGATGGAAGAATATATATCAAGCTAATAATACACAAACAAGAGCATGTGTGGCAATACTAATCTCAGATAAAATAGATTTTAATGTAAAATTCACTGTCGTGGACAAGGATGGGCATTATTTATTGCTAAAAGGTTCAACATACAAGCACGACTTAACAATATTAAATATTTATGCACCCAATACTAGATCATCTAAATACATGAAGAAACACTGACTACACTCAAAAACAGGATAGATCACTCCACAATAACAGTGGGAGACTTCAACACTCCACTCTCAATACTGGACAGATCTTCTAGAAAAAAGCTCAGTAAAGACACAGATTAACCACGATTAACCAACTAGACCTCACTGACATATACAGAACTTTCTGTCCATCAGCAACTACACTTTCTTTTCCAGTACACATGGAACATTTTCCAGAATAGACCACGTATTAGGACATAAAGCAAATCTCAACAAAATCCACACCACTGAATTATTGCAAAGCGTCTTCTCAGACCACAAAGCCATTAAAGTCGAAATCAATAGCAGAAAAAACAGATAGAAAGTGAAACTCTTGGAAACCGAACAACATTTTGCTAAAAAGAAAACATGGCTTATAGAAGAAATCAAGGATGAAATAAAGAAATTCATAGATTCCAATGAGAATGAAAACACTTCCTACCAGAGCCTATGGGATACAGTCAAAAGCAGTGCTCAGAGGTCAGTTTATCTTTATAAATGCACACATCCGGAAGCAAGAAAGAAACCAAACCAAAGATCTAACCTTACAGCTTGAACAAGTAGAGAGAGAGCAACAGAGGAACACCTCAGGCACAAGAAAAAAACAGATCATAAAGATTAGAGCAGAATTAAACAAATCAGAGATTAGAGGAACAACTGAAAAACTTGAAAAGACCAAAAGCTGGTTTTTTGAAAAGATCAACAAAATTGACAAACCACTGGCAAAACTTACTAAAGAAAAACAGGAAAGGAAACAAATAACCCAAATAAGAAGTGAGAGGGGAGGTGTCACAACAGATCCATCAGAAATCCAAAATATCATAACAGAATACTAAGAAAGACTGTACTCTAACAAATTTGAAAACCTAGAGATAATGGACAAATTCCTACCAAATTTAACACAAGGTGAGTAGAACTTAATAAACCCATCACAAAGGAAGAGATTGAAAACATCATCCACAATCTACCCACCAAAAAAAGCCGGGGCCCAGATGGCTTCACTGCTGAATTCTACTGAGCTTTTAGAGAAGAGTTATCTCCAATACTACTGAGATGATTTCACAGCATAGAAAGGGACAGAATACTCCCATACTCATTCTATGAAGCCAGCATAACCGTGATACCAAAACCACTGAAAGATCGAACCAAAAAGGAGAACTACACACCAATACCACTCATGAATCTAGATGCAAAAATCTTCAACAAAACTCTTTCCAACTGAATACAACAACATATCAAAAAAAAAAATAATGCATCACCACCAAGTTAGATCCATACCAGGGGTGGAAGGCTGCTTCAACATCAGAAAAACAACTAATGTGATCAATAACACAAATAACACAAAAGACAAGAATCATCTGATTTTGTCTATTGACGCAGAAAAGGCACTTGATAAAGTCCAACACCCATTCATGCTAAAAACACAGCAAAATAGGAATAGATGGCAAATTCCTCAATGGAATAAGGGCCACTTATACAAAGCCAACTGCCTACATCATCCTGAATGGACAGAGACTGAAACAATTTCCCTTGAGAACGGAAACTAGACAAGGATGCCCACTCTCACCTCTCCTGTTCAACACTGTACTAGAAGTGCTAGACAGAGCAATTAGACAAGACTAAGAAATAAAGGTCATCTGCAGCAGCAAAGAAGAAGTAGAAATCTCCCTGTTTGCAGAATCCATAAATAAGCTACTGAAATTGCTAAAAGAGTTCAGCAAAGTCTCAGGATACAAGATAAACATAAGTAAATCAGTAGGATTCCTTTATACCAACAAAGAGATTATTAAAGAAATTACCAAATCAATAACATTTACTATAGCCCCCAAGAAGATAAAATACCTAGGTATAAATCTAACCAGATAAATAACAGATCTTTACAAAGAGAACTACAAGATCTTACTGCAAGAAACTAAGAGTGACTTACATAAATGGAGAAACCTACCAGGCTCATGGATAGGACTACGTAACATTGTGAAAATGTCTATTTTACCCAAAGCAATTTACTTATATAATGCAATTCCAATACAAATTCCTGTCACAGTTTTTAATGAGATGTAGAAACAAATCACCAACTTTGTTTCAAAAGGGAAAAAGCCCTGGATGAGCAAAGCACTACTAAAGAAGAACATCTTTCACTACCTGACTTTAGATCCTATTATACTGATACAGTTGTCAAAACAGCCTGGTACTAGTACAGAAAGAGACAGATAGATCAATAGAACAGAATTGAGACCCCAGAGATGACATCATCTTCCTATGAACTGTTGATATTTGACAAAGGACCGAAGACATTAAACTGGAGTAAAAACAATCTTGTCCTAGTCACCAGGTACTGCTCTAACAGAAAATACCACAAATGAAAGGTTTCATGAGGTGAAGCTTTTATTGACACAGTCCAGTAAGCTACAAATACATTCATAAATTTTAAGTCCATTCAGAATGAGAAATCATCACAGTCCAGTAGGCTGAGTCCACATCCAGTGACAGCATCTCGGCACAGGAACCTTGGGTCCAAAGGATGTGCTCTGCTCTCGGTGCTTCTCTCAGTGGTATGAGGTTCCCAACTTCCTCAGCTCACTTCTCTCCCTTATATTCCACGAGCTTGAGTCCTGCCTCACTAACACAACTGCAAACCATTCTCCATCATCAATATCACAGAGGCAGGATTCACAACACATGGGAGGAAGGGCACCATATTGGAACTCCTAACCATCTCAAATCAACACATACATTTTGGGGGGGACACAATTCAATCCATGAAAATCTTTTCAATAAATGGTGCTGGCAAAATTGTATATCCATCTACAATAAATTGAAACAAAATCCATATCTCGCAGCTTATACAAAAACCAACTCAAACTGGATAAAAGACCTAAATATCAAATCTAAAACAATAAAGCTCATCCAAGGAAAATTAGAAACACTTTTGCTCATACAAAGACTTTTATCAATAGAATTAAAACACTACCTACAGAATGGGAAAAAATATTTGGCAACTACATGTCAGACTGATGTCTGGTCTCCATGATCTATAAGGTACCATAAAATATCAGTAAGAAAAAGATAAATGATCCAATTAAGTGATGAGCAAAGGAGATGGACAGACACTTCTCTAAAGAAGAGATCCAGGCAGCCAAAAAACACATGCAGACATGCTCATGATCATTAGCTATTAAAGAAATTGAAATCAAGACTACAATGAGTTACCATCTCACCCTAACAAGGTTGGCCATGATCCTGGAAACACGAAACAACAAATGCTGGAGAAGCTGTGGAGAAATTGGAACTCTCCTACACTCCTGGTAGGATTGCAAAATGGTGCAACCTCTTTGGTAAGCAATCTGGAGCTTTCTTAAAAGGCTGGAAATGGATACACCATTTTACCCAGTAATTCCACCACTTGGAACATACCCTACAGAATCAAGGCCATTCACACCAACTGATACATACACAAGAAGGTTTATTGCAGCACAGTCCACGATAGCAAAAACATGGAGTCAACCCAGATGCCCAATAAGAGAGGAATGGATAGGTAAACTATGGTATATATACTCAATGGAACACTATGCAATGATAAAGAACAATGAGGATTTTAGAAAACATCTCATAACCCGGTTTCAATTGGAGGACACTATGTTGAGTGAAAGTAGTCAGCAGCAAAAGAACAAATACTGTATGTGACCCCTACAATAAGGACTTAAAAACAGACTCATGCATAGAAGAAAAGACTCTTTGGCAGCTGCAAGGGTGGGGAGGGAGGGAGGCAGAGGGTGGGGTATTGATTAGATAGCTGACAGAAATTTGGTTGGGTGAAATCTGTGACAACACACTTTAGAAACAAGATCAGTTTAACTGGACTTCAACGTAACAAGATACTCCTCCCATCTTAAACCAATATTGCAATGACAGAGTAGCTGGGGTGGGGGGCCTGGGGACCATGAGCTCAGGGGACATCAAGGCCAAGTGGTATAACTAGCATTCTGCTAAAAGAGTTTCCTGCACCCCACATTGGTGAGTGGCATCCGGGGTCATAAAGCTGCCAAGTTGCCATCTGAGGGTACAGCAAATTGTCCCAATGCAGCAGGAACGGATGATCACCAACGACCAAGACAACATGGGGCAAAGAGAACCCAGAAGACAGTGAGCCCTACGTGAGTGGGTGACTACATCGACATGTGACTAGAAGAACCAGATGGTGCCCAGCTACCACCAGTGATAGCCCTGATGGGGCTCACGAAGTTGAGTCTCACTGGGAACATGAAAATAAAAAGTGGTGCACCCTGAGATCTATACTAAAAGACCACAATTGATAGTGGGAGCTGCTTGTTGGGGGGTATGCAAATTTGTACGGGATTGTATTTTTTCACTCAATCATAATTAAAAAAAAAAAAAAAGATGTCCAATAAGCATAATTCGGACTACAGTAATCAAATTACAGTGATAGGAGAGCACTATGTGGTTCATACCTCTCCCTGGCATTGGAAATAGCCTATCACAGGGCTGCCTGCTTCTGGGCTACTTCTGTTTTGTTCCATTCTACAACACCGACAGGTAAATACAACGGGGTAGAGACCCCAAACCATCCATTTCCCTCTTGAGCAAGCACTGTGTTTTCCCTGTTACTTACCTGCCTGGATGCTAGTTGCTGTGGATGGTGTAGCTGAGGCTCCCTTTATGCCCTCACTCCCAGGGCTGGCGGTGGTGGAACCTCCTGATACTCCTGAGGTCTCTGAAACCCATGAAATCATGATTAAGGGATCTGCATCCGTAGTAATGCAAAGCACTTGAAGTTTTTTCAAAAACTAGAAATCTAAGAATCAATCCCTAATGTTTCTTTCTCCTCTGTTAGGAAATAAAATGTTAGTTATAACAACTTTCAGTGTAAATCTCAAACAATTATTAAATTGTCTGGAATCTCCAAAATGTCATGACTGGACTTGCATGATGGCTGAGGACCTGCAGTAGCTATGCCTATTTCCCCAGAGGTACTGCTACTTCCAGATTCAGGGGTCATACCAGGTGACACCCCAGTTTGGCCTGATTTATTTTACTGAATAAAAAAGCAAATAAGCACTATGTTGCTGGATCCTACTATGTTAACTTAAAATTCAGTCTAAACTTTGAATTTGTCTGTTATGTGGCCTATATATGGGCTTCACGCTATTCATCAAGCATCTTGACTTGCCTCCAGATGATATAACTTCATTGCCTGGTGAAGCTAGAGTTTTGATCCCAGTAATTTGTTCCACTGATGATCCCACTATGCCAAGCAAAAGAAAAGCAGTAATAGATATAAAATTTACTCTTGATCTCAGAGAAGATCCTACTACTTTCCAGCCTCAGGTTACTTCTCACAGCTACCTGTTTCTCTCATTTCCATAATCATCCAACTACATCAAGTCTTGACCGATTATGCCTGGGATGTTACCTCATTAATTTCTTTCTGTATGCATTCATCAGATTCTAAGCAAAATTCCAATTCACCATTCAAGTCAAAAATCTTTTAATTTCTCACTAGGTTTGAAAAACCACTAGGTCTAGTGTGTATGTATCACTACCATCAAATTCAACTGGTTGTGAATAGGAGCTTCTTCATATTCTTACTACCAAATGCATTCATGGAAAAAAATATTTATAATTACCTACTTTATGCCAAAGCTAGATATCCTGCTATACAAAACAACAGAAAATTGATTTCCTAAAGCTTAAAGTCTAGATTCCTTTCATCATCATGCCTATAAAGAAGTAAGTTTTGTACATGCAATATGGGTTTTTCCATCAATGGTCATTTGAGATGCTTTTCAGAACAAACACCCAGATGCATGGAACTGCTTGTAGTTTTCTTTCAGCAAAAACATAATTATGCAGAAACTTGCCTTTGAGGAACAATTTTTCAACCAGGATATTACAGTCAGTAATAACTAAGTGACTTGAGATCACGTCTTTGAAATACATTGTTTGTGGCCAAACACCTGTTGCTATTTTGCATTTACACCTCATAATACTGAACTAGAATCTACATTTTAACAAGATCCTCAGTTAACTCTTACATATAGTAAGTTTTCAGAGCCAGTGCTCTACTACTGGTTCTCACAATTGTTCCCTTGCCCTCAGTAGTTAATCACATAGCAAAACTTAACCACTGTGCCACCAGGAACCTGTTGTAAATGTGAATTCTCTGCATGGATTCTAAGAAGCAACCCCACTCAAAGCCCTGCTTAAGAAGCTAGATAGCAGCCAGTAAACGCTCAGCTGAGGGCACCCTGTGAGAACTGACTTGTTTCCTCTTCCACTCACCTGACTGGCCTCCAGCAGTTGTCCTCTCGCTGCCTGGTGATCCTAGTGAACTTCTGCTTCCACTGGTTACACCAGCTGATGTGCCAACTGGACCTGATGGAAAGGATGAGGGATGGGCGGGGTCACTGATGACCTCCCTAAGGTCAGTAAGGAGATGCTTCAAGCGTCCCACATCTGTACCTGCTTCCCCTGCGGTGGCCAAGCCAGGAGCCCCCAGGACTGCACTTGGGCCCCTGCTCCCTCATGCTGCTGTGAAGCTCTCTGATGTTCCTGGGTCTCTGATGGAAAAGCAGGGGAGAGGGCTCCTTCCAGGCTTGCAGGATTCTACATGCCACCACTTGTTTCAAATGTGACAGACTTTAGATCCTTAATATAAAATTTAATCCAATCCCTATGACTTCCTGCTGCCATATGGATTAATATCAGCTAGGGCTTCATTCTTAGCTCCACCTGTAATATGTCAGGTGCTATATAAAAGACCTGAAACTGTGCATCACTGAGAGTCCAAATCAAACTCCACAGCAACTGGTTCGGTTCTGGTTTTTTAAATGTATGTCACTCTTAGAGTGAGCCCATAGGACAGGACAGAATTCCCATACAGAATGCCTAAGGGCTCTGCTGCTGACCTTGGCTGCTGGTTCCAGCGCTTGCTGAGCTAGGAGCAGTGGCTGTCTCACCTCCAGTTGTTAACTCAGTGGGTCTTTCTGTCCGCCCTGTAGAAAACAGCAATCAAAAAAATTACCCAGGATGTAAAGTAGCTCTTTAATCTCTATTAAAAAAAAAAAAATCCTCTAATGCAGGTCCTACTGTTAATCCTACCTAACACACACTGTTAATGGCTTGGTCCAGGTCCCACAGTTGATCAGCTGCAGATCCAGGAGCCAAACTGGTCTAACCCCAGAGTTTCTACTCTAATCTCTAGCTTCACAAGCAGTCTGTGACAAAGGACCAATTTTGTAACATTTCCAGTCTATCATATTTTGGTATTTTGAAGGCTTAAATAAAAAGTAAATAACTAGAGAAATGATTACCAAAAAATAAAAATAAAAAAATAATATGACCACATAAAAGCCCTAATTTTGTACACCTAAAAGAAACTGGTGTAAAACCACTGTCACATTGCTGCATTTCTAAATGCTTGCTTTCTGTGTCCACTCTATCACATCATGAACAGCAGCCAATGCTTCTGCACAACACCAGTCTGAGGACTATACTTTTAGGAACCCTGCAGTAAGCCACACTTACTGCCTGAAAGGTAAAAGAGATCTCTGGTTCCAATGTCATTATTATCCAAATCATTCTTTTTTTTCTTTAAATTATGACTGAGTGAAAATGTACAGTCCCACATAAATTTGCATGCCCACCTATGTGCAGCTCCTACTGCTCTCCCTGACCAGTGACAGCACACTCTTCCTCGCCAGTCTACACATGTCATATCCTCCTGACAATCTTCTATCCCCTCCTCTCCAACCTCTCCCCCACTTCCAGTAAGAGGTCAGCAGTATGATAACCTATAGATTCACAGAACCACAAAGTACACAGATGATATGGTCACTCTGTGTCACCAAGTCCAATCCATTCCTGTCCAAAGAGTTGACCTCCATTATGATTTATGGACAGGGGCAACATCAGGGTCAGGGGCCATGTTCCAAGGGGAGCCCCGAGGCCCCTGGACCATCAACTGCGGTCTTTTAGTGGAGATCTCAGGGTGTACACCTGTTTATTCTTGTGTTGCCAGTGAGATTCAACTTTGTGAGCCCCATCACAGCTATCACTGGTGGTGGCTGGGCACCATCCAGTTTTTCTGGCCACATGTTGATAGTCACCCACTCACATGACTGTCTCTGTCCTCTGGGTTCATTTTCCTGCATGTAATTTGGGTCCTTGCTGATCATCCATTCCTGCTGAGTTGGGACCATTTGGTGTACCTCAGATGGCAGCTTTTAAGGCCACAGATGCCACTCACCAATGTGGGGTTCAGAAGACTCTCTTAGCAAAATGCTAATTGTACCAATTGGCCTCAATTTCCCCTGACAGCATGGTCCCCAGCCCCCTGCCACAGCTACTCTGTCCTTGCAATATTGGGTTAAGATGGGAGGAGTAATCATGTTATGTTGAAGTTCGGTTAAAATTGATCTTCTTTCTAATGTGTGCTGTCACAGATTTCACCCAACCAAATTTCTGTCAGCTATTTAATCTAAACCCCACCCTCACCCTCTCTCCCTCCCCTCCCTTGCAGCCATCAAAGAGTCTTTTCTTCTATGCATGAGTCTGTTTTTAAGTCCTTATTGTAGGGGTCTTATACAATATTTGTCCTTTTGTCACTGACTACTTTCACTCAACACAATGTCCTCTAATTGAAACCAGGTTATGAGATGTTTCCTAAAATCCTCATTGTTCTTTATCATTGCATAGTGTTCCATTGAATATATACATCATAGTTTATCTATCCATTCCTCTGTTGTTGGGCATCTAGGTTAGTTCCCCAAATCATTCTGATTGAGATTTTCAGAAATGTAAAATAAATGGTATCACCCTAAAATCAAGTCATTTGCCTATTCTAATTAAAATTAAGCAGTTTATTACTCAGTAGTCCTGTACATTATATTTCTTAATACACTATTTTTTTAGATAAGCAATGTCTTAATCCCAAAAGTATTTACACCAATTTTAAATTAAAATTTTTTTCTAAGAGAAAATAAATGTAGGAAAATAAAATCAAGGCATAGATCAGTTTTTTAACATGCATAAAAAAAGTCCAATGCTTAACACTGAAGATGACTTTCAATGCTTAATACTGAAGATGACTTTTAGTGGTATGCAAAGGACTTTGGCTTTATCCTGAAAGCAATGAGACCAAATGAGGGAGTTTAAGCAACAGAGTGACATGGTGGTAGTTGAGTTGTTGGAAGTTCATTTTGGCATGGCACTGACTCAAGAGTAATTAGGGAAGGATGTGAGTGGAAAGGTTGAAACAGCGGTTGGAAACTGATGAGCATCCTGTTACCTAAATGACTTGTGAATATAGATTGCTGGGTTCCATCTCAGGAGCTTGTGACTCCTGGAAGATGGGCTTGAAAAATGGGCATTTCTAACAAGTTCCCAGGAGCAGCTCATGCTGCTGGTGTGGGGGCCACACTTTAGGACCGCTAGGGTAGAGAAGGTAAGATAGGCTACTGCAGGCAGGAGGTGGGATGTGTTTAATCCTGAACAAAAGCAAAGCCAAAGGTGACACAGAAGACAGGGAACTTAGAGAGGTATTTAAAATTATTTGATGACTGCCTCCATAAAGAATGGCTGGTTGGTTTTCCATCAGATTCACGTATGCTAAACGATGTTAGTAACAGTTTATTCATGAAACCAACACAAGTTAAAATCCAGTTGGTGATGCAGGGTGATAAGCATGGTTTCAGTGGCTTTTAATGAACATACTCCATGATACACAGGATCACAGGGCTGTGGAGCTAGTTACTACAGAGAAGACTGAGGATCCTGGGTTCTAATGCTGTGTCTGTCGCTACTAGCTGTGAGATCTTTTGTCATGTTCTTACCTCATGGAAATAATGATACCTAACTTTCATGGTATTAATGTGGATTTAATTATATAATACATGTTTGTGCATAGTTCAGAAGTTTCAGTGTTTCATGACATTATATCATCAATACTTCATTAACAAACACAAATGACTGAATCTTTCCAAAGTCACCCGACTGATTCATCTACAACTGACACTAGACTACCATCATTTAATCGTGCACTTAGGATATGATAAAGTTGTTTCTAACTAATGGAAGGTACTTGTTGTAATAATCTAGAAAGAAAAAGCATTTGACTTGTTTGTCTCACTTTTTCTGAAGCCTGTATCATCTGTGCTTCTACCTTCAGCTCCTGTGGTTGTACCTGCTGATGCTCCAGTTGTCCCCGAGGAAGGTGAGGAAAAAATGCATGATACAAAGATACACAGGAACTATCTGTACTATATACAGAATTGTTAGAACACTATATATTTTTAAAAAGCAACTTGTGAAAACACCAAATATTTACAGTTTAGTCACTTGTTAGGAATAATTTCCTAAATCACCTATGTTTCATACGAAAAAAGACTCTCTGACAGAAGGACTCATCAGACTGGGAGACTATATCATCATGAGACCAGAAGAACCAGATGGTGCCCTACCACTATCAAAGACAGCCTTGATAAGGGACACAAAGTTGAGTCTCTGATGTAACATGAGAAAAAGAGGTGTGCAGATCAAAAACTCTACTAAAAGATGAGAACTGATGGTCTGACAATCTGCAGGGTCCCCTGGGAACGTGGCCTCTAGACTGCTTCCCCAGACCTGAAATTAGTACTGAGGTCAACGCTTCAGACTAAGAGTGGACTGAACTCGGAGACACAGAGTGAGCATGTGGTGTGTGCACTTCATGGTCTTATACATTTAGAGAAGGCTGTGCTACTGGTTTCTTTCTAAAGTGGAGAGGAGAGGGCAGAGAGGAGGGGATACTAGGGTACTGGGATACTGGGAGGATACCAGTAGTAGAGTGAAAAGGAGGAGTGAGCCGTCACAGGGTGGGGAGAGCAGAAAGAGTTGCAGAGAGGCAGGTATGCAAAACTGACTTGAATACTTTCACTTAATCATAATAATTTTTAAAAAGTGTGAAATACACACACACACACACACACACACACACACACAGAGTCTTAGTCCTGCTTAACAATCAGTTGCTCAGCTGTGACCAGTAGACTTTGTGCTTGAACTTAACTTACCTGATGTGCCCCCAGGACTGGAGAAGGCAGTGTTCCCTGTTCCTGTTGTGCCTGTGCTTCTAGCTGTTGTGGTGACAGGAGCCACAAATGTAGTAACACCTGAAAAAAAAAAATCACACAATGAACTTATTGTCTGAAGTACATCTGGAGTTTATTATCAATGGGTGATTTGATCATTCAGTGATTTTCCACCACAGAAAACAGTATAATGGATCTATTGACTTTCTGCCTAGTGTGTCCCCAGATATTATTTTAATGCTATTTTCCTTTAAAATTTAATTTTCATCCATGCTATTTTATTTACTTGTTTTCTGTATTTTGAGCTGGGTCAAAATGGGTCTCAGTGCATTTTTTCAACAGGACTTTATATCCTGATTACACTGTTGCTCAGGGTAGACAGTACAACAGTGAAGCATTATGATGAAAAATCTGATTGCGCTTCATATACATGCATATGTACGTATGCACTTATACTCATATTTATAAAGCCACTGACATCAACCCTATAGTGTAGAGCAGAATTGCCTATCTATCCTATAGCAACCCTATAGGATAGCGCAGAATTGCCTATCTATCCTATAGCAACCCTATAAGATAGAGCAGAATTGCCCCATTCTGTTTCTAATGCTGCCAGATTTATGGACTCAAATGGCCATATCTTTCTCCAGCACAGTGGCTGGTGGGTTCAAAGTGATGACCTTTTGGTCAGCAGCTCAGTGCTTCCCACTTCATACATACTGAGGCATATATGAGGTGCACCACGGCCGCACATATATGTATACATATATGTACGCATGTATATGTATACATTTATGGTAATTTACTGTTACTACATACACATTTCTTTTTCTCGTAAGCAATACTGCTTTATTAAAAAAAATTGAACTTTTTATCATTTAGCACTATTTTGTAGATGCTAGATTAGTAGCTAGAAACCTTGGTGACATAGTGGTTACATGCTGTGGCTGCTAATCAAAACATCAGGCACCAGGAGCTCCTTGGAAACTGTATAGGGCAGTTCTGCTCTGTCCTATAAGGTCATTACGAGTCAGAAATGACTCCACATCAATGGTTTTGCTTTTTTTTTTTTAATATTGTAGTTAATGACAGATAAAATGCAACTCAATCAACCAATACAAATTAATTAAAAAAACAAGTTAAACTTGGCAGGAAAAAAGTTTAAAGCCAGTTGTTAAAGCCTAGTAAACAATTTGTTTGAAATGTGACAGAATGGTGAAGTGTAACAGTGAAGAGGTCAGCAGTTCAAATCCACGAGGCATTCCTTGGAAACTCTGTGGGGCAGGTCTACTCTTACTTCTAGTTGCTATGAGTTGGAACCAACTCAGCGGCAGCTAACAACAACACAAAGTCTTCCTACAAATTCTTTTTAAAAATACCCAAAAGTGACCAACAATTTATACTGTTTGATAGTTTTCTTTGACATGTATAGTCACAGAATATATATTTAAAGGTTCCATGAATGGACCTAGAGTTGCTCCTGATAAGATAAACAAAAATGGTATTAATTTTTCTGACTTCAAGAGAAAATATTAGGAAGATTTCTCACTTATTAAATAGTTTGCAACACACAATTGTTTGTAGTATATTTCATGCTCTGAGTTAATACTAAATTTTGAACCTAAATTTTCATTTTTAAAATTGTAAAAATTTACCCTGCTGGTTCCTTAAGCTTAATCATCATTCAGTTCAAAACAGTATCAATGCAAAATTAAGGATCAAGCTGATACCGTGTCTAATTGAATGCCATTATACTCATGATAAAAGCTCTTTTGGTGTATTTGAATACTTAATCAGGTCATTAGATATTTACAACAGAGATGCAATATTGAAGAGACTGATTAAGAAAGGTTCTCCACAGACTCAGCTGTGAGTTCCTCCCTAGAGCAGAGATTCTCCCTCCCCTGCTTCACTTCCCAAGGCCATGGTCCCAGATGATCCACAAGCTTTCACCTCTACCTGTGATGCCAGCTGATGTAAGAGCCTAGCCTAATGGCAGAGAGAAAGGATAGTAATCCTCCACAGAAACATACGTGGAGCAACATAACTGAACAATGATAAACTGGATTCTAAACTGATCATTTAAAAAATGTTGCAATTTTATCAAGTAAATAATGAATTCCTAACATTGCAATTGGCTAAATTAAAGTGCAATATTACATCTTACGTAAGAATAAGACTCATGGTATCCAACTACCAGGGTAAGGAGTCCCTTTTCCACTACAACTTACTAGCTGAGGGACCTTAGAGGAGTCACCTAAGTGCCATGAGCTCAGGTTTCTCATTAGTAAAGGGAGACCTTCTGAGAAGAGTTACGAAAGAGACAAAATAAGCTAAGACCACTCTATATGCCAGAATTGTTCTAAGTAAAGGTTAGTGACAGCTCTTTACAGATAAGGAGGATGCTGTCACACACGACACTGAATTCTCACAGTTTTTACCTGATGTGCTCCCAGAGGTGGTGGCTGTGGGAGCTGATGCTCCTGGGGTAGCTGAAGATCGCAGTGTGTTCCCACGCTCAGGGATGATGGTGGATCCTGCAGAAACACCAGGGGTTCCTACAATCAGCAAAAGACCAAAGTAATCACTTCAAATTACTCAAATCTATTCTGATTTGGAAATACTGGTGGCCTAGTAGTTAAGTGCTGTAGCTGCTAACCAAAAGGTTGGCAATTCAGATCCACCAGGTGCTCTTTGGAAAAACTGTGGGGCCCTTGTAATCTGTCCTGTAGGGTTGTTATGAGCCAGAATTGACTTCAGGGTAGTGGGTTTAGGAAATATAAGGTCTCAAGTCACTATCCCCATAATTCCCCTTGGTCCTACAATGTAGTATCAGTTATAGTTGGACCCTCAGTCCAGGTCACAGCCTGCTGAGGGAGGTCTGATAGGAGCTGCTGGAAAATCCTTTCCAGACTTGCTTGACTACCCAGAGCTCAAGGTTCTAGTGCCTTGTCTCCCAGAGGTAATGACACCTCCAGCCCCAGGTGTCACCTCATCCCAGGTGACACTTTATTTTACAAATGAAAAAAGTCAGTTAATTGAGTTATAAACTGATCATATTTTAAGGGTCTCCTGATACAGAATTGCTCTTTATTCAATTGAAAATGAAAAGATCCATAAAATTTCACTCAGCTTAGTGGTGTTTTGTGTTTTTTGACCAAGATAGGGAACATAGATTCCCCTGATTAGCAAATAAACATTCACCTGATAATATCCTGATCACAGCATCACATTTAAAAATAGAACATTTCTAACTCCCAAATAATCAGTGCTCTTCTTACTAGAATTGCCTCTAGAGTTCCTACTCCAATTCTAGTCTCTGAAGGCTTCCTTGACTTTGAACGTTATCTGCCTTGGCATGTATGTAACTATGAATTTCTTTCCGCAAAAATAAAGGCTTTTATTCACAAGTGCCTTACTCTTCTCTAATGTTCTCTAGCACAGTGTTATACACATAATAAATATTTTTTGATTTACTTCTGATCTTTGCAGTTTTGACATTACACACATAACAATAATTTGATTCCTCGGGAAACCTCATCTCTGGTAAGATTTTAAGGAATCCCATTTGTAGCCTTGGATGTAGTGCTGGCTATGCTGGGCCAGGACCTGCTGCTCCAGAAGTCATATGACCAGCAGCCCCAGTAGTAGCTGCATTTCTCCCCCAGTTATCCCTGATGGAAAAGAACAACACTGTTCAGTCTACACTGGAGTTCTCCAGACTTAGAAAATAACACAGGACACCCAGTGAAATGTGAATTCCAGATAAACAAAGAGCAACTACTTTCCAATTACTACATGAGGCCTACTTAAACTAAATAAAATACTCCTTGCTTATGTGAAATTCAGATTTAACTGACATCCTGCATTTTCTCTTGCAATCCTGGTCTTCCCAATGGTTAGAATAAAACACTCTTCAGAGAAATCTCAGAGTTTATTTGTGAGGGGTAGAGGAAACACTAAGACTTGAATTACCTATGATCATTTGTCCTAAAATGATTGACATTAAAGCCATTTTTCCAGTTGCCATCATTTTACCCCTACTCCTAGTGACCCTTGTAGGTCAGACTATAACTGTACTCCATAAGGTTTTCAGTGGCTGGTTTTGAGAAGAGAATAACTAATCCTTTCTTCCAATATTCCTCTGGGTGGATTCAAACTACCAACCCTTTAGTTAGACGTCAAGTGCACTAATCATGTGCACTATTTGCAGGGACTCCATTTAAAGTCATATGAAAAGGAAGCTATTGTTGGCAAGTTGATCCTGACACATAGGGACCCCACAGTACAGAGCAGCAATGCCTCAGAGGGTTTCCAAGGCTGTCTTCTTTATGGAAGCACACTGCACTATTTCTCTACTGCGGAGCAGCTGGAGGTTCAAACTGCTGATGTTTCAGTTAGTAGCTGAGAAATTTCATCACTGTACCATCAGGACTTCTTACTAAAACCTTAAAATCTCTGTTGCTGTGAAGTTGCTTCTGACTCACAGAGACCCTATAGGACAGAACAGGACTGCCCCATATGGTTTCTAAGAAGTGACCGATGGATTGAAACTGCTCATCTTTGGGGAGCAGCTCTTAACCACTGCACAAACAGGGCTCCACTAAAATTATTAAAAAAAAAATCCATCAAGTTGAATCTGAACTCATAATTACCCTATAGACAGACTAGAACCGCCCCATAGAATTTCCAAGGAGCACCTAACTGGTGGATTTGAACTGCCAATCTTTTGGTTAGCAGCTGTAGCACTTAACCACTATGCCACCAGGGAATCAACTCAACGGCAATGGGTATTAAAGCCATTAGGCCAAGCCAAGTGCCGTCGAGTCAGATTCGACTCATGTCGACCCTAGTGGCCAGAGTAGAACTGCCCTCTAGAGTATTCAAGGAGTGTCTGGTGGATTTGAACTGCTGACAGCTGTGGTTAAATTAATTAAACTCCTCATAAGAACTTTAGGTCTCTGCTCAGCTAGGGATGTGTCCACCAATCCTGATCCTTGCCTGCTGGGTTCCCAGCTGCAGTGGAGACAGTGAAAGACGGTCTTGATCTGACTCCACTACGAGTCTCTGACGTAGTTCCAACAGGCTGTCCTGTCGCACCTGAGAAGCACAGGATCAGGAGAGCACATATGTTACTGTGAGCACACAAAAGCAGTTCCTCTAATGAGAGACCAGAAACATGAAAATCTTCTTGAATGGATTGCATTTGATTCACTGATAGTGAAATCCACAAGTGTCTGATAAAACACCTACTTTGTACAAAAGCTGTGGATTCTGAAGGATGCCTTCTACTAACCTGACCCACTTTCTGATGGTGTTACTTCACTACCTGGTGCTCCAGTTGTTCCAACAACTGATGAGCCAGTTGTCCCTTTTAAAACAGACAAACACATATCATGACCTTAATATATAGCACAATAGATCAGGCTACTCTCTGCTTTCAAAATACCTTTCCTGTGTTTGTTCACTTTCTCCATCTTCAAATCATACTTTCACTGATGAGACATATCACTAGCTTGCTTGTTAGCTACACAGGTATCCTTGCTCAGAGGTTCTCTACACAGACTGTACCTTAGAACAAGTTGTGAGACTTAAAAAAAAAAAAAAACCTATACCCTCTTATCACTTATGATAAGAATTTAGTATGTATATTTTAAAAATTTCTCCAGTTGTTTGTAATTTGTAGCCAGGATTATGAACCATGACCTCAACCTGATCCAACCTCACAAGTTGTAGGCAGGAGCTTCAGAATTTGTATGGGCCAGAAGCACACTCAGGAATCGAGTGATTGCACAAGATTAAGGAAACACCATCTGGCTCAGACCTTCAACGCTGCCTGCAATACTGTTGGTCAGTGACTAGGCTCTAACTCCATCCAGTGTCTGGTTATTTCATTCCATTCTTCACAATGCTATTACATAAAAGCAATGAGGACAGACATACCCACTCCATTTACCCCTGTAAAATACCTGAGTTTCCTGTTTGTTTTCTCACCTGATTTGCTCTCAGAGGCTGTGGCTGGTGTAGCTGAGGCTCCGGGGGAGCCTGCGCTCCCAGGGCTGGTGGTGGCTGAGCCTCCAGAAACACCCGTGATTCCTGCAACCAAGAACCAGGATGGTTATTAAACCTGCAAGTACTATTCTGTTAGGAGATGTTTGAGTCTGCAGAAAAAAGGGAGTGAGAGACACCATCCCTGCAATTGGCCTCAGCCCTGTTTTCTGACACTAGTCAGACCCATAAGTTGTATAGGTCACTGCCTGCTGCAGGAGTGCCCTAAGGGAACTGCTGAGGCCTCCTGCCAGACTGGCCAGTCTTACCAGAACCTGTGGCTCCTGTGCCTGCTTCTCTAGGGGTGCTGCCACTTCCGGCTCCAGGGGTTGTTCCTGGTGATACCCCAGGTGTGACTGAGTTTTTGTCATAGAAAAAAAAACTATGTCAGCTGAAGAAAACATAAACTCAGTTTCTGTTATCAGAGTAACCTTAAATATGCTTCTCTTTTCTCCTTAAAAAAAAAGGGGGGAATCTATTCCA
This sequence comes from Heterohyrax brucei, assembly GCA_028571685.1. Lineage (NCBI taxonomy): Eukaryota > Metazoa > Chordata > Mammalia > Hyracoidea > Procaviidae > Heterohyrax > Heterohyrax brucei. Next base: position 99,772,927 of record CM053142.1, on the reverse strand, counting down.
TAAACTGCATTGGTACTTTAAATTTTCATCCAAGAAAATCAAACAGATAAACCTGATAATGTACTGACTGCAGTAACATGTTCTTTCTTACAAAACGTAGTGATCATGTAGATAGTCCAGTGTTTGACAGTTATCTTACTTCTTACTAAAACTGTCTTATGCCCCAGGTGCTCCTTATTTCCACGTGGTTAACTTCTGTCTTGCTTATACTTTGTCTTCTATATCTCTATAAAGGTTAATTCCCCTCTCTCCAAGGTAAAACAGAAGGAAAGTTGGAATATTTACCTGCTGATTTCCCTTACTCCACAGAGCATCTAACACAGTACTGAACAATAACAACAACAGCAAAAACAAAATCACTGCCATCGAGTTGATTCTGACTCCAAGTAACCCTACGGGCAGAGCCGAACTGCCCCACGGAGCTTCCAAGGAGCACCCGGCAGATCTGAATGCTGACTTTGTGGTAAGCAGCCATAACATTTAACCACTTTGCCACCAGGGTTTCCAACATAGTATTCAAAAAAAAAAAAAAACCAAACCCAGTGCCATCGAGTTGGGTCCAACTCATACTGTATTAGGTCACAGAAATGCTGGCGCATTTCTGGCCTCTGAGCACTTGGTCATTACATTAAACAATGAAGGTTCAGTTTCCCAGAAAACTTGATCACTGGCTAAATTTTGAGCAAAGTGCTCAAGTTCACCAACTGGGTTTCCTCCTGGTTATTTTCCTCTGATACCTGAGGCTCCAGATGTGTTTCCTCCTCCAGTTCCAGTGGTGGCTGCATTGGATCCTCCAGCTGTTCCTAGTGGAGGAGGACAGCAGTGCTTCATTTATACAGACAAAGGAGACATTCTTTCAGGAACTTTCACAGCTTCACTCATGTCGTCAGCTTCTACAATGAACTTGCTGCTGTTTTTGTCACCACTTCACTTCCGACACACAGCAAAACCATTAAAACGGAACTACACACCACCTGCTCCTGAGGGACCCTCAGGTGAGGGCAAATGCTTGAGAACTGGTTTGTCTGAAGTCATCACAGGATGCAAAAACTGCCCTATGAGTGCTGATGTCCTTAGTTACCTTAACTTTAATTTCATTACCAAACTCAGAGGTTTGGGATAAACTTATGTTAGCTCCACCACAGCCTCAATGGTGATGCTTTGCTTGCCTGCTGCATTCCCAACACTGGTGAGCCCAGTGCCTAATGCTCCAACTGTACGTCCTCTCCCTCCTCCTGGGGTCACTCCGACAGACCCCCCTGTTGGACCCGATAAACATATAGCAACCATGGGCTTAACCAACAGTACCTCTGAAGGAAGCTTAAGAGATTCAAGCTGAATTTTATTCTTTTTGAAAATGTTCAACATTTTTCCAACAACCTACACGATTTGATATTTATACTTTGTTAAAAGCACACTGATTAAAATAAAACAATCAGAATTCTGACCCATAATAACTGATATAACCATATAACTCTAGTCCTTGGAGTGCTTTCCTCAACTTGCCTGACTTGTCTTCAGATGATGTCACTTCACTGCTTGGCACTAGAGTTGTTGTACTTGGCCTAACAGATGTACCAACTGATGGTCCAGTTGTACCAACCAGTGGTCCAGATGTGCTACCTGAAGGTCCAGATGTGCCATCTGATGATCCAGGTATGCCAGCTGATCGTGTTGTTGATCCTGTCAAAGTGAAGGATAACTGCAACATGATCTTTAAGTTCAGAGGAACATGTGACTTTATATCTCCATTGTATCTCTATTTGTTAAACTTCTTCACTTGTAGTGTAATTACTCCAGTTCTGTTCATATGATTTGGCCAATAAAGACAATCACCTGTTGTAGTATACAGACATTTCTACCTGTGCCTGCCCTTCACTCGGACTCACTTTGGAATCTGAATTGACTGGAGTGGAGCCTAGATGTAGAGACGTCTAATAAGCACACTCAGGACTGTAATGATCAGATGATAATGACAGGAAAGCATTATGTAGTTCCTGCTTCTCCCCTGGCATTGGAAATAGCCTATCATCAGGCTGTCTACCCCCACTCTACTTATATTTCATTCCATTCTACACAACACTGAGAGATAAGTACAATGGGGAGGGACCCACAAACATTTCATTTTTCCCTAGAACCAGCATTGTGTTTTCCTTTCTACTTCCCTGCCTGGCTTCTGGTGGCTGTGGCTGGGGATGCTGAGGTTCTCTTTACGCCCTCACTCCCAGGGCTAGTAGTAATGAAAACCACAGACACTCCTCGGGTCCCTGAAATCCATGCAATCATGATTAAGGCAACCTGTGTCTGTTCTAATGTAAAGCACTTGAAGTTTCTTTTAAAAACGGTAATTACTGAGCCTATCCTGGACTTGTCTGATAGTTCAGAACTTGTAGCTCCAGTGGCTGCTTTTCCAGGGGTGCTGTTACTTCCAAATCTAAGGGTTGTGCCAGGTGACACCCCAGTTTTGGCAGATTTATTTTAATAAGAGTAAAAGGTAAATATACACTATGTTGACGGATCCTATATGTTGACCTGAAATTCAACCCAAACTTTGCATTTGACTAGTAAATGACCAATAAATGGGCATCATATTATACAGTAATCATTTTGACTTGCCTTCAGATGATGTAACTTCACTGTCTGGTGAAGCTGGAGCTTCTGTCCCCGTAGTCAGTCCTGCTGATGGTTCCACTGAACCAGGCAAAACAACAGCAGTAACATTGAGAGTGTGCAAATCTTGATCTTAGAATGTCACACTACTTTCCAGCCCCAGGTTATTTCTCACACCTATCCATTCCTTTCACCTCCACAATCATCAAACTGCAGCAAGTCTTCATCCTTCATGTCTGGAATGTATCCTCATTAATTTCATTCTGTATGCATTTCTTGGAGTTATATTTCTAAGTAAAATTCCAATTCACCATTTTTCAAGTCAAGAATTTTTTAATAGCTTACTGGTTTTCAAAAACCACGGGGTCTATGAGTCTATGAGTAGATACCACTACAGTCAAATTCACACATTAGCAAACAGGAGCTTCTTCTCATTCTGCTACCAAAACCAGTAATTCAAGGAACAATTATAAGTACTCACTTTGAGTTAACTATATGCTAAAATTAGAGATTCTTCAGAACATAAGGTCTTTGCTTTCCTGAAAGTGAAAATCTAGACACCCTTCACTGTCATTCCTATGAAGAAGTCAGGTTTTGACATGTCATTTGTTATTTGGGCTTTTCCATCAATGGTCATTTGAAGTGATTTCCAAAATTCACAATGACACGTACAAATTCTGTTCTAATCTCTGGTTTCATAAGAAGTCTGTGGCAAAGGACAAATTTTGTAACATTTCCAATATATCATATGTTGATATTTTGAAGGCTGAAATAAAAATAAGTAACTAGAGAAATTATTTTTAAAACAATGTAACCATACAAAAGCTTCCATTTTCTACAGGAGGATGATACCAGTCTGTGGACACTTTGAGTAGCCCTGTGCTGAGTTTTCTTTTAGCAAAAAGCATTTGTAGTATATTTTGATATTTAATCAGGTCCTCAGATGTTCACAACATAGATGCAGTATTAAAGAGACTGAACGATTCTCCACAAATTCAGCTGTGAGTTCCTCACTACAGCAAGGACTCTCCCTCACCTGCTTCAGTTCCAGAGGCTGTGCTTCTAGGTGATCCAGGAGAGTTTTCACCTCTACCTGTGATGCCAGCTGCTGTAAGAGCCGAGCCTAAGGGGCACAGAGATTGCATAATAATTCTTCACAGAAACATCCTCGGGCAATGTAACTGAACTCTGTGATAAGAAGAATTTTACAGTGAATTTTTTTTTTTAAATGCTGCAACTTTACAAGTGAATGAAGAATTGCTAATTTATGAAGTGGCTAAGTCACAGTACAGCATCACATCTTAAGGACAAGGGCCACCGGGTTAGACTCTATGTGTACGGGTCCCTCCTCTGTTAAAACTTATTGAGGGCCCTTAGACAAGCCACCTAAGTACCCTGGCTCAGTCTCCTCATCTGTAAGGTAAGACCCACTGCTCAGGGTTCTTGAAGTGATACAGTGAATTGGTAGAACTGTTAGAACAATGTCAGTTGCAGACATTTTCAGAGGGTATTTTAATGAGGAGAATGAGGAGGCTCTCACACAAGTCACTAAATTCTCACGTTTCTTACCTGATGTTCTCCCAGAGGTGGTGGGTGGGGTAGCGGAAGCTCCTGGCGTGTTCCCACCCTCAGAGATAGTGATGGGCACTGCGGAAACACCAGGGGATCCAGAAATAAACAACGGACCAAAGTAATCACTCCACTTTACTCAAATCTATTCTTATCAGAATAAAAGCTGAGGCTTAGGACATATTAAAAAAAAAAAAAAAAAACCAAGACACTATCCCTGTGATTCTCTTTGGCCCTACAATACATCATTTACAGTGGGACCCTCAGTCCAGGTCACAGCCTGCTGAGGGAGGCCTGGTGGGAGCTGCTGGGATACCCCTTCCAGCCTTGCCTGGCTTCCCAGTGCTCAAAGTTCTAGTGCCTTGCCTTCTATTTGTAATGACACCTCCAGCCTCAGAGGTGGCTCTAGGTGATTCCCAGGTGGGGCTTAATTTTCCAAAGAAAAAAAGCCACCTAAGTAATTTATAAATTAATCACTTTATGAAGGTCTCCTGAAATAGGATCTTTATTCCCCTGAAAATAAATATATCCCCAAAATTTCACCCAGCTTATTGGTATTTTGTGATTTTGCCCAAGAAACAGATTTTCTAGATTCAGTAAATAAACATAGAGCTGATAATGCTTTTCTTATATCATATCCATTTAAAAACAACATAATTGTTTTTAACTCCTGACTAACTTGTTCACTTCTTCCAAAAATTTCCTCTAGAATTCCATCTCCAATGCTTGTCTCTGACCATTTCTTCCAGCTTAATTATCTTCCACCTTGAGAAGTATTTTGCCTTGACATGTACAGAAAGATGGACTTTTCTCCTCAAAAGTTCATTTTTGTTTTTTAGCTTTTATTCATTTCATTCCACCTCAGCAAAGTCAAAGAGTTCCCCTTTTCTCACCTGATTTGCTCCCAGAGACTGTGGCTGGGGTGGTTGACACTCCAGAGGAGCCTGGGCTCCCAGGGTTGGTGGTGGCAGTGCCTCCAGAGATGCTTGTGGGTCCTGCAACTAAGAACAAGGGTGAGAGCTAAGCCTGCAGCTGTTATCCTGTTAGAAGCTGGTGTTCCCAGGAAATAAGGAAAGGAAAGACGCCACCCCTCCACCTTGCCTCAGCCCTGGTTTCTGACACCACTTACAGCCTGATTTTCTCAGATCATCCCCAGCTGTGGGCAGAACCCGATGGCAACTGCTGAGGCCCCATGAGCAGCCTGGCCTGTCTTACCAGAACCTGTGGCTCCCGTGTCCAGTGCTCCAGGGGTGCTGCCACTTCTGGCTCCAGGGCTTGTTCCTGGTGACACTCCAGGTGTGCCTGATTTTATATCACAGGAAGAAAAGTGTCAGCTTAAGAACAGGCTCGTGTTCACCAGCTGGGTTTCCTACTGGTTATGCTCCTTCCTCACCTGAGGCTCCAGGTGTGTTTTCAGCCCCAGCTCCAGTGGTACCTGCATTTGTTCCTCCAGATGTTCCTGTTTGAGAAGAAGAGAGGTGCTTAATTTACATGGACAGATGGAAGCACACTTTGTAGAAATTTCATGAGTTCCTCTACACCACTAGCTCCAAACTGACATCCTTAGTTGCTGTTTTATGAACCATCAAGTCAGTTCCAATTCATAGTGACCCAGAACCTGCCTGGACCTGAGCCATCCTTAGCTGAGGTCAACTGTTTGAGAACAGACTTGTTTTAAGCCATCACAGCAAGACACAGTGACAGATGAGCAGTAATATCCTTTGTTACCTTAACTTCAGTCACATTATCAATATCAGAGGTTTGGGTTCAAATTGTGCTGTAACCCACCACAGCCCCTGAGGTGAAGTCTTGCTTGCCTGCTGAGTTCCCAGCACTGGTGGTCCCAGTGCCTGATGTTCCAGCTGTGCTTCCTCGGCCTGCTCCTGTGGTCACTCCCACGGGCCCTCCTGTTGGACCTGATAAACACAGCAACAGTGGGCTCAACTGACAGGACTTCTGGAGATTTAGAGATTCAAGCCAACATTGCAATGTTTTTGAAAAAGTTGATTATTTTTCCAATAACCTACATCATTTGATAATTACACTTTGTCAAAAGGACACTTGTCATGGATTGAACTGTGTTCCCCAAAAAATGTGTGTAGTAATTTGGCTGGGTCAGGATTTCCTTATTCTTTAATTGCGCTCCATTGTGTGGTTCTCTGATGTTTCAGATCCTAATCTCTGCCTGTGGTTAAGAGAGTGGATTACATTAGAGAGGACTGGGGTGGGACTGTAAAGGCCTTCCTAAGGTCATCTCCCTGCTCCACTGTAAAGGAAGTTTTCCTGGAGTGTGGCTTGCATACCACCTTTTATCTTTTTATCCTACAAGGGATAAAAGGAAAGGGAAGCAAGCAGAGTTGGGAAGCTCACGCCATCAAGAAAGCACTACCAGGAGAAGAGCGCATTTTTCAGACCTGAGGTTCCCACGTCAAGATGCTCCCCAACCAAAGACTGATTCAACACAAGAACTTTCCTCCAGAGCTGACAGAGGGAAAGTCATTCCCCTAGAGTGGACACCCTGAATGTGGACTTGTAACCTACTAGACTGGGTAAGAATAAACTTTCCTTTGTTAAAGCCATCCACTTCATGGTATTTCTGTTAGAGCAGCACTAGCTGACTAAAATGACACTGATTGAAACAAGGAGAATTCTGACTCATAATTAGTATTGGCCACAAAGTCAGACCTCCAAGTACTGTCCTTAATTCACTTGACTTGCCTTCAGATGGTGTCACTTCACCAGCTATGCCAGTTGATGGTACAACTGTGCCAACTGATGGTCCAGGTGTAGCAGCTGATGGTCCAGATGTAGTAGCTGGTGCTCGAGATATAGCAGCTGATGGTCCAGGTGTAGTGACTTGTGGTCTTGATGTTCCAACTGATGATACAGGTGTGCCAGCTGATGCACCATGTGTGCTAGCTGATGGTTGTGATGTGCCAGCTAGTGGTCCAGATGTAGCAGCTGATGTACCAGCTGATGATGCAGGTGTGCCAGCTGATGATCTGGGTGTGCCACTTGATAATTTAGGTGTGACAACTGATGGTCCAGGAGTAGCAGCTGATTCTCTAGGTGTGCTAGCTGATGGTCCTGATGTGCCAACTGATGCTCCAGGTGTGCCAGCTGATACTTCAGGTGTGCCAACTGATGGTCCTGATGTAGCAGCTGATGTGCCGGTTGATTCAGGTATGCCAGCTGATGATCCTGATGTGCCAACTGATGATTGAGGTGTGCTGGATGATGGTCCTGATGTGTCAACTGATGATCCAGAAGTAGAAGCTGACATTCCAGATGTACCAGCTGATGTTTCAAGTGGTCCTGATGTGCCAGCTGATGATCCAGGTGTGCTAGCTGATGGTCTTGATGTGCCAGTTGACCCAGCTATGATAGCTGATGATCCTGACGTAACAGCTGATGATTCAAGTGTGCCAGCTGATGGTCCAGATGCAGAAGCTGATGGTCCTGATGTGCCATACGGTCCAGCTGTAGCAGCTGATGGTCCTGATGTGCCATCTGATAATTCAGGTGTACCAGCTGATAGTTCAGTTGTAGCAGGTGATGTGCCAGTTGATGATGCAGGTGTGCCAGCTGATGGCCCACGTGTGCCAACTGATGGTCCAGGAGTAGTAGCTGATGCTCTAGGTGTACCAACTGATGCTCCAGGTGTGCCAGCTGATACTTCAGGTGTGCCAACTGATGGTCCAGATGTAGCAGCTGATGTGCCAGTTGATGATTCAGGTGTGCCAGCTGATGCTCCAGGTGTGCCAGCTGACAACCCAGGTGTGCCAAATGATGGTCCAGGTGTAGTAGCTGATGCTCTATGTGTGCCAGCTGATGATCCTGATGTGCCTACTGATGCTCCAGATGTGCCAGCTGATGATTGAGGTGTGCTGGATGATGGTCCTGATGTGCCAGATGACGGTCCTGATGTGTCAACTGATGGTCGAGAAGTAGAAGCTGACACTCCAGATGAACCAGCTGATGTTTCAAGTGTTCCTGATGTGCCAGCTGATGATTCAGGTGTCCCAGCTGATGATCCAGGTGTGCTAGCTGATGGTCTTGATGTGCTAGTTGATGATCCAGCTACAATAGCTGATGATCCTGATGTAACAGCTGATCCAAGTGTGCCAGCTGATGGTCCAGATGCAGAAGCAAATGGTCCTGATGTGTCAGATGATGGTACAGCTGTAAGAGCTGATGGTCTTGATGTGCCACCTGATAATTCAGGTGTGCCAAATGATAGTCCTGGTGTAGCAGGTGATGCTGTAATTGTACCAGTTGATGGTCTTGATGTGCCAACTGTTACAGCAGGTGTGCCAGATGATATTTGAGGTGTGCCAGATGATGTTCCTGATATGTCAGCTGATGATCCAGGTGTGGCAACTGGTGAGCCAGGTGTAACAGACGATGCCCTAGATGCACCAGTTGATGGTCTTGATGTGCCAACTGATGCTCCTGGTGTGTCAGCTGATGACTGAGGTGTGCCAGATGATGGTCCTGATGTGCCAGATGATGTTCCAGGTGTCCCAGCTGATAGTCCTGATGTGCCAGATGATGGTCCTGATGTGCCACCTGACGATCCAGGTATAGAAGTTAATGGAATTGATGTGGCACCTGATGGCCCAGAAGTAGCAGCTGATTGTCCTGATGTGCCAGCTGATGATCCTGATGTGCCAGTAGAAGCACCAGGTGTAGAAGCTAATGGTACTGATGTGCCAACTGATGATCCAGGTGTGTTAGCTGATGGTCCTGATGTGCCAGTGGATGTTCCAGATGTGCTAACTGATGATCCTGATGTGACAACTGATGGTCCAGGTGTAGTAGCTGATAGTCCTGATGTGCCAGTTGATGCTCCAGATGAGCTAGCTGATGGTCCTGATGTGGCAGCTGATGGTCCAGATATGCCACTCGACTGTACTGATGTCCCAGCTGAAGGTCTAGATGTATCAGCTGATGGTCCTGATGTACCAGCTGTTGATACAGGCATGCTAGCTGATGCTACTGACATGCCAGGTGATGATTCAGATGTAGTAGCTGATGATCCTGATGTACTAGGAGGCACTGCAGGTGTAGATACTGATATTACTGATGTGCCAGCTGATGATCCAGGTGTAGCAGCTGACAGTCCTGATGTGCCAGCTGAAGATCCAGGCATGCCAGTTGATGGTCCCGGTGTACTAGCTGATGATCCTGCTGTGCCAGCAGATACGCCAGGTGTAGAAACTAATAGTACTGATGTGCCAGCTGATGATCTGGGTGTGCTAACTGGTGATCCAAATGTAGCAGTTGATGATGGGAATGTGTCAGCTGATGATCCTAGTGTGCCAGTTGATGATCCTAGAGTGCCAGCTGATGATTCAGGTATGCTGGCTGATGATACAGGTGTAGGAGATGATGTGCCAGTTGATGGCCCTGATGTGCCACCTGATGATCCAGGTGTAGAAGCTAATGGTACTAATGTGCCAGCTGATGGTTCAGGTACCGTAGCTGATGGCTCTGACGTACCAGCTGATGATCCAGGTGTAGAAGCTAGTATTACTGATGTGCCAGCTGATGATCCCAGTGTAGTAGCTGATGGCAGGGATGTGCTAGCTGACGATCTGGGTGTAGAAACTAATGGTACTAATGTGCTAGTTGATGGTCCAGATGTAGCAGTTGATGGTCCTGATGTACCAGCTGATGCTCTGGGTGTGCCAGCTGATGGTACTGATGTGCCAGCCAATGGTCCTGATGTACCTGCTGATGTTCCAGGTATGCCAGCTGATGATCTTGGTGTGCCAGCTGGTGGCCCTGACGTGCCAGCTGATGATCCAGGAATAGACGTTAATGGAACTAATGTGGCAACTGGTGGCCCAGATGTAACAGCTGATGATCTCGATGTGTCAATTGATGATCCAGGTGTGCTAGCTGTCAATCCACGTTCAGAAGCTGATGTTACTAATGTACTAGCTGATGGTCCTGTTGTGCCAGCTGAAGATCCAAGTGCACTTGCTGATGATCCAGGTGTAGGAGCTGATGGTCCTGACGTGCCAGTGGATGATTCTGACGTGCCAGCAGAAGCTCCAGATGTAGAAGCTAACAGTTCTGATGTGCCAGTGGATGCTCCAGATATGGTAGCTGATGGTCCTGATGTAGTAGCTGATGATTCAGGGGTAGTAGTTATTGTTCCTGATGTGACAGTTGATGTTTCAGATGAGCCAGCTGATGCCCCTGATGTGGCAGCTGATGCCCCTGATGTGGCAGCTGATGGTTCTGATGTAGCAGCTGATGGTCCTGAGGTGCCAGCTGATGATCCAGTTGTGCCAACTGATGGGCCAGGTGTAGCAGATGATACTCTAAATGTGCCAACAGATGGTCTTGATGTGCCAACTCCTACACCAGTTGTACCAGCTGATGATTGAGGTGTGCCAGATGATGGTCCTGATGTGTCCGCTGATGATCCAGGTGAGCTAGCTGATGGTACTGCTGTGCCAGATGATGATAGTCCAGATGTAGAAACTGATGGCCTTGATGGCCCTGATGTACCAGCGGATGATCTTGATGTGCCAGCAAATACTACAGGTGTAGAAGCTAATAGTACTGATGTGCCAGCTGATGATGCAGATGTGCTAGCTGATGGTCCTGATGTGCCAGGTGATGATCCTGGTGTGCTTCCTGATGATTCAGCTGTAGGAGCTGATGTGTCAGCTGATGGCCCTGATGTACCAGCAAATATTCCAGGTGTAGAAGCTAAGGGTACTGATGTGCCAGCTGATAGTCCTGATGTGCCAGCAGATGATGCTTCAGATAGGACAGCTGATGTTCCAGGTATGCTAACTAATGGTCCAGATGTGCCACTGGATGCTCCAGATGTGCTAGCTGATGGTCCTGATATGGGAGCTGATGGTTCAGATGTAGCCACTGATGTTCCCGATGAGCCCACTGATGATTCAGGTGTGCTAGCTGATGATCCAGATGTGAAAGTTGGTATTACTGATGTAGTAGCTGATGGTCCTGATGGTCCAGATGTAGCACCCGATGCTCCTGATGTGTCAGCTGATGGGCCAGATGTGCCAATTGGTGGGCCAGATGGTGCTCCAGATGTGAAAGTTGACAGTGTTGATGTGCCAACTGACACTACATGTGTGCCACCTGATGATTGAGCTGTGCCCAACGTTGGTCTTGATGAGCCAGCTTTTGTTACAGGTGTGGCAGTTGATGGTGCAGATGTGGCACCTGATGGTCCAGATGAAGCAGCTGATAGTCCTGATGTGCCAGATGATGCTCTGGGAGTGCCAGCTGAAGATGCAAGTGGATTAGCTGATGATCCTGATGTAGAAGCTAATGGTACAGATGTGCCAGCTGATGGCTCAGGTACCCTAGATGATGGCTCTGACGTACCAGCTGATGATCCAGGTGTGGGAACTGATGGGCCAGCTGTAACAGATGATCCTCTAGATGTGCCAGCTGATGATCCAGCTGTGCCCACTGGGGTTCCAAGGGTGCCAGATGACGTAGCTGTGGCAGATGATGGCCCTGATGTGCCAGCAGATGCTCCAGGACTAGAAGCTAATGGTACTGATGTGCCAGCTGATGATCCAGGTGTAGGAGCTGATGCTGCTGAGGTGCTAGCTGATGCTCCAGGTGTGCCAGCTGAGAGTCCTGATGTGCCAGTTGATGCTATGTGTGTGCCAGCTGATGACTGAGTTGTGCCCAACAAAGGGCCTGATGTGCCAGCTGTTGTTCCAGGTGTGGCAGCTGATGATGCAGATGTGACACCTGGTGCGAATGTAGAAGCTGATGGCTCTGATGTGCCTGCTGACGATCCAGGTGTGCTAGCTGTTGCTCCATGTGTAGAAGCTAATAATACTGATGTACTAGCTGATGGTCCTGATGTGCCAGCTGATGGCCCTGATGTGCCAGCAGATGCTCCAGGTGTAGAACTTAATGCTACAGGGGTGCCAGCTGATGATCCTGGTGCGCCAGTTGATGGTCCTGATGTGCCAGGTGGTGTTCCAGGTGTTCCAACTGATGATCTAGGTATACCAGACAATGCTCCAGCTGTGCCAGCTGATGGTCTTGATGTGCCAACTGTTACACTAGGTGTGCCAGCTGTTGGAGGTATATCAGATGATGGTCCTGATGTGTCAGCTGGAGGTCCAGGTGTGCTAGCTAATCGCACTGATGTGCCAGCTGATGGTCCAATTGTAGAAGCTGATGGCCCTGATGTGCCCACTGCTGACTCAGGTGTAGAAGCTGATGGTCCTGATGTGCCAGCTAATGCTCTGGTTGTGCCAGCTGCTGATCCTGATGTGCTAGCTGGTGATACAGGTGTGCCAGATGGTAGTCTAGATGTAGAAGCTGATGGCCCTGATGTGCCCGCAGATGCTCTGAATGTGCCAGCTGATGATGCAACTGTACTAGTTGATGATCCAGATGTAGCAGCTAATGGTACAGATGTGCCAGCTGATGGTTCGAATACCGTAGCTGATGGCTCTGACAAACCAGCTGATGATCCAGGTGTGGGAACTGATGGGCCAGCTGAAGCAGATGATTTTATAGATGTGCCAGCTAATGATCCAGTTGTGCCAACTGATGTTCCAGGTGTGACAGATGATGTAGGTATGGCAGATGATGGCCCTGATGTGCCAGCTACTGTTCCACGTGTGCCAGCTGATGCTCCAGATGTGGCACCTGATGGTTCAGATGTAGAAGCTGAGTGTCCTAATGTGCCAGCTGACAGTTTAGATGTAGAAGCTGATGGCCCTGATGTGCCTGCAGATGATCCATGTGTGCTAGCTGATGATTCATGTGTAGAAGCTAATAATACTGATTTACTAGCTGATGGTCCTGATGTGTCAGCTGAAGGCCCTGATGTGCCAGCAGATACTCCAGGTGTAGAAGTTAATGGTACTGACGTGCCAGCTGATGCTCCAGGTGTAGAAGCTAATGGTACTGATGTGCCAGCAGATAGTCCAGATGTAGCAGCTGATGGTCCTGATGTGACTGCTGATGCTATGGGTGTGCCAGCTGATGACTGAGTTGTGCCCAACGATGGTCCTGATGAGCCAGCTATTGTTCCAGGTGTGGCAGCTGATGACGCAGATGGGGTACCTGATGGTACAGATATAGCAGCTGCTGGTCCTGATGTGACACCTGATGGTCCAGATGGAGTACCTGGTGATCCTGATGTGACAGCTGATGCCCTGAGTGTGCTAGCTGATGATGCAACTCTACCAGGTGATGATGCAGATGTAGAAGCTAATGGTACAGATGTACCAGCTGATGGTTCACGTACCGTAGCTGATGACTCTGACGTACCAGCTGATGATCCAGGTGTGGGAACTGATGGGCCAGCTGTAGCGGCTGATCCTCCAGATGTGCCAGCTGATGATCCAGCTGTGCCCACTGGGGTTCCGGGGGTGCCAGATGACGTAGCTGTGGCAGATGATGGCCCTGATGTACCGGCAGAAGCTCTAGCACTAGAAGCCAATGGCACTGATGTGTCAGCTGATGATCCAGGTGTGCCAGCAGAGAGTCCTGATGTGTCAGTTGATGCTATGGGTGTGCCCGCTGATGACTGAGTTGTGCCCAACGAAGGGCCTGATGTGCCAGCTGTTGTTCCCAGTGTGGCACTTAATGATGCAGAAGAGATTCCTGAGGCGGATGTAGAAGCTAATGGCTCTGATGTGCCCGCTGACGATCCAGGTGTGCTAGCTGTTGGTCCATGTGTAGAAGCCAATGATACTGATGTACTAGCTGATGGTCCTGATGTGCCAGCTGATGGCCCTGATGTGCCAGCAGATGCTCCAGATGTAGAACCTAATGCTACAGGGGTGGCAGCTGATGATCCAGGTGTGCCAGTTGATGGTCCTGATGTACCAGGTGGTGTTCCGGGTGTTCCAACTGATGATTTAGGTACAGCAGACGATGCTCCAGCTGGGCCAGCTGATGGTCTTGATGCGCCAACTGTTACATCAGCTGTGCCAACCGATGGAGGTGTACCAGATGATGGTCCTGATGTGCCAGCTGAAGGTCCAGGTGTGCTACCTAATCGTACTGATGTGACAGCTGACGGTCCAATTGTAGAAGCTGATGGCCCTGATGTGCCCACTGGTGATCTAGGTGTAGACGCTGATGGTACTGATGTACTGGCTGATGGTCCGGATGTGCCCGCCGATGTGCTGGTTGTGCTACCTGATGATCCTGAAGTATCAGCTGATGATCCAGGTGTGCCAGATGATAGTACAGATGTAGCAGCTGATGGTGATGATGTGCCAGCTGATGCTCTCATTGTGCCAGCTGAGGATGATGATGTGCTGGCTGATGATCGAGGTGTGCCAGTTGATGGTACTGATGTGCCAGCTGATGCTATGGGTGTGCCAGCTGATGACCGTGTTGTGCTCAATGACGGTCCTGATGTGCCAACGGTTGTTGTAGGTGTGGCGGCTGATGATGCAAATGTAGCACCTGGTGCAGTTGTAGAAGCTGATGGCTCTGATGTGCCCACTGATGACACTGGTGTACTAACTGATGATCCATGTGTAGAAGCCAATAACACTGATTTACTAGCTGAGGATCCTGATGTGCTAGCTGATGATCGAGGTGTGCCAGCTGATGGTCCTGATGTGCCAGCTGATGCTATGGGTGTGCCAGCTGATGACAGAGTTGTGCTCAACGATGGTCCTGATGTGCCAACGGTTGCTCGAGGTGTGGCGGATGAAGATGCAGATGTGGCACCTGATGCAGTTGTCGAAGCTGATGGCTCAGATGTGCCCGCCGAAGATACAGCTGTACTAGCTGATGAAACATGTGTAGAAGCTAGTAACACTGATTTACTAGCTAACGGTACTGATGTCCCAGCTGATGATTCAGGTGTGCTAGCTGATGGTCCTGATGTGCCAGCTAACGCTCTGGTTGTGCCACCTGATGATCCTGATGTGCTAGCTGATGATACAGTTGTGCGACCTGACGGTCCTGATGTGCCAGTTGATGCTGTGGGTGTGCCAGCTGATGACTGAGTTCTGTCCAACGAAGGGCCTGATGTGTCAGCTGTTGTTCCAGGTGTGGCAGCTGATGATGCAGAAGAGACACCTAGTGCGGATGTAGAAGCTAAAGGCTCTGATGTGCCCACTGACGATCCAGGTGTGCTAGCTGTTGGTCCATGTGTAGAAGCTAATAATACTGATGTACTAGCTGATGGTCTTGATGTGCCTGCTGATGGCCCTGATGTGGCAGCAGATGCTCCAGGTGTAGAACCTAATGCAACGGGTGTGCCAGCTGATGATCCAAGTGTGCCGCTTGTTGGTCCTGATGTGCCAACGGTTTCTCCAGATGTGGGGGCTGATGATGAAGATGTGGCACCTGGTTTCACTGTAGAAGCGGATGGCTCTGATGTACCTGCCAATGATACAGGTGCACTAGCCGATGATCCATGTGTAGAAGCTAGTAACACTGATTTACTAGCTGATGGTACTGATGTGCCAGCTGATGATTCAGGTGTGCTAGCTGATGGTCCTGATGTGCCAGCTAACGCTCTGGTTGTGCTAGCTGATGATACAGGTGTGCTACCTGACGGTCCTGATGTGCCAGTTGATGCTGCGGGTGTGCCAGCTGATGACTGAGTTCTGTCCAACGAAGGGACTGATGTGTCAGCTGTTGTTCCAGGTGTGGCAGCTGATGATGTAGAAGAGACACCTGGTGCAGATGTAGAAGCTAATGGCTCTGATGTGCCCACTGACGATCCAGGTGTGCTAGCTGTTGGTCCATGTGTAGAAGCTAATAATACTGATGTACTAGCTGATGGTCCTGATATGCCAGTTGATGCTCTGGGTGTGCTAGATGATGGCCCTGTTGTGCCCAGTGATGATCCAGGTGTGCCAGCTGATGCCACTGATGTGCCAGATGATAGTCCAGATGTAGCAGCTGATGATCCCGATGGGCCAGCTGAGGCTCTGGGTGTGCCAGCTGATGATACCAGTGGACTAGTTGATGATCCAAATGTAGAAGCTAATGGTACAGATGTGCCAGCCGACGGTTCAGGTAACATAGCTGATGGCTCTGACAAACCAGCTGATGATCCAGGTGTGGGAATTGATGGGCCAGCTGTAGTGTATGATCCTCCAGATGTGCCAGCTGATGATCCAGCTGTGCCCACTGCGGTTTCAGGGTTGGCAGATGACGTAGCTGTGGCAGATGATGGCGCTGATGTGCCCACGGATGCTCCAGGGCTAGAAGTTAATGGTACTGATGTGCCAGCTGATGATCCAGGTGTAGGAGACGATGCTGCTGAGGTGCTAGCTGATGCTCCAGGTGTGCCAGCAGAGAGTCCTGATGTGCCAGTTGATGCTATGGGTGTGCCAGCTGATGACGGAGTTGTGCCCGACAAAGGGCCTGATGTGCCAGCTGTTGTTCCCGGTGTGGCAGCTGATGATGAAGACAAGAAACCTGGTGCGGATGTAGAAGCTGATGGCTCTGATGTGCCTGCTGATGATCCAGGCACACTAGCTGTTGCTCCATGTGTAGAAGCTAATAATACTGATGTACTAGGTGATAGTCCTGATGTGCCAGCTGATGGCCCTGATGTGCCTGCAGATGCTCCAGCTGTGGAACCTAATGCTATGGTGGTGCCAGCTGATGATCCAGGTGTGCCAGTTGATTGTCTTGATGTGCCAAGTGTTACACCAGGTGTACCAGATGATGGTCCTGGTGTGCCAGCCGATGGTCCAATTGTAGAAGCTGATGGCCCTGATGTGCCCACTGGTGATCCAGGTGTAGAAGCTGATGGTACTGGTGTACTGCCTGATGATCCTGATGTACCAGCTGATGATCCAGGTGTGCCAGATGATAGTACAGATGTAGCAATTGATGGTGATAATGTGCCAGCTGACGCTCTCATTGTGCCAGATGAGGATCCTGATGTGCTAGCTGATGATCCAAGTGTGCCAGCTGATGCTCCTGATGTGCCAGCTGATGCTACAGGTGTGCCAGCTGATGACCGAGTTGTGCTAAATGATGGTCCCGATGTGCCAACGGTTGCTTGAGGTGTGGCAGCTGATGATGCAGATGTAGCACCTGATGTCGTTGTAGAAGCTGATGGCTCTGATGTGCCCACCAATGACACTGGTGTACTAGCTGATGATCCATGTGTAGAAGCCAATAACACTGATTTACTAGCTGAGGATCGTGATGTGCCAGCTGATGATCGAGGTGTGCTAGCTGACGATCCAGGTGTGTTAGCTGATGGTCCTGATGTGCCAGTCAATGCTCTGGGTGTGCTAGATGATTGCCCTGTTGTACCCAGTGATGATCCAGGTGTGCCACCTGATGCCACTGATGTGCGAGATGATAGTTCAGATGTAGCAGCTGATGATCCTGATGTGGCAGCTGAGGCTCTGTGTGTGCCAGCTGATGATGCAAGTAGACTAGTTGATAATCCAAATGTAGAAGCTAATGGTACAGATGTGCCAGCTGATGACTCAGGTACTGTAGCTGATTGCGCTGACGTACCAGCTGATGATCCAGGTGTGGGAACTGATGGGCCAGCTGTAGCGGCTGATCCTCCAGATGTGCCAGCTGATGATCCAGCTGTGCCCACTGGGGCTCCAGTGGTGCCAGATGATGTAGCTGTGGCAGATGATGGTCCTGATGTGCCAGCGGAAGCTCCAGGGCTAGAAGCTAAATTTACTGATGTGCCAGCTGATGATCCAGGTGTGCCAGCAGAGAGTCCTGATGTGCCAGTTGATGATATCGGTGTGCCCGCTGATGACTGAGTTGTGCTCAACGAAGGGCCTGATGTGCCAGCTGTTGTTCCCGGTGTCGCAGTTGATGATGCAGAAGAGATTCCAGAGGCGGATGTAGAAGCTAATGGCTCTGATGTGCCCGCTGATGATCCAGGTGTGCTAGCTGTTGGTCCATGTGTAGAAGTCAATGATACTGATGTACTAGCTGATGGTCCTGATGTGCCAGCTGATGGCCCTGATGTGCCAGCAGATGCTCCAGGTGTAGAACCTAATGCTACGGGTGTGCCAGCTGATGATCCTGGTGTGCCAGTTGATGGTTCTGATGTGCCAGGTGGTGTTCCGGGTGTTCCAACTGATGATTTAGGTACAGCAGACGATGCTCCAGCTGGGCCAGCTGATGGTCTTGATGTGCCAACTGTTACATCAGCTGTGCCAACCGATGGAGGTGTACCAGATGATGGTCCTGATGTGCCAGCTGAAGGTCCAGGTGTGCTACCTAATCGTACTGATGTGCCAGCTGATGGTCCAATTGTAGAAGCTGATGGCCCTGATGTGCCCATTGGTGATCTAGGTGTAGACGCTGATGGTACTGATGTACTGGCTGATGGTCCGGATGTGCCTGCCGATGTGCTGGTTGTGCTACCTGATGATCCTGAAGTATCAGCTGATGATCCAGGTGTGCCAGATGATAGTACAGATGTAGCAGCTGATGGTGATGATGTGCCAGCTGATGCTCTCATTGTGCCAGCTGAGGATGATGATGTGCTGGCTGATGATCGAGGTGTGCCAGTTGATGGTACTGATGTGCCAGCTGATGCTATGGGTGTGCCAGCTGATGACCGTGTTGTGCTCAATGACGGTCCTGATGTGCCAACGGTTGTTGTAGGTGTGGCGGCTGATGATGCAAATGTAGCACCTGGTGCAGTTGTAGAAGCTGATGGCTCTGATGTGCCCACTGATGACACTGGTGTACTAACTGATGATCCATGTGTAGAAGCCAATAACACTGATTTACTAGCTGAGGATCCTGATGTGCTAGCTGATGATCGAGGTGTGCCAGCTGATGGTCCTGATGTGCCAGCTGATGCTATGGGTGTGCCAGCTGATGACAGAGTTGTGCTCAACGATGGTCCTGATGTGCCAACGGTTGCTCGAGGTGTGGCGGATGAAGATGCAGATGTGGCACCTGATGCAGTTGTCGAAGCTGATGGCTCAGATGTGCCCGCCGAAGATACAGCTGTACTAGCTGATGAAACATGTGTAGAAGCTAGTAACACTGATTTACTAGCTAACGGTACTGATGTCCCAGCTGATGATTCAGGTGTGCTAGCTGATGGTCCTGATGTGCCAGCTAACGCTCTGGTTGTGCCACCTGATGATCCTGATGTGCTAGCTGATGATACAGTTGTGCGACCTGACGGTCCTGATGTGCCAGTTGATGCTGTGGGTGTGCCAGCTGATGACTGAGTTCTGTCCAACGAAGGGCCTGATGTGTCAGCTGTTGTTCCAGGTGTGGCAGCTGATGATGCAGAAGAGACACCTAGTGCGGATGTAGAAGCTA
Organism: Heterohyrax brucei; assembly: GCA_028571685.1. NCBI lineage: Eukaryota > Metazoa > Chordata > Mammalia > Hyracoidea > Procaviidae > Heterohyrax > Heterohyrax brucei. Next base: position 99,753,469 of record CM053142.1, on the reverse strand, counting down.
AAGGCTCTGATGTGCCCACTGACGATCCAGGTGTGCTAGCTGTTGGTCCATGTGTAGAAGCTAATAATACTGATGTACTAGCTGATGGTCTTGATGTGCCTGCTGATGGCCCTGATGTGGCAGCAGATGCTCCAGGTGTAGAACCTAATGCAACGGGTGTGCCAGCTGATGATCCAAGTGTGCCGCTTGTTGGTCCTGATGTGCCAACGGTTTCTCCAGATGTGGGGGCTGATGATGAAGATGTGGCACCTGGTTTCACTGTAGAAGCGGATGGCTCTGATGTACCTGCCAATGATACAGGTGCACTAGCCGATGATCCATGTGTAGAAGCTAGTAACACTGATTTACTAGCTGATGGTACTGATGTGCCAGCTGATGATTCAGGTGTGCTAGCTGATGGTCCTGATGTGCCAGCTAACGCTCTGGTTGTGCTAGCTGATGATACAGGTGTGCTACCTGACGGTCCTGATGTGCCAGTTGATGCTGCGGGTGTGCCAGCTGATGACTGAGTTCTGTCCAACGAAGGGACTGATGTGTCAGCTGTTGTTCCAGGTGTGGCAGCTGATGATGTAGAAGAGACACCTGGTGCAGATGTAGAAGCTAATGGCTCTGATGTGCCCACTGACGATCCAGGTGTGCTAGCTGTTGGTCCATGTGTAGAAGCTAATAATACTGATGTACTAGCTGATGGTCCTGATATGCCAGTTGATGCTCTGGGTGTGCTAGATGATGGCCCTGTTGTGCCCAGTGATGATCCAGGTGTGCCAGCTGATGCCACTGATGTGCCAGATGATAGTCCAGATGTAGCAGCTGATGATCCCGATGGGCCAGCTGAGGCTCTGGGTGTGCCAGCTGATGATACCAGTGGACTAGTTGATGATCCAAATGTAGAAGCTAATGGTACAGATGTGCCAGCCGACGGTTCAGGTAACATAGCTGATGGCTCTGACAAACCAGCTGATGATCCAGGTGTGGGAATTGATGGGCCAGCTGTAGTGTATGATCCTCCAGATGTGCCAGCTGATGATCCAGCTGTGCCCACTGCGGTTTCAGGGTTGGCAGATGACGTAGCTGTGGCAGATGATGGCGCTGATGTGCCCACGGATGCTCCAGGGCTAGAAGTTAATGGTACTGATGTGCCAGCTGATGATCCAGGTGTAGGAGACGATGCTGCTGAGGTGCTAGCTGATGCTCCAGGTGTGCCAGCAGAGAGTCCTGATGTGCCAGTTGATGCTATGGGTGTGCCAGCTGATGACGGAGTTGTGCCCGACAAAGGGCCTGATGTGCCAGCTGTTGTTCCCGGTGTGGCAGCTGATGATGAAGACAAGAAACCTGGTGCGGATGTAGAAGCTGATGGCTCTGATGTGCCTGCTGATGATCCAGGCACACTAGCTGTTGCTCCATGTGTAGAAGCTAATAATACTGATGTACTAGGTGATAGTCCTGATGTGCCAGCTGATGGCCCTGATGTGCCTGCAGATGCTCCAGCTGTGGAACCTAATGCTATGGTGGTGCCAGCTGATGATCCAGGTGTGCCAGTTGATTGTCTTGATGTGCCAAGTGTTACACCAGGTGTACCAGATGATGGTCCTGGTGTGCCAGCCGATGGTCCAATTGTAGAAGCTGATGGCCCTGATGTGCCCACTGGTGATCCAGGTGTAGAAGCTGATGGTACTGGTGTACTGCCTGATGATCCTGATGTACCAGCTGATGATCCAGGTGTGCCAGATGATAGTACAGATGTAGCAATTGATGGTGATAATGTGCCAGCTGACGCTCTCATTGTGCCAGATGAGGATCCTGATGTGCTAGCTGATGATCCAAGTGTGCCAGCTGATGCTCCTGATGTGCCAGCTGATGCTACAGGTGTGCCAGCTGATGACCGAGTTGTGCTAAATGATGGTCCCGATGTGCCAACGGTTGCTTGAGGTGTGGCAGCTGATGATGCAGATGTAGCACCTGATGTCGTTGTAGAAGCTGATGGCTCTGATGTGCCCACCAATGACACTGGTGTACTAGCTGATGATCCATGTGTAGAAGCCAATAACACTGATTTACTAGCTGAGGATCGTGATGTGCCAGCTGATGATCGAGGTGTGCTAGCTGACGATCCAGGTGTGTTAGCTGATGGTCCTGATGTGCCAGTCAATGCTCTGGGTGTGCTAGATGATTGCCCTGTTGTACCCAGTGATGATCCAGGTGTGCCACCTGATGCCACTGATGTGCGAGATGATAGTTCAGATGTAGCAGCTGATGATCCTGATGTGGCAGCTGAGGCTCTGTGTGTGCCAGCTGATGATGCAAGTAGACTAGTTGATAATCCAAATGTAGAAGCTAATGGTACAGATGTGCCAGCTGATGACTCAGGTACTGTAGCTGATTGCGCTGACGTACCAGCTGATGATCCAGGTGTGGGAACTGATGGGCCAGCTGTAGCGGCTGATCCTCCAGATGTGCCAGCTGATGATCCAGCTGTGCCCACTGGGGCTCCAGTGGTGCCAGATGATGTAGCTGTGGCAGATGATGGTCCTGATGTGCCAGCGGAAGCTCCAGGGCTAGAAGCTAAATTTACTGATGTGCCAGCTGATGATCCAGGTGTGCCAGCAGAGAGTCCTGATGTGCCAGTTGATGATATCGGTGTGCCCGCTGATGACTGAGTTGTGCTCAACGAAGGGCCTGATGTGCCAGCTGTTGTTCCCGGTGTCGCAGTTGATGATGCAGAAGAGATTCCAGAGGCGGATGTAGAAGCTAATGGCTCTGATGTGCCCGCTGATGATCCAGGTGTGCTAGCTGTTGGTCCATGTGTAGAAGTCAATGATACTGATGTACTAGCTGATGGTCCTGATGTGCCAGCTGATGGCCCTGATGTGCCAGCAGATGCTCCAGGTGTAGAACCTAATGCTACGGGTGTGCCAGCTGATGATCCTGGTGTGCCAGTTGATGGTTCTGATGTGCCAGGTGGTGTTCCGGGTGTTCCAACTGATGATTTAGGTACAGCAGACGATGCTCCAGCTGGGCCAGCTGATGGTCTTGATGTGCCAACTGTTACATCAGCTGTGCCAACCGATGGAGGTGTACCAGATGATGGTCCTGATGTGCCAGCTGAAGGTCCAGGTGTGCTACCTAATCGTACTGATGTGCCAGCTGATGGTCCAATTGTAGAAGCTGATGGCCCTGATGTGCCCATTGGTGATCTAGGTGTAGACGCTGATGGTACTGATGTACTGGCTGATGGTCCGGATGTGCCTGCCGATGTGCTGGTTGTGCTACCTGATGATCCTGAAGTATCAGCTGATGATCCAGGTGTGCCAGATGATAGTACAGATGTAGCAGCTGATGGTGATGATGTGCCAGCTGATGCTCTCGTTGTGCCAGCTGAGGATGATGATGTGCTAGCTGATGATCCAGGTGTGCCAGCTGATGGTGCTGATGTGCCAGCTGATGCTATGGGTGTGCCAGCTGATGACCGTGTTGTGCTCAATGACGGTCCTGATGTGCCAACGGTTGTTGTAGGTGTGGCGGCTGATGATGCAGATGTGGCACCTGGTGCAGTTGTGGAAGCTGATGGCTCTGATATGCTCACTGATGACACTGGTGTACTAGCTGATGATCCATGTGTAGAAGCCAATATTACTGATTTACTAGCTGAGGATCCTGATGTGCTAGCTGATGATCGAGGTGTGCCAGCTGATGGTCCTGATGTGCCAGCTGATGCTATGGGTGTGCCAGCTGATGACTGAGTTGTGCTCAATGATGGTCCTGATGTGCCAACGGTTGCTCGAGGTGTGGTGGATGAAGAAGCGGATGTGGCACCTGGTGCAGTTGTAGAAGCTGATGGCTCAGATGTGCCCGCCGAAGATACAGCTGTACTAGCTGATGATCCATGTGTAGAAGTTAATAACACTGATTTACTAGCTGATGGTACTGATGTGCCAGCTGATGATCGAGGTGTGCTCCCTGATGATCCAAGTGTCCTAGCTGATGGTCTTGATGTGCCAGTTGATGCTCTGGGTGTGCTAGATGATGGCCCTGTTGTGCCCAGTGATGATCTAGGTATGCCAGCTGATGCCACTGATGTGCCAGATGACAGTCCAGATGTAGCAGATGATGATCCTGATGTGCCAGCTGAGGCTCTGGGAGTGCCAGCTGATGATGCCAGTGGACTAGTTGATGATCCAAATGTAGAAGCTAATGGTACAGATGTGCTAGCTGATGGTTCAGGTACCGTAGCTGATGGCTCTGACGAACCAGCTGATGATCCAGGTGTGGGAACTGATGGGCCAGCTGTAGCGGATGATTCTCCAGATGTGCCAGCTGATGATCCAGCTGTGCCCACTGCGGTTTCAGGGTTGGCAGATGACATAGCTGATGGCCCTGATGTGCTAGCGGATGCTCCAGGGCTAGAAGCTAACGGTACTGATGTGCCAGCTGATGATCCAGGTGTAGGAGCCGATGCTGCTGAGGTGCTAGCTGATGCTGCAGGTGTGCCAGCGGAGAGTCCTGATGTGCCAGTTGATGCTATGGGTGTTCCAGCTGATGACTGAGTTGTGCCCAACAAAGGGCCTGATGTGCCAGATGTTGTGCCCGGTGTGGCAGCTAATGATGAAGGCCAGACACCTGGTGCAGATGTAGAAGCTGATGGCTCTGATGTGCCCGCTGACGATCCAGGCATGCTAGCTGTTGGTCCCTGTGTAGAAGCCAATATTACTGATTTACTAGCTGAGGATCCTGATGTGCTAGCTGATGATCGAGGTGTGCCAGCTGATGGTTCTGATGTGCCAGCTGATGTTGTGGGTGTGCCAGCTGATGACTGAGTTGTGCTCAGTGATGGTCCTGATGTGCCAACGGTTGCTCGAGGTGTGGCGGATGAAGAAGCGGATGTGGCACCTGGTGCAGTTGTAGAAGCTGATGGCTCAGATGTGCCCGCCAGAGATACAGCTGTACTAGCTGATGAAACATGTGTAGAAGCTAGTAACACTGATTTACTAGCTGATGTTACTGATGTGCCAGCTGATGATCCAGGTGTGCCACCTGATGGTCCTGATGTGCCAGTTGATGCTGTGGGTGTGCCTGTTGATGACTGAGTTGCGTCCAACGAAGGGCCTGATGTGTCAGCTGTTGTTCCAGCTGTGGGAGCTGATGATGCAGAAGAGACACCTGGTGCGGACGTAGAAGCTAATGGCTCTGATGTGCCCACTGACGATCCAGGTGTGCTAGCTGTTGGTCCATGTGTAGAAGCTAATAATACTGAGGTACTAGCTGATGGTCTTGATGTGCTAGCTGATGGCCCTGATGTGGCAGCAGATGCTCCAGGTGTAGAACCTAATGCAACGGGTGTGCCAGCTGATGATCTAGGTGCGCCACTTGATGGTTCTGAAGTGCCAACGGTTTCTCCAGGTGTGGGGGCTGATGATGCAGATGTGGCACCTGGTTCAGTTGTAGAAGTGGATGGCTCTGATGTGCCCGCTGATGATACAGGAGTACTAGCCAATGATCCATGTGTAGAAGCTAGTAACACTGATTTACTAGCTGATGGTACTGATGTGCCAGCTGATGATCGAGGTGTGCTCGCTGATGATCCAGCTGTCCTAGCTGATGGTCCTGATGTGCCAGTTGATGCTCTGGGTGTGCTAGATGATGGCCCTGTTGTGCCCAGTGATGATCCAGGTGTGCCAGCTGATGCCACTGATGTGCCAGATGATAGTCCAGATGTAGCAGCTGATGATCCCGATGTGCCAGCTGAGGCTCTGGGTGTGCCAGTTGATGATGCCAGTGGACTAGTTAATGATCCAAATGTAGAAGCTAAAGGTACAGATGTGCCAGCTGACGGTTCAGGTACCGTAGCTGATGGCTCTGACAAACCAGCTGATGATCCAGGTGTGGCAACTGATGGGCCAGCTGTAGCGGATGATCCTCCAGATATGCCAGCTGATGATCCAGCTGTGCCCACTGCGGTTTTAGGGTTGGCAGATGACGTAACTGCGGCAGATGATGGCACTGATGTGCCAGCGGATGCTCCAGGGCTAGAAGTTAATGGTACTGATGTGCCAGCTGATGATCCAGCTGTAGGAGACGATGCTGCTGAGGTCTTAGCTGATGCTCCAGGTGTGCCAGCAGAGAGTCCTGATGTGCCAATTGATGCTATGAGTGTGCCAGCTGATGACTGAGTTGTGCCCAACAAAGGGCCTGATGTGCCAGCTGTTGTTCCCGGTGTGGCAGCTGATGATGAAGACAAGAAACCTGGTGCAGATGTAGAAGCTGAAGGCTCTGATGTGCCTGCTGATGATCCAGGCACACTAGCTGTTGCTCCATGTGAAGAAGCTAATAATACCGATGTACTAGCTGATGGTCCCGATGTGCCAGCTGATGGCCCTGATGTGCCTGCAGATGCTCCAGCTGTAGAACCTAATGCAACGGTGGTGCCAGCTGATGATCCAGGTGTGCCAGTTGATGGTCTTGATGTTCCAACTCTTACACCAGGTGTACTAGATGATGGTCCTGATGTGCCAGCTGAAGGTCCAGGTGTGCTTCCTAATCGTACCGATGTGCCAGCTGATGGTCCAATAGTAGAAGCTGATGGCCCTGATGTGCCCACTGGTGATCCAGGTGTAGAAGCTGATGGTACTGGTGTACTGCCTGATGATCCTGATGTACCAGCTAATGATCCAGGTGAGCCAGATGATAGTACAGATGTAGCAGCTGATGGTGATGATGTGCCAGCTGACGCTCTGGTTGTGCCAGATGAGGATCCTGATGTGCTAGCTGATGATCCAGGTGTGCCAGCTGATGGTGCTGATGTGCCAGCTGATGCTATGGGTGTCCCAGCTGATGACGGAGTTGTGCTCAATGATGGTCCCGATGAGCCAACGGTTGCTTGAGGTGTGGCGGCTGATGATGCAGATGTAGCACCTGATGTCGTTGTAGAAGCTGATGGCTCTGATGTGCCCACCAATGACACTGGTGTACTAGCTGATGATCCATGTGTAGAAGCCAATAACACTGATTTACTAGCTGAGGATCCTGATGTGGCAGCTGATGATCGAGGTGTGCTAGCTGATGATCCAGGTGTGTTAGCTGATGCCACTGATGTGCCAGATGATAGTCCAGATGTAGCAGCTGATGATCCTGATGTGCCAGCTGAGGCTCTGGATGTGCCAGCTGATGATGAAAGTAGACTAGATGATGATCCAAATGTAGAAGCTAATGGTACAGATGTGCCAGCTGATGGCTCAGGTACTGTAGCTGATGGCTCTGACAAACCAGCTGATGATCCAGGTGTGGCAACTGATGGGCCAGCTGTAGCGGATGATCCTCCAGATATGCCAGCTGATGATCCAGCTGTGCCCACTGCAGTTTTAGGGTTGGCAGATGACGTAACTGCGGCAGATGATGGCACTGATGTGCCAGCGGATGCTCCAGGGCTAGAAGTTAATGGTACTGATGTGCCAGCTGATGATCCAGCTGCAGGAGACAATGCTGCTGAGGTCTTAGCTGAAGCTCCAGGTGTGCCAGCAGAGAGTCCTGATGTGCCAATTGATGCTATGAGTGTGCCAGCTGATGACTGAGTTGTGCCCAACAAAGGGCCTGATGTGCCAGCTGTTGTTCCCGGTGTGGCAGCTGATGATGAAGACAAGAAACCTGGTGCAGATGTAGAAGCTGAAGGCTCTGATGTGCCTGCTGATGATCCAGGCACACTAGCTGTTGCTCCATGTGAAGAAGCTAATAATACCGATGTACTAGCTGATGGTCCCGATGTGCCAGCTGATGGCCCTGATGTGCCTGCAGATGCTCCAGCTGTAGAACCTAATGCAACGGTGGTGCCAGCTGATGATCCAGGTGTGCCAGTTGATGGTCTTGATGTTCCAACTCTTACACCAGGTGTACTAGATGATGGTCCTGATGTGCCAGCTGAAGGTCCAGGTGTGCTTCCTAATCGTACCGATGTGCCAGCTGATGGTCCAATAGTAGAAGCTGATGGCCCTGATGTGCCCACTGGTGATCCAGGTATAGAAGCTGATGGTACTGGTGTACTGCCTGATGATCCTGATGTACCAGCTAATGATCCAGGTGAGCCAGATGATAGTACAGATGTAGCAGCTGATGGTGATGATGTGCCAGCTGACGCTCTGGTTGTGCCAGATGAGGATCCTGATGTGCTAGCTGATGATCCAGGTGTGCCAGCTGATGGTGCTGACGTGCCAGCTGATGCTATGGGTGTCCCAGCTGATGACGGAATTGTGCTCAATGATGGTCCCGATGAGCCAACGGTTGCTTGAGGTGTGGCGGCTGATGATGCAGATGTAGCACCTGATGTCGTTGTAGAAGCTGATGGCTCTGATGTGCCCACCAATGACACTGGTGTACTAGCTGATGATCCATGTGTAGAAGCCAATAACACTGATTTACTAGCTGAGGATCCTGATGTGGCAGCTGATGATCGAGGTGTGCTAGCTGATGATCCAGGTGTGTTAGCTGATGCCACTGATGTGCCAGATGATAGTCCAGATGTAGCAGCTGATGATCCTGATGTGCCAGCTGAGGCTCTGGATGTGCCAGCTGATGATGAAAGTAGACTAGATGATGATCCAAATGTAGAAGCTAATGGTACAGATGTGCCAGCTGATGGCTCAGGTACTGTAGCTGATGGCTCTGACGTACCAGCTGATGATCCAGGTGTGGGAACTGATGGGCCAGCTGTAGCGGCTGATCCTCCAGATGTGCCAGCTGATGATCCAGCTGTGCCCACTGGGGTTCCAGGGGTGCCAGATGACGTAGCTGTGGCAGATGATGCCCCTGATGTGCCAGCAGAAGTTCCAGGGCTAGAAGCTAAGTTTACTGATGTGCCAGCTGATGATCCAGGTGTGCCAGCTGAGAGTCCTGATGTGCCTGTTGATGCTATCGGTGTGCCCGCTGATGACTGAGTTGTGCCCAACGAAGGGCCTGATGTGCCAATTGTTGTTCCCGGTGTCGCAGTTGATGATGCAGAAGAGATTCCAGAGGCAGATGTAGAAGCTAATGGCTCTGATGTGCCCGCTGACGATCCAGGTGTGCTAGCTGTTGGTCCATGTGTAGAAGCCAATGATACTGATGTACTAGCTGATGGTCCTGATGTGCCAGCTGATGGCCCTGATGTGCCAGCAGATGCTCCAGGTGTAGAACCTAATGCTACGGGTGTGCCAGCTGATGATCCTGGTGTGCCAGTTGATGGTCCTGATGTGCCAGGTGGTGTTCCGGGTGTTCCAACTGATGATTTAGGTACAGCAGACGATGCTCCAGCTGGGCCAGCTGATGGTCTTGATGTGCCAACTGTTACATCAGCTGTGCCAACCGATGGAGGTGTACCAGATGATGGTCCTGATGTGCCAGCTGAAGGTCCAGGTGTGCTACCTAATCGTACTGATGTGCCAGCTGATGGTCTAATTGTAGAAGCTGATGGCCCTGATGTGCCCATTGGTGATCTAGGTGTAGAAGCTGATGGTACTGATGTACTGGCTGATGGTCCGGATGTGCCTGCCGATGTGCTGGTTGTGCTACCTGATGATCCTGAAGTATCAGCTGATGATCCAGGTGTGCCAGATGATACTACAGATGTAGCAGCTGATGGTGATGATGTGCCAGCTGATGCTCTCATTGTGCCAGCTGAGGATGATGATGTGCTAGCTGATGATCCAGGTGTGCCAGCTGATGGTGCTGATGTGCCAGCTGATGCTATGGGTGTGCCAGCTGATGACCGTGTTGTGCTCAATGACGGTCCTGATGTGCCAACGGTTGTTGTAGATGTGGCGGCTGATGATGCAGATGTAGCACCTGGTGCAGTTGTGGAAGCTGATGGCTCTGATATGCTCACTGATGACACTGGTGTACTAGCTGATGATCCATGTGTAGAAGCCAATATTACTGATTTACTAGCTGAGGATCCTGATGGGCTAGCTGATGATCGAGGTGTGCCAGCTGATGGTCCTGATGTGCCAGCTGATGCTATGGGTGTGCCAGCTGATGACTGAGTTGTGCTCAATGATGGTCCTGATGTGCCAACGGTTGCTCGAGGTGTGGTGGATGAAGAAGCGGATGTGGCACCTGGTGCAGTTGTAGAAGCTGATGGCTCAGATGTGCCCACCGAAGATACAGCTGTACTAGCTGATGATCCACGTGTAGAAGCTAATAACACTGATTTACTAGCTGATGGTACTGATGTGCCAGCTGATGATCGAGGTGTGCTCCCTGATGATCCAGGTGTCCTAGCTGATGGTCCTGATGTGCCAGTTGATGCTCTGGGTGTGCTAGATGATGGCCCTGTTGTGCCCAGTGATGATCCAGGTATGCCAGCTGATGCCACTGATGTGCCAGATGATAGTCCAGATGTAGCAGATGATGATCCTGATGTGCCAGCTGAGGCTCTGGGAGTGCCAGCTGATGATGCCAGTGGACTAGTTGACGATCCAAATGTAGAAGCTAATGGTACAGATGTGCCAGCTGACAGTTCAGGTACCGTAGCTGATGGCTCTGACGAACCAGCTGATGATCCAGGTGTGGGAACTGATGGGCCAGCTGTAGCGGATGATCCTCCAGATGTGCCAGCTGATGATCCAGCTGTGCCCACTGGGGTGTCAGGGTTGGCAGATGACGTAGCTGTGGCAGATGATGGCCCTGATGTGCTAGCGGATGCTCCAGGGCTAGAAGCTAACGGTACTGATGTGCCAGCTGATGATCCAGGTGTAGGAGCCGATGCTGCTGAGGTGCTAGCTGATACTCCAGTTGTACCAGCTGATGACTCACTTGTGCCCAACGAAGTGCCTGATGTGCCAGCTGTTGTTCCAGGTGTGGCAGCTGATGATGAAGACGAGACACCTGGTGTGGCTGTAGAAGCTGATGTCTCTGATGTGCCCGCTGATGGTCCATGTGTAGAAGCTAATACTACTGATGTACTAGCTGATGGTCCTGATGTGCCAGCTGATGGTCCTGATGTGCCAGCTGATGGTCCTGATGTGCCAGCTGATGGTACTGATGATCCAGGTGTGCCACTTGACGGTCGTGTTGCGTCTGATGATGCAGATGTGGCACCTGGTTTAGTTGTAGAAGCGGATGGCTCTGATGTGCTCGCCGATGATACAGGTGTACTAGCCGATGATCCGTGTGTAGAAGCTAATAACACTGATTTACTAGCTGATGGTACTGATGTGCCAGCTGATGATTGAGGAGTGCTCGCTGATGATCCAGCTGTCCTAGCTGATGATCCTGATGTGCCAGTTGATGCACTGGGTGTGCTAGATGATGGCCTTGTTGGGCCCAGTGATGATCCCAGTGTGCCAGCTGATGCCACTGATGTGCCAGATGATAGCACAGATGTAGCAGCTGATGATCCCGATGTGCTAGCTGAGGCTCTGGGTGTGCCAACTGATGATGCCAGTGGACTAGTTGATGATCCAGATGTAGAACCTACTGGTACAGATGTGCCAGCTGAGGGCTCAGGTACCGTAGCTGATGGCTCTGACAAACCAGCTGATGATCCAGGTATGGTAACTGACGGGCCAGCTGTAGCGGATGATCCTTCAGATGTGCCAGCTGATGATCTAGCTGTGCCCAACGGGGTTCCAAGGGTACCAGATGACGTAGCGGTGGCAGATGATGGCCCTGATGTGCTAGCAGATGCTCCAGGGCTAGAAGCTAATGGTACTGATGTGCCAGCTGATGATCCAGCTGTAGGAGACGATGCTGCTGAGGTGCTAGCTGATGCTGCAGGTGTGCCAGCAGAGAGTCCTGATGTGCCAGTTGATGCTATGGGTGTGCCAGCTGATGACTGAGTTGTGCCCAACAAAGGGCCTGATGTGCCAGATGTTGTTCCCGGTGTGGCAGCTAATGATGAAGGCCAGACACCTGGTGCAGATGTAGAAGCTGATGGCTCTGATGTGCCCGCTGACGATCCAGGCATGCTAGCTGTTGGTCCATGTGTAGAAGCTAATAATACTGATGTACTAGCTGAGGGTCCTGATGTGCCAGCTGATGCTCTCGTTGTGCCAGCTGAGGACGCTGATGTGATAGCTGATGATCCAGGTGTGTCAGGTGATGGTGCTGATGTGCCAGCTGATGCTATGGGTGTGCCAGCTGATGACCGTGTTGTGCTCAGTGATGGTCCTGATGTGCCAGCGGTTGTTTTAGGTGTGGCGGCTGATGATGCAGATGTAGCACCTGGTGCAGTTGTAGAAGCTGATGGCTCTGATGTGCCCACTGATGACACTGGTGTACTAGCTGATGATCCATGTGTAGAAGCCAATAACATTGATTTACTGGCTGAGGATCCTGATGTGCCAGCTGATGGTCCTGATGTGCCAGCTGATGTTATGGGTGTGCCAGCTGATGACTGAGTTGTGCTCAATGATGGTCCTGATGTGCCAACGGTTGCTCGAGGTGTGGTGGATGAAGACACGGATGTGGCACCTGGTGCAGTTGTAGAAGCTGATGGCTCAGATGTGCCCGCCGAAGATACAGCTGTACTAGCTGATGATCCATGTGTAGAACCTAGTAACACTGATTTACTAGCTGATGGTACTGATGTGCCAGCTGATGATTCAGGTGTGCTAGCTGATGATCCAGGTGTCCTAGCTGATGGTCCTGCTGTGCCAGTTGATGCTCTGGGTGTGCTAGATGATGGCCCTGTTGTGCCCAGTGATGATCCAGGTGTGCCAGCTGATGCCACTGATGTGCCAGATGACAGTCCAGATGTAGCAGATGATGATCCTGATGTGCCAGCTGAGGCTCTGGGTGTGCCACCTGATGATGCCAGTGGACTAGTTGATGATCCAAATGTAGAAGCTAATGGTACAGATGTGCCAGCTGACGGTTCAGGTACCGTAGCTGATGGCTCTGACAAACCAGCTGATGATCCAGGTGTGGGAACTGATGGGCCAGCTGTAGTGGATGATCTTCCAGATGTGCCAGCTGATGATCCAGCTGTGCCCACTGCGGTTTCAGGGTTGGCAGATGACGTAGCTGCGGCAGATGATGGCACTGATGTGCCAGCGGATGCTCCAGGACTAGAAGTTAATGGTACTGATGTGCCAGCTGATAATCCAGGTGTAGGAGACGATGCTGCTGAGGTGCTAGCTGATGCTGCAGGTGTGCCAGCGGAGAGTCCTGATGTGCCAGTTGATGCTATGGATGTGCCAGCTGATGACTGAGTTGTGCCCAACAGAGGGCCTGATGTGCCAGATGTTGTTCCTGGTGTGGCAGCTAATGATGAAGGCGAGACACCTGGTGCGGATGTAGAAGCTGATGACTCTGATGTGCCTGCTGATGATCCAGGCATGCTAGCTGTTGCTCCATGTGTAGAAGGTAATAATACTGATGTACTAGCTGATGGCCCTGATGTGCCTGCAGATGCTCCAGCTGTAGAACCTAATGCTACAGGGGTGCGAGCTGATGATCCAGGTGTGCCAGTTGATGGTCCTGATGTGCCAGGTGGTGTTCCAGTTGCTCCAGCTGATGATTTCGGTATAGCAGACGATGCTCCAGCTGGGCCAGCTGATCGTCTTGATGTGCCAACTGTTACACCAGCCGTGCCAGCCGATGGAGTTGTACCAGATGATGGTCCTGATGTGCCAGCTGAAGGTCCAGGTGTGCTACCTAATCGTACTGATGTTCCAGCTGACGATCCAATTGTAGAAGCTGATGGCCCTGATGTGCCTAGTGGTGATCCAGGTGTAGAAGCTGATGGCACTGATGTACTGGCTGATGATCCTGATGTATCAGCTGATGATCCAGGTGTGCCAGATGATAGTACAGATGTAGCAGCTGATGTTGATGATGTGCCAGCTGATGCTCTCGTTCTGCCAGCTGGGGATCCTGATGTGCTAGCTGATGATCCAGGTGTGCCAGCTGATGCTGCTGATGTGACAGCTGATGCTACGGGTGTGCCAGCTGACGACTGAGTTGTGCTCAAAGATGGACCCAATGTGCCAATGGTTGCTTGAGCTGTGGCAGCTGATGATGCAGATGTAGCACCTGATGTAGTTGTAGAAGCTGATGGCTCTGATGTGCCCACCAATGACACTGGTGTACTAGCTGATGATCTATGTGTAGAAGCCAATAACACCGATTTACTAGCTGAGGATACTGATGTGTTAGCTGATGGTCCTGATGTGCCAGTTGATGATCCAGGTGTAGGAGGCGATGCTGCTGAGGTGCTAGCTGATGCTGCAGGTGTGCCAGCGGAGAGTCCTGATGTGCCAGTTGATGCTATGGGTGTGCCAGCGGATGACTGAGTTGTGCCCAACAAAGGGCCTGATGTGCCAGATGTTGTTCCCGGTGTGGCAGCTGATGATGAAGATGAGACACCTGGTGTGGATGTAGAAACTGATGGCTCTGATGTGCCCGCTGATGATCCAGGCATGCTAGCTGTTGCTCCATGTGTAGAAGCTAATAATACTGATGTACTAGCTGATGGCCCTGATGTGCCTGCAGATGCTCCAGCTGTAGAATGTAATGCTACGGGTGTGCCAGCTGATGATCCAGGTGTGCCATTTGATGGTCCTGATGTGCCAGGTGGTGTTCCAGTTGTTCCAACTGATGATTTAGGTACAGCAGACGATGCTCCAGCTGTGCCACCTGATGGTCTTGATGTGTCAATTGTTACACCAGCCGTGCCAGCCGATGGAGGTGTAACAGATGATGGTCCTGATGTGCCAGCTGAAGGTCCAGGTGTGCTACCTAATCGTACTGATGTGCCAGCTGATAGTCCAATTGTAGAAGCTGATGGCCCTGATGTGCCCACTGGTGATCTAGGTGTAGAAGTGGATGGTACTGATATACTGGCTGATGATCCAGGTGTGCCCACTGGGGTTCCAGGGGTGGCAGATGACGTAGCTGTGGTAGATGATGGCCCTGATGTGCCAGCGGATGCTCCAGGGCTAGAAGCTAAAGGTACTGATGTGCCAGCTGATGATCGAGGTGTGCTCGCTGATGATCCAGCTGTCCTAGCTGATGATCTTGATGTGCCATTTGATGCACTGGGTGTGCTAGATGGTGGCCCTTTTGTGCCCAGTGATGATCCAGGTGTGCCACCTGATGCCACTGACATGCCAGATGATAGTCCAGATGTAGCAGCTGATGATACTGATGTGCCAGCTGAGGCTCTGGGTGTGCCAGCTGATGATGTCAGTGGACTAGTTGATGATCCAGATGTAGAAGCTAATGGTACAGATGTCCCAGCTGATGGTTCAGGTATCGTAGCTGATGGCTCTGACATACCAGCTGATGATCCCGGTGTGGGAACTGATGGGCCAGCTGTAGCAGATGGCCCTCCAGATGTGCTAGCTGATGATCCAAGTGTGCCAGCTGATGGTCCTGATGTGCCAGCTGATGCTATGGGTGTGCCAGCTGATGACCGAGTTGTGCTCAATGATGGTCCTGATGTGCCAATGGTTGTTCCAGGTGTGGCAATTGTTGATGCAGATGTGGCACCTGGTGCAGTTGTAGAAGCTGATGGCTCTGTTGAGCCCATCAACGATACAGGTGTACTAGCTGGTGATCCATGTGTAGATGCTAATAACTCTGATTTACTAGCTGCTGGTACTGATGTACCAGCTGATGATCGAGGTGTGCTAGCTGATGGTCCTGATGTTCCAGTTGATGCTGGCCCTGTTGTGCCCAGTGATGATCCAGGTGTGCCAGCTGATGGCACTGATGTGCCAGATGATAATCCAGATGTTCCAGCTGATGGTTCAGGTACCGTAGCTGATGGCTCTGACGTACCAGCTGATGATCCAGGTGTGGGAACTGATGGGCCAGCTGTAGCGGATGATCCTCCAGATGTGCCAGCTGATGATCCAGCTGTGCCCACTGGGGTTCCGGGGGTGCCAGATGACGTAGCTGTGGCAGATGATGGCCCTGATGTGCCAGCGGATGCTCCAGGGCTAGAAGCTAATGGTACTGATGTACCAGCTGATGATCCAGGTGTAGGAGCTGATGCTGCTGAGGTGCTAGCTGATGCTCCAGGTGTGCCAGCTGAGAGTCCTGATGTGCCAGTTGATGCTATGGGTGTGCCCACTGATGACTGAGTTGTGCCCAACGAAGGGCCTGATGTGCCAGCTGTTGTTCCTGGTGTCGCAGTTGATGATGCAGAAGAGATTCCAGAGGCGGATGTAGAAGCTAATGGCTCTGATGCGCCCGCTGATGATCCAGGTGTGCTAGCTGTTGGTCCATGTGTAGAAGGCAATAATACTAATGTACTAGCTGATGGTCCTGATGTGCCAGCTGATGGCCCTGATGTGCCAGCAGATGCTCCAGGTGTAGAACCTAATGCTATAGGTGTGCCAGCTGACGATCCAGGTGTGCTTGTTGCTGACCCTGATGTGTCAGCTTCTGTTCTAGGTGTGCCAGCTGATGGTCCAGATGTGGCTGCTGATGGTCCAGATGTAGAAGCTGAGTGTCCAGATGTGCCAGTTAATAGTGCAGATGTAGAAGCTGATGGCTCTGATGTCCCTGTTGATAATCCTGGTGTGCTAGTTGATGATCCATGTGTAGAAGCTAATGATACTGATTTACTAGCTGATGGTCCTGATATGTCAGCTGACGGTCCTGATGTGCCAGCAGATGCTCCAGCTGTAGAAGCTAATGGTACTGATGTGCCTGCTGATGTTCCACGTGCAGAAACTTGTGGTTCTGATGTGCCACTTGATGATCCAGGTGTGCTAGTTGATGGCTCTGATGTTCCCACTGGTGATCCAGGTGTAGAAGCTGATGGTACTGATGTACTAGCTGATGGTCCTGATGTGCCAGCTAATGCTCTGGTTGTGCCAGCTGATGATCCAGGTGTGCTAGCTGATTGTACTGATGTGCCAGCTGATGCTCCAGATGTGCCGGCTGATGATCTGGTTGTGCCAACTGTTGATTCTGATGTGCCAGGTGATGATCCAGGTATGCCAGGTGTTGTTCCTGATGTGCCAGCTGATGATGGAGTTGTGTCCAATGATGGTCCTGATGTGCCAGTGGTTGTTCCAGGAGTGGCAGCTGATGATGCAGGTTTCGCAGCTGATGATGCAGGTTTCGCACCTGGTGCAGATGTAGAAGCTGATGGCTCTGATGTGCCCGCTGATGATACAGGTGTACTACCTGACGATCCATGTGTAGAAGCTAATAATACTGATTTACTAGCTGATGGCCCTGATGTGCCCACTGGTGATCCAGGTGTAGAAGCTGATGGTACTGATGTACTGGCTGATGGTCCTGATGTGCCAGCTGATGCTCCAGGTGTAGAAACTAATGGACCTGATGTGCCACCTGATGATCCAGGTGTGCTACTTGATGGTCCTGATGTGCCAGATGATAGTCCTGATGTGCCAGATGATAGTCTAGATGTAGAAGCTGATGGTCCTGATGTGCCAGTTGATGTTCTGGTTGTGCTACCTGATGATTCTGATGTACCACCTGATGATCCAGGTGTGCCAGATGATAGTACAGATGTAGCAACTGATGGTCCTGATGTGCCAGATGATGCTCTGGGTGTGCCAGCTGATGATGCAAGTGGACTAGTTGATGATCCAGATGTAAAAGCTAGTGGTGCAGATGTGCCAGCTGATGGTTCTGAGGTACCAGCTGATGATCCAGGTATAGGAACTGATAAGCCAGCTGTAGCGGATGATCCTCTAGATGTGCCAGCTGATGATCCAAGTGTGCCAACTGATGTTCCAGGTGTGCCAGATGATACAAGTGTGGCAGATGATGGCTCTGATGTGCCAGCTAATGTTCGTGCTGTGCCAGCTGATGGTCCAGATGTGCCACCTGATGTTCTAGATGTAGCAGCTGATTGTCCTGATGTGCCAGCTGATACTCTAGATGTAAAAGCTGATGGCTCTGATGTGCCCGTTGATGCTTCAGGTGTGCTAACTGAAGATTCATGTGTAGAAGCTAATAATACTGATTTACTAGCTGATGGTCCTGATGCGCCAGTTGATGTTCCGGTTGTGCTAACTGATGATCCTGAGGTACCAGCTGATGATCCAGGTGTGCCAGCTGGTGGTACTGATATGCCAGCTGATGACTGAATTGTGTCCAACGATGGTCCTGATGTGCCAGCTGATGATGCAAATGTGGCACCTAGTGCAGATGTAGAAGCTGATGGCTCTGATGTGCCCACTGATGATCCAGGTGTGCTAGTCGATGATCCATGTGTAGAAGCTAATAATACTAATGTACTAGCTGATGGTCCTGATGTGCCAGCTGATGGCCCTGATGTGTCCACTGATGGCCCTGATGTGTCCGCTGATGGCCCTGATGTGCCAGCAGATGCTCCAGGTGTAGAACCTAATGGTACTGATGTGTGAGCTGATGATCCAGGTGTGCTAGCTGATGGTCCTGATTTGCCGGTTGGTGATCTGGGTGTTCCAACTGATGCTCCAGGTGTGCCAGCTGATGGTCTTGATGTGCCAACTGTTACAGCAGGTGTGCCAGCTGATTGAGGCATACCAGATGATGGTCCTGATGTATCAGCTGAAGGTCCAGGTGTTTTAGCTGATGGTACTGATGTGCCAGCTGATGGTTCTGATGTACTAGCTGATGGTCTAGATGTGCCGGCTGATGCTCTGGTTGCGCCAGCTGATGATCCTGATGTGCCCACTGATGATCCATGTGTAGAAGCTGATGGTACTGATGTACCAGCTGACGGTCCTGATGTGCCAGCTGACGCTGTGGTTGTGCCAGGTGATGATCCTGATGTGCCAACTGATGATCCAGGTGTAGAAGCTGATGGTACTGATGTGCCAGCTGATGATCCAGGTGTGCTAGCTGATGGTCCTGATGTGCTAGCTGATGCTCTGTGTTTGCTAGCTGACGACCCTGATGTGCCCAGTGATATTCGAGTTGTAGAAGCTGATGGTACTGATGTACTAGAGGGTGGTCCTGATGTGCCAGCTGACACTCTGGTTGTGCCAGCTGTTGATCCTGATGTGCCCACTGATGATCCCGGTGTAGAAGCTGATGGTACTGATGTACTGGCTGATGATCCTGATGTACCAGCTGATGATCCACGTGTGCCAGTGGATGGTAATGATGTGCCAGCTGACAGTCCAGATGTAGCAGCTGATGGTCCTGATGTGCCAGCTGATGCTATGGGTGTGCCAGTTGATGACTGAGTTGTGCCCAATGATGGTCCTGATGTGCCAGCTGTTGTTCTAGGTGTGGCAGCTGATGGTGCAGATGTGGCACTTGATGGTCCAGATGTAGCAGCTGATGGTCCTGATGTGGCACCTGATGGTCCAGATGGAGCTGCTGATGGTCTGGATGTGACAGCTGATGCTACGGGTGTGGCAGCTGAAGATGCAAGTGGACTAGTTGACGATCCAGATGCAGAAACTAATGGTACAGATGTGCCAGCTGATGGTTCAGGTACTGTAGCTGATGGCTCTGAGGTACCAGCTGGTGATCCAGGTGTGTGGGATGATGGGCCAGCTGTAGCAGATGATCTTATAGATGTGCCAGCTGATGATCCAGGTGTGCCAACTGATGTTCCAGGTTTGCCAGATGACGTAAGTGTGGCAGATGATGGCCCTGATGTGCCAGCTACTGTTCCAGGTGTGCCAGCTGATGGCCCAGATGTGGCACTTGATGGTGCAGATGTAGCAGCTGAGTGTCCCGATGTGCCAGCTAACAGTCCAGATGTAGAAGCTGATGGCTCTGATGTGCCCGCTGAAGATCCATGTGTGCTAGCTGACGATCCACGTGTAGAAGCTAATGATACTGATTTACTAGCTGAAGGTCCTGGTGTGCCAGCTGATGGCCCTGATGTGCCAGCAGATGTTCCAGGTGTAGAAGCTAATGCTATGAGTGTACCAGCTGATGATCCAGGTGTGCTAGCTGATGGCCCTGATGTGCCCAGTGATGACCCATGTGTAGAAGCTGATGGTCCTGATGAGCCAGTTGATGCTCTGGTTGTGCCAGCTGGTGATCCTGATGTGCCCACTGATGATCCAGGTGTAGAAGCTGATGGTCCTGACGTGTCAGCTGATGCTCTGGGTGTGCCGGCTGATGGTCCTGATATGCCAGCTGATGTTCTCGGTGTGCCAGCTGATGGTACTGATGTGCCAGCTGATGGTCCAGGTGAGCTAGCTGATGATCCAAGTGTAGGACTTGACGGTATTGATGTGCCAGCTGATGAGCCAGATGAAGCAGTTGATCGTCCTGATGTGCCAGCTGATGATCCAGGTGTGCTAGCTGATAATCTAGGTGTAGGACTTGATGGTATTGATGTGCCAGCTGATAGTCCAGATGTAGCAGTTGACGGTCCTGATGTGCCAGCTGATGCTCTGGATGTGCCAGCTGATGGTGCTGATGTGCCAACTGATGGTCCAGATGTGGCAACTAATGATCCTGATGTGCCAGCTGATGATCCAGGTGTAGGACTTGATGGTATTGATGTGCCAGCTGATAAGCCAGATGAAGCAGTTGATGGTCCTGATGTGCCAGCTGATGGTCCTGATGTGCCAGTTGATGTTCTGTGTGTGCCACCTGATGGTCCTGATGTGCCAGCTGATAATCCAGGTGTGCTAGCTGATGATCTAAGTCTAGGACTTGATGGTATTGATGTGCCAGTTTGTGGTCCAGATGTAGCAGTTGATGGTCCTGATGTGCCACCTGGTCCTGATGTGCCAGCTGATGGTCCAGATATAGTAGCTGTTGGTCCTGATGTGCCAGCTGATGTTCCAGGTGTGCCCACTGATGAATGAGGTATGCTAGCTAATGACTTAAGAGTGCCAGATGATGGTCCTAATGTGCTAGCTGATGACCAAGGTGTAGTAGCTGATCCAGTTGATCCTGTCAAAATGAATGATAACTGTAACATCATAATCATTGTTTACATTCAGAGGAATGTGTAAATTTATGTCTGCACAATATCTCTCTATATTAGCTCATACTTTTCCTCTTCCAGTGCTATCATTACAATTTTGTTCACAAAAACTGGCTGATGAAAAGAATCATCTGCTGTGTTTGTTAAACAGATACATTTCTACCTCTGCCTGCCTCTCACTCAGACTTAAAGGATCTGAATTGACAAAAGTAGAGCTTTAGAGTATGAATATCTAATAAGAATACGTAATGTTATAATGATAAGAAAGCAGTCTCTAGTTTATGGCTCTCACCTGGCATTGGAAATAGCCTGTCATTGGGCTCCCTACCTGCAGTCTACTTCTATGTTATCTCATTTTACACAACACTGAGAGAAAATACAATGGGGACAGGCCTCAAACATCTCATTTTGCCCTTGAGCATGTATTATGGTGTTTTCCCTTTTACTTACCTGAGGGGCTTCTAGTGGTTGTGGCTGGTACAGTTGAGGCTCCCTTTATGGCCTCACTCCCAGGACTGGCTGTGTTGGAACCTAGAGACACACCTGAGGTCCCTGAAACCCATTAAATCATGGTTAAGGCACTTTGTCCATTCTGATGGTAAAACATTTGAAGTTTCTTTAAAAACTGGGAATCGATGAATCTGTATCATTTCTTTCTCTGCTGTTAGGAAATATACAATGCTAGTTACAACTGAAATTTCAATTTAAGTCTCAAACTGCTATTAGAGAGATTGTTTGACATCTTCAAAATGCCATGACTGGATTTTCCTGATAGTTCAGGACTTGCAGCTCTAGGGCCTGCCTCCCAGGGGTGCTGCTACTTTCCAATCCAGAGGTTGTGCCCAGTGACACTGCAGTTCTGCCTGATTTATTTTAATGAGAGAAAAAGGTAAATAAGTACTATGTCGACAGATTCTCTTGGTTGACCTGATATTCAGTCTAGGCTTCGTCTATAATATTGCCAATAAATGGGAAGTATGTCATATATTTAGTACCCTGACTTGCTTTTAGATGATATAACTTCACTGCCTGGTGAGGCAGGAGTTTCTGCCCCAGTAGTTGGTCCAACTGATGGTTCCACCGTGCTAGGCAAAACAAACAGAGTAACACTGAGACAGTGTGAATATTAATCTTATAGTAGATCATCCTACTTTCCAGCCTTTGATTACTTCTCACAGCTACCTGTTCCTCTCATCTCTACAACCACTATACTACACCAAGTCTTGATCCTTTAAACTTGGAAAGTTTTCTCATTAATTTCATTCTGTATGCATTCATCAGATTAATAATTCTAAGCAAAATTCCAAATTCACCATTCATCAATCAAGAATCTTTTTTTAATTGCTTACTGGGTTTCAGAAGCCACTGTGTCTAGTATGTCTGTATCACCACAGTGAATTTCAAAAGATAGTGAACAGAAGCTTCTTCACATTGTGCTACCAAAGGTAGTAATTCATACTTTATAAATTGGCATAAAATACATACTTTATGTCAGACACATGCTAAAGTTAGAGATTCTGTTATGGAAAAGAATTGAAGGCCTTTGCTTTACTGAACCTAAAATACAAATGCCCTTCATGGTCATGTCTGTGAAGATTAACACTTTACCATGCTTTCTGGGCTTTTCTATCTTTGTTCATTTCAAGTGACTTCCAAATCCATGCACAGATACATGGAAGACAGTTAAAAGTTTTCTCTGGGCAGAAGTGTATTTTTGTGAAAGTATGCCTTTGACAAGCAATTTCTCATCCAGGATACCACGGTCCATTAACAACTAAGCAAAGTGACTTTTGAGAAGAGGTCTTCGAAGCTGGCTCATGGAAAGTTCAAACCCCTGCTGGAAATGTGAATTGTACCCCAGATACAGCGAATCAAAATCCACACTTTAACAAGACGTGAATTCTCATGTATAATAAATTTTAAGAACCAAAGTTCTTGGTTCTCAGAATTTATCCCTCACCTGGAGTAGTAGATCACCTAGGAACTTGTCAAAACGTTGTTGCCTTCAAGTTGACTCCAACTTATAAAGACCCTATAGGACGGAGTGGAGCTCTCCCATACGGTATCCAAGGAGCAGCCATTGGACTCAGACTGCAGACATTTGGGTTACCAGTGGAAAGCTTAACCACTGTGCCATCAGGAAATTGTTAGAAATGTAAAGTCCCAACAGGGGTTCAAAGAGGGCGAAAGTGGTTCCAAGCCCTGTTTTACAAGCTGCGTAAATACTACTACAGGCCGGAGAACTGACTTGTTTCCTCTTCCACTTACCTGACTGGGCCCCAGCAGTTGTCCTCTCACTGCCTGGTGCTCCTGGTGGACTTCCACGCCCACTGGTTACACCAGCTGATGTGCCAGCTGGACCTGACGGAAAGGATGGGGGTGGAGATTGTTCAGTGATTCACTACTTCAGCCCTGGCCAAACTTCAACCTCCTCGTGTTACTTTCAGGATTTTGAGGGATAGATACTAATACAAAACATGTAATTTTTTTCCTCATTTTATACCAACTTTAAATGAACTAACCTTAAGTATCACAGTAAATCCTGCAAATGCCAGAATCTCTTTAAGGCAGAAATCTATTAAGAAAAGGAGAACTCAAATATTTTCTAGTTAAATAGGTGATAAGAAATTGGGAACACTGTACCCCGTCAAAGGTGGAAAATGGTGCAGTAAAACCCATGAGAGCTGTAACTTGATGGACTGCCTCACAGGTTTCTGCCTAACACAACAGGTTTTACTGTAGTATGAAAGCACAGGTTTGATAGGCAGTTTCATTTTTCTCTAATACATGTTAAACTAAGTAAACTAAAATTAAAAAAAAATTATTCATCACTTATAATGATCTTACCTATATCATAATTTGAAAATGTAACTGAAAGACAACACACTGTGTTGTACATGATCTCTCAGCTGATGTCAAACAAACACTGCTTGTAAGCCCAGAAATCCAGAGGTCATGAGGTCATGAATATGTGCACTTAGTAATGTCATCTCAGAGGTCACTGATGACTTCCCTAAGGTCAGTAAGGAGATGCTCCAAGCCTCCCATTTCTACAGCTGCTTCCCCTGTGGTGGCCAAGCCAGGAGCCCCCGGGGCTGCACTTGGGCCCCTGCTCCCGGGTGCTGATGTGAAGCTCTCTGATGTTCCTGAGACTCTGGTGGAAGAGCAGGAGAGGGGCCTACTTCCCAGGCTACAAGGTTCCACATATCACTGTTCTTTACAAATGTGACAGAACTAAGGTTTCTAATATAAAAGAAATTTTGAAATGATCCCTAGGATTTCCGCAGCCAGATGATCTAGTATCAGGTAAAAATAAACATAAAAGCCTGTTACTCTCCAGTCAGTTGTAACTTGTACGAAGATTATTAAACAAACAAACAAACAAAAAGCACTGCCACTGAGTCAGTTTCAACTCATAGTGGCCCTGTGGGACAGAGCAGAAATGCCCAGAAGGGTTATCCAAGAAGCAAGAAGCACTTAAGGGACTCAAACTGTCAGTCTTTTGCAGAGCAGCCATAGCTCTTAACCACTTTACCATCAGGGTTTCCTAGTGACCCAATAGGTTGAACTAAGGATGGGGCCCTATTGATAGCAAACTTTAGAGGTCAGGCTCCATCCTTAGTTCAACCTGTAAGATGTTAAGTGCCATCTAATAAGCCCTTAAGTGTGCGTCTCCATGAGTTAACATCAACTCAAAAGCAACAGGTTTGATTTCAGCTTTTGGAAATGTGAGTGGCTCGTACTCACTGACTTTGTAAGAGCAGAACTGCCCCCTTACAGAATCACCAAGATTACAGAGGTAAACTGGTACACCTTTCTCTCCAGAGCCTTGGTAGTGCAGGAGTTAGGTGCTCTCCCACTAACCTTGGCTTGTGGCTCCAGGGCTTGGTGCACTAGAAGCGCTACTTGTTTCACCTCCAGTTGTTGATTCAGCGGGTCTTTCTGTTTCCGCTATAGAAACAATGATAAAGAAAAAAGTCCCAGACATAAATTAACTCATTCAGTCCTTATAAAAATCCTCTAAAACAAGTTCTATTATTATATCAATTTAACTGACTTTGTTAAAGACTTGCTCCAGGTCCTACAGTTGATCAACAGCCATTAAAAAAAAGTTGCCTAAAACATAAAGCAGCTCTTTAATCCCTATTAAAAAGAAAATCTGCTAATGCACATCCTATTGTTAATCTGACATAACACACACTGTTAATGATTTGGTCCAGGTCCTACAGTTGATGAGCTGCATATCCAGAAGCCAAACTCAGTCTATCACCAGAGCTTTTACTATAATCTCTTACTTCACAGTCTGTGGCAAAGAACCAGTTAATCATATTTTGCATTTGGAAGGCTGAAATAAAAGTGAATAACTGGAGAAATGAAATTTGTATAAGCATACAAAGCCCCTCTTCTGTACACTTAAATGCAATGGGCACATGATTGTACTATCAGATTGCTGTTTCTAAATGCTTCCTCTCTGTGCCACTGTGTCACATCATGAATATAAGCAAACACTTGCGGATGATACCGGTCTGTGGACCAGACTTTGACGGACCCTGCTCTAAGCCACACTTACTGCCTGATAACCTGGTTGACTAGTTATCATTACTCAAATAATTCTCATTGAGATTCCAGGAACCATGAAATAAATGGTATCACCCTAAAATTTAAATCATTTTCCTATTCCAATTAAAATTAACCAGCTTGTTCACATATACTGCTGCAGACTGTCTTTTAACACATTAATTGTTTGTATAAATTATATCTTATTCCCAAAAGTATTTAAATCATATATTTTAAATGATGTGCTAAGGGAAAATAAATGTAGGAAAAATGAAATTACACCATGAATTAGTTTTTTAAAAATGCATGAAGAGGCATCCCATACATAACACTAAAGATACCTTGTAAGAATATGCAACAGAGAAAAGTTTGAAGTTGTCAAGGATTTCATTTTAATTGGATCCACAATCAACACCCATGGAAGTAGACGTCAAGAAATCACAAGACACATTGCATTGGGCAAACTGACTTCAAAAGGCCTCTTTAAAGTGTTGAAGAGCAAAGATGTCACCTTGAGGACTAAGGTCAGCCTGACCTAGGCCATGGTCTTTTCCATTGCCTCACATGCACGTAAAAACTGGGCAATGAATAAGGAAGACTGAAGAACTGATGCCTTTGAATTGTGGTATTGGCAGAAACTTACTGAATATACCATGCACTGTCAAAAGAATGAACAAATCTGTCTTGGAAGAAATACAACCAGAACACTGCTTACAAGCAGCGATGACGAGCCTATACCTCACATACTTTGGACATATTATCAGGAGGGATTAGTCCCTGGAAAAGGACAGCATTCTTGGTAAAGTAGAGGGTCAGTGAAAAAGAGGAAGACACTCAAGGAGATGGATTGACACAGAGGCTGCAACAATGGGCTCAAGCAGAGCAACAATTAAGAGGCTGGCACAGGACTGGGCAGTGTTTCAGTGTTTCATTCTTTTGGTCACCCTGAGTCGGAATCACCTAAAGGAATTGTTAATACAGATTGCTGGGCCCCACCTCAAGAACTTCTGATTCTAGTCAAAACCAAACCCACTGCCAGTGAGTCAATTCTGACTCATAGCAACCCTACAGACAGAGTAGAACTGCCCCATAGAGTTTCCAAGGAGCACCTGGCAGATTCAAACTGCCAATCTTCTGGTTAACAGCCATAGCACTTAACCACTATGCTACTAGCGTTTCTAAAAATATGCTTTTCTAACAAGTTTCCATGACATGCTGATGTTGCTGGTCTGGGCCACTCTTTAAGGACCACTGTGCTAGAAGAAAGTCAGACAGACTACTGCAGAAGTCCAGGTGGAAAGGGTTAAAACCCGAACTAATGCGAAGTCAAAGGCGATACAGAGGAGAGGGATCTTAGAGAGGTGTTTAAAGTTATTTGATGACTGTCTCTATTAGGAGTGGGGTAAAAAGTTGTTCAGTTCGTTTTTAATCAAAATTATCTATAGTTAAAGATGTCAATGATATTTTCTTCATGAAACTAAAAAGAGTTCAGATTCAGTGAGTGACACAGAACAAGAAGCAATCTCAATGACTCTCATTGTATGCACTCTGTGATATACAGACTCACAGTGCTGCAGAGCCAGTTATTACAGAGAAGCCTATGGATCCTGAGTTCTAGCCCTGACTCTGCTACCTAACAGTTCTGAGATCTTTTGTTATTTTCTTATCTCTTGGGAATAATGATACCTAAATTTCATGGTATTAACGTGGATTAAGTCATGGAATAATACATTTGAACATAATTCAAAAATTTTAGTGAGCCATGATATGTCATAAATATTTTATTAATACATAAATAAAAATGATTGAATTTTTCCAAAGTCATCCCAGCTGATTGATATACCACTGACATTAGACTTCTATTATTTAACAGTGCACTTAGGATCAGTTGTTTTTGCCTTCAATGGAAGGTTACTTTTTGAAACAAACTAGAAAGAAAAAGCAGTTGACTCATCTCTTTGTCTCACCTGTTCTGAAGCCTAGGCCTGAACTTCTACCTTCAGCTCCTGTGCTTGTACCTGCTGATGCTCTAGCTGTCCTTAATGAAGGTAAGGGCAAAACACATGCTAGAAAAGTGCCCAGGTGCTATCAACTACCAAGGCATCATATACACATAATTGTTGCAACATGATATATTTTAACAAAGCAAATTGTGAAAACACTGAAGATACCACATTTCAGTCATTTACTAGGAATCATTACCTAAGTCAGCTGTGTTTCACATGAAAAACCTGTCTCAGTAGCAGTGCTTGAAAATCAGTTGCTTAGCCGCGACTAGTTGACTTTGTTCTGAACTTTATTTACCTGATGTGACCCCAGGACTGTAGAAGGTGGTGCTCCCCGTTCTTGTTGTATCTGTGCTTCTAGCTGCTGTGGTGACAGAAGCTGGAGCTGTAGTAACACCTGCAAAAAATCACATAATAAACTTCTCATCTGAAGTACAGGTGGAGTTGATTATCAGTGGGTGATTTGACAGTTCAGTGATTGCCTACCACAGAAAACAGAATAATTGGATCTATTGACTTTCTGCCTAGCATTCTCCAACACTGTATTCTAAATACTTTTCCTCTGAAATTTTAGTTCAGTCCATGCTATTTTATTTACAAAGGCTGGTTCTCTGCCTCTTGAACTGGGTCATTGTAGATCTAAGTCCATTTGTCTCAACAACTTTGCTTTAAAATAACAGACATTTATGCCCCAATAACACTTTGCTCAGGAGTGACAGTAACAAAGATGGAGCATTATTATAAAACATCTAATTGTTCTTTATCTATCTATCTATATAAACTAATTGCTATCGAGTTGACCTTAGCTCATAGTAACCTTATAGAACACAGCAGAATCACCCTATAGGGTTTCCAAGGCTGTAATAGTTACTGAAACAGTCTGTCATATCTCTTTCCTCCAGAGTGGCTAGTAGGTTTGGACAGAAGACCTTTGGGTGAGGACCTAAGTGCTCGTAGATATCAGAGCTAGAGCTACAACTAGAGCTGCAGACAGAGAGACAGAGAGAGAGACAGAGAGAGGGGGGAGTGATACAGACATATATACCCTGGTGGCAGAGTCGGAATTGACTCGATGGCAGTGGATGTGCTGGTATAGTGGTTAAGAGCTATGGCTGTTCTACTCTGTCCTATAGGGTCACTGTGAGTCCAAATCAACTCTGTGACAATGGGTTAATATGTATATGTGTGTGTGTGTATATATATATATACATATATATACACACACATATATAATGTCCACATGTATACAGACATACATATATACATGTGTGTTTTATAATAGTAATTTGCTATTACATGTACATATTTTGTTTTCTATCAACCAACACTGATTCAAAAATTAATTTTATTTCATTTAGCATTATGTTATACATGCCATGTTATCAGTTAATGATAAGAAATAAAATACAACTGTAATCATCCAGAACAAACTGGTTAAAAACCAGTTAAATTCAGTTGGAAACAAAAGCTTAAAACCAGTTGGAAAAGCCTACTAAACAATTTATTTGAAATATCTTCCTGAAAGCTAGACTCTTCTGATAAATTCTTTTTGAAAACCTCAAAAGTGAGTAATAATTCATACTGTTTGGTATTTTTCTTTCACAAAGAAAATCACAATATTAATATATTGACCTACAGTTAGATGTTCTGTGAATGAACCTAGAGTTGCTCCCAACAAGAAAAACAGAAATGGTGTGAATTTTTCTGACCTCAAGAGAAAAATACTAGGAAAATTACTCACCTATTAAATAGTTTGCAATACATTTCACGTTTAGAGTTAATACTAAATTTTAAACCAAAATTTTCATTTTTCAAATGGTAACATTATACTTTAGTTTCTAAATGCATATATGTGTGTACACATACCATACATACACATATGCTGAATTCTAGCAAATACAGTGGAATGAATGTGTATCAGCAGTGACAAGTCAATTCTCCGTCTAGGCTGATTTTGGAGTTTCTGATTTCATCAGTTTCCTTCTGCTTCTAGTTGTCTGTCACTTGATTTTCTAATTACGTGGTATTTAGTCCACAAGGCTTTGTGGTGAATAGGAAAAATATTTTTCAGGCTTTATCTTATGATTTAATATAACAGAATTGTTGGAAATAAATTTGGAGTAGCAACAAGCATTACTGTAGATTATCAGTAAACTCGTGGGAGGAGCCATGTTTTCAATCTTTGTGTTCCCATTGAAAGGAATATGTCAGGAATTTATTCAACGTCCTTTGAGAGGGTCTCTCTGTGCACTTAAAGGTAAACCATTAATAATTTCTGGGTTTCACAGATAATGAAGAGTCAGTTATTTTCTCAATTCCAGTCTTCACACCCACTGGCAATCTGTTGTTTATATTATACAGTAGTGCCATTTTATAATTTTATAGTGTTTTGTAACTAAACAAATAAAAAGAAGACAAAACTTGTACACATAAATCACTCTACCTGATCTTTACTCTGCCCACACTGGTCTTCTTTCACTCCTCCCAACTTGTTCTTTTCCCTCCCACCACAAGAGCTTTTGCATAGGCAGTCCCCTGTACCAGAAAAGGCTTCCTTCCCCTCTTCTAGTTAAACCTTCATTAGTTGCCTTTGAACCCGTCATCTTTTCTTCACCCTTTCCTGACTCCCAGCATCCGTATCTTAGGCATTTAGTAACTCTTGTTATTGGCACAAGCGTCCATCAGTGGCAGTAATTACCTAATTAACATCCATGTCTCCCACTAGACTGCAGGCTCTGCGAAGGCAGGAATCATGTATAGCTGCAATGCCTATCACACTGCCTAGCATATAATTGTTGTTGTTGTTAGGTGCTAGAGAGTTGATTCTGACCCACAGTAAACCTATATGATGGAGCAAAGCTGTTCCACAGTGTTTTCTAGTGGTGGAGCTCTCAACCATCGTGCAACCAGGGTGCCTTTAGCACCTCATAAGTGGTTAAAAAAACATTTTTCAACAAAACAAATCAATGAATCAAAGTGTTATGCACAGTTTGTGTATAAGAAATTTGGCTCTCAAAAGTTAATCAACTTGTTAAAGATTCCTATTTTTAGGAATAAACCTCAGGCTATGACCTAAGTTACCCAGGACCTAGTCTTACTAACAAAATTGCTCTTTATGTATTGTTACCTGTATATAATAAACAACCTTATAGTCTCTACTTTTTTTTAATTACTCATTCACACTATTATTAGAATTATTAGAAATCAGAATATCAAGTAAGTAATAAAATATGAAGTCTCCACAATTACTTTACAGAATAGATATGTTACATGTATGTTAAATAGCTTTTGAGAAGCTTGTAAGCAGAAAATTTTTTAAACCTGCGTCAAGGTTTAGTTGATAATTCTCTAGTTAGTGTCAAAGTTTAACTTTCAAAATCAGTATCAGGCCAGCTCCACCAACAAACCAATTCAGATTTTGCTAGCTCCTGTCACTGATAATACAATAACTGGACATTCAAAGAATGGGCTATACCTTAAAGTTTTATATTGCTTCCCTTTGCTTTCAGTAATGTTTTCTGTAATACTGCTTTCTGTAATGTTTTTCCAAATTCCTCAAAAGTATACTTTAGTGCTGCACTAGTTACATCAATGAAAAGCTAATGCAGTAATGAAATCATCTGAATGATGATCAGTCATCATCACTAATGATTTTTCAAGAGATCTCATGATTTCTAAACCATTTAGTCCACCTCAGAGATGTCATCTGAATTTATGGGAAACATTTTAAGATGACTTGCCTGATCATTTAAAGTTACGGGAAATGAATGAATGTCAGTGAAAAGTACTTGATCAGTGAATGAATGATGAAAAGCTGTCCTCTTTGCTCTGTCTCCTTTTAAATTAAATCTTACCTAAGTGCTCAAAATTAGAGATTTTTATACCAAACTGATTTATTCTAAGACCAAGTGGAAAATAGCAGTAGGAAAGATTTGACCAAACTAAACCTCGCTCCTTCCATTTGGTTGAAGCCATCAAAACAAATGTGTTACCTAAAATGAAATTATATTTAGGATGCTGGAACTACAAATCAAAATTTCTAAGTGAACTGGGTCCATTTCAAAGAAAGCGGTCCTTCAAAAAGGGGAGTCTCTTTATCAACACTAACCTGACACCCACTGTCTCAAGTCAAATCCGACTCATAGTGACCCTACAAGACAGCGTAGAACTGCCCTACAGAGTTTCCAAGGAGCACTTAGCAGCTTTAAGCTGCTGACCTTTTGGTTAGCAGCCATAGCACTTAACTGCTACACCCCCAGGGTTTCCTATCTATACTATATTTGAAAATATTAATCATTCACTCTTGAATCTCTTGGAATATTTTTATTGGACACTTTGTTTAGAAAGAAATCTTGCCAGTGGTGACATCTATAAACACTTATTTTAGGATCCTTTCATCTCATCCCTAAACAAGAAAATTTTCCACTAGAAGACTTAAAAGCAAAAATCATTTTCTAGCTATAAATTTGTTCACAATGTGCCAGATATTGTTCACCTTTTAAACCATCAATGTCAGTAAAAGAAATGGAATGTGATTTTTTGAGCTTGTAATTTGTAAAAGGCAATTACTCCACAAAAAAGATTCTGATTTATTTTTAGTGTTTTAAAAGCAACCATTTTCTTTTCTTATTTTTATTGTGCTTTAATGAAGGTTTATAGAGCAAACTAACTAGTTTCTCATTAAACAATTAGTACACACACTGTTTTGTGACATTGGTTTCCAACCTCCCACCCAACATGTCAACACACTCCTCTTGTCAACCATGGGTTCCCTGCTACCAGTTTTCCTGTCCCCTCCTCCCTTCTTGTCCTTACCCCTAAGCACATTTAATCTCATTTTGTTTTATGGGGTTGTCTAAACTTTGGATGAAGAGTGAACCTTCAGAGTGACTTCCGAACTCAGTTAAAAGGATATGAAAAGAACCACTTTAAACTGTTTATTTTTATGTTGGAGTGACAGCTATTCAAAAAACTTAGGGAAAAAAAAAGATAAAATAATGTTGGTGTGCCTTAACATGAAATGTATGACTCTTCTATAGAAAATGAAAAATAAGAGCACAATACCCTGGCTTCAGTCTTTTAGACCTCCAAAATAAAACTATCAGTATATACACAGCTGATGTTTTATGAGATTCTCCCGACTACTGTTGCCACCTAATACACATTATTATGATGCCTCAGCCAGAAGTAAATGAACACACTATCTTTTAACATAGTTGTTAAAATTCAGAATTGTCACATTTTATTCTGAATGTTTCATACCTAATCCAGGGGTTTATAGCACAGTGTGAAAGCCGGTTGTGTGCTATGATCCAAGCCCTCAAGCTGCAGTATTTTGAGGGAGCTGAGTTAATTCTTAGTTAAATAATTTTTAAATTGTCACCTATTCAGGCACCTTAGACAGAGCCTCCAAAAAGAAGATAAGGAATGCTGGATGAGAAACGAAGAAGTAAACCAAGTCTTAACACTGTGTACAAGTTTACAGTTGAAATGTAATATAAAACTGAAATGTTCTACGTGACTCTGTTCATCTGTGAAAGAGGCACTTACTAACTGATTCTAGCTACATTTCCATCCTTAATGCTGGTAAAGTACTATGGTAGACTTGACAATTTGATAATCAGTATTTTCTTTATAATTAATTAAACGTATTTACTTAAGATAAATACATTTTGTGGTGTAATTTGCTAATTCTAACTTTTTTTTTTCTTTTGGTATTGCGACTGAGTGAAAGTATACAACACAACTTAAATTTGCACGCCGGCCTGTCTGCAGCGCATTCTGCTCTCCTTGCCTGCTGACAGCACACTCCTCCTTTCCGTTTTACACATGTCATATCCTCTTAACAATCTCCTGTCCCCTCCTCCCCACCCTCCCCACCCTCTCCACACCCCTCTGTAAGAGGCCAGTAGGACGACATCTTATAGATGCACAGAACCATAAACTGCACACATGATACGGTCACTCTGTGTCCCCGAGTCCAATCCACTCCTGTCCAAAGAGTTGACCCCCGTAATGATTTACAATCAGGAGCAGCATCAGGTCTAGGGGCCATGCTCCCAGGGGTACTTCCATGCCTTCAGACAATCAAATGCAGTCTTCCAGTGGAGTTCTTAGGGTGCACCCTTTTCGGGACTTGACCTTGTGAGCCCCATTACAACTGTCACTGGTAGTGGCTGGGCACCATCTAGTTCTTCTGGTCACATAATTTTAACATAAACTTTTTCAATATTACTTTCATTTTCTGATTTTAGAATAAAGTTGAGGAAGCCTTAACAATTCACGTCTTTGACACTAATTTCTGACTATATTTTCTACATTTCTTGATAAACAAGTAAACAGAAAAACAACTCTGATTTTCCTTCTATTCCTGGAAATGTTATTTAAATTTTCTTTGCATCTCCTGACTTGTAATATGAGGAAGAGGAGTAGTGAATAATAACAGCACTTAATCAAAGGATAGTTGATAACTAAATCAGATACTGAATGAAAAATACTTGATATAATGGCTGGAATGTAATAAATCTTCAAAGAAAGTTATAATTAGCTGTATCATGCAACATACCACTAACCTACAGTAATATTTTAGTAAATGATTCATAGGCTTATAGTACTTGAAATGATCTACTGGAATTTCAGGGAAATTAAATATAGCAATGCTTTAGTAAGACTAGGCAAAAAACAACAAAAACAAGCAAATTCATAAAAATACTAATGAATTCAGAGAGTAAAAAATCACCCAAGATAATCTTCCCTATAATTCAACTCCACATTAGATTTATAAATTTTATGGTGGAGGTAACTGATGATAATATTTTTCTGGTGTTTTATAGTTAATAATATGTTTAACATCAAAACATCATCATCTGTTCACAAAAACCCTGGTAGGTAAGCTATTCGTCACATTCTGTTTTATATGAAATATTTGCTTTCTCCAGTACAAAACACCAACAAAATAAAATTATATATTAAATAACAAAGCTTAGTATTTGGAAAACAAAATATATGTATAAATGGAAAAAATTAAACTGCTTTCCTGGTTCTGAGTATATATTATGATATAGAGTACACATTGAAAAACATATGAAGTAGTTATGCCAAGTACTTATGACTCTTGTATATCTATGGAATTCATTAAATCAATAGTCAAAAATAAATTTATCTCTAAAAATGAATGGATAGTTTTATTTTGACTAAAGGAGAACTATATAAATGGAAAAAATTATACCATCAGAGACAGAGCCAAGCTGAGAATTAGGAATTCAATCCATTGCTTGTGGCTGAGGTAACATGTAGCAGCAAAACTATTTTAGTGTGTATGAAGCAATTCAGACTAACCATTGGGATGAAACTGTTCTGTGTCTTAGAAAAAGAATTACCAATTAAATGAAGAATGGAGAAAACATTTTTCTAATGTGTACATTGAAAGGGCCTATTATGCTATGTGTCACTAACAATACCCCAAGTAAGAGAAAGTTTGATTTAAAAAAATACATTTTGGTTTGGGCATCTTTTAATAATATTACATACTATGATGGCTATTAGACTAAGATAAGCAGTAGGTTATTGAATATAAACAATGTATTCATTATCAAATGAATCAGAAAACTTTAAGATTTATGAGTCCAAAATTATACTCATAATTGTATATCATAATAGAAATTTATAACCCCAAGATAGTCCTGATTTTACACTACATCTTTGTATTCCAGTGAATGATATGAGGAAACTATAAGATTTAACAGTATAGTAAAAATATCTAATAGTCTACCCTTCATTGAAAATTCTTGCCCAAATACAAAAATCCGAGTTACAAATTTTCAACAGAGAAAAACAAAGGTAATTAATACACTCATTCCACAAGTATTTTCTAAATATTATTATATGCCTTGGACAAGGATGGTAAACCGTGGTCTGTGTCTTCAAGGAACTTACAGTTTAAGACTAGAGAAATTAATAAATATAAGGACAAAGAGAAATAGTGCTCCGTGAGGTAAACCTAAATACCAGAAAGTAGATATGCCAGTAATCATGTATGTTTGGAGTGTGAAGTATATAAGCTATTTTCTTAAACATGTAGGCACTAGAAGAAATAGCATTTCATATTATAGGTGTGAATCTCAAATTAAGCAAAATAAATATTTTTTTCTTTGTGAAATTATGACTAGTTTAAAAAGAGGATGGCTCTATCATACACAAATAATCAGAGACAGAGTCACAATGATAAATTGTTGGTGAGCTGTGCTGCTGAAGTTCTCCTTTTCCCTTATTTTCTTTGACTTTTAAGATCCTGAAACGCATTCAATGCATTTTAAAGTTCAGATAGGAAGAGATAACGACAGGTGAAACTAGGAACATGGTTTGGATACTTATGGGGAAAACTGATATCTAAGCATTTCAAAATCATAAACAAATCCATGTTTATTTTTAATACCTAAATTGCTCTGGGTTTGCACTAGAAAAAACTGATATACGTAAAATCTTTACTGGGTATGTACAGGTTTTCTAATTCACCTACCTGTTGTTTCACTGCTTGGTGATGTAATCCTTGAAATGGATGCTGCTGAATTTGAGAAAACAATAGAAAACAGTAAGTCTTACAGAAGAAAAATGATACTTTGGGTAACATCTATGGTTATATTTAAAATGATTCAGGAAATTAATGTGTCAGAGAAATTTGACCAAATAGGTGAAATTCAAGTTTTAAAATCTAAAGACTACAATAAGTATAAAAGGTCAGAGAAATGTATAATTCTGTATATTTTCCCCAAGCTTTCTCTAAAACATTCTTTAAAAAAATGTGTACTTCCTCAAAAATTGTCACTGTAAAGGCATAGTACTTGAAAAGGAGACTTTTTTTTTTTTTTCAAATCTCCTGTTGATTAAGTTGTGGTTGGAAATGAAGGCTTACCTGTGCTGGGGATACTGGTAATCAGTGTAACCGCTATCCCAAGAAGGGGAAAAATATTGAGAAATGTATGTTAAAATGCATGGAAAAGCACAATTAAAGAGTATTTAAATAATGCTTACAAATCTCTGAAATGAAAATAAATGAACAAATAAAAGTTAAGTTCAATTGTCAGATGTTGATGCTTTTCAATACACTCTGTACTCTGCTGGCTTTTGCTTTAACTACAAATCATCACACTCAATTTCAAAGAGTAATTGTTAATCTTGTTATAAAAAAATGTAACATAAAACTTTGTGGAGTAGCCACTTTCTCCAAACCAATAGTATATAGAACTTTCTTTTTAGGATAGATTTCCTTTTTTAAGTGTTTATTAACATTACAGGTAGATTTAGCTCTTGATACTTAGCATTGACATTTAGGAAATGAATAAATGCAAAATGACAAATTGGCAAAAGGGGCAAAAGGCCTGAATTGTAAGTTAAATCTTTTGCTGATTTTGAAGTTGCAAAAACAAAAGGCATTTTACCTGTTTCAGTGCTTAGTACTGAGGTAGCTCTTGTGGTAGAAACTGTTCAGAAAACCATATTTATGAAAATACATTATTTAGGTAATTTCTGCTGAGACATTTAGTTCAAGAAATCAGTTACCATAAACTAAAACTAAAATTTCTAACTTGTGTGCAGACATCAAATGACAACATAATTTTTTATTTAAATCAATACAAATAACAGTATTTATTTATATTACTTTTATGCCCCAATGTAACTATTTTTTATTATTATCACTTAATTAAAATCTCACAGGAATTTCACAAGAGGTATTTACAGGCCAAGAAATAACATTTGAGGCATTGACAAGTGATTGCTTTAGTATAAGTGGCCAATAATAACTAAAACATAAGTAACACTTTAGAGAAGACTATGTAATTTTAAATATACGTCCAAATCATAAATTTCTAATCTATTGGCTCTCTCTTAGTTTATGCCACCTCCAAATACCAACAACAAGAAATAAAATTCCTCTTTGATCACCCAATGCAGAAACATTCAAGTATACTACTACAACCCCAAGTACAATTTTATTGTCAGTAAATAATTCTCCATACTGAAGTTAAACTGCATTTTTCCCAAAACTCTCTTCAATGCGCACAGTTAAGAGGGCCTTATGATGTAGATGCATGATTTTAGAAAAAAGAATTAGCTATTGTTATTTCTGTGAAATCCTGTGCCAAAACACAAAAATCTGAGTTACAAATTTTCAGTACAGAAGAATAAGAGGGATACACTCATTCCACAGATATTTCCTAAATATTATTACATACCTTGACATAAGGAACCACTTTTCTTCTATTTCATTCCAATATTCCAGTTATTATTTTTTTAATCAAGTTTTGGCTGACATTTAGTAATTATAGAAGATCCACTGTATGTTATAGTCTTATCCCTAACTTAATGCAAGGAATATAATGAAATATTTTGACATATTTTCTAATAACTGTTCATTTTAATTTAAAAATGTCTGTATCTACACATTTACAACTACATATTTTACTGGCACAGATTCACATGTAACTCAAGGAATTAGACATACACACACACAAATACACTTTAAAACATAATTAAGACTTTACCTGTAAATGTTGAATTTGTAGAAGTTTCTGAAATAAATCACAAATTACTATTATTGATATGAATGAAAAACCTGAAAAGAAATCTCTAGATCTCAAGTTGTCTATGAATCATATCTCTTTTTTTATTTCTCAGTTTCTAATGCTAAAAACATAGCATTCATATTTCTTTGAAGTTTGCTGAGATTTATTTAAAGGTATGTGTTCCTTCTGTGTCATTCTTTATTATTTAATAGTTTCTATACTGCGCTTCACCTTCCACTCCAATCCCTTCACAAACTACTTGGACCAGTTCCTCACTCCCTTAGTTCCCAGAACCTACAGACAGGTGGATGCACACATGTAGTAGAGAACCACTTACATATCAGCATTACCAGCCAGTGACTGAGAACGCCTTGACAACATTAGTTTTAAAGAATGACTCAAACCATCACACTAGGATAAGACTGTCTCATTCTACAGAGAAGCCTTCTAACACATTAAATACCTTCTTCTCTGGCTGTCAGGAGCCTTAGCTGCCAAGGTATTTAAAGCGCATGGCCGCTAATCAAAAGGTTGGCAGTTTGAACTCACCAACCACTCCATGGGACAAAGCCTCCACGGAGTAGCCTGCTTCATAAAAATTTACAGCCTTAGAAACCCTATGGGGCACTTCTCAGTCCAGTGGGGTTTTTGTGAGTCATAGTCAATTTGACTGCAATGGCTCCCTTTGCCGGTAAGGGTCTGAAAAGATCCAAGACCCCTTAGTTCATCTTTCCCAAACTAGCTAGAATAAAATGTAATGACTCACCACTGCACTCCAACTCCCCTGCAATGCAATAGCTGAAAGTCAAATAAAAAACAAGAATGAGGTTTGAAATTTTGAGTCGTAATGACGTGCATCTCACATACACACACACTCAAATAAACTACTAATAATAATAAACCACAAAACAAATTGTCTGAGAGTAAAAAATCAAAACAGATCCAAATAAAAGAGTAGACAGATTTTCTCTAAGATCATATTCACGATTCACAGTGTTTTTCCCTGTACTGTTATTCCCAGTCATGGTTAAAAGCTACCACTGGTAACCAAAAAAGGTCAGCAGTTCGAATCCAACAGGTGCTCCCTGGAAACTCTATGGAGCAGTTCTATCCTGTTTTATAGGGTCGCTATGAGTCAGAATCTACTCCACAGCAGTGGGGGTGGGGTGGGGTGGGGTGGGGTGGGGTGGGGTGGGGTGGGGTGGGGTGGGGGCCTAAAACAAAAGCTTACAGTCAAGCTGGATGAAAACTCAGTTCTCCATTTTCAGATTCAAACATGAAGTATTTTTGATGGCCCACTACTCTACTATGACTTTTTCTATTTGTTTGAGAGACTGTAAATGTGCTCTTATAGAATTAAAACGGTATTTAACCTAAAACTATGTAATAACATTTTCTGTTTTGTTTCTTATATTGGTAGGCATTAGATTTTAGTAAACTATGTGTTGTTGTGTAGGTTTCCTGAAATGCACAATAACCAACATAACTGAGATAAACTGAAGAAAAAGCTTCTTATTTAGAAATGACAGAGCTAACACACACACACACACACACATACATTTGTATATGTGTATTGTATATTCATATATATGTAATTCTAAATGAAAATCCAAGGATCAGAATTGCTTATTAGAAAGTTAGTAGAAAATATACCATGTTCTTCCACAATTGTCTTGAATAACTCCCCCTGCTGGTATGACATCATTATAGAAACAGCTGCAATCAGATAAACCGACGCATTTCATTGTATTTTCGTCCAGATAGGGAGCACTGTCCGGGCATTTAGCATAACAACCTGTATTTAAAAATGACCCACAGTTCATCTCTACTTTACTGAAATTCATCCTTCCATATTATATGACGCCTAGCATCAGCCACAACTAGTATCAACTTCAGCTACTGGCAAGTAACTAAGAATAGCTATGCAACATTCACTGAGAAGAGTAGCCCAAATGATCACACTAGGATGGGTATAAATTATATATTTTTAAAGTTCCTTAAACGACTCCATTAGCCAAAGTAGACAGTAGTGAGACAATATACTCATAGTGAAAATACATAAATGAAACAGGACTCGGACACTTTTATAATGAAATATCAGCCTAAGAGCTTAACACTTTTGGCTGTTTTAATTTATTCCTAAAATATTTCCTAAACTATTTTCAAATTTTTTGCTGGTTTAATGATAGGCACAACATTGAACATAATGTAACTCTGAAAAATATGTGCCTTAAAAGGTGAATGCCTATTCTAAATATCTATTTTTGCAAAGTAGATGAAGATTTAGAAGTCATAATAAAATTTTCTGAAAAATTCCAAAGTCAAGATTTAACACAGAAGTGACTTTTTGAAAACTTTTGCATCATCTTGTTTCCTTGCCACTAATTTCGCTCTCTCTCAAAATATGAAACACTAAGTAAAAAGGCTGCTACATGTGAAATATAGTTACTGTATTGTATGTTGCTTGCTGAAACTACATTGTCACCAAACTACGTGCTCTAATGAAAGGCATGAGATTGACAGACCACATCCCACTGTCCTCCTTCTTTCACTTTGTCTCATTCTTTTTGTGTCACTCTCATTCTCTTGATTGTTAACCAGGTAATTTATGTATAAAGAAAATGCTTCTAATGCAGAAATACACATGTCACGCGAAAGATAAGTCACCATTCATTAAATTCCCAAATGCAAGACCCAAAGTGGTAGAAATAGACATTTTCCAATATTGTTGGCACTTCTTTGTTATTATTAAAATACGTCTTACCTTCTAAAAGTGCAGAAAATTTCTGGCCTATGACTCGATCTTTGCATGTTTTCGCAGTCACTGTCCCACAGGGTTCATAATGCCAGTTGTATTCTCCAGGGGCATTGTAATAATCACAGTAGACAGCTGCAATTGAATTACATCCATTACTTCCACTCATTATATGACAATTTTCACCCTTCATTTTCCAAAGCAGACATTTAAAAAGGATTTTGAATGATAGCAGTAACAAGCAGAGCTAAAGTATATTTTTCTCTCTTGCTAGAGTTTCTTTAGCTGTGTTATCTAAACTGCCATACAAGCCCAAATAGGTCACACATACACACAAAAAATGAAGCATAATACAGAATGCAGAGTAGCATTTTCCTTTCACATCTCTCATTATGGTAAGTTTGAGCTGGAAAAGTAAATACTTTCCCCATCTTGAGATATTTTAGATCTTAGCCTAGATTCATGGTTTTACTGCTCAAACTTAAATGGAAAAATAAACCTCAGGGGAAATTATTCTTACTTAGCATGTAAAAACAGCGATCCCCAAATGAGGTAATAAAGGTGTTAGTTTGATAGAATGTCCATAATACACTGAATAAAATGAGATTTCTATTCTAATACTTCTCATTTTGGCATATTTTCTGACATAATGCCTTTGTTTAAAATGAACTGACTGATTTCTATAAAGGTTATCACATCCCATGTATACAAAATTTAGTTTATATTCAATTTATAGTTCCTCTTGAATGGGCTCTACAAAGTTTCCAAGGCGCTATATATATGTATATATATATATATATATACATAGATAGATAGATGTAAGAACTTGAACTGAAAGTAGTATGTGAAGTAAATGTTTAAAGATATACCAAGGTAGGTAAAAACTTCATTGTTCATCTAAATACAAATAAAAGATATTTTCCATTAGCATTCCATATTTGGTTCCTGTGAACCCAAAAACCCACTGCCTTCGAGTCGATTCCAACTCATAGTGACCCTATAGGACAGAGTAGAACTGCTCCATAGAGTTTCCAAGGAGCACTCGGTGGATTCCAACTGCTGACCTTTCCGTTAGCAGCCATAGCACTTAACCACCATGCCACCAGAGTTTCCCTGTGAACACAAGAACTTCAAAAATGAAAATTAAATTTGAAGTGTTGTGCCAGGTACTATGTTTTTTAACACAGGTATTTTTTTACACTCCAAACAAGAATATATGGTTTATAGGAAAAACGAAAGACAGATGGTTGGTCTACCCAAAAATTCTAATTCCTTTTTGAAGAACCAGATATGAATTTTACTTACGACAAAGATTTGGCTTTCTCCATGGGACACAGACACCAACGGCACTGCACGCCTCTGCATACATAGCCACTGCAGTGCAGAATCCAAGGTATTTCCCTTCCATGTCACATGCACAGGCTTCTTCAATACACGCGTCGTAGTAAGAATTGGGGTCAACCTAAGCAGAGCACAGCACATGAGTCTTGGGTGGAAAAAAAAACACGGATGTCATTGCTTTCAGAGTAGTGCTACCTTATTGTGGCAGTCTCTGAAGGTGGCATCCCGGATGATCTCGCATTTCTGCACAGCCCAGGCTTTACAGTATGGGTTTGAGTCACATGGGAAAGTCTGAGTTACTGTGTCTGAACATTCTTGACTTGTTTTCCAACTATTTCCAAATTCCAGTGTCCCGGAAGCTAATGATGAATATCGAGTTGTGAAGTCATCCTTGAGATCGCCATTGCTATTTCCACAAAGGCCACACACTTTGCCCTGTATCAACAGAAAGGGAAATTTTAAAAAAATAGGGTACTTAATGTGAATAAAGCTACATGCTTTACCCCACAATTAGTGATAGATAGATAGACAGACGGTTGATACTTAGGTAGATAGACAGATAGTGATAACAGAAAGATGACAGATGGTGTTGCTGGTTGCTTCTGAGTTAGCACTGACTCATGGCACCCTTATTCACAACAGGACAAAACATTGTCCTGTCCTGGGCCACCCTCACAATCATACATTTCAGTCCACTGTTGCAGTTACCATGCCAAGCGATCTCATGGAATGTGTGTCTTGTTTTTGCTGACCCTCTACCAAATATGCTGTCCCTTCTAGAGACTGTTTTTTCCTAATGACGTGTCTAAACATAATCAAGATGAAGTCCTGCTATACTCACTTATAAGGACCACTCTGGCTGCACATCCTCTAAGATGGATTTGTTCTTTCTGGTAATCTACAGTACTCCTTCTATCTTCCTTTTTCACTGTCTAGTTTTCAGATGTGTATGAAGTAATTGCAAAGATCATGGCTTGAGTCTAGACTACTTTAGTTATCAAAGTGGTATCTTTGTTTTTTTAACTCTTTAAGCAGGTCTTTCACAGCAAACGTTCCAATGCAATAAGTTGTTTGATTTCTTGACTCCTGCTTCCATGAGTGTTGATTACTGATTCAAGTAGAATGACAACTTCAGTTTCTTTGCCACTTATCATGATGTTGTTTATTAGTCCAGAAGTAAAGATTTTCATTTTCTTTATGTTCAGGTGTAATGCAAATTGAAGGTTATACAAGGTCTCACAATTTTGCAAAATTATTCTAAGTGCTACACACCTGACTGCTGCATATCACCTTCAAAGGACTTCCCTGTGAAAGTTAGGCAACCAGGTCCACACCTAGTCCACCCTTCAAAGCACGTTTGGAACTGTTCCTGGAATGGTCACTGTGCACAGTGGCAGGTAGCAAGTTCATAAACTTAACTGTATAGTTGTCTGTGAGAGAGTTTTTAGCCAGTAAACAAATAACGGTATTGGAACACCTGCGCTGATCACCTGACTTTTTCCTTTACCCACAGATAAAGGAAATACTGAAAGGAAGACATTTTGATGACATTTAGAACATCAAGGGTAACATAAAGACAGCTCTGATGGACATTCCAGAAACAGCTCCAGAACTGCTTTGAAGGGCGGACTAGGCACTGCTATCAGTGCATAGCTTCCCAAGGTGAGTACTTTGAAGGTGACCATAGTGATATTCAGCAATGAGGTATGTAGCACTTTTTCGAGGATCAGTTCATGGACTTCACTGTCAGTCATCATAGTCTTTGACCTTCATCAGTAAGTGCTTCCGGTTGTCTTCACTGTCAGCAAGCAAGGTTGTGTCATCGATATACTGCAGTTGTTAATGAGTCTTCCTCCAATCTTGACACCATATTCTTCTTCACACAATCCAGCTTCACAAATTACTTGCTCAGTTTACAAACTAATAGCACACCTCTACTACACATTTTTTACTTTAAGTAACTCAGTATGTCCTGTTCACAAGACGGCTTCTCCACCCATGAGATACAGATAAATGATGGATAGGTGAGAGAGAGAGAGAGAGATACAACTACATACTTTGTACCATGAATCTACTTTAAATTCCAAATTTTAGAAAGATACCAGAATCTGTGGGTAAGATTCTTCTCCCATTTAATCTAGTATCCCATATTACAAAGTGATCTAATATTGACTAAGATAAATGCCCTAAGAGTACACTAGTTAGCATTAAATTATACTTCAGTTTCTAAGATTATTTACTCTAAGGAGTAAATTCGTTATATACCATCTACCCTCAGAATCATGTGATAATCTTAAATATCCAAATATGCCTAAACTATAATGCCACCTTTACACAAATTTTATATTTCATGACAAGTTTAAACAGATGTGGAAGCCTTGTTATTATAAGAGAAATCAGGGCATTCACCACCTTCCCACTCACCACCTATAAACACCTGTCTCCCTTTTTCGGTAACAGAAATAATTTTATTTCCACACTAATCACTTATTAGCAATGTACGTACATTCCAACTTGGATCCAATATAGCAGAAACTCTCGTATTTTTGTCCCAAATCAGGGTTAATCCAGATTCAAACTTCAGAATCAAGTACAAGCCAACGGTGTGTACGGAGTA
Source organism: Heterohyrax brucei (assembly GCA_028571685.1). NCBI lineage: Eukaryota > Metazoa > Chordata > Mammalia > Hyracoidea > Procaviidae > Heterohyrax > Heterohyrax brucei. The sequence continues at coordinate 99,708,795 of CM053142.1, read as the reverse complement.
TGTGTTGGCACTGAGCTCACATTCCTGGCTCTCTGTGGTTTTGACTGCTGTTACTTTGCCATCTTGCAAGATAACATTCTGGTCCTGTAAATTAAAATAATAACTAAAATAAATACCAGTTTTTACTTGGCTGCTCCTAATCAGAAAGAAGAAGAAAATAAACAGAAATCGTTCTGTACCTTAAAAGCAACTATAATTTTTCTTGAGCACGTAAGCCCATCTTCACAGCAGGGGACACTTTCAGTTAAAACACGGAAAGTGCCATTTTCACTGCCACAGTAGTCCTTAAAAATGAAATCACAACAATAGTTTATAAACATCGAAGACCTGGAACTCAACTCCAGCATTTTCTTAGAAGGTAACATTTTAAACCCAATAAATCACCTCATGCTAGGTTATTGAATTTCCAAGACACAATTGTATTCATGGGCAGGTAGTTTGGACTCCACCCAGTCTCCATAACTTCCTTCAACTCACTCTTCCCACTACTTCTATACAAGTTGTGATCATACCACAGATACATAAATACTTAAAATGTATACCCTTGTAACTATAGATTAATTTCTAAGCTCTAAATTCTGCAAATAGCTAGAGAAAGATAGACTTCTTCCTCAGAGATATATAGTAGGTTTGATATTCAGTCAAAGCTAATAATCCAAATTTTGCCCACTAAGTGTTTCTTAAGAAGCAGCTTAAAATTGTATGTAATAAGCATGAACTCTGCAACCCCAGATCTGAATTTGAATATAGCATTTTTCTATTTACTAGCTTAAGTTGTTTAACCTCTCCACATCTCAGTTTACCCATTTTTAACTACAGAGAAACAATATCAACCCTGTAGTGTTACACTTACTAAATGCAACAAATTACATAGATTACTTGGCATAGTGCACACTTATAGTAATTACTGCTGCTAGCGGTGGTGTTCGAATAGTAACAATACCTAATGTTAATTGAGCACTTAATACGTGCGCCAACATTTGCTCTAATTTCATTTCAAATACCAAAAACCAAAACTCTTTGTCATCAAGTGGATTTTCACTGATAGGACCCTACAGGGCAGAGAAGAACTGAGCCACAGAGTTTCCAAGGAGCACCTGCTGGATTTGTACCGCTGATCTTTTGGTTATCAGTCACAGCACTTAACCACTAGACAACCAGGTTTTCCACATTTCAAATTGGGGTTATTATTATCCCTGTTTTACAGATAGAAAAACTGAGAAACAGAGAGGTTAATAATATATGTTTCCAAAGTCTCACAGCTGATAAACACTAGGGCCAGGATTCAAATCCACATCAGTTGCCTCCACAGTCACAATCACATTATGTTCCATTTCACTGCCTTCTAGAAACATTTATGGGCCTCTTTACTCCCATTTTGAGAATAAAATTCTCCAAAGCTCATCGACAAGTAGATAATTACAAAGTATAAAAAATTATAATAGAACACTTGTAATTACCTCAAGAAAGGAATACTGGCAGAGACCATCAAAGCTATAACTGTTTCCATCAAAAGTTCTAATATGACCTTCCCCATAGATATCACAAGTGTTCTGACATTCATTCTGCGTACAGTTCCAAGACCCTTTGGTGCAAGTACTAGAAAACATAGTTATACAGAGTTTAGGTAATTACACATTGCCAAAATTTGCATATTCACATTATTTTTGTAAAGAAATACAAATTTATGTTACATATTGATTTAAATTTTAGCATGATCTTGATTTTATTGTATAAGTCATTATACACAATACCTGATAAATTTTCTACTTGAAAAACAATAGCACCATTTTCTAACTACATTTGACCATTATTTTTCTCAATAGTCCAAAGTGTAACTTCTTTCCCATAAAAATGGGAACTGACTCTACATTTTATAATCTCTAAAAACTAATAAAAGTATTCATCTTTTAATATGCACCATTTATTACAGCCAACTGAGGTGACACTCCCTTGGTCATATTCTCGTCCACCAAAAGAACACGGACAGTCTTCAGGAAGTACACATTGCCCTTTGGAATTTCGAACCATTCCTCCTGGACAGTAGCACCCACGTTTGCAAGGTAAATTCTCCTACGGGGATAAACACAAGTGCTATCATCACATCACACTACTGACACTGATTTGCAGTATATGAACACACTAAGTGCACAATTGGAGTTACCACTGCCAAGTTAAAATAACACACAGTGGCACTCATTTAACATGTAACATTGTTTTTCATTTAAGTATCAGTTTCTGCCAGCTAACACAACAACAACAAAAAAAAATTAAAGCTAAACTCTAATGCCATGTTAAAAAAAACAGTGGCTGTCAAGTCAATTTCAGCTCACGGTGACCTCACGGGGTCCACAGCAAACTGCACTCCCTGGGGCCCCCTAAAGTAGCTTGCCAGTTGGTGGGAAGGTTCCAACCACCAACCTTTGGGTTAGCAGCTATGCACTTAATTGTTTTCACACATAAGCTTTAACTTTCTGCATCACCCAGGGACTCCAACAGCATGTTGCTTACAGCAAAAGTAGGTATGTTCCGGGTGCTACACGTTGTATCAGTTCTTCTCTGTGCCTTGGGATCACTGCAGTCTACATATTCAGCGCCCCCTGAACAGTTCTCTGCAGGGAGAAGGAAGCAGTGTTAAGGGCCTCTGTAAGGGAAGTAGCTACTTTAAGTTTGCATCATGACTTCAATACTTACGTAGAGTTAAATCAAGAGGAGTCTGGCAAAGAAGAATTCCATCACGACAGACACTAGAAATCAAAGAAAATGCCACACTTAAACTTCAAGTTTCAAGAACAGTTTCTTGTAACACTTCTACTGCAAATTTGACCTCCATTAATAGGCTATCTCTTTTATCACAGTACTTAGATGACTGAGGCACAGAGACCCACATGTGTCAAATGTATCCATTCCCAAGATACAGCCTGGTAGGGATTATAGGAGTATACAGACAGGTTTCTATAGATACTAGGGAAAACTTTATAAAGTGGGTGACTGTACCTTGATGAAGAAAAACGATTCAACAAGCATGAAGGCATAATCGACAAAACATAAAGCTAAGCGACAGTAAAGACTAACTTAGGTTCCACAGACTCCAAGGAGACTCAAGGAGTCCTGTTTGGGTAGAAGGTAAGACGCACGACAAAGAAGGAACAGTTAAGTTGGTACAGGGATGTGGACAGCTTTCAGTTACACCAATCTTGTCTTTATTCTCCAGACAACTGTCAGTCAGCTTCTGAGCAGGATTGTGGCACGGTGAGAGGACTGCCATAGGTCAGCCATGCTGGTGGCTCATTATAGGACACAAACTGTCACCTGACAAGGGAGAGCAGTGGAAGCTGCATATAGGTGGGCATGTAAATTTATACAGGAATGTGCATTTTCACTCAGTCAAATTAAATAAAAAAAAAAAGAAAGAAAAAGTTTTGGAAAAAAAAAGAGACAGGGACATCCAAGACAGCTATCACACTAGCACTGCAAGACCTGACAAGGGTCAGATATATGGTAGTGATAGAAAGAATCATAGTTTGGAAGCAGAAGCCAATGTTTCATTTAAAAAGTTTATCTGTTGATACCCTAACATCTCCAGAAAAAGCATCACTATCAGATACCAAACAAATGTTTTACTCTCTTCAGTGGAAAGTGTTGTTACCCATGCTTTGTTTTCAAAAAGGCCGTTGAAACACTGTTCATTGTTAAACGAGACATTTACAGATCTAGAGTAAAAAGAAAAGATGCATCCAAAGATATTCGCAGCATGGGCTTAATTTTTGCAGTTATGTTGACTAGAATTCCTATTTGTCTCTAAGGATTAGAAGTATGGAAGATTACTTTTTGCCCAAACTGCAGAAACTAGAGCCTTCTCAGTCATTACAAAACAGTCACTATTCTTCAACTTTTCCATGGCTACCTACTTGCTTGAGTACGGCCTGGCCACTGTTTACATTTCTGACCCAGACTTGTGCAACAACTCACTTTGAAATACTTTTCCTAGGAATTAGGAATTCCCACAGTAATACTCTGTTTATTCTACAGGAAATCCCCCTCTAAATCTTTTTATTTCCCCCCTGGAAAAAGAGCTGCTGACTCCTCTGTGAAATTTTCTGTGCTCTCCTCAGGTAGTAAGTGGTTCTTTTTCTGCTATATCATAGCACAGGGGCACTATGAGTTGGAATCGACTTGATGGCAGTAGACTTGGTTTTTCTGGTTTATCGTATACAAACCTCCATTATAACAACTGTCATTTTGCTTAGAATGTCAGTCGAAAACAATGTTCACTCATTGTTGTCATTCTGCCATTCAGCATAAGGTCTGACAAAAGCAGGTGCCTAGGAAGTGTTGAATTACGAAAGTCTCAGAGAAAAAATTGTTGACTATGAAATTATTTTGCATTTTCTACATACAGGAACTATTAGTATTTAAAACTATTAGTATTTAAAACCCAGTCAGAGTGGGATAAAAGACTTATTATAGCCATTATGATGCAGAGAACTCTCTAGGTGTGGGGGGACCAAAACTACCCTCAGTAGAAAATACAGGAGGTCTAAGGAAGGCTTTGACACCAGGCACTCCTATAAGGCAGTTCTCTGTCCTGTAGGGACACTATGAGAACCGACTTGACATCAGTCGGTTATTTTTTCATTTTAAGGAAGGCCTCAAGAGCCCAGGTGGCACAGTGGTTAGTTGCTTGGCTGCTAACTGATAGGCTGACAGTTCAAACTAAGCAGTCAGTTCATGAGAGGAAAGACTTAATGATCTGCTCCTCAGACGACCACAGCCTGGGATATTCTATGTGGCACACAAGAAAAAGAAGTAAGGCTTAATAATGGCAAAAGACTATTGCTCTGAAAAGGACACAATGCCTTTATTTCAATGTCATAGCAAGCATATGATATCATCTGTATATAGTATCCATACCATTTATTGTCATCAATATGGATGAGTTTGCCTGGTTGCATGACCTCATCATTTATGTAGCAGTCACACTGAGATATCTGAACACATTTTCCTTCATTATTCTGGTACATTCCATCAGGGCAAGTGCATCCATCAACTGGAACATCTTCTACATCACAGCTTCTGTCTCTCTCTGACAATGATCGGCAAGAACTATTACAGGCTTTGACATTGTACTTGAAAACAAGGCCACTTGGACAAGACTGCTCTGTTTACACAGAAAGGAAAGAAAAAAAAAAGTGAATACACATATGTCAGGAAAATTATCTACTTTACTTGGACTTCATGTTTATGGATATTACAGTGCATCACTCAGAATCTGAGGTTATTAAATGTAAAACAGTGCTTCTTGCTTCTGGTTCTTGCATTTATTTATTTGTTTGTTTGTTTTCAGTTAATATCAAATCCCCACTATATGGCTACACACTCTGCTGGGAATAATATCCATAAACCTAATGGCCAAAAACAATCCTCTCAAATGGCTTATACACCTGGGCTAAGAACAAATGTGGCAAGTGATATGAAGAAGTAGCCTGGGAAGTTCTAAGTTTGCACAAATGGAGATCTGCAATTCAGTGAGGAGGAGTTTGAGAGAGAAGAATAAAGCAGGGAGAGGTAACACTGGGTCCAAGCAGAAGAAGAGAAAATTATTTCAAAGAAGAAGAAGATGGTAGCTATATGCCCAGAGACAAATCAACGGTCAAATCCTGCAGGGTCTTTCTCCAGAGTTTGATCTTTAATCTTAGATCAAGGCGCAGACATTGACCTGTTTTAGACTGCAGGGTCACATGATAAGATTAGAGTTATTTTGTTTTATTTTTTAAAGATACTCCACAGGAAATGGATTAGTGAATGCTAACAGGTGTTGTTATGAGTTGGAACTGACTCGACAGCCATGGACTTGGTTTCGGGTTAAGGGTGGACATTGGAAGAAGCTGTTGCAGTCAACCAGGAGGAAAATGGTAATGTCTTGAATCAGGCTGGTAACAATGGAGATGGAGAGATATGAATGGATCCGACACAGAATTTGGAGGTTAGCAGGAAAGATCTAGTTGATTGGACATGAGAGCAATATGCAGTATAATCTACAAAAGACATGTTGCTACAAATTTTCTTTTTATGTAAAATCATATTCATAGGGTAATTAGGTAAGTTTCAAGCAAAGCTGGGGTTTATAATAGTTTATGATAGTTGATTTCTTGACTTATTTATTCTGACTTGGATTATCTCAAAATAAGGTACTAATATTAGAATAGCATTTAAAAGTGCACTGGCAGTTCAAATATTATTTAAACTTCAGTATAGTTATATGTATCTATATAGAGAGGTGTATTTATTGATACAGATGTATAGCTATGGATATAGACATAGTACTGGTATTGCTTACATTGGAATTCGCTAAATCAAGATGAAACAAGAAATTAATATGTAATTATTGTTCCAGGATATTTTTAAAAATTAGGAAATTATGTTCCAAAAAACCAAGTAGAGATTTATTAATACATGTATCCAAACTACACACACACACACACACACACACACCCCTACAGTAAAATTAGGAGGAGTTATCTAAAACCTCCATCCTGCTTACCACATAGTCCAGTTCTCCATCCCACAATGTATGTTTCCTTCTCAGCGCATGCCTTCACATAATTGCCTAACATAGTACACAGACAATCTTCACTGTTTTCACAACTGCAAGTTTGTTTTTTGCATTCCTTGAAAATAAGAAACACATTTATACTGCATTATGGAAATTGCCCAACTACAGCTAAACTGGGTATAGTAATTCAGTTCACAACTACTCCTCTATCTCCTCCTCACCCCCAAAAACTTTGAAATCTTTGGAAATATTTTTCTTCAAAACTTTGCTAAACAGAAGCTCAATCATTAATCAAGTTGTCAAAGAACTTAGAAAACATGGAGAAAGTAACTTGCACAAAATATCTCCATTTGGGGGTTATTTTTAGAACCATTTTTTCCCTCAAAAAAGTATGTCTAACAACTGAGCAAATTAATGTAATTCAGTGTTAAATTTAAACATATATATTAATATATTGACAATAGCTGATATTTGAAAATTTTGAAATCAACATGCTCTTATTGACATCATATAAAGTATGTCTTAAGAAGAGGCGGAAATCCCTCACATACCTCTAGATAGGGTTTAGGGTTCACGGTTGTATGGCAAGGTGCGAAAGGTCCAGTAGCATTAAGAAGAACTGCACAGTGGTTTTCAGCAAACTTTTCTGCAAGAAAATTAATGCCACCAAAACTAGCATTAATAATATGATTTTTTAACTGGCAAAAGTAAATTTATAACAGAGCTTTGCCGTTATTGATTAGAACAATTGTGCTTGTGAAGTGCTTTAGTATAAAAAAAACTATTTTGTTACTATATTCAAAGATTGTATGACATAATCAGAAATTCCTTATACTAAGGGAAAAAATGTTTAAAAGCCTTGGACTTTTTGGTTAAATCAGTTAACCATCTGCTGTAATGATGTTTCTACATGAAAATATGAATAAGAAGAGTAGATTGTTTCTTTAGGTGACTTTTAACTTTAAAATCTATATTTATGTCTAATTATTACAAATTGCTAAATGAAGCTTCCACAAGTTTTTTTTTTCGTTCCCAGGAAGGTCATAAGGTCTCACTGTGATAACCACCATCAACAATTCAAATACACTAATTTTTTTAAGTACTTAATTGACATTTATTGGTTTATAAATATTTATCTGATTACTAACTCAACAGAAAATAAAATTCACAAATATAGCATCTTGAGTAGCAAATACTTGATTTGCAAGTGCTTAAGGATAATAACTAGGACTAGAGGACAAACATCAGTACATTGATTTTAAAACGTTGATATCAACAGCAAGTAATAAAGGAAGCTGGCTCAATGTACGAATGAAAGGGATACCAAGATCAATCATTTCTAAAACTCTGATTAACCACTTTTAAGCATATTACTGTTTTCTATGCAAACATTAACTGCTTATTAGAATAGTCTAACTTTCTGCCTTTCATTTTATTAAGTTAAATATATTTTGTGTGTATATATGCACATATATGTATAAGTGTATACACGTGTATATACACTGTATATACGTGTATATACACACATACACATATATACGTATATATACACACAAAGTTTTATCATATGGTGTATTTAACATGCATTGGATTGATTTCCTATAAGATGCTCATTCTCTCTGCCTAGTCTCTTTTTAATTATGCTTTTACTGAATTACTCCAATGATAAAATAACCTGGTAAATAATATCCTAAAACATGCATTGCCCTTGTTTTTGCTGATACCTCTATAAACTGATTTTTTAATTAAAAGAAACAAAATTTCTCATACAAATCACTTTAATTCTAAATTTTATTATATGCTGATCAGACTATTTGTTTCAAAAATGTGTATTAATTTAGCAAGAACTAATCAACATATTGACAATATTATTTTAACCTGACTTCTACTAAATTCCTTATTTATGAAAGCAGCAATATAAATAAAGAATTCACTGAAATCAACAATATTTGGGCATCTTTAAAGCAAAAACTCGGGTTCAGAATACTTGGATTCCAACATGATCTCTGTCCTTTCTGAAGAATATCCTCTCTGGGCCCCATTGCCATCATCTGCATTATGATGGTAACATATATCCATGTCCTACATGATACTTTATGAGAATAAATGGAACTAATACATGTGGAATTCTTTGATACCCTAGAAAACATAATACTAAAGTTTCATTAGAAACGTTTTTATGTGATAATTGTGTAACTGATACATGTAGATAGCAATGGAGACCCAGATCTAGCTACACTTCTCCCAATAAGTGGGTCTCGCTATTTTGATGGATGCCCATTTCTACAACTAAATTAGGAGAGTAAGATTAATGAAGTGAATGGTCCCCGTAGTCTAGCCCTGTGATTCTATACCCATGGAGAACTGTTTTAGGAGGGAACAGGAGGGTACAGGAAATGACTACTCAAAGGACTCTCCAATGACGGATATGTTTCCTTAGTCTTAGGGAGAAGAAAAAACCCTTTCTCATTCTAGAAGAGCATTTATCAAGTAAGATTGTGCTTCTCTGTTCTGTCCTCTAAAACTTGGACAGCACAACAAACACAAGCTAAAGCCAGGACGATCTCATATGCTCACATTATTACCATAAACTCATTGCCATCTAGTTGATTCTGGACCATAGCAATCCTATACCACAGAGCAGAACTGCCCCACTGAGTTTCCAAACAGTGCCTGGTGGATTCAAATTGCTGATTTTTTGGTTAGCCTCTGTAGCACTTCACCCCTGCCACCATGGTTTCCTATTATAACCACAGTAAATACATATGTCCTGGCACCAAATATTTAATAACAGAGACTGATGTTCAGTAGATATTACCTGTTTCTATACTGATGCATGAAGCTGGAGTTCCTTTGGGGCAAGCCATCATTTCCCAAGAATCAGCAAATGCCTGAGAGGTTTTCTCCAGTATATTCTGACTTGACATGAAATCATCTTCTGCTTTATTGTTGTAGGAACCACAGAGTCCTGGACAAAAGCACAGGACAGAATTGAATACCTCCTTACCTACCAACTTCCTGATTGCACTTCCTCACCTCCTATTTAGTTCTTTGGTCAAATCAAAACCTGCAGAAGTATGCCTTAGTTTTATTCTTCATGCAAGTAAGTAAAACTTCACGTCAGCTTAATATCTCTATTTCATTCAAATTCTAGGAGCAAGGAAACATCATGTGCTGTGGACACAACATCTGTCCTGTGCATCTGTTGTCACTTCTCTTCCAATTACAATACAGTAGGATCTAGGCCTGCAGCAGGAAGCTTCTGACTCTATGTCACAGTTTGGGAGGGAAGAGTTTAGTCAAGTTCAGGACTGTATGCTCTTTCTGACACAGACTCTTCTGACCCAGAATTTACACTTTTCCCCCCATGTGTAAATAAGTCACCTCCTTAAGTAAAAGATATTGCCTACGCTGGGATCAGCTGTAATTCAACAGCTTTTTGGAGCTTGTCATAGTTGCATTGTTTATTTTACTCTATGCACTAAGGTAGTATGTAAGAGCTGATTTCTGTAGTAAAAAATCTCAGCAAAAGATATGACTGCAAAACTTATCAAAAAGACAAATAAGAATGTAGGTTGTGTTCAACATACGATTTTGAGAATATGTGTATGTGTGGTATCTTCATTCATTCTTTCTTCAGGTCAAAGTCTTAGTAATGTACACTAGCAAAATCAGAACAAAGCCTTACCATACTAACAATAAATAACATATATTATAAAATCCCCCTAAACAAAGTCTTAATTTAAAAACTTTAAAATGTTTAAATTGTGAAAACCTTTGGGGAATAGATTTTGGAATAAATATATTTGTCTTTACAGTAAAAAGCAAGTTGACATTGTTTTACTGCAATAAAGATAGATGGAAAGATCAAATTAAAGTGCTTCATGGCTTAGTGTCTGTCATGGATTGAATTGTGTCCCCCCAAAAATATGCATATCCATGTGACTGGGCCATGATTCCCAGTTATCTTGTGATTGTCCTCCATTTTGTGATTTTCCTATGCTGTATGTTAAAAGATTAAGGTGGGACTGTAAATCCCTTTATAAGATCACCACCCTGCTCCACTGTAAAGGGAGTTTCCCTGGAGTATGGCTTGCTCCACCCTTAATCCTTTCATCCTAGAACAGATAAAAGGAAAGGGAAGCAAGCAGAGAACTGGGAACCTCACACCATCAAGAAAGCAGCTCCGGGAGAAGAGCGCATCCTTCAGACCTGAGGTTCCTGCACCAAGATGCTCCCTAGACAAAGACTGATGCAATACCGGACTTTCCTACAGAGCCAATAAGGATGAAAGCCTTCCCCTGGAGCGGACATCCTGAATTTGAACCTGTAGCCTACCAGACCGTGTAAGAATAAACCTTCCTTTGTTAATGACAGCCACTCTGTGGTATTTCTGTTAGAGCAACACTAGCTGACTAAGACAGTGTCATTAACAAAAAGACAATCTGAATTACAACAAATAATAGTCATATGAGATTTCTGGGAATAAAGAAGACCCAGAGGGCTTACCTATGGTGTCTGTGAATTGGTTGGGCGGCATGGAAATATACAGTTGCATTAGAGGATCAACTTGTATTTGCATTTTTACTTTAAAGTATGTCTCTACTTGAATATATGAGGAAGATGCATTGAAGATCTGTATTTTATCTGTTAAAATAATTATTAACATTAATTAATAACAACAATTAACATTGGAAAACAGTTTTTAATTTCTTAATTTAATATCTATTAAAAAACAGAAACAATACCTGTTTAAAATATAAACAAACTAATTTATTTTGCATTTATTTCTAAGGCTATTAGACTTACCTGAATAATAATAACCTTGATTTTTTATCTTGTCATTTGTGACTGTGCCATCTCTGTTGAATACATATTTGTCGACTGCAATAGACTAATATTTAAAACCAACTGTTAGTTCACATTCCCTTATACTGTTAAGTGATTTTAATGCAATATATAAACCTGATTTCTTGTGCTATATAAACTCATTTAAGCTGATCAAAATAATATATAAATACCTAAAGTTCAGAATATTTGTAAAGCATTTCTAATACATTGCCTTATTGTTTCTCATACCAACTCTATGATGAGGCAGACTGTAAAAGAATTTTCATCCCTTATTTGTGGATGAGAAAGTTGAGACTCAAGAAGCTAACTTAGATTTCCAAAGATCAAACAGCTAATAAGTGCCAAAGGCTAGGCTACCATTTTTCGTTTAGGTCTATTTTCACTTAAGCTGTTGGTTCCAAATACATGAAACTCTAAACAAAATGTCATTGCCTTCTGTAGAGTTTAATGATTTAATAAACAGATAATACACTGTAATTAGCAGGTAATTATGCATCTATGGTAATTCTGATACACTTTAAAGATCCTTGAAACTATCCTATCCAGTGCTTCAAGAGACTTTATCAATTTTCTGTGAAATTTTACTTATCCTTTTAAGTTACATAGCAAAGGCTCTCCAGCTTTAAAACTCTGAATTTTTTTGTGAAGTAACTGATTAAACTTCACTATGAATAAACTTCAAAAGCTGAATACTTACAGAATTCAGCAGAAGTGTAACACTATTTAAACATGTTCCTGTGTTACCATTTGGGCATGGACGAAGCTCAATACTAACAGACCAGTCTTTATCCTGTTAAAAAATACATTTCATTAAAAACATTTATTAGAATAGTACGTCTTGTATGCTATTATCCTAGTGGTTGCTAAGAGTTGGCATCAACTTGACGGTAATGAGTTTGGGTTTTGGTTTATGCTATTACTATGTGATTTTGTCACATCTTTAAATTTTTTAATATGTACAATTCATACATACAACCACTCTTTTCTAAAAACAGAAACCTACTCCAGTTCATGGTACAGTCTCTGAATGTGACAAGAGAAGTTCTGGGTGTCTTGGGTAAGCTGTATCTACGTATTTTACAATGTGATGAATTTTCAGGGCTAACTTTTTTTTTTCATTTATTTTATTGTTACATTTTGTTTTCTCCTCAAAAGGAAATGAAATGTGCTGCACTGAGGAAATTCCTAGAAATTAGAGGTTTCATAACTTGTTCAGTCCAAAATCTGTTTTTAAATCTAATGTGAAAGATACTTGACTTGTAAAACTGAAAACTGTAGTTTAAGTGCTAAAAATTGACTACCAGTTCACATTCAAAAATCTAGGAATTCCTAATGTATAAGGAGTAATATTCAAAGTGTCTTGGACAGTCCCCTCTCATTTTCTTCAGATTTTCATGAATTATGACCCACTGCCATTCAGCCGATCCTGACTCACAGTGACCCAACACAACAGAGCAGAAATGCCCCCCAGGGTTTCCACAGCTATGACCATCACGGAAGCAAACTGTCACATCTCTTTCCTGTGGAGCAAACAGCGGATTTAAACTGCTGACCCTTCAGTTAGCAGCCGAGCACTTTAACTACTGTGTCACCAGGGCACAGGGCACAAATTATGGGAGGAAGGTAAAAAAAAAAGATAAAATATGTTGATAATCAACCAGCAACCTTTGTTTCTGATAAATGATTTTAGCAGTAACTACGTTTTACAGATTACTGGACGCTGATCCATGCCCCCTCACCAGGAGATTCATTAATCTCGCTCATCTTTGTTTCTTATCAGGAACATTAGGTAAAGCGGCTTATTCTCTCCCTCACTAAAGGCACTAGTTACAAATGGAATCACCCTCTTTTGAAATTTGAATACATGACTTTAGTACTGAAAATAATTTAAACGTATGGTCTCTATCATAAGGGTAACATTGTATTATAAAGACTAAAATAAAGAAATGATAAAAGAAGACAGTGCTCGATGCACTGAAATACTGTTTAGTCTGAAGCACTAGCGAATACATGTAAAGAAAAGTAAAAGAACAAAATGATTTCCAGTGTATTTAGAGATTTATTAAGGAATAAAGTGGCTATTTTTAGCAAGGATTTTCCAAAGAACACAGGTTATACTGATGACAAATGTCACCATGTGCCAAAAAAACAGATATTACAAGGTAGGGTTGTTTTTAACGGTTAATTCAAAGTGAAGATTAAACTTTAAATTGGTTAAGAAGCATCTTTGGGTCTGTATTGGTTTTCTTAAGTGTCCTGGGCTTCTACGTACGTGAATGGCCAAGAACTGGCAGTTTCCAGGATGGTTGAACTGCACACCATCAAAGGTGGTAAGTAGACTTCCTTCCACCTTACATCTCCCAGGACACAGAGCTCCAGTGCAAGACCACTTCGCTTCCTGACATGTGCTGTTAAAATGTAATGATCATACCAAAGTCATCAATCACATTTCTCTATGATAAAAATAAACATCACAACATTTAAAAATTCACAACCCATAGTAAGACATTTGGTCTCACACTGTGCCCAACATATCAGCTCTGACAAAACATCTCATTAAAACTGGTATTCCTGTATTTTAAAATGTTTGCATTCCTTTGACTAGCATCATACCTTCTGCCACCATTAAACACACACAAACTTGTAACCTAGACTGTAGCTATTTGTTGATTTAAGCAGAATCTCTTTCATTATTAGTATTAAAGTATCTGTCAAATATCATGTTATAAACATGCCCTATCCAATAAGGTACAGCCATGAGTGGCTATTGAGCATTTAAAACACAGCTAGTCTAGTCCAAACTGAGATCTGATGTAAATATAAAATACACACTTACTTTAAGTGAAAAATACATATTATAAAATCTCTATCAGTTTTATAGGGATTGTATGTTGAAATGTTAATGTTTTAGCTGTATTGGGTTAAATAAAATACATTATTAAAATTAATTTCACCTGTTACTTGTTGCTTTTTTAAAATGTGGCTACTAAAAATTTTAAATTATAAATTTATATGTGGCTCACATTTATGGCTCATATTTCTCTTGGACAGTGTTATAGACATTCAATAAATCACAGCTATTATTATTCATAATTATTATTAATACAGGATTCTGAAAACCAAATCTGCTGCTGTCAAGCCAGTTTAACTCACAGTGACCCTACAGGACAGGATAGAACTTACCCATAGAGTCTCCAAGGAGTGCCTGCTGGATTCAAACTGCCAAATGGTTAGCAGCCATAGCACTTAACTGCTATGCCACCAGAGTTTCCATTATAGGATTACCACTACAACAAATCATTTCTTATTTATAAAGAAATATCATGATATATATAAAACTGTTTTTTTTTTAATTTATTGAGCCAGATTATTTCACCACAAAGGCATAGAAATTCCTATAAAAGTCTTGCAGAAAAAAGGATCTTAATGAGGGATGGAGAAATCTCTGTGGTTAGTACATTGTGACTGAAAAGGAAGAATCAAGCTGACTCTCCAGTTAAAAGAGAAATCACCTACACTAACTTGGGCACATTTAAATTCACTCAGTATTAAACATACTGTTTATTCTCACTAGTGTGGCCACATATAAAAATTATGTGAAAAGTGTTGGATTGAATTTGACTGCACATTTCATTCAGCATTCTTAGTTATCATGATCACTGTTCCATTATAATACTAAAATTTTAGTAGTATTTGCATTGCCAATTGACTTACAACTCAAAACACTTTCAGTTCGTGACAAGCATTATCTTAGAAGACACACAGAAAGTTCATTATTTTTATAACACTAAAAAGCACATTAATCTTCTGCAAAACAAAAACAACAAAGCTAAAATATCAACAACTCAGCAAATACAGTGTGATTGCTATTTTTTTCTCTTCAGGCAACACTAGGTAATGAAGATGCATCATTTTTTCCAAACTAATCTTCACCTAGTTCTTTCAGGTGCAGCCATGCTCTTAGAATGGCCATTTCTTGTTTAAGCAGTCACTTCTAGTTTGATGTACAGCAACAGAACAAATAACGAAATATTGTTTTAAAGCACATTTAGGAAAAATGTACTAAACTACATCAAATACTGGTATCATGTTGCTGTCAATTAAATGTGGACACAAAAGCATACACATACCACTGAGAACCACAAGGACCTTCTCGGACTTCTCCTGACTGATACACATTTCCATTAGATTCACAGGGGCAGTCTGCCTTTAATACACATTTTCCTTTCTCTCCAATATCATCCAATAGATAACCTAGAATATGTTACAGAACATGCATTTGAATCTTTGTAGATAACAGTAAATTGTCAATCAATGTGTTAAAGATTGAATTGTGTCCCCCTAAAAGATAAATGAAAGTCCTAACCCCTATTATCTGTAAGTATGACCCTGTGTGGAGACAAGGGGTTTCCTTTTGTCATGTTAATGATTCATATTAGAATAAGGTGGGTCTTTAACCTCATCACCTCTGAGTCTTGTCTTATAAAAAGGGCAGAGCAGACACAGACACACCTAGGAGAGGAAGACAGATGCCATTTGAGACAGGGCAAGAATCATCAAGGATTACTACCTGACACCAAAAACCAGGAGAAAGGCCCACAAACAGAATCAACGTAGCTGAGACCCTGACTTGGACGTTCAGCCTCGAAACTTATGAGAAAATAAATTCCTGTTCTTAAAAGCTATCTAACGGTGGTACTTTCTATTCAGGTAGCACTAGGTCATTGAGATACAGCACTGTGAGAAATTAACCTTCAGCTAGTTCTTTCAAGTGTAAGATTGCTCTTAAAATGGGAATTTCTTGTTTTAGCAATCAGGTTTAGCTTGACAGGTGGCAAGAGCACAGGTAACTTCCCCGAGCCTGAGGTAGTACACCACAGAGTGACCCTACTGAGCCATTCTGTGTCTAGAGAATGATCTGTGGAGTACCAAGGACATCAGGTACTACAGACAAAAAACACATAGCAGCTTTAAAAAAACTCTTTAACTTTCCTTGGCAGGTTGCAGAGAGGATATTGTAGGAAGAGGTGAATCTACAAAACACCTTATTTTACTGTCGAGAAATCCCTTTCCCGTTGTTTTCGTGTAGGCACTCTCGCAGGGTGTATTACCTTCAGGGCAGGCGCAGCCGCTCACACACTCGTTATCTTGAAAAGGAGCCACGTTAGAACAAGTCGCAGGATTCGCGAGTCCACATTCTTTGTAGATCTGCTTTTCTGGGCACACAGGCTTTTCTGGAGAAATATGTACATACATATGTGCAGACATTAGTAGAAAACACATGTGATAAATACATAGTTTCTAATGGCTAGCTTTTCCAATTTGGATTCTTCTAATCTGATTCAGGACATGAGTCAGTCTCTAAAGATACTCAGTATAACTACATTTAAGCTAATTTGTCAAGCATTCTAATTAATTTGGGGAAAATGTATGCTGTATATTTTATTTCATCTTAATTTGAAATGGACATTCTATATGTATTATATAATTCACAAGGGTTGGCTTAATCATAAGTAGGAAGTAGATCTGTATGAAGCTTGAATTTACATTTTTTAATCTTTTTGGAAGAAAATCATTACTTATCAGCATACCTATTTTATTACTTTTCCAGTTACTTTTTTCAAAATTCACTCATCCCTCCCTCTGCAACTTTTAATGATCATAAAAATCATACATTTCCTAATCAAGTTGTAGCACAAAGCACTGTAACCTACAACAAACTTTTTATCCAACTGGGCCTCGATTTCCCCATAAATACACATGAGAGACAAAATGTGGCTGTCTTTAAGATGTCTCCCAAGGCTTAGAGCCATTTGATAAGACTGCTTTGAAAGACAGCTTAACTTTAAAGTTTTATATAGAAACTTCCTTATTTGGAATTTACTGTAAAATTAAAAACATACCGCAAGCCACATCAGAATCATCTCTCCAGGATTCATAGGTGCCAGGACCATCTGCAGCACAGAGGCGCGATAACTCTGAAAATGTGTCACAAGTAGACTTGTTGTCTGCAGTTTCGCAGTACTCATCAACACAGACCATTTTGTAGTCACTGGATAAAGAGGCAACCTTTCCACAGTTCTCAAAGTAAGTTCCAATAATTTTGTTACAGTACTGCAAAATAAAGCATGATGTTGTATCAAAACAGGGAAAAAGGAGAAATAAGGTAAATTTGGGGGGAAAGTTAACACAAAAATGTATTTTTCTTCAGTGTCCTTTGACAGGGAGAGTGGCTGGGTTCTGGTGGAGATGGAGATTTTGAAGTATTAAAGTTGATACAGCAACTTCTCAAAGAATATCATCACCTTTCACATTTTGGCTGATCAAAATTCCTGTGAAGTCATGACTTTTAGAATTGGAGAAAATGGGAGGGACAAGGAAAGCAGAGGCTAGAAGACAGAGACTGGGACGGTGGATGACTAAGGACGACAGACAGAAGGGACATTGATCCTTCAGCTGTTACTCTGTCCATTACTTGATGAGCAAATATCTGAAAGTAAAGTATAGTCACTGTCCTTTCTTCATGGAGACCATGTTAATTTTCTCTGACCAAAAAAAAAAAAATTATTCTTATGTTGGTTACAAAAATAAAGTCAAATATCAGTGAAACTATGAAGTTTAAATTTCCTCATATTTCAACTACCACAGAGCTCTTTCCTCTTTTAGCATGCTTATTTTCAGAGAACTTCAATAGCTACTCCCAAGCAAATGAACAAAACAATTTGCAAACATAGAGCACTAGGAAGGCTGGATAACATTCTCCAAGGGAAACATCATTGAGTGACATATAATCTTCAAATGTCATTTTTTATCTATTATCCTTTGCATATCTTTCTCACTAGATAATAATCTCTTTTATGGGAGGAAATATATCTTTGTATCTTCCTGGCATAACACAATGTCTTCACACACCGTATACGCATTGATTTGACCATAAATGTACATGCTCATTCAACTAACATTTCTGAGCAGTGATGAGTACGTTTTCACGTACTATGCAACTACCACAACAGATAAAACATAATCCTTGTCATCACAGAATTTAGTATCTTATAGGGAAAACATGGCAATTTTTATGGATCGTATCTTATCATATGGGCCATTTGAGTGTCACAGACTGACAGAAGAAAGAGTGATTCAATCACAATTGCCAAGACAGGATTTCACAGGAAGATCGAAAGTGATCTTCTTATATAATGTCATGGTTTAATTTGCTTTGCTAGAAGAAGAGAAGGAGTTATAAACGCAACACATATTTTCAACAAATAAACACCTCTTCTGTTCATACTACAATGCCAAACATTTTATGAAAGTGACAACTTAATCATCTCCACCTTGAGAAATTTGTTTTAGGTTGATCTGGATGGAAAGATGCAAACATTCATTCGGTCATCACTCTATCTAATTCAAGACAACAGAACTACATAAATGCCAAAAGTGTACAGAGTAAATGGTGAATATTGTCATGTGTTAAAAAGTTCACAAAAATAAGGGTAAAATGTTAGGAAGCACAATTCAGGTCCCAGATACCTGGGACTAAAGTATGGGAATGAGAGCAGAAATTAATTCTTAAAGATACGACATATAAATTTCCAAAACTAGAAGACTCACGTCATGTAGTACCCATCAAGAGATACTAATGGAGAGGTGAAATACGGCAGTTTGCAAACAAACTAAAATTCTTGGTAAAGGAAATTAAAATTGTTATAATAATGGATAATGAATAGAATCCTGGGCATTGAAGAAGAACCATTTGCAGAATTCTAATAACAAGGTCTAAATGCATAGAAGAGAATGATGGTTATCAAAACTGAAAACAAAGGGTCATGGACAAAATTTTCTATGAGATGAAATGCACATTTTTTACCTGTATTCCATTGTCACAAACTTCATAGTTTTTAGCAACAGCCGTGGGACAATCACTAGGAATTTTACTGTTAGCAATGTGCTCATCAATGTCTTGCCCTTAAAAGAAAGCAACAATTACTTTATTCATGGCATATATACAATCCATTATATATACATTCTTTTCAAACTAAATATGAACATAATATATATTTTATCTTAATGTAAATTATTAATGTAAATATATTTTATCTTAATTATGTTTCATTAGAAATGTAGGAATGTAAACATACTTTATCTTAATCATGTTTCATCTTTAGAAAAATTTAATTGTGTGCAATTAGATTTCTTTGAATAGGACAATCACTGTATAATTTTTCCTTGGGAAAGCCATTTTTTAAGGGGGATCCACTGACATCTTACCTGGGGTGCTGTTGAAGTTCCCACAGAGACCACAAGTAGGATACTGCTTGTGAAGAGTAAGCTTCAAAAAAATTTACATTTATATGTTTAGAAAGGATGGAAACGTCTCAAAACAAGATTTACTGAAAACAAAGGACAGGACCTCCACATGTTCAGTTCTCCATAAGGGTACACTAGAGGGCATTTTTTGAGGACCTGGCTCTAGCATATGGCATGGATCCCATTCCCACCAGTTATTTTTTATGCATCTTTGGACAGATTATTTAATATTCCTTAGCCTGCATTTACTGAGTATCATAATCTAAAAAATTAGACTAATAATAGTATTTACTTCAAAGTATTTTGAGTATTAAATGAGATAAAGGTTTTGTAATACGAAGTCCTGCATATAATAGAGTTCTCAGTAAACACTAGCTATATTTTCCTATTAATATACTATTTTTACAGTTGAAAGTAAAAAACAAAAAGCACAAAATTATGAGAAAATCAGTGATGGACTTACTGAGAGTGTGTTATTTTTGTCCCACATTAAAGTCAAGATTCCTCTACGGCTATTCAAGACATTATATTCACCATATTTTTTAATGTGAATCAACTTATTATCATATGGTATCTGGACACTGTAAAGCATAAAATATAACTCATATAAAAGAAGAGAAAAAACATTCTTCTAACCATATTTCCTTCTGATAATTTATATTTCCATATTCAATACCTTATCAATATAATACTAGCCAATAAATACAAAAATTTTATTTTTCTTGTCATTTCAAATAAGAAACACTGAACTTTTTCCTAGTATGTGAGGTACAGTGGAACAGTGGCTATATCTCTGGGGCTTTGGAGAAATGAACAAGGTGAAACATTAGAGTAGTGTACAGAAAAAAAAGATCAAATAATTAGAACTGTTCACAAGTTAAATATGATGTCTCCTTTTCTTACCCAGCACAGTACTCAACTGGCTGGCTCTAAATCTGAATTGCTACTTCTAAAAATAATGGCTAACAGTGTATTTTGAAATCCCAAACTCACATGCAGTACAAAACATACTAATGAAAACTGCAATATTCTATTAACGATTTTGTTAAATATATATGCTATCCAGTATCTAGAGGCTCAGAAAAGCCAATAGAGCTACTGTGGTTTTCCATGTTGTTACAGGAATAAATATAATCTCTTATA
The DNA here is from genome assembly GCA_028571685.1 of Heterohyrax brucei. Taxonomy (NCBI): domain Eukaryota; kingdom Metazoa; phylum Chordata; class Mammalia; order Hyracoidea; family Procaviidae; genus Heterohyrax; species Heterohyrax brucei. Next base: position 99,687,938 of record CM053142.1, on the reverse strand, counting down.
ATCTTAAATATGATAAAGTCTTAAACATTTATCAAATTCCCATCCTGGAATGCATTATAGATGTCAGTAAAAAGATCAAAATAAAAGGAAAGTGACATCTCTTCCATGTTCAATCTTCTTTTTAAAAAATTTTAATTGATGATTATTATTTGCTCAGGTTACTTCAAATAATTCTGTAGCAGTCTTCCAAGTCACTATGGCATTTACCTTTCTCCGTTAACCAAAATGGTATCACCACTAATGGAAATGTAATTGTTGTCAATTATAACAGCTATTTTTTCGATTTCACTGTCATTGTTTCGTTTGATCTCAATATTGAAATCTCCTCCAGATTCAACACAGTGACGACAGAAAGTGTAAGTGCACGAAGACTCAAAGGAAAAGATGACGCCGTTGAAGGCTTTGTAAGCTCCTTTGCCCCAAGTAGAAGCTTCACCTACAAGACAATCAGAGCAAAATACTTATTACTACAAAGAAGAATCAATGTGCCTTCTCGTTCTGATTATTTTTAATTCACATACTAAGAACAGAAACAGAATCACTGAAAGTTTCTATCCTCACAATCACTACTCTACATCAATGTTTTCTCCCGTTACCTAAAAAAATGTGCTGAAGTAGTATTTGAATGCACATTATGGTTCTATGCATCTACAGGATACCCTCACATTGGCCTCTTGCTAGAGGGGAGTGGAGAGGGTGGAGAGGAGGGGACCGGAGGCTGTTAAGAGGATATGACATGTATAGAAAGGAGTGTGCTGTTACCAGGCGAGGAGAGCAGTAGCAGCTACACATAGGCAGGCATGCAAATTTAAACTGGATTGTACACTTTCACTCAATCACAAAAAATAAATAAAATATAATAATAATAATAAAGCAAGAATAGAAACATCTCATTTCCCAGGGAAAACAGTTAACGTTACAGTGAGGGCTGCAGTCCTGGTGGCTCAGTGTTTAACAGCAATTGCTGCCAACCCAAAGGTCAGCAGTTGGCACCAGTTACTTCTTGGAAACCCCACACAGCAGTTCAGCTCTGTCCTATGGGGACGTTAAGAGTCTGAATCACGCCACAACAACGGTTCTTGTTTTTCAATTTCTTTTTTTGTAATGCCTGAGGTGTATAAAAGGTGTATTGTATAACTTAAAATTTCAAGCACTGCTTTGACATCTTTAGCCTCTTTTCAAAGATCAAAAACCAGTCCCCATGGAGTCAATTCTGACTCAAGGTAGCGCCATGTATTAAAAGTTGAACTGTGCTTCACAGAGCTTTTGAGTGATACCAAAAACAAAAACAAAAACAAAAAAACCATAAGCCCAGTGCCCGTAGAGTCAATTCTGACTTATAACGACCCCGTTAAGGCTATGACTTTTCAAAAGCTGATAGCGACGCCTTTGTTCTCGGGGCAACTCTGGGTGAATTCAACCACCAACCTTCCAATTAGAGCGTTTCTGCCACCTAGGGACTCCTTGAGTCTCCGAGGGCACCATAAAACCCTAATCCTGACTTCCCCTAATTTCACCAAGCATGCCCTTCAAAAAAAAAAAAACAAAAACAAAATCCACTCTTGTGGAGTCAATTTCGTCTCACAGAGACGCCGTAGTACACAGCAGATGTTCTTCAGACGGTCTGTAGAGCTGTAAATCTTTACAGAAGCAGACGTCTTTCTCCTGGGGAGAGAACCGCCTACTTTGGGTTATCAGCCAATCACCTGAAGCACTGGGCCACCAGGATGCTCACTTTGGCTCGTTTTCCCGTCACGTGCCTCCCGGCACTCCGCCCACTCCTCACCCTAACTACGTTCCCGCGCCAGTTCACGGAAGTGAACCACTAGTTTGTGTCTCACACTAGCCAATCACGTTGTGCTAAGGGATCCGGGGTTCAATGCACCCTCCCATAACTACAAAGCCTGCCTTCCATAGCCTTGACTGGTTCACTCAGCTCTCTAATGCAAATCCCGGGGGGCCCTGCATGGCCCTAGGCTATCCTCCTCCGGAGACTGGGCGTATATGTGCTCTACCAGTCTCGTCGAGACTGGGCGTATATGTGCTCTACCAGTCTCGCCTGTGCAGTGCCACATATCCTGTACTATGCCATCTCCTAAGTGCTATTTACGGTGGGGAATCCCTCCTTCATCAATGGAGTGAATAGGAGGGGATCAGAACTGGGAGAAGTTGTGATTTGTTTTGCTTTATAGAGAGAAACGTTCTCAAATTTTAAGTGAGTTACCACTTACATTTCATGAGTAGAGATGTAGATATATCTCTTTATATATTTATATCATATCTATATAATATATATATATAAACCCTGTTTAAGAGCTATATCTGCTAACCAAAAGGTCAGCAGTTTGAAACCACTAAGTGCTCCATGGAGACTGTGGGACAGTTCTACTCTGTTCTGTAGTGTCACTAAGAGTGAGAATCCACTCGATGGCAATGGGTTAAATGGGGTTGTTTTATATATATTTATCTATATATAGATAAATGGAAATATATATTTCCATTTATTTATATATATATGGAAAAATAATACAAATATGGTGTCAATCAAATGAACAGTGACTACAGCCTGTGAGGGGATAGCTTTTGAAACTAGTTATAAAACTCAGTTCCTTTGTAGCCCCCTTAAATATATTAATGAAAATCAGAGTCATTTTTACTTACCAACAATTGCACTTGTTTCAGAGTATTTGGGAGTCGCTTCTGGAACATGGGATCCTTTTTCTATTCAACACAAAGCATAGATGGTTTAAACTTCAAAACACTTATTGATCTTAGGTGTACAGGATATACATGGGAATTCAGAAGCTGGTATTAAAGACCATCATTGAGCTTCTTGATCCTGATTATATAATCTGACTTTTTTTGAGAGCTAGTGTTTTACAAGTCACATACACAGTTATCTCTGCAGATCATATTTATCCTGGGATCAATCACTCATAGTACATTCAGAAACTATTAGTAGTTTTTTCATTTGGGATCATGTACAAGTACTAACATATTCTTCATCATGTAGAAAACTATTTTTTCAGCCTCAAAATAAAAAATTTGCTGATCTGTTCTTAGGAGTCTTGGTGGCACAGTGGTTAAGGCACTTGGTGTTTGGACCTACAGCTGTTCCATGGGAAAAGATGTGGCTGTCTGCTTCTTGGAAGCCCAGTGGGAGAAGTTCTGCTCTGTCCTATAGGATCATTATGAGTGAGAATCAACTCAGTGCAAGTAGGTCTTAACCCATTTTTATTGGAAACCATTATCCAAATAGCCCAAGGTAGATTGTATTAAATCATTCTATTAACTAATACCAACCAATATCTATGTATGTTACTTCATTTCTCTACATCAAAAAAAAAAGATTGTATACTTCAAAACTTGGTTTCCCATGATGATTACGATGCTAACATCCTGACTCTGTCAATGTAACCAAGTATACTTACATGCACTCTTAGCGCAAGACCTAAAAACCAATCAGGAAGTAATAAGACAAAAGTGCATATGCCAAAAGAATTTTAAAATGTTTTTCACAATGAAATGATTGTATTCCTTGAGGCCACTTGGCTTTTCTACAAGTTTTCTTTACTTAGATTGAGGGGAAAGAGAAGGAAGTCCTAATTTGTCTATATGGTCATTTTAAAAATAATTAATCTAAAATTATAGAGGAGAAGGCACACTATTTCTTAGTCAAATTCTCTTAAAATATGTTTTGATCTCTTTCACCTATGCAATTTTTCCAAATGCTCTGTTGGTTATCTGAATGTTGGTATTCAAAGAAAAGAGGCATAAAAGCCTCATTATGTTAAACAGTTCCCAGTAAATCAATAACGAACAGAACATATATAACTTAAAACCAAAAAATCCAAACCCATTAGCATTGATTCTGACTCATAGGAGCCCGATAGAACAGGGTGGAACTGCCCCATGGAGTTTCCAAGGAGTGCCTAGTGGATCTGAATTGTCAGTCTTTTGGTTAGCATCCATAGCATTTAACCACTACACCACCAGGGTTTCTTACATATTAATACATATATGTGTATGCATCCTTTTATCTTCTTTATTTCCCAACACCCAGTCATAAGTCAAACTACCTGGAGTGCTTGGTATTCCAGACGTACTGTAGTCAGATGAGCTTGTGGTACCTATTTAAATACAAAAATGATTAGATTGCTTGATGTGTATAATTTTACTTGGCAAAGTGTGAAAGAAAAATCTGGTGTACAAACCATGGCTCCAAGTTCAGCAATGCTAATACTGGAAGATTTAGAACTATGAAAAGCAGTATAATGGGGGAAATGTTATCAACTCAACAAGCACCCAGAGAAACCAAATCAAATGAATTTCCACTAGATAAATGGACACCAAATTAATTTATTTCAGATCACTTCCCTTAAATCTTGTCCAAAAAGAAGAGCTCTAGGTCTGCTAACACAACTTCAACAAAATTTGCTCTCACTCCACGTTGTTATACAATTGGGAAATCTAGGTACCATTCCAAAATGCAAATTGAACAAAAGATTCTGCAGTGATAGGAATTAGAAGTAAGAAAATCACCAATCTAAATGAACCAGGGCTTTGAGCCAATTTCTCCCCAGTTCAGTCATGACCAAGGAAGAAACATCAGCATAGACTCAAATTTTTTAAATACTGGAATAAAAAAATATAGATCAAAGCCTTGCTAGAAATGTTATCTCTCAGAAAACAAGAGTGCTTCATGCATTGTACAGTACTCAAATCTCATGCTCGTAAAACTCTAAGATCAGAATTGTGGCCAACACAAAGACAGGCACCGAACCATGCTGCTTTAAATGTGAATCTCTCTCCACAGCCCTGTCAGTAACCTAACTTCTTGCATCTGGCTCCTGGAGAGACTCATTGCATCTTTTCTAACTCTCTCACTCCTGGGTTTCAATCCACAATTTCCAGATCACTCAAACTATGACAATTAAGGTCTATTCCAAAAGGACTCAGCAGCCATGGCTGAACCACTTTAAACTGGTTCAAAGCTGTAGAAAGACAGATACCTTCAGAAACCTCAAGAGAGCCACACCTTCCAATTCAGTCACTAAATTGACGGCCATTAGATACAATACGAGAATGAACACTAATTGATAAAGTGTACCTAATGTGGAAAAAATCAAAACAGTCAGAGCCTAACACTGAAACAGCAGAAAAATCTCAAATTGGTAATTGCTCTACCACAGAAAGATTTTAAAAAAGAAAAATTATTAGTAAATTTCTAAAGAACTAGGTCCAAAGTTGAATACTGGCACTGAGGACAGCAAATCAGGAGTGTAGGTAATTCAGTGCCTTTTAAACCAATTGTAACAATTGCATTTAGGCAAAATTGGTGGCAGTAGCTAATGAATGATTCAAAATGTACTGGGTTTATTGAAGTGTTGACGTTAAAATTGATGTCCAAAGTTTAAGAACAATCTAAAATGAAAGAATTATTTCCTTATGATCAAGTCTTTTTTGAATAGACTGATAAGTCAATCCTGAGTCAGGCTGACCATCATTGCAGTATCCTATATCTCTTGCTAATTTGATTTCAAAAAGAAGGTAATAATCCTAAATTTGAATTCTAGATGTGAATCCTGAAACCCACATCATTAGAAGTGGATCCATTGCTCACAATTCTGGTACCATCTATTCAAGTGGCACTTGATTTATTAGCATCAAAGGAGATTTCACAAGAAAGCATCAATAATGGATATTATTTTAACAATCATATTACCATAAATTCTCAGGCTATTCAATGTTTCCATTAAATGGAAATACTAAACTTTATAAGATTTCTTTCAAAGAAAAATGAAACGCACTTGCTCTTCTCAGAATGAATCTGAAAAAACATGTAAGGCATCAAGCCCAGATTCATGATACAAAAGTCAAGCTCAACAAATAGGCTGAGTTTTATAGTCACCTGTTTAATTGACTCCAAATCGCTTGAATAAAGGTGATGAAGAGAATTCCACTTAACTGTATTTATGGATGCAAAACCAGTTCCATATCTTAGGTCAACAAAATATGAAGTCACTTTTGCCTATCATATCTAAGTATATCTCAATATTTCAGCAATCTGGCTTTCTTTTAAAACTAGTGCTAGTATCTCCACTTATAATTTTAAATGTTTTTTAAAATTGTATTTATATCTCGACCTTTTAATCATCAGAAATCAATCTCAATCCTAACCCATTGTTAACATCCTTTCCAGAACAACATCCAGTAACATCCTTTCCAGAATCAACAGTACCTGTACCACTAAGGCCACTTTCAACAAATTCGTTTAGTCCAGAAGCACCAACATCAAGTCCGTTTGTACCCTTCCTTCCTTCACCACCTCCAGAACTGGAAGACAAAGTGTTTCCTCCTAATGGAAAATCAAAATGTGATTAGAAGACATAAAGAGCAAAGAAGTGAATCTGGATTTCTGGCAACAGAGTCTAGTTTAAGATCCATGAGCCACCTAGATCAGATTCAGGACTCAAGTATCTGGACCCAGCACATCTATTGCTACTATTTCCATTTCCACCAATTCCACTGACTCCAAAGCTCTGTTGATCAGATGACCCCAGATGAAATCCCAAACCATCAGAGACACTGCCATAATATTCAACCCCGTTTCTTGCACTTGAGTCACTGGCTAAATATAAAATAATGGGCATGGTAATATCTTCAATGTATGTCACAATTAAGAATTATTATATGTCCTTAAATTAAATATCAATACCTAGAAAACTAGAACTAGAGCTTCCAGAACACCTACTTCATTTCCAACAAAGTCCTTACCACTACGGTTATTTCTAGGAAATCGATTTGAGCGAGAATTTCCAAAACCATATTGAATTTCATCCATTCCTTTTCCACTTGAAAAATCATTAGACCAGATATTCCCTTTGAATGAAAAAAAAATATTGAAACAAGTTATGTAAGTTTGAAATCTATTTCCATCTCATCGTAAAATACAACGCCTGAGTCACAAGCATCAGACTTGAAACCTGCGGATCCAGGTCCCATAGCTATGCTTTCATGCATCCCATTTCCAACAGTCTACTGTCTCCAAATTCCTTTTGATAAATGCTCCAAGACCAAATCCTAAAATTTCCAAGTTTACTACCGACAAGTTCATCCCCATTTCTTGCAATAGGAAAGAAAGAACCCAGCAAAATATTATGCAGTTATTACCAGAATATAAATCAATACTTTATGATTTAGACCTTTTTAATGCACAGACATTAAATATCAACACCTAAACCATTAGACCTAGATTCTCTAGTATCTTTTAATCCATTGTCACTAAGGTCATTGTCACCAATTTGATTTGAACCAGAATGTCCAGAAGCAGATTAACTTGACCCTTCCTTTCTCCAGATCTAAAACCAAAAGACCAGTTCTTTCCCACCAACAGAGAAATAAATGTGTCATTAAAATACTTGATGAATGGTGGAAATCAGTTTAGATTTCACCAGAGGAGAGTCCCAAATGAGACTACCTGAGCCACTTGCATCAGTTCCACTGCTGCCCGTGTCACCGCCACCTGACCAAGTGCTTCCAAATCCCTTTAGATCAGATGACCCAAAACCAAATCCAGATGAATCTCCAAGAAAACTATCCCCAGTTGTTTCACTGGTACCACCTGCAGAATATAAAATGATTTTAAATAAAATGTAGCTGAGTAAATTGGTGACTCAGAAGTTTTCCATACACGGATGTTGAACACCAGCCCCTAAACCACCAGAACCAGATTCTTTACTACCTTTCATTCAATTTTCATTAAGGCCATTTCACCAATTTTGTTTGAACTACCACCTCTTAGAGTCAAATTTAGCTTCACCTTTTCTTTCTCCAGGATCCAAAAGACCGAGTCTTTCCCATTGACAGAGAAATAAAAATCTTATTAAACTACTTGACAAAAGGTGGAAATCAGTTTAGATTTCACCGGAGCAGAGTCCCGAATTAGACTACCTGAGCCACTGGCCTCAGATCCACTCCTGCCCGTGTCACTGCCACCAGACCAACTGCTTCCAGATCCCTTTAGACCAGATGTCCCAAAAACAAATCCCAAATCTCCAGATGGATCTTCAAAAATATTAGCCTCACTGGCACCACCTGCAGAATATGAAGTGATTTTTAGTAGAATATAGTCAATTTCATGACTCAGGACTTTTTCCCACACAGAAGTTGAATATCATCACCTAAACTACTAGAACTAGATTGTGTAGTATTTTTTGTTCTCTTTTCACTAAGGCCATTGATACCAATTTGATTTGAATCAGAATCTCCAGAACCACGTTATTTCACTCTGTTTCTCTGAAGCCCCGGGGACAAAATGATTAAAAGCGGGGCTACTAAACAAAAGATCAGCAATTCAAATCCACCAGACACTCCTTGGAAACTCTGTGAGAGCAACTGGACTCTGTTTTCTAGGTTTACTGTGAATCACAATGGACTTTCCATCAACAGGTGCTCCTTTGTCTCAGTCCCCAAACCAGAAGAAGAGCTCTTTCCCACTAATGTAGAAATAAGACTATTATCAAAGTACTTGATGAAAGGTGGAAATCAACCTAGATTTCACCAGAGCAGAGTTCCAGATGAGACTACCTGAGCTAATGGCATCAGATCCACTGCTGTCTACATCACTCCCAAAAGACCAACTGCTTCCAAATCCCCTTAGATCAGATGATCCAAAACCATATTCCAAATTTCCAGATGAGTCTCCAAAAAAATTATCCCCAGTTGTTTCACTGGCGTCACCTGCAGAACATATAATGACTTTTAATAGAACATTTCAACATATCTTATGACAAAGAACTTTTTCATGCACAAATACTAAACGTCATCACCTAAACCACTGAAACTAGATTCTCTAGAAGCTTTTATTCTATATTCACTAAAGACATTGTCAACAAGTTGATTTAAACTAAAATTTCCAGAAACAAATTCAGCTGCAACCATCTTTTCTCAAGTTACAAAAATCAAAATACCAAAGACTTTTTACTAACAGAAAAATACAATTTTTATTGAGGTAATGACTATGAGACTCAACTAGATTTCTCAAATACAGAGACAGAGTAGAACACCTCAGCCATCCTCAGATACAAGGCCTTTGAATTGAGCCCTAGTAAATTCAGCCATCAATTCCATTCCCTCTAATTTCATTGAGATCAAATCTTTGTTAACCAGATGTCTCCAAACTGAATCTCAAATTTACCAAGCTATCAACAAATTTATCCCCATTCCTTGTACTAGAATTACCTATGGAATATAATACTACTGTCACTAAGTACATAAATTCATTTTGTAAGTCAGAAATTTTTATGTACAAAATTCAATGTCAATAGTAGATCATCAAAAATAGATCCTCTAGAATCACTCTATTTCCTTCAGTCTTTTTACTGCTAATGACACTATTACCAAATTGATTCAAACCAAAAATTCTATAATCAAGTACATCTTCACCCTCCTCTGATGTAAGTTCTAAATCAAAAGATCCAGTTCCATCTAATGGAATAATAAAATTGTTAGGAAGAATTAATCTTAATTAATCTGTTATTAAAAATTACGTGTAATCAAAATTAATTATTTTAATTTTTGATGAATAACTCTTAGTTTCAATACTTGAGCTATGGACACCCAATCCAAGGCCAGCAGATTTGTCCCCAGCCTGCAGTTTGCCACCCATTTTACTCCTATCTGTTCTACTGACATCCAGTCCTTTTTGACCACTTGTCCTGAAACTAAGTCCCAAATCTCTAGAGACACTGCTAGTGTATTAATCCCCAGTTCTTGTGTTGATTTTATTGCTTAAAAAAAAAAACCTTCAAAATGTATTTCAAAATGCCTGTGATTTTTTACTTTTTCTGTAGAAAACCTTAATAATAATACCCAGATCACTGGAATATATTTTTTTCCAGTGTTCCCTATTTCATTATCTCCAAAGCCTTTTTGTTCAAGATTGACAATGCCATCTCCACTTGAGCCAGAATTAACAAAACCAGTTCCAAATCCACCCTGTCTTAACTACCAAATCCTCAATCAAAAGATAAAATTATTCCGTCTGATGGAAAGTTAAAATAATATCAGGAGTAGTCAGCCAAGCCAAGTGCCATCGAGTCGGATCCATATCAGGAGTAGTAATGAATCAAAATTATTTCCATGTTTTATTTCAGATCAGAATTTTTAAGCCACTAAGGGCCAAATGTCCACTTAAAAAGCCAAGGATTCATCACCAACAAACCCACTGCTATTCTCCTATTTCCAACAATTTCCACACCTGTTAAGTCACTCTGACACAAAAATGCCTAGAGGTACTGTACTGAGTTTTTTTGCCAACTATAAAATGAAATTTATCCAATTCTTTGCCATGAGTCGGCTCCGACTCGATGGCACTTGGCTTGGCTGGCTTTATAGAAGTAATTTTTCTGGAGTCCCTAAAAAAAAAAAAAAAAAAAAAACTAGTTCAGATATGAATTACAGATCACAAAATGTTAACACCACAAGTTTAAAGAAATACAAACTCCAAACTTTTCTGTTTCAGACAGCAAAACAGAGGAACAAGACAGCATAATAACTTTCTGAAAGTCCACAAAAGGTTAGTGAAAAAGACTGGGATAGAAACTGGGTCTCTTTCTGCCAGGTGTAAGCCTCTGTGCAAGGTTTTAATTCTAATTGCGTCTTCATGAAAGTGTTTATAATTTCTGTTAAAGATAATGCCGATTCTTTAACAACCAATCATATAGTTTACAGACTCTTCCCATGAATATGCCTAATACGAAATATGTTTCGGCTTAAAAAACAACACCAATCCTTGCTTTGCTATTTAATTTATTTTTCTGTCAAAATAGAAGCCAAGAAACTATTTATAGTACATGCTTCTTCAGCTGCAGAATTAAAGCCAGCTACTCCACTGTTTACCACACATGTATCAAATCCATTTTGGTGTAAAACAGTGTCAACAATTTTATATCATCAGAGACACCGTCACCAAGACTAACTGTCGCAATGAGCTAATCTACCTTTCAAACATATAATCATTATCAAAGAAAATTTGCACTAATTCATATTATGCAAGAAATTAATGTATGTACATTGCTCAATCTAGGTCTACACTATAGTTTTGGATATATTTTCCCAGACATATTTTCATATACAGTTTCACAATGTGCATTCATGGGCATACACCACAACCAACCAATTCCAGGGCTGAGAAACTTCTGGAAGAAAAGTACATCAAAACCTGAGAAAACACCTCAGAATGGTAAACAAGAGCAAGTGCAACTGCCTTAACTTAATTGTATTGCTTTTGTCAATCACAAAACCGGTCGGCAGACAGGGAAATTTTGTGACTTTCTCAAAGATATTTCAAACTCACTTCTGCATCGAAGCTGGCTCTATCTGTTCACTTATTGAATAAACTCACATGTTATTTTCTAATATAAAATGCTGGTGCTATTTTCTTTTCTCGGCCTCCTTTTCTCCTATTCTGGCAGAAGTACAAACTACAGAGAATTTAGGAAACAGAAAGGTGAAGCTAAAGCATAAAGTGACCAACAGGGAGAAATGCATTGGACAGGACACATCCCTCTAAAGAAACTAAACTTCCTTTCCAAACAAAACAAAATTTCAGGCCATGAACAGTTTACAAATCCTGCTTCCTAACATTACACAACAATTTTAGTGTAAATTTTAAAGAAAGAACCCTGGTATGCAAAAACAAATGCTGTTTGGAAATAAAAACCGGAGTGGAAAGACCTCTAGTAAATTTGGGTTCTGGAATTATTTAAAATTATTACTTTATATCATGAAAAACTGCCCTATAAATGATTGATCCTCATAATAATAGAAACAAGGTGAAAGATAGCATAAGATAATTTAACTTGCCAGGAAAAACAATTCAATTTAATGTGTATGTTTTTGCCAATATTCTCTAAGATAGAATTCATTGCTGTCGTTGGCACTGGAATTACTGCCTTTAAATTATCCACTACCATTACTAAGGCTGTTTTGTGTGATTAAAACAAAGATTATCAGACTATCCCAAAAGGAAAAAAAAGCACTCGCTTCCTAGGTAATCATCCCCTCTCTAGCAGTACCTTCTGGGGTGTCATCTAAGTCTAAACTAGTCCCTCGGCGTTCTCTTGGAGCACTAAATCCAGTGTCAAAGAGTCTTCTGTTTGAGTCACCAAAAGATGAGCTACCAAACAATATGTCACCTAATACAAATAACAGAAGATATTATTTGACAACATTATTACTGATACAGATTATGAAAACGATCTGATAGTGACACTAGGAAAAGCCATGTTTTATTTCGAGTAAATCCCATTAATCTGGCAGCGTGTTGAATAGCACACTCTACAGATTAATTTAATCACCTATGCTTACATTTTTGCCATGGTTCTAAGATGTCAAGAAAGAGAGAAAAATAAAGCTTTCAAGACTTAATAAATATTGTATACTAGAAACTCTCATCAGAGATAAGCCAGATACTTCCTGATCTGCTTTTTTGTCTGTTGCTGAACTCCAACTTCCAGTGTCCCACTTTCACCCTTAAAAATATTCTGCCTGCTCAGTCCACACTGTCTTTGGCTGCTATAACTTAGAGCTGATAAAAATCAAGAAAACATACCTGATTCTCTTTTCTGTCTTCCTGTAAAGAAGAAGAAATGAAAACATTTACTCATAATTAATTATAGCATTCACTTCCTTCATGTCTTACCACAATGAGATCTAGCCTATCTAAACTTTCAACCCTACTATCACTGTAATATTCCTAATTAGTATTATATCCCTCTGTCACCTCCTAGGAAACCCTGGTGACATAGTGGTTAAGTGCTACAGCTGCTAATCAAAAGATCGGCAATTCAAATCCAGGCGCTCCTTGCAAACTCTAGAGTGCAGTTCTGCTCTGTCCTATAGGGTCGCTATGAGTCAGAATCAACTTGACAGTGATGTTTGTTATTGCTTCTTCATATACTATGTTTACTGCTTCTATAATATTTATTGAAGGGCTCTTTCTAGATTTTATACTCCAACTTTTAGGCTAGTGTTTTATTTATTTATCTTTGCCTGTTTCATTCATTCAGGTATCCCAGGTGTCTAGAACAATACCTGAACTGTAACAGACACTTATTTAACATTTTATTCAACAACAGACTTCTCCTTTAGATAACGTATATCGAATTACATATCTATTGTATATATGTTTTATTGTATTATATTACACTTATTGTGTTTTCTGTCATACCACTTAAATATGTTTAGAAAATATCAAATAAAATTAAAGTACACTAGAAGCAGTAACATGCTAAAAGCCCATGACACTGCTGTAAAACTGTAGAAGATGTGTGTTTTAGTCCCTGAACAGACCAAAAAAAAAAAAAAGAGGTAAATTTAAAGACCACTCTTAGAATTCTAGGCCATTTTACATGTGTCTAGCAAGTACATTTGTATTTTCTAAAGCAAACAATATACCGAAATAAAATATTAATATGCTTTTTAAAATAGTCAAAAGAGAAATTAGTTTCTTGTAGAATTAAGGTTCCCAAAAGGTAAGACTTTATGAAATTATAGTATTAAGTTTTAGGCACTTGATTTAGGAGGAATACAAGTGTTCAAGACAGGCATAGTCAATTTCTATTACTAGGTTATGACGTAAGCCTCAAAGTACACGTGCTTATCCTGCTTTGCTCGCTGCACAGTAATTCTGCTTTCTCCCATATTCCTCTAGTGTGCTTGTTTCCTCAGACTTTCTCCTTTTCTTTCTACTCAACTTTTCACTGTCTTTCTTCAATCTAATGTAGTTTTAAAAGTGTATGTTACTACCTAAATGTGTTAATTTTATGGCAAAGCAGAAGGAAGTGAGGCCATGTTTCGTAACAGAAGGAGTGGCTGCAGCTGAGTCAAACCCCTCTGGGTTTCCCGGCTGTGGTCAGAATGTCCTTGGCCGTATCCTTTCCTGGAGTCGGGCAAGAGCGGTTCTCGCTCTCAGCCACGTAGGCTACGGTCCTTCTCGAAGGACAAAATATGCAGCAGGTAGAAGGTCAAGGGGCCATGCGCGCCCATAGCCTGGGTCACAATACCCTCCCCACCCCCCACAGTCTGGACCGTGGTCTAAGTCCCCAGGACCCTGAAGCTCCAAGTCGGTTACTACAGCCTGCTTGGAGGGATGTCTCTCTCAGGATTACCTTCCCAAGGACAGACGGTATTACAGGGATGATGACCCCTAGCCTGAGGGACAAGAAGGGGAGGATTAGTTGCAGAAGCAGTAGATGGAGCTGAGGCATGCATGCTGGGATGTTCGTCTCAGCATGAGACAAAGCCAAGCATGCAAAGAGCAGAGCGGGATAGGAGGCTTGGCAGGGCTGTTGCCAACCGTATTCTTGCACTGAATTCCAGTGAATCTGAGCAGACTCAGTAACTCCTCTTCATAGGCAGGGTGAAGTGATTTTGCTTTCTTCATGCAGCAACTACCTATTGGTTATTTTATATATTAGCTTGAAGAAAGTATTTTCTAATTTTATTGTGTTTGGATTGTAGAAAGAGACAAGAGATCTAAAACACTCTATCAGAGAAACAAGAATAATCCTAGTCTATTTTGGTTGCTATATATATTACACCAGAATCAAAATGAATCTATGTTGATATTAGCAAAAAGTCTGTTGTTGGATTCAATAAACACTCCATCAAAATATTCTTGTTGATCAGCTGCAGCTTACTGGCCTTTGGGGGAGGTAGGTAGGGAAACTTTACAACACAGATAAATATTCCATTACGTTCAGTAATCTGAGAGAATTCATGTGACAACTGTGGGGACTAGGATTCACTTTAATTAAAATGGATCACTGAAGAATTAATCCTAGAATACAAAAGAAAAGCATGCTCTGTAATTAAACATATAGGAAAGTAAAATCTTAAATCTATACATTTCTATCATGTGCTTGAAAACATTCTAAAAAGCAAGTAACCAGAGAAATTTCAACTTTAAATTTCATCATCTGATTAAATATTAGAATGTCTGCCGCAGGTTATATGAAAACACACTAAGCACTGCTTATAATAAGAAGAAACATTTCATTTTTAACTATTTTAAGGATTTGTCCAGGAGGGAGTCCCTCCAAAGAAAAGCACAGCCTCCATTCTCCATTCTTGTTTTTTTTTTAGAATAAACAGTCTAAGAAAATAGTTTACCTGATCTACTTGCTGAAGAAAAGGAGACTTGCTGACATTAGCTTTCCTAAATGTCAAAATTTGCCAGTATAAAGTGAATCTTGACTAGAACAATTTCTTGTTTGGAAGAGGTTTTTTTCCAGAGATATGCTGACTAAATTCAATATACAGACATGAATATGGTAACCAACCATTGACTACGGTATATTGATGACCTTCCAGAGCATCCATGGACCCTTAGTGGTGCAGTGGTTAAGAACACTAACCGAAAAAGATGCTAACCAACAGGCCAGCAGTTCAAATCCCCCAGCCACTTCTTGGAAGCTCTGTGGTGCAATTATGCTCTGCGTTATAGGTCTGCAATGTGTTGAAATGGATTTGACGGAAACACATTTAGTTTTAGTTTGGTAGAACACTCAGATAGAATGGGCCCATCTAACCCTCCAGCCAGTCTGAATTAAAACATAGCAAAAATACATGCACATGTAACACATACTTCCTACATTTATTTGGCAGCTGCGGCCCTGCCCTGGTCAAATATTTTCATAAGTACCACCATAACTTTTTTTTTTTTTAGCAAAAATGCAGTAATTGAATAGTCCTTGGATGACTAAATGTTGTTGTCAGGTGCTGCTGAGTTGGTTCCGACTCATAGTGACCCATCCTGTGCTGTCTTCCTGATCGTTGTTAGACGTGAGTCCGTTTTTACAGCCACTATATCAGTCCATCTTGTTGAGGGTTCTTCTCTTTCACTAATCCTCAGTTTTACCAAGCGCAATGTCGTTCTCCAGGGACTGGCTCCTCCTGATACCGTTATATGGCACCCATCTCACCATCTTTGCCCTAAGAAGCTCTACTGAATGTTGTTGGTAGGTGCTAGTGAATCAGTTTGCCTCACAGTGACCCTCTGCACAACAGAACGAAACACCGTCTGCTCTAGAGCCGTGTCCACAGTTGTTTTTAACCACCTTTGAATAGGGACCTTAAAATGCTAATTATTGTTCTGTTGGTTCATTACAGAGGTTTTGGCTTAAAAAATACTTTCATGTGACAAAATTGCTGCCTAACTAAAATTCCTTAGCTTGACCAAATGGTTACAATTTTTACTTTACTGTTAGATACAAAGATTCATGTACACACAATCTTCAAATGATGTAACTGTTAATAATGTTGTTAATCAAGGTTATTTTTCTCCATATAAAAATAAACAGCATATAGATGTGCAAGTCTGTCAGTGTACTATATGTGTCAAAAACTCAAAAATCAAAAGTATATCACAAAAGTGGCAAAATTTGTGTACAAATGCTTCTTGTCGTGAAGTTGTACCGAGAGATTTTTTAAAAAGTTTTATCAAATAAATTAAGGCATTTTGCTCAAAAAGAATTTCCTCCAGAACTATGTAAGCTAAAATGCTGTATTTTTCAAATCAGTATGCCCACTAGGTAAATGATGCTCCCATTTACGATGCACATAGTGCACTGAAGAAAACAACGTGCAAGGGAGGTGCAAATCTGGCAAGAAATAAATATGTGGATCATTTGTGTGCAAATGCAGTATTTAACAATGATGGTAGGGTTTCACATGTAGAGTACATAATCAAAAAACCTCAAAAACATTTTAGATAATATTATTCGGAAATTCAAGAAATTACAGGATGTCTTTTTTTCTTTTAATTCTCTTTTGTCTACGATCTTCACAAATTTTCTATACTAAAACAGATTACATCATTCAAATAAAAGTTTCAAGAAATGTGGTCTGATACTAAAATAAGCTTTGAGGAACTGAAACTGTCGTGGAAAATCCAAGACTTTGGTCAGTAAATCCCAGAGAATGAGCATAAATTAAGATAGCACAAAAAAACAGTTAAAAGATAAAAGGTTTCCCATGTATTCTGATAAGGAGCCCTGGTGAATGAGCAGTTAAAGTAATAGGATGCTAACGGAAATGTTGGCAGTTTGAAGCCATCAGCTGCCCAGTGGGAGAAACATGTGGCAGTCTGCTTCTGTAGTGATTTATAGCCTTGGAAACCCTGTGGGGTCGCTGTGAGTCAAAACTGACTTGATGGCAGCGGGTTTTGGGTTTCTCATTTTGTTTATCAATGTGTTCTGATAAACCACTGTCAAAACCAATTGGTGTTTAGTTACACGTACAACACACACAACACTCATATTTAGGCAAAAGACTGAAGAAATGATTTATAATGCCATTCATTTGTTGTTGTTAGTTGCCTTTAAGTCAATTTCCATTCACGGCAATCCCAGCTGTACAGAGTAGAACTGTTCCATAGAATTTTTGAGGCTGTGACTTTTTGAAAGTAGATAGCCAGGCCCTCCATATGACATGGCTCTTGGCTGGGTATAAACCACTATTCTCTTGGCTAGCAGCTGAGCACTTAACCATTTGCATAACTCACAAATATTCCGTTGGCAGAGTTTGGAGACACTTAATATACATATATATATATATTTCTGAAGAAACACTGTGCAGAAACATTCCTGATATTGGTTAGATACCTGAAAATTTTTCAGGTTGCAGTCAAAAATCAGTCCTCAGACTCTCTAGTGGAAAACAGCTGGGTCACAAACCCCACACCTAAATGCTTATTCACTTTACCCACCAGGAGCACGCTCTCAGGGGCTCATTCAGTGTACATGCTCTTACCACAGACACAAGGGTAATGAGGACAGATCGATGTTTTTCTCACCCCAGTGGACTGAAAGCAGTAAATAAAAACTGGAATGGGTGCTAAAGACAGACACTGTGATCCAGTCAGGATATAGAGCTTATTGCTGTGCAGAAGTGAAGAAATAGGAAGACAAATCAAAAGCAGAGCTGGAAACTCAAAAACCACGTCTAAAGTAAGGAAAAACTATCTTGCACACATCAGTGGACCCCAAGGACATCATTGCATAATCTGCAGTTAGATAACTGGCATTCATCTTGATGTGTCTAGATAGAAGTTAAAAACTCTGTTCAGAAACACCTAGTACCCTTTAGTAAGAAGATAGGGTATGTGTAATTTACTTCAGCAAATTTACCTTGCAGAGGATTTATCCACTTTCATATAGAAAATGCTTTAATGCAGAATAAATCCAGTGTCAATGATCTGACATTATTTCATTAATTGAAAACAAATGCATACTGAGTGCCTGCTGCATGGCTGCCACTGTCTTCAACACTGTGGGTACAGCAAAGACTATGCCTTATCCTTAAAGAATTTACAATTCTGTGGGCTAAATGAGGAGTCCCACTAGTTCATTCACAAAATCAAGTGTGTATAAAAAAAGTTAACTTTCTCTGTTTGAATTGTATAGGGTGAGATTACAACTTGCTATGTCAAAATAAAGATTATGAATGATACCAACCTGACTTTTGCTTGTGAAATATGGACTTCCCATCTATAAAAGAAATAATAATAATAAATGAAAAAAGGAATAACCATTATGTCATTTGTGCTTCCTCAATAGCATATTTTTAAGACAATAAGAATAATGTTCTTTCATTCTTCTTTAAAATTCAATACATTAAACTATGTTTTGTATTTGGTAACTGCGATATTTCCATGTTAATTCGTGATTTTCAGAGTTCTCTTATTTAATAGAACTCATCTATATGTTTAAATTATACATTTACTTGTTAACATATTTTAAACCAAAATTTTCAGTGTCAACTCATTCCTGGAAATATATACAGTCTGAGAAATTAAACCACAGATTAATATTAGCCAATACTTTATATTTGCCACACTATTATAATCTATTGCAGCTATCATTCTGAAGTGCATTTTCTGATCTAAAAGTCACCTGATTTTAGTGTCCCCTAAATATTTTCTGGTAGATATATTTATAAGAAATGAATTAGCCTCCCACCTCTGCAAAAAAAGAAGAAAAAGGAAAAGGCGATCAGTTGTATACATTTTACTGTAATAAGAACATACAATATCTTGGGGAGAAAAAAAGAACTAATTTTGCGATTCTATTTTGTGTCCAATCTACATCTCTTATCACTGTTTTCTTCCTCCAGCCAGGATGTTTTTTTCTGTTGCTGTTGTTTGTTTGTTTTGTCTTTTTATTTCTTCCTAATAGTTACATTCATTTAAACCAAATAAACTTTTCTTCTAATTCATTATATAGTTGACACCTAAGTATTTGTCTTCACTAAGTCCCAGGCCCCCAAGCTGCTACAATCTATACCCTACTGAAACTGATTGCAATCTATGTTGTAAACATAAATCTCACTTATTAAGAACAAAAATGCATTTCACTAAGACACCCTGAATTTTGCCAGCAGTTTACAAATATGTTTTCTAATTCCCAGGATGGCCTCGTACACATAAAATATCTGAATTTTACAAACAAATAACCAAGTATAGAAAAATTTTTAAAATAATTGTGATTATTTTACCTTAAATATCTAGGAAACTAGAAATATTTTCTGATTCTTCAGTGATTTAGAAATATTTAAATAGATCATTTTAAACTACATTTTGTTGTGATATGGTTTCATTTAATATTTGTTTTTGCAAATGATGTATTCTGAAACACATGGAAAGTAGAAGCAAAGTGCTATTTAACATTGCAAATATCATTTTTACTTGAATAGAAGATATCCTATGTAATAGGGTTAAGGACAAAAATACTTTCTTTGAATCACAACAAATAATTGTAGTTCTTTCTCACAGAATAATTATACAACAAATTGCTTCCCTACTGCAGACTTTTTCCCTTATGTTTGACAATGTTATTTCTGTTGCTCTTTTCAGAACCAGAACTAAGGATAAGAAACAAATTTGCTTCTAAAGACTTTCATTTTGTTCAGTGAGCTTTTAAAAGAATAAATTAATGATGTCCTGCCTTTCATTTTGTAAATTAATTGACTTTCTGAAATATCCAGGAAAGTCACTGGTTTAAGGGTTGGTTTGCCTAGGAAATCTTTTCAACTGATAGTGTTTTCATGATTTATGAAGATTGCAGATTACCAAGGTGAAGTCTTACATGAATATGAATTCAAGATAGAGTCATTAAAGGATAAAGTGTGATGAAAAGCTAATAACCAAAAAATAATAATGCTAGGTGCACCTTGGGTAGCCTATTCACTGGTATTTCTAAGCACTTTTAACTATCTGTCTACACACACACACACACACACACACACACACACACTAAACACAGCCTTGTTAAAGCCACAGTCATATCCAGTATGGTAAAAATCTAGTTTTCTTACATAGTATTATCCTACTCAGGTACACAAGAAATATTTCCCAGGGGGAAAAAATGTTTGAAGTAGAGCACTTTAAAAATGTGATCAATTATTTATATGGGCTCATCAAATTTGAAGCTAAGCCAACTGCATCAAATTTGAAAGGATTCTTTAAATTAGTCCCTTACCTTTGCATAAGATACAAAGCACCACAACCAAGTACAAAAAGGACAACTTCATAGTGATGATTTGGGACCTAGAAACAGAGACCAGTCATCCTGGAAAATCAGATCCACCAGGGACTGTCTCACTTGTGTTTTTATAGCCGCTGAGACCACAGTCTGTCGTCAGCGGCTATGTGTGGTAACCTTCGTGATGACAGGACATAGGCAAATGTTATAGTATACCAAAGATAAAGCCTACTTCAAGTCAGCTTAATGTCTTATTTCTGTGACATCTTCTCTCTTGGACCAAGTCCACCTCATGTCAAACCCAGACTGTTTTCTCGCTGCCCTGTGCAAATAGCAATGTCAGGAACTAAAAGTTCCAGGATTAAAAACCAAATACACCTAAGGTGTACATTTATCTGTGCCCTGTTAATCATTGCAGAAGTCTTAATACCTCAATAAACTCAAATACTGTGACTAAATATCGTGATGATCTCTGCTTTAACAAGATGTGTTTTAAACATTAGCCTACTTTGAAACAAAGCTCCCAACTGTTGTCCAGAAAAGTCTTATTAGTATGCTAATAAATACTTCCTTAGAGAAATAGTAACTATCACACGGAAGTAAGAATAGGTATATAAGATTTTGCAACTAAGTTGGCGAACTCTTCTTAGAAAAAATGCTACATACCTCATCGCTAAGTATCACTATGGTCACCGCCGAGGTACCCCCACTGGGAAGGCACACAGTGATGCCGGTACCTAATCTACTCTTCAAAACGATTTTGGAAAACTTTTTCTGTGATGAGCGTCAGAGCTGTCATCTTATTATCCTTGATGTCCTGAATATCATCAAAATGTCTTCCTTTCAATATTTGCTTTATCTTTGAGTAAAGAAGATAGTCATCAGAAGCCAGATCAGACAACCGGGGGTGGGGGGTGGGGTGCGCTTTTCCGCCTAAAAACTTCCTCACAGACAACCATGCAATTAAGTTCACAAACTTGCCACCGTGCCACCATGTACAATGGGCATTCTAGAAAGAGTTCCAAACTAGCTTTGAAGGGGGGATTAGGTGCTGGCATCCGTGCGTAGCTTCCCAAGGAGAGTACCTCGAAGGTGACTGTAGTGACATTCAACAGTGAGGTATGCAGCACTCAGAACAATTATGTTCGTGGACGTAATTGTCAGACCTTATAGATGCACTAAGTCTTATAAATGCACTACTATTATAGCGGTAGTTTTATTATTTACCAGAAAGAAAAATAATGACACACATTTTAAAATAAACTTTACAGTCAGACATACAAATAACTAAAAAACCAAATAACTAAAAGACGTATAGAAATGCCAACATATGAAAACCAACCTTTAAGGGAAAAACATAATTCAGATTGGAAACAGCTTTCATAAACTATCTACCTAGCTATTCTGAGGTGCAGGGAGAAATTCAACATAAGATCTAAGAGAAGAAGGATCGGTCTGTGTTGAGAAGGGTAGGGGTGACAGACAATCAGAGGAATCTCTGGTAGCAGTCAGGTAGACCTGAAAAATGGAAGGACCAACTCCATAGTTTGGTG
The DNA here is from genome assembly GCA_028571685.1 of Heterohyrax brucei. NCBI lineage: Eukaryota > Metazoa > Chordata > Mammalia > Hyracoidea > Procaviidae > Heterohyrax > Heterohyrax brucei. The sequence goes on along the minus strand of CM053142.1, from coordinate 99,665,839 downwards.
ATGCCACCTACTTCCCACCTGCTCCTAAATGCTACCAAGAAAAGTTGTCAGTGGCCAGTGCAAAAACAGTCCTCAATTCATTCTCTCTAGAGAAGAAGAATCCTAAGAAAGGACAAAAATTGACCAATATTCCCTTTATCCATTCATTTATGCACTAACCTAAAGGAAAAGAATTAAATTTATGTGAGTGGCACAAACGGTTAACGTGTTTGGCTGACAACCAAAAGGTGAGAGATTTGAGCCCACTTGCAAGCACCTCAGAAGAAAGGCCTGACAATCTACTTCCAGAAAATCAACCATTGAAAACCCTACAGAGCACAGTTCTGCTCTAACACACAAAGTTGCCATGAGTTGGAATCAACTAGATAGGAACTGGTTGGTTTATCTTCTCAGAGAGCCTCACCAGTACATGTTAAATGCGTTCAGAGATGTAACCTCCCTCCCCCTACCAAACATTCATTGTCTGCTTGCAGAGTTCTTAAGTTATTTTTAAAGAGAACAGAATTTTTTATTCCATGGTAATTAGATTTAAATATTTAAAATGCATATGTTTGTATAAGGAAACACATTTACTGAAGTTCATGCATTTTAAAATCTAGCATCAGTTTAAGTTTTTGAGTTTTTCCTGTGGTGCAGGAATTTGGAAAGTGGGGAAACAATGGGCACAAGAGTATTGAAAGAAAGGGATCAGCCCCAAAAGAGAAAATGATGAAACAAACAAAAGCTACAGGATCCACAGATTGACTTCATTGACTTAGTACTTATACCAAAACCCAGCTATGATTTTTTTTTTAATCTTACAAACAAATAAAGATTGCACATTAAGGTTTTTGTCTCCACTGCACTCCTTGGAAACTCTGTGGGGCAGTTCTGCTTTGCCCTATAGGGTTGCTATGAGTGAGAACTGACTCAATAGCAGTGGGTTTCAGATTTTTTTTTTTTTTTATCATTACTATTTTTGGTTTATGGTAAAAGTGCAGTTATAAGGGACCACTGGAGGGGGGTCAAAGAAGGTGGATTAGTCAGATCTTTCCTGTGATCCCTTTTACAATCAAGACCTAAAACAACAGATTAATCTATCAAATATGATGTGCTAGGAACCCGGAACATCGAAACAAAATTTAGAAATCAGACTGAGCAGCAAGAGAGATAGACAAGCAGCAAGGAGTGGACAGACCTGACTCAAAGGGAATCGGCACCCAATAGGTCAGATCTACTGATGCCAGAACTGTGGAGCAGTGGCTTTTGAAACAAGTTTCCTATAGCGGGAAAGGCTTTGGAGCGAAGAGCCCACTCATGTCTCCATAATCATTGAATAACGGCACTATGTAGTCAAAAAAATAATTAGCATCTAACCTACCACTCATGGATCAAAAATTTTCCTTCCAGATAGCTTTCTCACCTTTTATCTGATCTCCCCAACCCTCTGCACTTGGTCCAATCTGCTTCCAGAGACTGAGACATCCCCTGGGCCAGAAGTAGGACCCCTCATATTCCCTGAGCTATTTTCTTACTTTGGAGAAGAAACCAGTTAACAAACACGGAAAAAAAGAAAAAAAATCTGCTAGTTCTCCTAAACCAAGAACTCAGGACAGAAACAGTTCCTTTGCATAGGTGCAGGCATAAGGGGTCCACAGACTTTGAATACCCATCACCCCGGCATTGAACTGTGTGGTCCAGCTATAACAATGTAGGCTTTCATTAGCACAGTACAACAGGATATAAACATGAACTCTAATTTTACTGCATCAGCTATAGTGTGGAAAGGCAGATTCCTGAGGTTTGTCACTGTACTGACTACTAAGAAGGATCTTTACCTACCCATACCAGGGCCTCCATCCATGCCACCTAAACACTCAATAGGGCTCCAAGAATAAGAAGTGATACCTCCTGATCCTTATAGCCAACAGAATTTGGCACCCATAGTTTGACTATAAAACATAACCACTGGCAAAATTAAAGGAGCAGGGTTTCCTCACAGACACTCAGGATGGCTGTCAGCATCCTGCCTTGATCTATGTGTGTGCAGCCAGACACTCATGCCTGTATCAATCACTCCTACTCATCTAGTGCTGTAGGGGAAATCCTGTACCACAGCTGGTGACTGACTGACTAGATATCTGAGCTGAATGCATACAAGAAAAGAAAACTGACTGCTGGGGACACAAACCTAGTACAACTCTAACCACCTGGTGACAGACTATTGGAGTTTCAAAAGCACCAGTAACCAAACTACCTGATACAACTAGCTTACCTGGGCACTTCAAAACAAGAAGCTAGGACACAATAAGCAAATATAAGTAAATACAAGAACTTATTGATGGCTCAAAAACAATAGTCAGTATCAAATCACATAAAGAGACAGACCACAGTGGCTTCAGATAGCTCTGAAAACAAAGAATCCAGAAGTTTTTCACATGAAGAGAACTTCTTGGAAATGCCTGATACAGAATACAAAACATGAATATGTGGAATTCTTAAACAGATTAGGAAAGAGAGCAGGCAAACACAGAACAAGCCAAGAAAGACACAGACACAGCAATTAAGGAATTTAAGCACTTTAGAGAAGGGTATGATGACAAATTAAACAGACTACAAGAATTCTTAAGGAGACAGTAAACAGAAATTTAGAAGATTAATAATAATATTTTAGAATCAGACAACTCAATAGAAAGTCAAAGGAGCAGAATTGAGGCAACAAAACATAGAATTAATGAGACTGAAGACAAAACACTTGACATCACCTACTTAAGGAAAGCTCAAATAAAATTATGTAGAACTCCACCAAGAGCAATAACCTACCAGTGAGTGATTGTAGTACCAAACCAGAAGGGATAACAGAAAATACAGAGAATTGTTGAAGATTTCTTGGTGGAAAAGTTCCCTGATGTCATGACAGATGAGAAGTATCTATGGAAGATGCTCATCAAACTTTATACAAGGTAAAAGTCACCAAGACATATTATAATCCAACTTGCCAACACCAAAGATAAAGAGAGAATTTTAAGTGCAACTAGGAATAAATAAAAAGCCACTTACAAAGGAGACTCAAGAAAACTAAGCTTGGACTACCAGCAGAAGCCATGCAGATAAGCAGACAAGGGAACTACATATGTATAAAGTTGTGAATTATATATCATAAGAATTATATATCCAGCAAAACTCTTTCAAAAATGATGGAAAAATTAGGACATTCCAGATAAACAAAAATTTAGCAAATTTGCCAAAACAAAATCAAAATGACAAGAAATATATATGTAAGGGAGTTATTTTAGTTAGAAAACCAGTAACGTCAGATAACAAATCCAATCTAGAATGCAAAATACAACAACCAGATTTTGACCCAGACAGGAAAATTAAATCAAAGCTAAACCATTGAAAATAGCAAAACTAAGATGTCATTATGTGAAAGATGACAATATCATAACATGAGAGAGACACTAAAAAATGTAGTCATAGATCTTTCACACAGAGGGGAAGTCAAGGTGATATAAAGAAATAAAAGACCAGTTTAAACTAAGAAAAATAAAAGTAAAGGTAACTACAAAGAAAACAAACAATCCTACACATTAAAATGAAAAACACAAAGACTCAACAAATACAAAATCAACAACAACTAAAAACATGAAAAGAAAATGCATAAAGAAACACAACTCAGCACAGAAAATTAAGTGGAACAAGAAACTTAACAATGCACAAAAAAATACATTAAAATGACAGCAGTAAACTCCTACCTATCAATAATTATGCTGCATGTAAATAGATTAAATGCACCAATAATGAGACAGAGAGTGACAGAATGGGATAAAAGAACGTCAGCCATCTATATGTTGTCCACAAGAGAGACACCTTAGACTTAGACACAAACTGAAACTCAGAGGATGGAAAAAAATATATCAAGCAAACAACATTCAAAAAAGAGCATGCGTGGCACAATTAATTTCTGACAAACTAGATATTAAAGTAAAATTCACCACAATGGATAAGAAAAATCAAACCAAAACCAAATCCACTTCTGCTGAGTTGATTCTGACTCATAGCGACCCCGCAGGACAGAGTAGAATTGCCCCAGAGAATAGAAGCACCTAGTGGATTCAAGCTGACAATGTTTTGGTTAGCAGCCATAGCACTTAAACACTACATCATCAGGATTTTCAATGATAAGGACACTATATTACAATTAAAGGGACAAAAAAACAAGACAACATAACCATGTTAAATATTTAGACATCCAACAATGGGGCTTCTAAGTACATTAAATGAACTCTGATAACAATGAAAAGAGAAATAGACCAAACCAAATTCCAAACCTATTGCCACTGAGCCAATTCTGATTCACAGCAACTCTATAGGGCAAAGTAGAACGGCCCTATAGGACCCAGCAGAATGGTCTCATGGTGTTTCCAAAGAGTACCTGGTGGATTTGAAGTGCCAATGTTTTCACTAGCAGCCATAGCTCTTAACCACTATGCTACCAGGGTTTCCAATTAAAACTTAGAAGAAGATGGAAATATATATATATATAAATGCATACGTATATGTATATATACAGCAAACAACATTCAAAAAAGAGCAGGAGTGGCAATATTAATTTCTGACAAAACAGACCTTAAAGTGAAACCCACCACAATGGATAAGGAAGATACTATGTAACAATTAAAGGGTCAATAAACCAGGAGAGTATAACCACACTAAATATTTATACACTCCAAAACAGAGCTTTTACATACATAAAACAAACTCTAACAGCATTGAAAAGCGATATGGACAGCTCCACAATAATACTAGGATACTTTAACACACTACCTTCAGAGAAGCATAGAGTATTCAGAAAAAAAGTTCAATAAAGACACAGAATATCTAAATGCGACAATCAACTAACTTGATCTCATTTATATATACAGAACACTCCATCCAACAATAGCCACATATGCTTTCTTTTCCAGCACACATGGAACATTCTCTAGAATGGACCATGTATTAGCCCATAAAGCAAGCCTTAACAGAATCCAACATGTTGAAATATTACAAAGCTTTTCAGACCATAAAATCATAAAACTAGAAATCAATTAACAGAAAAAGGAAGAAAAAAAAATCAAACATATGGAAACTGAACAACCTTGCTAAAAAAAAAAAAAAAAAACTACTAGATTTTAGAAGAAATTAAGGGCACAATAAAGAAATTCACAGAATCAAAAGAGAACATAAACACATCCTAGGAGAACTTTTGGGGTCCAACAAAGGCAGTGCACAGAGGCCAATTTACAGTAACAAATGCACACACACAGAAAGAATAAATGGCCCAAGTAAGACCATTAGCCCTATAATGTAAACAAGTAGAAGGAGAGCAGCAAAAGAACCCCTTGGGTACCAAAAGACAGCAAATGATAAAAATTAGAACAGAACTAAATAAAATAGAGAACAGAAAACTGTTTGGAAATTAACAGAAGCAAATGCTGATTCTTTGAGAAGATAAAGAAATCAATAAACTAGTAGCCAAACTGACAAAAGAAAAATAAATGATACGGGCAATGCCGCAACTGAATGTCCCAATTGAAATTAAAAAAATTATAACTGAATACTATGAAAAATTGTACTCTTAACACATTTGAGAATCTAGAGGAAACAGACAAATTTCTAAAAATACACTACCTGTCTAAACTAACACAGAGGTGTAACAGCTAAATAAACCTATAACAAAAGATGAGATTGAAAAAGTAATTAAAAACTCCCAACAACAACAACAACAAAAACCTGGTTCTATTGGCTTCCTTGGAGGGTTCCGACAAACTTCAGAGCAGAGTTAAAACCACTGTTACTAAAGACATGAGAACTGCCAATCAAGTTAGCGAACTCATCCTAGAAAAATTCACCATGACCAAGTGGGACTATAGCCAGAGCAATTAGGCTTTAAAAAAAGGGGGGGGGGCATACAAATTGGTAATAAAGAACTAAAATTATCTCAATTTGTAGGTGATTTGATCTTATAGACATAAAACCCAAAACAAGCTAGCAAAAACAAACTACTGAAACTAACAGAAGAGTTCAACAAAGTAGGAAGATACAAGATAAACATATAAGATCAGTTGAATTTTTCTACACCAAAGAAGACAACATCAAAGAGGAAATCACTGAATCAATACCATCTATAACAGCCCTCAAGATGATAAAATACCAAGGACTAAATCTAACAACAGATGTAAAAGACCTATAGAAAGAAAATTACAAGATTCTACTGCAAGAAAACAAGAGACTTACATAATCGGAGATACCTACCTTGCACATGGATAGAAAGACTCAGCATTGTGACATCTTTTCTACCCAAAGCAATCAACAGATACAGTGCAATTCTGACTCAAATTCCAACAACACTTTTTACTGAAATAGAGAAACAAATCACCAACTTCATGTGGAAAAGGAAGAAGCCCTTTTTGAGCAAAGCACTTCTGAAGAACAAAGCTGGAGGCCTCACACTACTTGACTTTAGAACCTATTACACCGTCACAGTGCTCCAAACAGCCTGGTAAAACAGATACATAGTCCAATGGAACAGAATTGAGAATTCAGATATAAAGTCATCTACCTTTAATCAGCTGATTTTTGACAAAGTCACAAAATCTATAAACTGAGGAAAATACAGTTTCTTCAACAAATCATGTTTGCGTAACTGGATATCCATCCACAGAGAAATGAAACAAGACCCATATCTCATACTATACACAAAAATGAACTCAAATTGGATCAAAGACCTAAACATAAAATTTAAGGAACAGTAGAGACAATATTAGGGAAAATAGGGAACGCTAGGAGAGTCCTAATGAATACATGGCATAAACAGAATACAAAACGTTACTGACAATGTACAATCTCCCGAAGAAAAATAGATAACTAGAAACTCCTAAAAACTGAACACTTATGCTCATCCAAAGGTGTCACCAAAAGAGTAAAAACACAACTACAGACTGGGAAAAAAAATTGGCTACTACAGACACAATCTGTGTTTAATTGCTAAAATCTTCAAGACATTGCAAAATCTCAAAAACAAAAAGATAAATAACCCAGTTAGAAAACGGCAAAGGATGTGAACAGTACTTCATTCACCAAAGAGGACATTCAGGCAGCTAACAGATACATGAGGAAATACTTAAAATCGTTAGCTATTAGAGAAATCCAAACTAAAACAACAATGAGATACAAACTCACCCCAACAAGGCTGATATTGATCCTAAAAATACCAAACAATAAATGTTGGAGAGATTGTAGAGAGACAGGAGCACTTCTACAGAGAGGTTGTAGAGAGTTGAACTCTTCTACACAGTTGGTAGGAATGTAAAATGGTACAACCATTTTGAAACTCAATTTGGCACTTTCTTAAAAAGCTAGAATTAGAAATCCAGAGATCTCATTCTGTGGAATATGTCCTACAGAAATAAAAGCTGCCAAATGAATAGATATGCACACATCAATGTTCACTGCAGCAGTCTCCACAATAGCAAACAGGTGGAGTCAACCAAGTTTCCCATCAATGGATGAATGGATAAACAGTCTATAGTATAGTCACACAGTGGAATACTATACAATGATGAATTTGTAAAATATCTCATACCATGAAGGAATCTAGAAGGCATAATGAGTGACAGTTAAAAAACAACAGATATTACGTGAGACCATTGTTATAATAACTGAAGAAAAGGTTTAAATGCAGAAGAACACATTTTTGGGGGGGTTACAAGTGTGGGGAGTCTATATAGACAGTAGACAAGAATTATTTTAGGTGAAGGGATGGACAACACAATATAGAATTCAGCACAAATGGACTAAATCAAAAGATGAAAAGTCTCCTGAATACAAACATTTCAAGGGACAGAGCAGCAGGGGCAGAGGTCTAGAGACCATGGTTTTAGGGGACATCTAGGTCAACTGACATAACAAAGTTGTTTTTTTGTTTTTGTTTCTTGAGCTACAATCTTCTTTTATTTTTTTTCTGAATGGTTAGATGATGTGTTTGCAATCTTTTGGCAATCTTGTAAGGGCTAATCTGCCTACTACCTCTTTTTAAAATTATGACTAAGTGAAAGTATACAATCTAAATCAATTTTGCTTGCCTACCTATTTGCAAATCCATCTACTCTCACCCTGTAGCAGCACACTCTCCCTTTTCATTTTTCTAGTATCCTCTTAGTAAACATCTGTCCCCACCTCTCCCCCCTCTTCGATCTAGAAAGAAACCAGTATAATAGCCCTTATAAATGTATTGGACCACAGAGTACATACACCACATGCTCACACTGTGTCTCCAAGTCCAGTCCATTCTTGTCTGAAGAGTTGATATCAATGGTTGTTTCAGGTCAGGACCTGCAACAATTCTAGAGGCCATTGTTCCCTGGGGGCCCTCGAGGCTGTCAGATCACTTATTCCGGTCTTTTAGAAGAGTTCTTGAACTGCACACCTCTTTTCCTCATGTTGCCTGAAGGACTGTACATTGTGTCACCCATCACAGCTGCCTTTGGTAGTGGCCGGACACTATCTGGTTCTTCTGGTCTCATGCTGATGCAGTCTCCCATTCATGTGGGTCCTTCTGTCTCATAGGCTTATTTTTTTCTCACGTCTTGGGACCATTTGGTGTTGCTCAGATGGCAGCTTGCTAGCTGTTAAAACCCCAGACATCACTCACCAATATAGGTACAGAAGACTCTCTTAGTAAAAAGACTAGAGTTGACATAACGAAGTTTTTTTCTTAAGAAATTGTTCTGAGAAAAACAACAACAACAAAAAAGAAATTGTTCTGCATCCTACTTCGATGAGAGGCATCTGGGGTCTTAAAACCTAGCAACTGGCCATCTGAGAATCATCAATTAGTTCCAACTCACCTGGAGCAAAGACGGAAGAACACCAGCGACAGAAGGAAGACATGAGCCCAGGAGACAGAAAGAGCCACCTAAACCAGAGACTACACTAGCATGAGACCAGAAGAACTAGATTAGGCCCAGCTACCACCAATGACTCTTGTGATGGGGAACACAGAGTCCCTAAGGTAGCAGGAGAAAATGGGGGTGCAGTACTCAAACTCTGTTAACAAGACCCAACTTGATTGTCTGACAGACTAGAGGGTCCTTGTAAGATACAGCCTCCGGACTCTTCTAGTCAAGAACTGAAACCATTCCTGAAACCAACTTTTCAGACAAAGACTGGACTGGACCATAAGACGTCAAATGATACCAGCAAAGAGTATGTTTCTTAGCGTAAGTAGGTACATATATGCCGTAACTGGGCAGTTCCTGTCTGGAAGTGAGATGAGAAGGTGAGGGGGACAGGAATTGGTGAATGGAAATGGGAAATACAAGGTGGAGTGTGATGTCACTGTAAGAGGAAAGTAACTAGGGTTACATAAAAATGTATGTGGAAGGTTTTGTATCACAAACTACCTGATTGTGAACTTGCACTTAAAGCACAATAAAATGTTTTTTTGAAGAAAAGACAAATAGAGGAGGGGGGTGACACTGCCCTTTGAAACTCACATTAGTACCTCCGTTTACCGCATTCTTTTCTTTATTACATATGAATTCACTGTGAGTTAGATTTGAGCCCAGAGAGCCCATGTTCAGATTTTCAGTATTGCATAGTTATTCTATCACATACTCAGCATTCACCTTAGATGTGTTTGAGACCATGATGAAACAAAATTACTTAGGGTCTGTTGGCAGATTTAAGAATATATGCATGACAGATACTTCAGTAAGCACGGCTTATGCGAAGTACTGTGGAAATGCAAAGGAAGACGTGCTTTCTTTTAGTGTAAGAGAATCAGAGAAGGCTTCATCCAGACGGTTGCCTAAAGCATGGACCAAGAAATATAGACAGGGCATGGACCTACAAAATTAGAGAAGGATTCTAGCTGGAAAACACGCTGTGAACAAAGTCAAAAGCAGTCTTAAGGGTCCCATGGTCTTAACACCAGCTATTGTCTTTGTGCATCGTGTTTCTACTGGACTGCTCCGGCAGTCAGATAGCGTCCAGTGGAACCTGCAGTCTGTTGATCCTATTACCTTCCATTACCCTTCCCTCACCTAGTCATTCAAATTCTGCCTTAGCCCATTTAAATTTTATCTTGTCATTATTTCTTTATACAAACCCTCAACTCCCTTGAACCTCTTTATACTTGCTTGGCAAAACCCCAACCATGGCTTAATTTAACACTTTTCCTATCCCTTCTTCTCCCATATCCATGCAGACGTACATGGCAACGTAACAATACACGGCCAAGCTAACTTGTCCCTCTTAAATTTATAATGCCAAGTGGGCTAATAAAACAGCCAGGCAATTACATTTTCTAGTCCATTTCTTTTCACATTCTATTTCATATCTTTTCTCTTCAGTGTCTGACATTTCCTTCCCATTCTCCCTCTCAGTTAACGGCCTTACTACCAATGTGCCCAGAACATAAAAGCTCTCAAAAGAGAAATTCTGTATGGTGCCATCCTGAAATAGACTTTCTACTACTATTTGTACACTATATAATCAGACTCCCCTCTTACTAACACAGATTAACTCTTTGTGTCCCTGTAATAACATCCACCCTTCCATTCATGTACTGGATTCCAAGAACATGCCAACAATTCTCCATAACACGTCATTAGGGTTCTCTCTCATGCTTCATTTGCACTAATTCAAGAAGTAAAAAATAGAAAATGCTGTACTAACATTGTTAACAGTCTTTATTTGATTTCACCAGCTCAAAATTGCCTGCTAGTAAAAAATAGTCAATGTTTTAACATTTCTTAAAACATTTTCACTATAATGCTAATAATTGCAGACAAAATTTAGTTTAAGTGGGTCTGAAAGTCAAGATCACAATAAAATGCCAACTGTATCTACATTTGTGGCTTTTCTTCTAGATTTTTTTTCCCTTAACTTTCCATGAAGAAGCTAACAATTCACCAACTATATATGAAAGCAGGAAACCCTGATGGCATAGCAGTTAAGTGCTACGTCTGCTAATGAAAAGGTCGGCAGTTTGAAGCTGCCAAGTTCTCCTTGGAAACTCCATGGGGCAGTTCTACGAGTCAGAATTGACCCCACAGCAGCAGGTTTTTGGGGGTTTATACATGAAAGTAACAAATCACATTTACATCTAGTGCCTTTTCAAATCTCCTGTTTTAGGACCCTTTACCATCTCAAGTTTCTGAGTATCCATGATTCCTATTACTATGAGAAAAGAAAAAGTTTATATATGTATGTATATATACATATGTGTTTTAAAAGATATGATCAGTTAATGTTTAAAATCAGCAAAAATTAATGAGGGTTCTTAAAAAACAATGACTTTTTCTTGGAAGTAGTATCCTTTTCTTCCAGAAGATCTCACAGAAGCTTATTTTTACATGGGAATTCAATACTTTGTGATAGTATATTAGATAAAAGCAACTAGTAGTACTAAAACATGCTGCACAGCTACTGTGCATTTCTTAAAAGTGTGTCTAATACAAAGAACAATAGTCGAATGCTTCCTTCTTGATTTAATGGATGTGGTTTAAGTGTCTGAACACTTAATGATATGCTGCCAGAGAGAAGGTCGTGAGTTGAAAGAAAAACAGCTCTAGTATGACAAGACAGTCTTTGCTTGTATTTTTTAAAATAAAGTCTGTACAGAGAGGAATAGAGAAAATAGATTGTGGAACAAGAGCTTCTTTATTGTCATATACATTGTATTTGAAATTTGTATATTTGAAAATTAGGAAATTTTTATTATAAAGAAAGTTAGATTCAAATATAATTAAATGTTCGTATATCTAGTATTTAAGTATTTAAAACATTAATAAATACTATTAAACATTAAGTATACACAATAAAAAGTTTATACAATAATTTACCACTTTCAGTTTAACGTGTCAAAATTTTCTTAAGGCTGAAGTTGAACTATGACACTTTATATGAAGAAAAGCATATTGTGTACAGAAGCATACCATATTTCTACTCTATACCATATAGAGTGCAATATATTCATTGTTATTCACCTTTCTTACCCATATTGTTATGGGAGTTTTCCATGTATTTGTCTTTGATGATCTATGTTTTCTCTTGGCTGTGTCTCATGGGTAGGTCTTTTTATTTATCCTGAACTTGAATTCTCAGAATTTCCTGAGTATGTGGATTGTTACCTATCATCAGTTCTAGCTAATTATAGGCCAATGTCTCTTCAAACATTATCTCTTACCTCTTAACCCCTCTTTTTCTGACACTCCATCAGTTATATATTTTTGACATTCTTACTCTATTCCTTAACTCTCTTGATTACTCAGTATGTATTTTCCATAAACTTTTTATAATTATACTGCATTCTAGAAAATTTATTTTGATTGATATTTCAGTTCATTGTTCTTGTTTGTTTGTTTCTTCCCTTCACCTGTGTCTAAAATGCCATTAACTCTACTGACGGAATATGAAAATCACATATTTTTTAATTAAGTTTTTTGAATTAAATTGCCAAGTTTCAAATCTACCTAGCAATTTTTATAGATTTTCTGTAAAAATCTGAAGAGATTTTCAAGAATGTCTTTTAGTTAAGAATTTATGTTTTATAATTCTGGTATCTGGACTTTTAACTGACTTGCTTCTACTCCCAGATGATGGTGAAGATGCTCACACTGACCTTTTTCCTTATGTTGGTGTTAGGTGCCCGTGAGTCGTTTTCAACTCACAGCAGGACCATATGACAAAGTGAAACTGCTACATAGGGCTTTCTTAGCTGGAATCCATATGGAAGCAGATTGACAGTCTTTCTCTGGGGCAGCCACTGGGTGGGTTCAAACCAGCAGCCTTACAGTTAGCCCGGGATAGTCAAGCATTTGCTCTACCCTTTCTTTTCCTATAGGCTTCGTTTATTTGCACTGAATCCTGCTTATAATCTTTAAAAGATTATTTAAAGGATAAGACAGATGTGTATTCCTTCAGAGAAGAGATGGGTTTGTTCTTCTAAACACCTACACACTACCAATGGGAGGGACCACTTGCAATGATGAATCTCTTGTTGCTTTTTGGAAATATTGCATGTAAATTAGACCTGCAAATACACTGAAACTCCAAAGTTACTGTATCTCATAGATGCTTCTATCACCACCTTGCTATACTCAGCACCAAAACTACTTGGTGGTGTTGTTGCTACTTGCCATCACCTGGGCTCTGATTCACATAACAGAATGAAGCATGGCGTGGTCCTGTACCATCCTCACTGTCATTGGTAAGCTTGAAACCATCATGCAGCGGCCGTGCCAGTCCATCCCACTGAGGTCTACCTCTTTTTTTGCTGGGCTTCTGCTTTACCTAACATGACTTCATTCTCCAACAATTGGTGTCCCTTGATGATCTGTACAAAGTAAGCAAGACTTGGGGTGAAAGACAGTAAGAGTGTGAGGAGTTTGCCCTTATTCTGAATGTATAATTCTTTTGGTGCAGCTTTATTCCAGAGTGACTCTTTAGATTTCTTAACATTAAATAAGTTCCAGTAGGGTCGCTTTGTGTTGGAATCTATTTAATGGCACTGGGTTTGGTTCGGGTTTTGGTTATATCTTCTGTCACAAGAATTGATAATGACTTCAGAAATCTACTTTCTCTCTGGGTCCCAGCTATTGATTTTGCCCTGGTAATTATTTTCTATCATGTCAGCTCTATGCAGTTTTCAAGCAGAAATCTCTCTCGGATTTTATCCAGTATTTGTTTTGTTTAAAATAGAAAGATTGGCTTTAATGGCTTAAATCGTCACATTTCTCCCACACAAAAAAGGAAATCTTAAAATATTTTATAATTTCTAATGTCATTTCTTCCTTGATTTGTTGATTATTTAGACTTTATATTTCTTATTTTCCGAACGCGTTGTGCAGTGCCACTCAGAATTGAAGGACTCACTTTCCCACCTCCTGAGAAGGTTGTCAGCTGCCGACTCCTATCTTACAGTCCTCTCCTGTGGTAGCCTCTGTTGGAGAATATTGCGTTGTTCAAGGTCACTCTGGCTTCCTTAGGTTTCTCACATCCAACATCTAGACTGCGTAGAGTATAAGACCTAACCACCTTCAGATCAGTGGGAACAACTCTAAAGGGGCATCTAAACTTCAAAACTCTACATCAGGTTGTCTAAGGCCTGTTGTTGTACCTTTTTCTTGGGCCTCATCCTGCTCCCCCCATTTGCCTCCCTGGTGTGGATCCCAAGGGTGCTGCTTAGAAAACCTCCTGCACATTAATTTCTATCTCAGAATTTATCTGGTAGGAACATTATTTGCAACATTATCTTTTGCAGGCAATTTTTATCTTAATTGCATCTTTTTCAGAGAATATATGCCCTGTGTGATTTTAGCCCATTAAACTGAACAAAAACATGCTTTATGGGCCATTTTATTGCTGATTTTTATAAAATTCATTGTATGGCTGAAAATAACATGTATGCTAAAGTTACTGGCTGTAATTTTCTTTTTATATCGTATCAAAGTTGTTAAATGTGCTGTTTATATCTGTCCTCACTGATTTGTTCTTGTTCTATTTGCTTTATAAATTATTGAGAGAGGTATACTAAAATCTCCCACTTGGACTGTAGATGTGTCTGTTTCTTACAGTCTTTCTAATATGCTTCTTATATATCTGAGGATATGTAATTACACAAATATAAATGCATATTTTGCCTACAAGTTTAAAATTGTTGTATCTTTCCAGCAGATTAAATATTTTGTGATTCTTGTCGTTCCTGGTAAGCCTATTAACATAAAATCTATACCAGAGATTAATATACCTACTCTAATTTCATTTTATTGCCTTTATAGTATTTTTTCCTATTCTTTATTTTAAAGATGTGAGTATTCTTACAGGTTAAATGTGTCTCATAGATAAGAAACTGTCATGGATTTTCTTTTTTTATGAAGTCTGACAATTTTGTCTTAAGTGAATCATTCAGTTTATTTGCATTTAATATAATCAATGATACATTTACTTTTATATTTATCTCTTATTTTTAATTTCTTCTATATTTTTATTTTTATTTTCTATGTTTTACTTTGGATTGAAAAATATTTTCTCATTGTTTTATTTTTCCTTCTACTAGATTGTTATGGATTGAATTATTTCCCCCCAAAATTTGTGTCAACTTGGCTAGGCCATTGCTCCCAGGATTGCGTGGTTGTTCTGAATTTAATGACTTGATGTCATTATCCTAGTGTTATAAATACAAATTCCTATGATGTGACCAAGGGAGGACACAGTCTACAGACTGGCTTGTATCTTGGGTCAGTCACTTTTGAAATACACAAGAGAGAGGGATGTACATCATTATCACCACCAAGAAAAACCAGGAGTGGAGCACATCCTTTAGAACTGGGGTCCATTTGCTGAGAAACTCTTAGACCCAGAAGAAGATCCGTGACAAAGACCTTCCCTGTTGCTGACACAGAGAGAGAAAGCCTTCACCTGGAGCTAGTGCCCTGAAATTGGACTTCTAGCCTCCTTAACTGTGAGTGAAGAGACTTCCGTTTGTTAAAGCTACCCACTTAAGGTATTTATGTTTTCATAGCACTAGATAACTAAGGAATAGAATAAAAATTATTTACTCACATTTATTCTATGAGTGAACACCCTAAATATTACAATGCATATACATAATATTTATAAAAAATCTAAATATTTTTGCCCTCTTCTGTAATTCGAGGACTTTTAAAACAATTTTCCTATAATTAATAGCTAGAGTGATTTTTTTTTTTTTGGTAACACAGATGATTTGACCCATTCCCATTACCACTGAGTCAATCTCAACTCATAGTGACCCTACAGGACAGATTAAAACTGCCCCACAGTTTCCAAAGAGCATCTGGTGTATTTGAACTGTCAACCTTTTGGTTAGTAGACTTAAGTCTTAGCTGCTGTGCTGCCAGGGTTTCTAGATGATTTGAATTTGACTGCAGTTCTAGGAGGAATGGCTGATAGTTAAGATTTCTAAGGACCTTGCTGTCCCTGAGTGGGTACAGGGTGGGGCAGTTACACTTTCAACTCTCACTTATTCTAAGATGTGTCTCTTTGGCATCTCGGACTAACAGGAATACCTATGTGCTAGTCTCTTGATCATGGGATATGCTGAAAATCGTCTCTTCAAGGCTGAGGAAACTAGAGCTCAGTTCAGTAAGTTCATCAAATGTCCCCAGGGAAAATGCAGCTTTGGTGTTTCTGCTTACATCTTCATGTTCTCACCTTTACTTTGTTTCTTGTCTGATAATTTCAGACCATTCTGTCTAATATTTGATGGTCTCAGAAGGTGACTTTAATGTTTTACTTCATTTTTTATCTAATTTTAATTTTTAGTACATGAAAGTCTTCAAATCATTGTCATATTGATGGAATGAGCTGTAAGCCAATTTGTTTTAATATTATTTTTACTAATACAATGTCCATTTCTCCCAGTTCTTATTAAGTAAATTCTAAACAAAGTTCTAAAGCATTAATAACTGGGTTGCCTAGTTACTAGTTTTTTAACACCCATGATATAGTATGTGGTGGTCAGGATTATGTCAACTTGGCTACTGCATATTTGGCTGCTGTATTAAGTGGCAGGGCAGGGTTTCTGGTGGTTCCCTGCCCCTCCACTCTCGTCTAGCGACCTTTGACTACGGCGGCTGGTCGCTCACATGGCCAGGAGCTCCTGCTCTCTGCTTCCAACGTCTGGTTCTGGGACTTGAGCTAGCAGCTGTTGGACTCATCAGTCCTTACAGTTGGCACTTGAGAGTCCTGCTCCCTGACCTGCCGATCCTGGGTTCGCCAGCCTCTTTCGCTTCGTCTCGCCACCAGCTTGGGATCCACTGACCTACACAACTGGTGATCTAGAACTCTGCTCTCTGACTTGCTGACCTTGGGTTCCTCAGCTTCCGTGGCCACATGAGGCTTGTGCCAGAGCTTGGGACATTCAGCTTCTGTGATTACATGAGCTGTTTCCTATATTTGTATCTATCTATCTGTCTATGTATATATTATAAATCTTTCCTTGTACCTACACATGTTACTGGTTTTGCTTCCCTAGAAAACCCAGCCTAAAACAGAGCATCCAGTAACTTAAAAAGCCGCTTCCTAATTATTATTTCAATGTCTTTTCACATTATTCTCCTTATTTGTACTTATATATTTTAACCCACTTTTCTTCATTAACATGGCCTTGTGAAATTGGAATATTTTTAAATTCTCACATAATTTGGATGGCTATGTTATCACCATCATACAGAAGTCAAATTTACCTCGTAGTTTAAAATGTGTTCAAAGTTGTAACCAGTTAAGTGAGAGAACTGTATCTCGGACCTGAGTCTGCAAAGATCACACCTGCACTTATTTTGCAGTGTCATGAAGCCTCACCAGGAACGTTCTGGCAGCGCTGGTGGAGCCTGTTGACTAATAAATAGAGCCTGTCAGCTGTTCCATTTGGAAAACCACCTAGCCCACAGCGTGCTGGGGAGAAAGGCTAGGGAACATTCAGGAAACAGTGGAGGTGTCTACAGCATCTGCAGACAAAGGAGAAGTGAGAAATAGGTCAAGTAAAATACATGTATATATTTATTGAATATTAAAGTATGAAGGAAATCTAATCTACATGATTGTATAGTTAAAACGAAACAGACACTCAGAAATAAGCACTACGGAAGCACATTGTAAATCACAGAGTAAATGTAGATGCTGAGGCCATCAACGGTCACAAAGTTTGCATCAGGTCCAGAAACTCCTCTCCTGAAGCTTGAACCTGTATCACTCCTCTTCAAAATAAATAAAAAGTTCCAATTTTTATAAGCAAGTTACATTTTTAACTTCCAGCAAAAAGTTAATTAATACCTAGCCTCCTTCTGCAAGTAAAGCATGAACATATAAAACTGTTGTCCATGTATTGTGACAAGGCAGGTCCCAAGAGAATGTTGTTGTTGATGTTAACTGCCATGAATTCAAACTGGACTCCTGGTCCCATGCAATGGCAGGAACTGCTGCCCAGGCCCGCATCCTCCCCACAGTGGGTCGTAGATCAGACCATCAGATGCCGTACAGTTTTCATTAGCTGATTTTCAGACATCCGTCTTCAGGCTTTACTTCCTGATTCATCTTAGTCTGGCAGCTCCACTGCCGTTTGTTCAGCATCGTGGGAGCATGCAAACCTCCACGGACAGATGGTGGCTCTCCATGAAGTGCATTGGTTAGAAACTAAGCCTGAGTCTCCTGCCTGGAAGGCAGCAGCTGTACCACTAAACCACCACTGCCCCATAGTATTTCCCTAAAAGATATTATATGAAGGTAAACATTACACTGATAGTATTTGCCAGTCTGTATTGTGCTAGACTATGAGCTGGATATAAGCAAGGGCTGTTTTTTTTTAATCTTGATATCATCTATATCTTGAATAATGTTTACATAATCCATACCAATAAAAGTCAATTAAATAAAAAAACATACATGAATTAAACTGAGATATAAGAAAAACTCATGGCAGTGTTAAAATCACAAAGAACACTGTAGTCTGTTGAAAGTTTACTTGGAGGCACTTTTTCCTGGCTTTCCTTTTCAAAGTCACTTTTTATTGTGAATCAGAATGAATATGAGACCTGGATGTAGTTGGATAAGATTAAAAGATGAACATGTGATTTTGAAAAGCATGACACCTGTATTTGCCTTTAACATAAGACTGTAAGACAGTCAAGTTGTATCTGAATATTAATGATGTTCACATAGAAATACTTCCAAATACTCTGAAGAGGGCATCTATATGCTTGTAGATTTATTCAAAGGGTTTTTTGTTTTGTTTTGTTTTTTAGCTTTCATAAATAATTAACATAGACACTATAAAGGCATTAATCATAGTCCATGACAACCTGAGGGATATTTTACATTGATTGTATTTTATCTCATCATTAAACAGAATCTGAATTTTAAGAATACTCAGTAAAATATTGGTTCTACCTACTTGTTTCAAACTTCAGAACTCATCACCTTCATCTCACCTACAGATGCAAAGTACCCAAAAGTGTCTTAGGCTTGAAGATAAGGAGGACCTAGCAAGAATATTTTCCCCATGACAATTATATATGTTAATATTTCTAAATCATTTTTATGTAATTACACAGATGCAAAAATGGATCAAGTAACATGGCCAATACAAACCACTAAGATATGGGGCCAAATCCATTTGCCCAGAGCCATACTCCTAATCGCTACAATTGCTTTAATTCTAAGGTACAAAATGAAAATAAACAAACAAAAATATTTGTTCTTCTGCCTGTGTAGTAAAAGTGAGATGTATCCATAGGTTTGTGGTAAGCAGGCCTCCAACTAGTGATTAAATATGGAGGTTGACTATTTCTTCACATTTTTCACAATCACAGCTGTGCTATGATTGTGCTATGAAAATCTCCTTTAGCCAATGTTTCATGTTCTGTCGATTTTGTTTCTTCCTATTTCCATTACTTGAAAGTATAACAGCAATTTGAAAGAATAGTGAAATAATTTATAGACCAATTTATATCATGGCATTTATAAAATAAACTAACAATGAGAAAACTATTTTCTGTAACAAAAAGTCAATAACCCAAAAGGAAGTGGTGAAAACTAAAATGTCAGTAGTCCACGGATGAGGGAAACTGCTTTCTCTGCAAATGACACATACTAAGTATCTTACAGAACAGGAAAGTCTGTAAAATAATTGAGAGTATTTAGTGGAGATCTGATTGAATTGACTTGAAAGCGTCACATAATAGTTCACTTAGGGTGTTAGCACATATTCCTGTCGTTTCTATTTACCTTTGAAATAAGCACACATCAACAAAAGCATTTCATTGTATGTAGCGAAAACGTCTATTTGTCTTTGAAATACAATACCTCTTGCTAAACACACAGTATACGGGCAGCCAAAAATACTCCCAGCTTTACTCAAGCAAACTGGATACGTAAAACTGAAATGATCTCATTTATTTTATAATTTCCTATTGGAGCAGTTCTACTTTGACCATAGGGTCACTCAGAGTCAGAAGAGACACGACAGGAGTGGTTTGTTGTTGCTGTTGTTGTCGTTTGGTTTTTGTGTTACAAGAAAAAATGGCTGTCCAGTGCTTATCAGAAATTCATAGAAGATCTTGAATTCCAGAGTTAACTTCCCATATAATTCTGTGCCATAGGCATTGTTCTTAGAAGTAGCAGAGCTCAGACATACTGAGTACGAGACAGAGAAATGGCAAAACTCCAAATTGTGTATGAGGATGGGCAGCGGAAAGTTAAGAGGTTGATTGTAATGTAGGAAATTACATGGAAAAAGTAATTCTGTATTAAAATGGAAGAGTCTTCATCAAGTGATCTTCAACTTCTGTGTTGTTTTCATTGTCTACTTCCAAATTCAAACAAAACAAAAGACAGCCAGAATAACCTCGTCTCCCTGCCCCTAAGCCAGATTTGCGGCGTACGTTACGGGGTTGCAAGACAGAACGTGCTATCAGGAAATGGCTAGCTGCAGCTAACTGATGAAAGGAGAGAAAATCATGTTATCAACTCTACAGATCTTCCTATTATAAGTTAGACATGCTGTGGTTAATACCACTGATACAGATGCACTCAATGTGCATACTTCAGTGATTACAAGTGTAAAAACTCTGGAATTACTGCACCAAACATTTTAGTTTCAATACCAGGAAATCTCCTTGCTATTACTGCTATTACCATCTGACATGGAATTTAGACGAGTGTAGAAGCCTAGGCAGCACAAGCAGGTTGGGATCAGCTGGTAACTGAAAACTTGGTTAGGTTACTCGGCAACTCCACTTAAGAAAAGGCTGGGTGAACCACTTTTGTAAAGACCACAGCAAAGAAAAGCCCATGGAGCCATTCTACCCTATAATACATAGGGTCACCATAAGTCAGGGGCTGACTCCATGACCGTTAACAATAGGATAGGGAAGATGAGTCATAAATAGACTGAAGTGGCAATGACCCCAGAGAAGAAGACAGCAATACAGACATTACGAAGGTAAACACCATTTCTCTCTTCTTACCCGGCCATACATTTTATGGAAAGAAGAAAAATATAATGAAAATCCATAAGTATTTGTTTTAGGTTTTAATTATTTGGCAAATTTCAAAAATCTTGGCACCTGTAGATTCGTAAATGGCTGCAGGTGCAACTTCCAAATATTCATGACACCCAGCAAGGAGCAATATTTTAACGATACACAGCTTTAGTCAAGCTAATATCCAGTGTAAAACTCACTATGGAATGATTCTTGGATGTGACTTGTCTGTGAGTTAATTGTATAATTTCATAGGCAATTTTTTGTTTTATCTTCATCCCCCCAGATATTGAGCATACTATCCTTGCATTTTACAGATGAGGAATCAGGTTCTCTGGCCATTAGGCAACTTGCTCCAGGTCATTGAGCTACTTAGTGAACTCTGAATCTGGAATCTAAACCAAGGACTTTCCACTTCTAAATGCTTCTTCTGACTACTTTTCTTTGCAACTTTTTTTGTTTGTTTGTTTTGTTTTTTAAACAAATTCTGAAGGAAATAAGATATAGTAGTAAAAAAAAGAACTAATGACAGCATTGGAGGAAAAAACTCACAGCCTCCAAAAGTGACTTCATGAAATTATGCTTCACTGACTACACAAGCTTTTAGATTTTTTTTTAGACATTCTTTATTCTGAGTCTCTCATCAAAGAAAGTAGTAGATTGTACATCTCATTTTTATTGCCCGCCCCTCAAGATGGATTAATAAATTTATAGTCTTTCAAAAAGGCTATCTTTGAAACTCAGTCAAAACTGTATTTTTATTGATTTATCTTTAGCTAAGATTTTTTTATTTGACTTTGTGACAAGGACGTATCTGGTGATTGGCAGTAGAAATTCATCTAAAATATCCACCAATACTCTTTTGCCTACAAGCATTTTCTATCTGTGGTTGTCTAATTACTGACATATAACTCATCTGCATTAGATTATACCTAACAGGAAATTAAAACAATCAAAGTGAAACACTGAGCCACTGGACTCCCGCCATAGTAAATTACATTTCCAGCATACACACTTTTTATCTTTACTATGATAACAAATGTTTTAGGTGAGTTACTTTTGGCTTCTGTGCATATGTACCGAGATGGGGCAAATCTTATCACATATGTATGTTGTGTGTGTTTGTGTGCATACATGTGCATGTGTGCACATGGGTAAAATCCTATCACATCACTTGGAGATTTCTCTTATGACTTCTCAGTCTACAAGACAAATTTGATGACTGAAACATGTCTCCTAATTTTAACCTAATACACCCTCTCCAAAAAGTTCCTTAGCTTTATTGTCCCACATCTCATAGTAAAATGCTACATCGGTATATTAATGTGTATTTTTGTTACATCTTCAGTGTTATGTGTCCTCTGTATACCCTAGATGTAAATTCTCTAGGGATGTGATGTTATTGCAAGATTTTGTATTTGATAGGATGCTTTTAAAATAAATTTGTGTTTCCCAGACAATGCATATAAATTCCTGTGCCTAGAATGCTTATCCCACCCTGGAGATTATAAAATCCATCTTGGAAAGCTCAGCTTAAATATTAGCTGTTTATGAATCTTTCGCAGATCCACTACAATCAGGCCCAGTAGCTATATTCTCTACTTTCCAATAATATTCTTCACAGCACATTTATCATGCTGTGTTGTATTTTCATAAATAATTGGTGATAGTAGCAATACTCTCCTGGTCATATTCAGATTGATAAAGATGGTGAATCCCAGGCGAGAGTGATATATAGAAGATACTCCATCATGTCCAGTTTTCCCCATGGAATAGTGGACTCTCATGAGGCCAAGCAACAGCCCCTGTGACCTGGACACTCAGAGCCCTTTTATCTCCCTGTTATTCATCCTAGACAGACACTCCCTCAAGTAAAACTTAACCAGACCATCCTGCAAATAAAAGGAAGATAGCAGTGTGGAGTGCAGAGAGAACCACATCTTTGTCTGCTCACAGTGCTTTCAGATTACAGGCCTTCAGCTTGTGTCTCCCAGCCTCCCATTAGAAAAACGCGGTGCTGGAACACTCCAAATGCCCTGATGAAATGCAAATAATTTTAAACTGCCATTTCTAAATTGTTACTGAAAACAGTAACTTCTCTGCTGGGAAACCAGCCAGAATAGAGAATGAGAACTTTTATTTCTCCTGAGTTAGTCTGCTTTAATATTTTACAGTTTTGCTCATAGTTCTCTTTCATGAAAGGCATCTAGGTGGCCAGGTTAGGTAGTAAGCTATCGAAAGTGATATATGACAGAAACCAGCAGCGTCCCAAGGTTGTAGACTTCATCACTCCTAAGTGCCTGCACAATCGAATGTTCCCCTTAAGTTGAGAAAAGTTCAACACCTTTTTTGCTTTTTCTGCTGCTTTCATTGATACATGGCACTTTTTAATGGAAAATAAGTTGCCTTTTAGTTATGAGAGTTCACACATGATCAACAGCAGGCTTGCCAGAATCAGATTCAGAGAGGATTAAATAAATGCTTATGTTCCATAACCATTAGAAGTTTATCTTAGAGGTCTAAGCAAGAAACAGAGTAATGGTACTTGTTTTCTTTCTGATTTTTGAATAACTAAATTATTCTAAAGCTTTTTGTTCTAGTAGTTAAGAGTAAACAATTCTACTTATAGAAACTCTTAAAGAGAACTTGAAAACAGCAGATGTCATGCCCATCAGGTTTTATCCTGAGAATCTAATAACTATTGGTATTAGGAAAAAAGAAATCTAAACATCCAATAAATCATCAAGAGAAAAACTTTGCTTCCTGCTTCTTAATACTTGGATGTCCAACACACCAGCTAAAGCAGTTTCATTTTAGCTGGATGAGAGATCTAAGTGAAAAGTAACACACTCACAATTTTTTAAAATTTATAAACATGCTTTAAAAATCTTTATTATTCCATTATAAATACAATATCCATTTACATAATTTTCCATAATTGTCTTTAGTAAAAATATCACATATAAATACAAGTAATAATAAGAGAGATCTCAGGAACAAACAGCTTACTCATTGCTGACTCTTTTTCAACTTTTTTACCTTTTACAACAGTCTTAGTGGGAGTTTTAGAATTCTCTTATCTGAAAATAGAGTTTCTAATTGAATGATGTAGGATTTGTGGGGCCACAGATTTAGGAGAAAAATGAAGGAAGCATTAAACCCCCAAACCAAGCCAAAGGCCACTGAATTGATTTCCATCCACTGAAACCCTGTAGGACAGGGTAGAACTGCCCTACGCAGTTTCTAAGGAGTGCCTAGATTTGAACGGCCACATCTTCTGGTCAGCAGCCTCAGCATGACTACACAACACCAGGGTTTCTAGAGGAAGCATTAAACAGAAGTAACCAGTGGTCAGGCTTACCGCTAAGAATAAAAACAAAAAATCAGCATTTGAAAGGCTGAACAATGTATTTACATGAATTTTAAAATTTCAAGATGTCCACATTCAAAGACAGACTTGCAAAAGAGGAAAAGAAAGAGTGTGTCTCTTCTGAATATGAGGACATTGACACTATATAATTTTTCCCCATCATTCCCCATTTTCCTGGAGTTTTGTTCAGATGTAATGAAGATATGTGAGATGTACTATTTGCATTAGTAACAAAGAAAACTCACCTTCCAATCAAGGATTTTATTAGTGCAAATTAAGTGGACTATTTATAAGCATACATAACAGAAGCATTTAAAAGCAATCTGGAAGGAATGCAAAGCATTTAAAAGCAATCTGGAAGGAATCCATTATATGAATTTATATGGGATACTGTCCTAATACTTTTATTCTATCATCCACAATCTCTAGAATGGAAGCAAGCAATAGTCCTGTCTTAAACACAGAATTTAAAAATAGCTTACTTTCATTATGGTTAAGAAACAAACAAAAAAATTCACTTCATAAATTTTAGTCTAGGAGTATTACAATTAAATACCTTTTAGATCTTCTGTTATTTAATTCACATATTAAATAGGACAGGAAATATAACAATGTAATTTAAATAGTTATTTTACTGGTAATTATTGTACACATATTTATATTAAAATGAAACATATAAACATTCCTTCATATACATATGAGCTATCTCAAGGGACAGAAGTACCCTTTTCAATGTAAACATTTTCAAAGAAATATTTAAAAAGAAGATGATAATTTTTAGATTCAGAAAGGTAAGCATTTCCAAAATCCTTCTTATTCAACAGGTACTCCTCTCATTTTTTCAGCCAATTCTTTTCTCATTTCAATGTGTTTTTCTAAATTTTGAACTTCATGTGGAAGATTGATATCCCAAACAGACAAACAAGATTGTATCTCTAGAAAAAGACAAATGAAATCATGTTACAAAGACTCACCATAGCCCATTTCATTTTGATTTTGTTAATATATATTTAGTTAACACGGACAAATACATCTATAAATGTGGCTGTCAATCCTGCACTAAATTACTGCCATTCCTAAGAATTTACACTTGGAAAACATTTATAATACATTACTAAAAGTACCTAAATTTTGGGAAGAGTGGCCATACAATAACCTGGCATTTCACTTTCTCAAAGAAATAAAACTTCATCAAACATTTCAGAAATGAGGCCTCATGTATATGTAATTATGTTATCAGGAAAAAGTTTCATATTTAGTTGAAATTGGGCTAGTTCTCATTTTATAGTGCTTGATATGTCTACCTCTTCTAAAAACATGTTTAATACTCATGTCACTGAAGCTTCACACTGAAGATTATGTATACTGTTATTTATACTACAAAGAAGTTACCAATTAAAAATGCTGAAAATATTATAGCATGTGTAATATTGACTATGAAACCCAAACCTAATCTATCGCCGTCAACTCAATTCCAACTCATAGTGACCCTAAAGGACAGGGGAGAACTGCTCCCTACGGTTTCCAAGGCTGTAATCTTTACAGAAACAGACTGCCACGCTTGCTGGTAGGACTGAATTTCTGATCTTTTGATTAATAGCTCAGAGTAACCACTACACCAACAGGGTTCTTCAAATTTATATTATAAACAGTACATAATACGTTACCATTATACATGTTATTGTATTGTCTTGGGAACATGAGATCCCAACAAGCTTTACCTTTTTGGTGTTGTGCACCTTCAGTACTTTTCCGATTATACCCCAAAACCAGCATGACATGTTTAAGGCTTCCTTTACCAAAACAAAATTCAAAAGTTTTCCATTAAAACAATAAAGTAAGTTGAACTAAAATAAGTACATTTGTTCATATTTAAGATACAAATATCTTAAAATTGAATTTAAAATTCTACTTTTGGGAAACATTTCATTCATACTGAATAAGTAATTCTTAAAAACACAGCAATTTTTTTGAGTTAGAAAATTTATGATGTGCTCTCTGCTGTAATTCTTATTAACTATGGAACTTAGGGAAGTACAATAACTTTTACACAAAATAGATTTAATACATACACAACAGTCTCCAAAATTATAATATTAAATGAGACAATATAAGCGAGAGTGTGTAAGGAGTCGGTCACAGTGGATAGCTATCATAATACCCTATCACAAAGTCATATTTTCTTTTTAAGTCATTTATTTAAAAGCATTCGTCAGAAGTCTTCTATATTTTAGGCATGAGACTAGGTCTTGGGAATAAGGGGTGAGCAAAACCACGCAGACTTTACCCACATGAAGCTACGATCTAGTGCAAAGACTGACCTTAATGACAAAAAAAATCATGACCACAATTAACACTTTCTAAGAGAAGTGTTATGAGAGCTTAAAAAACTCTGGCTTGGTCAATGTTTACTTCTCGAAAATTTGACACTTCAGGTTTCATTTTTAAGACTAAGATTTAACTAATCCAGTCAAGTAGACTAAGTAAAGTAACTAAACTAACTAAGCAGAGAAGAAAACAGCATGTGTGAAACTCTAAATCGGGGGAAGCAGCAACTAGGAGTGACTGAACATTCACCGGCCCAGAAGAAGTTGGCAGGAATGTGGTACAGGATGGAGACTGGAGTTAGATCACGCAGGACCTTGTAGCTACATTGATACACAACTTCATTGGAAAATCAGTTGTCACCCATTGAGTTCCCACTATGCATTTTAGATATGAATGGCCATCTCTAACATGAGGGAACCCAAAGCAGATACAAACTAACTTAGAAGATGTAACATCCTTAGTAGAATAAGACTTGGGAGACAGTACACTACATACAGATGTACTACCCAGTACATGTAGACTTGCATCCTGATAGCTGACAATTCTACGCAATGTGTAATCCCGTCTCCTTCATGAAATCCTGATACCCATAAAGGAAAAAGGACAAACTCCTGCATCACCTGAGTGTATTCTTACAAATAGAATCTACATTTTTCTTCCCATGGTCTAACAGTTTATCACTTGCTCAAGCAACATAAACTCTGGTTTTGTAAAACCAAACTTACAGTGTTATTTCTGCAATCAATTTTATATAGATTAGATATATACATATGGTTTATATTTAGGTAATATAGATATTTATGTATAATAGATTTAGAAAGCTACAAAAGCATATATACATAAATCAAATCAAATTACTAATCAAAGGGAGACACTGAATTGTGATTATGTAGAAAATATATTTGCCAAGCCAAGCCAAGTGCCGTCGAGTCGGATCCGACTATATATTTAATGTGCTATTATCATTTCTTCATATTCCAATAGAGAAGTAAGCCACTGTTATTGGGGTGATTCTGACTCATGGTGACCCTATATTTCAGAATAGAACTGTCTCATAGAGTTTCCAAGGAGCACCTGGCAGATTTGAACTGCCTACCATTTGGTTAGCAGGTGAAGCTCTTAACCACTACGCCACCAGAAGCAAGAAAATACATAAAATGTTGGGTGAAACATCATGATTTGTCAATACCTGCATATTGCAGAGTTCAGTATATATTTCTATGAGAATATAAAATTGTTTATAAAAGATAAGAAGTTTCCTGAATACAACCAAGCACTTTGAGGGATGAAGTAGCAGGGGCAGGGGTCTGGGGACCATGCTTTCAGGTGATATTTAAATCAATTGGCTTAATAAAGTTTATTAAGAAAATGTTCTCCATCTCATTTTGGTGAATGGTGTTTGGGGTCTTAAAAGCTAGCAAGTGGCTATCTAAGAAAGACCAGTTGGTCCCAATGCACTAGAAGTAAGGGAGAATGAACACTAAAGACATAAGGAAAATATGAGCCCAAGAGACCGAAAGGACCACATAAACTACATCAGCATAAGACCAGGAGAATTAGATGGTACCCAGCTACCACCAATGACCACCCTGACAAGGAATACAAGAAGAGTCCCCGATGTAGCAGGAAAGAAATGAGGTACAGAATTAAAACTATTAAGAAGACTAGACTTGATGGTCTGACAGACTGGAGGGTTCCCAGAAGACATGGCCCTCAGAGCCTTTGTTCGCCCTAAACTGAAACCATTCCCCAAACCAAGTCTTCAAACATTGGACTGGACTAGAATATATAAAATGATATTGGAAAAGAATGTATTATTTGGCTTATGTAAATTATGAGACTAACTCGAGAGCTCTACCAAGAAGTGAGATGGGACGGGCAGAATGGGAGAGAAGCGGGTTGAACAGACACGGGAGATACACAGTGGAGGGGAGTATGCCATCACAGTGTGGGGAGGGCAACTAGGGTTATATAACCATGTGTGTGTACAGTTCTGTATCACAAACTCACTTGAATCATAAACTTTCACTTAAAGTATAATAAAATATTTTTTGATAATTTGTTAAATCCTCCTAAAAAAGAATATAAATTTGTTTATAGAATGAAAAAACAAATAGGACTCTTTAACAAGGATGGGATGCTTATACTAGGATCAAGATAAGTATTTGTTTTAGTTTGTGTTTTCCAAAAGTGAGAAACACTCAGAGCTGTTAATTTTCATATTTGTCTTAGCTATATAAAGAAAAAGAAGACCCAAATTCAGGGTTCAACTGCAGTAATCTGCTTCTCTCAGGAGCTTGGAAGCATCTACTCCCCCAATATTTCTATGACTGTGTTTAAAATGTATCCTAGTTTTAAGCTACATTATGCTCAATTTCTAAGAGGTTTTAAATGACACTGGAAGGCGAAGAGAAAACAAAAATGAAGACATGCTTTTGTAGTCTTATAAAATTAAAAGAAGAAAGACAGGACACTTGCCTAACTGTGCGGTCATCATGACTCTAATAGAATCACAAAAGTTGTGAATTATTCGTATAATCCTACGAGTGGAAAGATCCAGAAGTAAAATGTGGCCTCCTCCAGTTCCTATCCAGAGAGCTGTGTTCTTCTGAAGGCACAGTGTTTTCACTCTCCCGGAATAAGCCATTTGGTGTTTTGACTCCTTGTTTCCTTTCAACATTTCCTCCCTAAAACCATAAAGTATGCTTTAATAATTCTATCAGCAATTAAGAGAAATAGTAAGTGTATCTACATATACATACATATATATAACATTTTAAATTCTGACTAAATTGTAGTACATATTTCAGGTCATTAAAATTGTATAGGGTAAATTTTCACAAATACTGAATGTCAAATAGCCACATGTTTTTCTATCTGAAGCATAAATTATCAAATTATGACAATTACCTCTTAACCTTATGAAATTCTGAATAAAAAGGATGGAAACAATTTTTATAAATTACGAGGTAATCCTGTAAAAATAGAGTAAATGTCCCCAAAATAAACACAAAAATTATTTCTAAAGCATTCAACAGTGTCAAGACTTCAGAAGACAATAAAATTACAGTCATTTACATGTAAAAATAAACACAAACCACTAAAATTTTTCTGCTAAGCCAAGGGTAGTCTGATCATGACAAAAGGAGGACTGGAGAAATAAAAGAATCCTAAAATTCTGGTATTTCAAGGAGGTAAAAGACCCTTTAACAGGCAGAGTAACTGGCCTTTAGGAACGTAAATCACCTTTCATCATCCAAAGAAAAACTATGAGAAGAGTCTAGGAAAGTAAATTTTGAAGTATCATTTTCTGGACATGGTATGTAATCTAAAATTTGCCCCAGAGTACAAAACAACCTGTACAGTACGAATGCATATACAGATGCAAAACGACTAGCAAATATGTTGGCTGGTGTTCTCATTTCCCAGCACTAGCAGGTAAAGACGGACTTGATGAGAGTCTAAGACTTGTCTCTTACACCCCGTACCAGACTGAGGGAGCACTGAGCTCTCAACTAGGATCTTGATCCTCTCTTGGTGCACTGCTTAGCCCAGTGGCCTTTTATTCTCATCTGTTTCTGTTGTTTGGATTATTTTTTTCTTTAGCTTTTTGTCTGTAGAGTAACACAGACATAAAACTGTGACACCACTACCTACACAGCCAGCATGAATCCAGCAGAGTTAGAAAGTCACTTTCAATAATACACTGTTTTTTCTTCAGAAAGTATCCTTTGAAATATCTTCAATAAAACTATACTTGCTATGTTCATATTCTTCTATTGTATTTTTCCAAAGTAAAATTTTCCAGGTACGAACAGATAATATGGAAAAGAACTAACAACTGTTTCTGGTTATTGTTTTCCAGTTTTCTATCTTTAAACAGAATTTGTCCATTTCAGTTGTTTAATTTTCTTTTTTACGAATTTAAATTTTTTAGTCAAATTTCTATCTTAAATTTTCCATACTGATTTTTAAATCTTTCCAGTAAATATTCCTTGAAGAACAAGGATAAATCGTATTTCCTGTCTCTGTGAAATCTGATGTGCAAAGATACATGTTACAGACATAAAACCAAGAACTATGAATTTACTTTAAAAAGTGCACACAGTCTATTAGTTCCCAAAGTTTTTCCGTTTTCCTATCCCACACTTCCACAAGGGGGCTATTCTTCTTGGCAATATAGAGAGCTGCGTCCGCGACGACAGCTATGATGTTGGAATCACTGAAAGCTGAGTAAGAAAACCTAGAACAAAAAAACCAAAACACAACAATGTTACCACCCTTTGTTTTTCTTCTATTTCAACATGTAATACAACCTTTTATTAGTTCTTAATGTATATAAAAGATTAGCACATTTCTGAAAAACACACATGCAAGAGAATTGACAATTATTTCATGTTATCCTCTACTTACTCTAAATTCAATATATAACTGACTTTGGGTTTGTAACATATTGATTTCTCCTAGCAATAAGTTAAATATTATGACTAATATTTATCTCTGATTTTAGTTTTAATTTTAGTTCTTTCTGGTTCTCTATAGAATTTTAGAGTGTCCAAGCCTGCAGAGTGTCTTCATTCAAAAAAAAAATTATAATATCTTCTACTTTAGGATACTGCAATAAAATTGTTGTTGTCCAGGATGCTGGGAGAATGAAGGGTTAGCTATGTATACCTATAATGATAAAACATAAGATGTTGAAAAACATTTTAGCAGCAGTATCTTCAAATAGTAAAACAAAGAGTATCTTCGCATCAACATAAGTCTGCCAAGTCATGAGAAAAATATCCACATGCTCATGGAAACATATGCAGAAGGGAAGTTGTTTACCATTTTCTTCCTTTGAAAATAAAAAGGCAAACATTTTTGCATGTCTGTCTTACAACCAAGGACATGCGGCATTTTACATATTTTACAGATTGGCTACCACAGGCCCCAGCTGCCCACGGAAATCCTACTTAGGCTTAGAGGCTTAACTTGAATGTCAGAGTTTTTGGAATTCTTCCCTGATCTACTGAAACAGAAGAATCATTTCCTTTTCCCAACGGTGTACACGCTGTGGTATTACAGACTGTACTACAATATGAAATTCTATTTATTAGTTTGTCTGTCACACTAGACTGTAAATGCAAGTCCTGTATGGACAGTGAGCTGTCTTATCTTCCACATATCCAAAATCCAGTAAGCAGTCATGACAGGTCAGTTCTGCAGTACACCAGGAAATTTGTGAAGGGAAGGGACAGAAAAAAGACTCAATGCAGAATTAATTAACAGGATAAAGCAAAAATGGTCCAAAGTTCAAATTAACTCAAATAATTGAAATGAAAATACCACAGGGATGTACTCTTTTTTTAGATTGTCATAAGAAAGGAATATTTCTGCATTGTTTCTCTTGATTTTTTTTTTTTCAAATTCCAGCAGGGAAAACGAAAATACCAAGTGTTGCCTGAAATTCACATTGCTTTCCTTTCTGGATGTTTGCTCTATTTAACAGATCCCATCACTGTCAATTCTGACTCATAGTGACACCATAATACAGAGTAGGACCGCCCCACAGAGTTTCCAAGGAGTGCCTGGTGGATTTGAACTGCCAGCCTTCTGGCTAGCAGCCACAGAACTTAACCACTATGTCACCAGGATTTCCATTTAACGGGAGATAGCTCAGACTAGTATAGAGTGTTAAACAGAGTTTTAGTCTTCATGAAATGCTTCCATATGCTATCTTGATTATTAGTATAAAACTCTATTATAAATTTCAATTTTCACAAATAAAGAAAGACATGTTTATGAATTAAAAAAACCCACCGCCATCGTGTCAGGTCCAACTCAAGGTGATCTTAGAGGTCAGAGTTGAACTGCTGCATAGAGTTTCCAAAGCCAAAATAAACACATTTTTCCAGGGACACAGCATAATCCACAATAGGCTTGGTAGGCTATCTTGAGGAATTTGGTTTCTATGCAAAGATTAACGGACACCCAGTGGCACAATGGTTAAAAGCTAGGATTGCCAACCAAAAGATCAGCTGTTCGAATATGCCAGGAGCTCCGGGGAAAGCCTGTCAGGAAGTTCTACTCTGTTCTATAGGGTCACTATGAGCCAGAATCGACTCAATGGTAATAGGTTTTTACTGAAAGGTAAGCAAGACAGTCACTCCAGACTGACTGGCATTTTCCAAGGGCCTCTCTGGTAGCAATGCTGAAAAGTGCATATAATCCAAGGTTAATAACTGAATAGAGACACATTGTTGTTAACATAACCAAGGACGATGGTAAGAGCCGGGTCTGTGGTAACAGCAGTAGGAACCGTGAAAACCATAGGATTCGAGAGTTATTTTAGAAGAGAGTTAAGTGGAGAAGGGTAAAAAGAACAAAGGAGTCAAGGATCATTTACAAATTTTAGACTTGGACAACTAGGTAGATCATATAGGGATTTGCAATTCAAAGCTAATAATAATCATAAAAACAGCTAGCATTTATTAAGAGCTTACCAGATATTAGGCATTATGTTAAGCTCTTTATAATATAAATTTTCTTTAATCTTTCAAACACTCCTTTGAGACAAAGTCTATAATAATCCTCAGGTTAGAGAAGACTGGAGATTTGAGAGGTTCTTGTTCAAGTTCATATAACCATAAATGGCAGAGTCAACAACAAAACTATGATTTATGCTCTGAGCCACTATCCTTCACTGCTTGTCATGAGAAATATAACAAAGAAAACACTGCAGCAATGAGGGGGTAACACTACAACTAAAATATTGAAACAACAAATTGGAATGAGTTTGTCTTTTTTTTTTAAATCCATGCTTGAAACTGAGATCACATTTACTAACTTGGCTACAGATTGGATGTCTACATAATTACCAGTGCAGGGAGGAGTTTATTACTGAGACCTATATGCCCTACAACCAACACTTTCAAGGCAACTACCCAAAACTGCACAGATAAAGTCCTGAGATGACTGCCTTTCAAATTCCATCTGTTTAATTTGATCGATAATAAAAGTATCCAAAATTTAGATCAATAAATTCTACTAGGATTGAGATGAGTTTGCATATTTCATATCAAATATGGTTAAGTGATTTTTTTTTTAGTATTGTTTAGTCTCTGGAATTTTCTAAAATGAATGATTTATAATAGAAAAAAATTATGAATTTTAAAACATCTTCATTAGGGATTATTGACAATCTTACTGACAAAATTTAAAAATAAACATGAATAAAGCAGTAAATTAGTTGTATACACAGAAATAACTTACAGCTGATTTGTCTTTGTCTCAATGAGTTTTTGAATGCTGAAATCATTAGAAAATGAGAAAAGCTTTGTGCCACATCCTCCCCATATTATGTTTTTTTCAGCTGAATTCATGGATTCACTCAAACACATCAGTGGAGTGCTGACATTTCCTATATTTAGTATCTTCAAAGGAGCAACTCCTTTACACTTTGTCAAAAAGAGAAAACACACTCTTAGCAAAATGAACAGCTGTTTAAACACTGTAAAACTTACTTTTTAAAACCTACTTCATAATTTAAAAGATTATACCACAGCCAAAAAGAAAAAGAAAGAGAGATCAAAACAAAACTCATTGTCATCAAGTCAAATTCTGCTTCATAACAATCCTCTAGGAGAGAGTAACCCTGGTGGAATAGCGGTTAAGCACTTACAGCTGCTAACCAAAAGGTTGGCAGTTTGAATCTGCCAGGCACTCCTTGGAAACTATAAGGAGCAGTTCTAATCTGTCCCACAGGGTCGCTACGAGTCAGAATCAACTCGACCGCAGTGGGCTTTAGGAGAGAGTAGAACTACCCAATATGTTTCCCAGGAGCAGCTGGTTAGTTCAAACTGTTGACCTTTTGGTTAGTGCCCATGGCTCTTAACCACTGTGCCACCAGGGCTCCTTCAAATCATTAGTGATATTAAAATAAAAATGCAGGATATACTTTTTAAAAGCTCTACAAAACAGGATTCATTAAACTGGGATTCAAAATATTATTCCATCAGCAACCTCTTCAATTCTCCATGTAAAACAAAGAAAAGGTAGAGTATAACCTTGGGATTGTCCTTCGCTTCTGTCTTCAATAGACAATGGGTTTTTTTATAGCAAGTACTATCATCGTGGAGGATGTTGAATGAATGGACACACCGACAAATAGATGATGGGATAAACGCTTGAATGGCTAAAGCAGAATCTGAAGAACACAGCACTTACAAGATTTGTTCATTTGGGGCTAAACAAAAACTTAGTGACAAGTCAGATTTAAAACTTCTCCTTTGCCATAGCATATTTCTAAGGAATTAAATACATCACAAAGATACTTGGGTGGTGCAAGTGGTTTGCACATGACCAATAACCTGCAGGAAACCCTGCTGGCTTGATGATTGAGAATTAAGGTCTGCAGTTTGAATCCACCAGGTACTCCCTGGAAACTCTATGGGGCAGTTCTACTCTGACCAGTAGGACTGCTGTGAGTTGGAATTAACTCAACAGCAACAGATTTTCAGGTTTTTTTACTGACCTAAAGGTTGGTAGTTCAAAATCAGCCAGTAGTGCCTCATAAAAATCCCTGGCAATCTGCTTCTGTAAAGATTATATCCTAAAATTATTCTACGGAACATTTTTACTCTGTAACACATGGGGTAATCATGAATCAGAAGAAACTCAATGGCAATAGATTTATTTAGTTAGTTAGGTTTGTGCTTCATACGAGAGATCCGACAATTAAGTCCAGGAACTTAATTATTCTAAGTGCCACCT
The DNA here is from genome assembly GCA_028571685.1 of Heterohyrax brucei. Lineage (NCBI taxonomy): Eukaryota > Metazoa > Chordata > Mammalia > Hyracoidea > Procaviidae > Heterohyrax > Heterohyrax brucei. The sequence continues at coordinate 99,630,337 of CM053142.1, read as the reverse complement.
ACCTCATTGTTAAATATAATTATGCTCACTTTTGAAGTACTCCCCTTGTGAAGCTATGCACAGAGGCCAGTGCCTAGTCCAGCCTTCAAAGCAATTTTGAAACTCTTTCTGGAATGGCCATCATGCAAGGTGGCACAGTGTCAAGTTCGCAAACTTAATTGTATAGTTGCCTGTGAGGGAGTTTTTAGCCAGTAAACAAAGAACTGTGTTGGAACACCCTCCCTACTCACCAGCTCTGGCACCCAATGACTTTTTTCTTTACCTGAAGACAGGAACACATTTTGATACCAGTCAGTGCACCAAGGGTAACACAATGACAGCTCTGACAGCTGTTACAGAAAGAGTTCCAAAACTGCATCGAAGGGTAGACTAGGCACTGGCATTGGTGCACAGCTTCTGAAGAGAAGTACTTCAAATGTGACCTTACTGATATTTAGCAATGTGTCGTGTAGCACTTTTTCTAGGATGAGTTTGTGAACTTAACTGGCAGTCCTTCATACGTGTAAAAGTTGAATTATTCCAATTCCAGTCAAATCTCACTTGTCATTTTGTTCTTAGTTCATTCAGATGAAATATGTAGCAATCAGAAAGTATTTACTAAGAATCTACTATGTATAAGACTTTATGAATTAATAAAAAGATAAAAAAACAGAAGTTATGATCCTTTCTCTCAGAGAGCTTGTAATTATATAGAAGGATGAACATACTAGAAAAAATTAAAATCAATTGTGACGTAGGATGCCTTCAATATTTACCTTAACAGCCTTATCTTCAAAGATGGCTAAATTACCATCAGCAGTTCCCACCAAAAGAAAACTTCTTTGCTTGCTAGAAGGGAAAGTGTAAAATTGTTACAAGGGAATCACTTATATCCAAATAATTTCAACTCCAAAATTGTCAATGGAATTCATACTTCAAGCAATCAAAGATTTGGGCTTAACGTTTTTTGGGTACATTTTTCTAGTACAGACAACTGAAAGAAAGCAGGCACAGTATAATCTTAATGGCTCTTGGAAATTATTCCTTCTCAAATAATACAGCATGCAACCCATTATTATCTGAAATTCTGCCATTTAGGTAAATTCCTTTGGGATAAGATCCCTGCAACTGAAAAGGTTAAGTCATTTTCAACTGTCAACTCGGGAATTAGTTTATTGGATTTTTTTTTCCAGTTTGGTAGTTAACTTTTACATGTACACTTACCATTTAATACAGTATTGAATATATGTACTCAAAGAAAGTAAATAAGAAATCCTTTTCAAAAAAGCCCTGCTAAGGCGAGACGACATTAGGATAAGTAAAGTTACATACAGCCATGGCTGATGTGATACTAAGACAGGGCTAGAGGGAACTATTTTATAATTTTGCCTAATCCAGATGTGTCTATGAAAAAGTAATGAACACCCTTGCAAGCTTCCCCAGTTCCTTCTAATATGTGCAAACCAAGAGAAATACATTAAAAATCAGCAATCTTTTCCAGCACAGTAACAACACACTGCATACAATCTAGTCGTCTAAATGGTATTTACTTTTTCCCAAAAGATTCAGTTCATCTTTGTACCTTTGCTTAGAAAAGGAATTGCAATATAAACAGGTAACAGCATCGGTCATCTTTTCAAGTGTATGCCTCTTTTTCCTGTCTTCAGTATTGATGACCAAGAGAGTGCCAGACTGTGTTCCAGACACAATCCAGCTTTCCTTTTCAACAGGAAGGTGTACCAAGGCCAAGCATAATATTCTACTATCAGTAACTTCCTGTTAAGAAAATAAAACACATTCCAAAGGACTTAGGTTTAGCCTCAGTGACTAGAACACAGATACAATGAAAATATTCTATAATTAATATAATTATTTTCTCACTGTTAATTTTTAAACATTGCCACTAATTTTTCAGCAACAAATGAGTTAGCTAACAATGTTTGCTGTCTAGAACGCATTTGTTATTAAAGTTAAAAACTGAAAATTATTTCTCTGTATTGTCACTCAACCTTCTGTTCCATCAAATTAATTATTCTTAAGGAGTGTTCAGTCTTAACAACTAAGGTTCAAGCACAACAAGGCAATAGTTAAAACACAGACTGTTTTATAAGCATTGAAACTTATATTTGCCAAAACAGGTCTATGATTCACCATGTAGGAGCCACTGTTGCCCAGATCTCCTTCATCAGTTAGATGCACCCAACTCCTTGCTATTTTGAGTGGTTGTGACTATCAATCGAGAGATGCATCCTTTGCCACAGAACTGCCCTAGACCCACAGGAGCTAACCCACACCACTGGCCAGACTGTAACCAGCAAATGACTAAATGTAGGAATAAAACTGGCCCTCTGCCTCACTATGGGACAGTTCCATAATGTCATTGAAACCTCTTTGTGAGCAAAGGCTGAGGCTCAGCTTCCTCAGAAATCCCACCTTTGCTGAGTTACTTCTCATGTCCCCTCCTGGTCCTTTCCTTCCTTACAAGTTTCCTTCTCCCTAAGTCACTTACACAGGAATCCCTACGATAGGTTCTGCTTCTAGAAAACCTATCCTAAGATACATAAATACTTGATTTCAAAACCAAATACAGATTATATAGTTTCATGTGAATATATATATTTTCATCAAACAAACCCATGGCTATCAAGGCAATTCAATGCAAAGTAACCCTATAGGACAGAGTAGAACTGCCCATAGGATTTCCTAGGGATGTCTGATGGATTTGAACTCCTGATCTTTTGCTTAGTGGCGATACCACTTAACCACTATCACCAGAATTTCTCTTATACTAACAGGAACCTAATATAGTGATTACTGCTATATTAGCTTTTATTTAGTAATACAGCTATATCAGGTTTTACTTAAGTATGAAAAAGTTGGAGTAAATGTGTTATTTTAAGTATAAAGTTCAAGCATTTTTTTCCTAAATAACTTCTTAATAATCCAAAAATAATCTGCAAAGTAAGTTTTTTTTAAAAAGAGCACTGAAATTTACCTCAGAAGTGTGTTCTTCAGTATTCAAGTCGAGAAAGGAGAGCTGCCCCTTCTCCGTGTGTCCATAGCCAAGCCAGATGCTTACATTCTTGTTGTTTAGATTGGTAGCGACCATGCATTCAACAGCAAAGTTTTCAGGCAACAAGATACGTCTCATCAGGCAGACTAACTCAGCTGAATTCAAAATGTCAAAGACCTGAGAAAGTTTTTAAAAAATAACACAACAGCTCACATCAACTTATCCTATTTCTTTCTAAAAGATCATCTTATCTTCCATAATGTAGAACCAGATATTAAATATCACACAAATCATAAATTTTTAATTCAACAGTGATTCACAAATATTATGAAGATTAAAACCCAAACTATACATAGAATTGCATTTAAAAACTAATAATTATTTAAACTATACATGATACATACTCTTCTGTAGCTATGGGATGTTTTGTGAAAAAGAAATCACCAATGCATCAAGTCAACAGAAATTTTAAAGAATCAAAGATGTTCTTAACCTCAATTCTATATTGCACAGCTCAGCACTATTCATTAACAGCCACATCAAGTGCAAGATAAACATTTGGCCCAGTAGTTACAGAGCTTCCATCATTTGAAAGGAAAGGAAGTTTAGTCTCTATCAACAAAAATTAGGAATCATCTTTATATTCTCTTTGTATGTTTTTCCTTCAAAGACTAAAGAGACACAGTATGGAGTGAGCATAAAGAAATAGTACCTGGAGTTAGAGGTAGGATACAAAAGTAGTGAAACAGCCATTTGCTTGTCACACGTAAGATCCTGAGAAAGCTGCTTTGCTGTCTCAGTGCCTCACCTATTGAAGGTAAGGATTTTACACATCTTGCCTACTACATACTGAATTTTGAAGATAAAAGAGATTACAGAAAAGGATTTTGAATACTATCAAAAACCACCAAACCAAACCCACTTCCATCAAGTAATTATGACTCAAAGTGACCCATAGGACAGAGAAAAACTGCCCCGTAGAGTTTCCAAGAAGCATGTGGTGGACTTGAACTGCCAACCTTTTGGTTAACAGCCACAGCACTTAACCACTACACTATCAAGATTACTATGTAATCTATAAAGTACAGTTGAAATATAATTGATAATTAAAGAAGGTAAGAGGAAAACTTTTAAGCTATAGAAAATTTCACTGTGATAAATAGTAAAATAAAATGAAAAGGATAATCAACATTGATGGTAATCTAAATTAAAGAAGACATAGGCCAAATAGCCAAGAAAAATATAAAATTGAAAGTTTGATAAAGTTAATGTAGATGTACTTGAATATTTTGACCAGGAAATTTGAAGTTGAATGAAACTTTTTCAATGACTTAAGACACAAAATCAAGACTTCACAACATAAAGACACTTCAAAATTCAAGTAAGTTAAGAACACAGTAAACATTCTATTTTTGATAATATGGTGAAAGAGAATATTTGGAAAGACCTCCCAGCTAACAGCAACTTAAAATGCTACATGATTATTTAGTGAAAAGAAATTAACTGAAAAACAGTGTTTTAAAAACACTCAAGCTCTGACAATACCATAAAGAATTATCAGGCCAAAATCTTAATGAAAGACAGAAATGAGAGAGATCAACTTCATTCTAAAGCCAGCTTTGTTCTTCAGGTATTTGTCTGCCAGAGGCAAAACTAATGTGTGTTTTGGGAAGCCTTTTTGGGATTACTGAGAGAGAAAACATCTAGGACCTGCTCAAAGCAGAAAGTCTAGTCAAGGGCCTCTATCCACAAAGCCTGGTGGTGTAATAGTTAAGAGCTACAGCTGCTTGTGAAAGGGTTGGCAGTTAGAGTCTACTGCTTGCTTCTTGAAAACTCTATGGGGCAGTTCCATGCTGCCCTTTAGGGTCACTGTGAGTCAGAATCTACTTGATGGCAATGGCTTTATCCACAAAGCTGTAATCCCAAAGGGCTGCAAATTCATACTAAAGACAAACCACAAGTAAACCACACCTCCACTGGTCTACAAGGAGTTGCTTTGGGATTGTGCAGAGAAAGGGAATGGAATGCATAAGAATTCTGAGAAATTGTCATTCACAGCCTTCTCTCAAAAACATCTGTAGACCAGATTCACATCGCCAGGCTACTTTTTAAAAAATCTCAATTCAGGAATAGAGTTTAAAGCAATCTGAAGCAAGGAAATCAGCAAAAGATGTGCAAACCATGTATGAAAAATTGTAAAATTTCATTGACAGATATTTAAGAAAACCTAAGTACATAACCTAAAATCTAAAATACATAGGTCTAATGTCATGAGTATATAATCCTGCTCAACATGTCTACAGATTCAATGAAAGTCCGCTCAAAGCACAAGAAGTTTTTTTATAAAAAATAAAATTTGACAAAAAGATTTTGAAATTTACATGGAAGAACTGAGCCCAAGAATAGCTGAAACACTCCTACTGAAGGCAAAATAAAGGGTGATGTGTCTGTTACAAAGCCACAGGCATCAAGGCAGTGTAATATTGTAGGTATGACAGATAAACTGACCTACAGAACAGAAAACATGTTGGTGTGGGTGTGTGTATCTTTAATAAACTGCTGAATGGGCATAGCACTGTAGTTAGAAAAAAAGAAAATAATAAATAAAGCTGGAAGAACAAGTTATCTATACAGAAAAAATGAAATTGAACCTAGATAGAAATGGCAGTTTCATATGGATTAAGATCTTGAATGTCATCATATGTGCACTTTATAGTCCTATGCATCTACAGGATGTCATCCAGCTGACCTGTTACTGGACGTAGAATAGCAGGTGGAGAGGAGAGGACAAGAGATTGTTAGGAGAACACGACACGTACAGAATGTAGAAGAGGAGTGTGCTGTCACCGGGCAGGGAGAGCAGCGGGAGCAGCTCATTGGCAGGTATGCAAATTTATATGGGATTGTACATTCTCACTCAATCATAATAAAAAATACATATGCTCATCAAAAAAAAAAAAAGATCTTGAATGTAAAAAGTAAAACTAAAACTTTCTGAAGAAAATGTATGTAAATATTTTTTGTGACTCAGGGGTAGAGAAGAAATGAAGACGAGATCCAAAAACTAATAACTGTAAGAAAAAGACGTGTGTGCTGGGAGAATATTAAAGAAATTTTATTCATCAAAAGACACTCTAGAGGAAATAAGCCCACTGCCGCTGAGTCAATTCCAACTCATAGAGACCCTACAGGACAGAGTAGAAGTGCCCCATAGAGTTTCCAAGGCGGATTTGAACTGCTAACCTTTTTGGTTTGTAGACATAGCACTTAACAACTACGCAACCAGGGTTTCCACAGAAAATAAAAGGGCAAACAAAAGCACTGAGAAAGGAAATTTTCTACATATATATACATATGAGGTCTGACAAGTCCATGAACTTAATTGTTCTAGGTGCTACATACCTCATTGTGGAGTATCACTACAGTTAACTTTGATGTATTCCCCTTGGGAAGCTATGCACTCACACTAGTACCTAGTCTAAACATTCAAAACAGTTTTGGAACTCTTTCTGGAATGGCCATTGTGCAAGGTGACCAGTTCACAAACTTAATTATCTGTGAGGGAGTTTTTAGCCAGTAAACATATAACTGTGCTAGAACAACCTCCCTACTCACCTGATTGGGCCTGCAGTGGCTTTTTGCTTTACCCAAGATAAAGGAAATATTCAAAGGAGGACGTTTTGATGGCATTCAGGATACCAAGGGAACTACAACAACATTGTGATGGCCATTCTCGAAAAAAGAGTTCCCAAATTGCTTTGAAGGGAGAACTAGGCACTGCTGTGGGTGCCTAGCTTCCCAAGGGGAGTACTTTGAAGTGACCTTAGTCATATTCAGCAGTGAGGTATGTAGCACTTTTTCTAGGATGAGTTCACCAACTTAACTGGCAGTATTTACAGTCAACAAAGGTTAGCAGAAATAAATAAAGAATACCTTTTTCTTATTTAAGTTGTAGGCAGATAAGAGAAAAATGGGAAAAATAATGAACAGACATTCTGAAGAAAAGAAAACTTTGTTAATTAACACAAAAGACATGCTCAGCCTTACTAGTATTTAGTGTAACGTAAACTGATGTATTTGAAGTATGATGTTGGTAAAGAATATTGACTAAATCATGGACCACCACAAGAATGAAGAAGTACAGCCAGAACAGTCCTTAGAAGGCACGATAGGGAGACTTTGTCTCGTTCACTTTGGGCATGTTATTGAGAGGTATCAGTCCCTGGAAGAGGATGCTACGCTTGGAAAAGTAGAGGTCAGCATAAAAGAAGACCCTCACTGAGATGGACTGGCATACTGGCTGCAACAATGGGCTCAAACACTTTAACAGTTCAGAAGGCAGCACAGCGCTGGCCAGTGTATTGTTCTGTTGTACACAGGATGGCTAAGAGTTGGAAATGACAGCACCTAACAGCAACAGCAATAAATTAAGTCAACAAGACTTTACACCTAATCATAAAAATTACAATGTTTAATACTATCAAAATCTAGGGAGGATATATATAGCAGTAAACAAAACTAAACCAAACCTAGTGCTATCAACTCATATCAAACCTGTAGCTACCCTAATATATAGGTAGTAGGAGTTCTAACCTGGTACAACTTCAGAAGACAATTTAACATTCAAATACTACATGACAGTGCAATTCCACTCCTTGGTACACAACCTAAGAAAACTCTAATTTGGACCAGGAGACAGTACACAGCAACATTGCTTATAACAGCAAAAAAAAAAAAAAAAAAAAAAAAAGCTAGAAACAATACCAATGCCCAAGGTTATGAAAATGGATAAATACAGTGCAGATCATTCAAACAGCGGAATGTAATAGCAATGAAAATGATCATCATCTATATTCAACATGAATGATGCTTACAAAGTAAGGTTGGGAGGAAAAGTGAAAAAAACTCATAATACTGAATGAAGATGATTATATTTAAATAAATCATGAATAGAGGAACACCAAACCAGATTGTAAAACTCTAAAGTAAAGCAGAACAATGATTATCACAGTGAGGAGAGTGTTACCTCTGGGGAAAGGAGGACAAGAAGGACTCAAGAGGGGCTTTTTGGTTATTTGCTGTGTTCTTGCTTTACAGACATTTCAAAGTAAATACAGTTATGCCTATGTATATACACTCAGTAGTATAGATTAATACATTGTGACTGTAAGAATACCTCAGCAGAAGTAGGCCTTTCTTGAGGATTTTCTTTCAAACACTTTTTAATTAACTTCTCAACCATAGGCCATGGGGCACAACCATATTCTTTAACTGGGTCTAAAACATTAAAAGCATATTGTGTTAGATCATTAAAGAAAAGGAGACGTTTATTTTTATTTCTTCTCAATGTGTATTAGAAGTCCAAATACTGCAAAGGAAATAAATGATCCCCATCATCCTATACTCTTCTATTTATTCTGACTTTACTTATTGTAAATGTAAAGCTAATTCTACTAACTTTGTCTCCACTGGAGACATCAAAGAAAGAAAATAATTTTGAATTTTATGGGATAAAAGGAGACACAAATATCAATTGAATGAAATAATAGGTATTTAATCCATAACTGTATTTCAAATCCTCCCATATAAAAATTAGACTTCTGTGTAAATACTTTGTATTTTAATACTCAGCATAGTCAAGCACTTAATCCTCATAACCCTACGGTCATGGGGGATTATGTCTGCTTTTTATAAGAACTGTGGTACAAATTAGAGACCTGGATACTTTCAGTAGAAAGCTGACTGGCAAAGTAAGGGAAATGACACAAGTTGTGTGAGAGTTAGCCAAATAATAATGCATTTCCTTTCACTAGAATCTTTAAAGCTCCTCCCATGAGGAGACAGTCAAAGCCATATTTTCTGTACATGGAACACAGTAAAAACTCAAAAATGTTTCTTAAATGGAAGGAAAGCGGAAAACATGGAAACAAATAAAGAAATTTAAAAGGACACTATTCCTTTCTGCTCCATAGGGCAGTGGAAGCTGCATGTAGGTGGGCATGTAAATTTATAAGGGAATGTACATTTTCACTCAGTCATATTAAAGAAAGAAAGAAGTTCATTAAAAAAAAGAGAGAGAAATTTAAAAGGATACTTTTCAACGGGAACTGAAAGAAAAGTTAAGGAGTGAATGTCAATGTTTTAGAATTTCTTAAAACCATGGAGACAACTGTTAAAATGAAATTTTATGTCATTAAATTTTCATTTACCAATTCTTTTTAATATTTGCTTCTAAGGAATATTATTATAAATAATTCAAGCTTCCAATCCTGTGTGTATATTATTTATATTATTTCACTCAAGAAAATGAAAACACTTCAGGCACTGGATCCTTAGTCAACTCTTCATGAGAACTAGAAGTCATTGAATTTGGGGTTCCAAGAGCAACTTACTTCTCTTGAGTAGTTTTCCAAACATAATAGCAAAAATATCAACATACCAATTTGGGTTTTTTTTTCTGGAACAATCTAAAAGCTATCTTTTCTACTTGAACTATTAATATGTCACAGGATTTAGGGATATTGCATACATGAACAAAAAAATTGCTGACTGTGAAACGAAATAAATATATAAGTGCAATTACATAACTTGTAAATAAAGCTGCTGACATTGGTAGACAAAGCACAACTTACCAGGCAATTTTCCTTGTATTGCCAACTCATCAAACTCATTTGGAAACTTCAGACCTTCAACTATTCTATCTCCAGTTGTCAAAATGTCATAAAGTAGTAAACCAAATGAATACACGTCAGCTTGTTGGTTATATATAACATTTCCTTTGGCAACTTCAGGTGCACGAAACCCTGAAAGAAATCAGATATGTTAATAAAATATCCAACACAGGACTCAAAAGAGGCACGGACACCAGGAGGCCCATACTTAGGTATTATACATCTAAGAAGACACTCAGGGACATTAGTTAAAATCTATGCCACATCATGTATATAATGAGACACATCGACCAAATCAATTATCTATCCCAGGACCATTTACCTGAAGGTCTGTTTTAAAGAATAAGAAGAATAAACATTCAGTAATACATTATTAAATTGTTGTTGCTGTTCTGTGCCATCAAGTTCAGTCTTACCCATAGTGATCCTATATGACAGAGTAGAATGGCACCATAGAGTTCCCTAGGGTATAATTGTCTGGGGAGAAAATCACCAGGTCTTTTCATGCACAGAAGAAACTGTTAGTGGATTTGACCTGCCAACTTTCAGTTAGCACCCTGGAGCTTAATCACGTGTCACCAATATTTCATAATTTTTTAAAAAAGAACCCTATCAGAAAAAATACCTTGTGTCATTTTTCTATTTGCAATAATATCTTTTTCAGGGTAGTGTTTTAAATGGAAAAGTATAGGAAGGGAAGCAATTTCTAGACTTGAAGTCACTCTTACCTGGTTAAAATTTTAATGCTATAATTATTTGGAGAACTTCTGTCTATGTGCTTTCTATTCATGGGGGTAGGAGTAGGTTATCAAAACCACAACTAAAGGGTCTTCCAGTAAGGATGTCCTGTTTTTGACACTCATGGCAGCAATATTTGTGAAGCTTCAGAAATCATAACTATCACTTTTTTTATTAGTTTTGACAAATAGCAATGAAAATTACAAGATTCAAAAACATGTAGAAATTATTAAAGTTTATTAGCAAAATGAGTGTTCCATTGACATAATCATTCCACTGAAAGGACAATATGACATTTAATTAAAAAAAAAAAAAACTGAGGTGGGGCCAAGTGGCTAACTAGTCACTAGTTACTCATCTGAGAACTAAGGCTAAGAAAAACAACTAAGAACTAAGAAAAACAACTGAATGGAGCTGAGTGGACATTCTGGGAGGCCCAAGATCAGATAGAAGGTTGTGAGATTGGACTGGGTGGCAGGAAGGTGAAAATAACATTTGTTGGAGGTGAAACCATAGTGCCAAAGGTCCCACTTCAGCTCATGCAGAGGCAGAGAGGCTTATGGATACAGAGACCATCTTTGTTACCCAGGAGACTGGGACTGGGACTGCCAAGCCTGAGAGCTTGGTGGGGCCGGATGCCATGCTTAGTTGCAGTGCCTAAGTAGATAGAGTCTCTCACACCAGAGAGGCTGTACTTAAGACAGTCACATCTAGAGAATCCAGTGATGGTTGGTGGCTGAGGGTACCAGTGCCCTTCCCCACTCTCCTCTCTGAGCTGCGCCATAGATTCTGCTGGCACAGTGAAGGAGGGGGGACACGAGTAGGATGCTATCTTAGTCGGCTGAGAGGTTGAGTCAGCCACATCTGAGGGCCCAGCTGGGGCTGGCTGCTACTCTGAGCAGCAGTGCCTGTTTGGACAGTGCCTCTCTCAGCAGAAAAGCTGTTTTTAGGACAACCACACCTAGAGAACACAGTGGTGGCTGATGGCTGAGTGTGGTGGTGCATTTGCTCCCTCCCTTCTCTGAGCCACACCATAGTGTCTGCTTACACAGAGGCCCCACAAATAGGTCACCATCTTTGTGACAAGGATGCAGGGTCTGCCACCCCTGAAGGCCGTGTTATCTTTGAGTCTAAGATGTCTTGTAAGCAGCATATAGACGGATTGTGTTTTTTGGTCCAGGCTATTACTCTCTGTCTCTTTACTGGAGGATACGATCCATTTACATGGCCCCTAGACTCGATGCTGCCCCAGACCTGAAATCAGTATTGAGTTCAGCACTTCAGACCAAGAATGGACTGGACTCAGGGACACAGAGTAAGCACATGGTGTATGTACTTTATGGTTTTATACAGTTATAGGAGGCTGTCCTACATGTTTCTTTCTAGAGAGGAGAGGAGAGGGTGAAGAGAAGGGGACAGGTGTTCATGAGAAGGATACTAGTAGTAAAGAGTAAAAAGGAGTATGCTGTTACAGGGTGGGGAGAACAGACATAGCTATAGAGAGGAGCATATGCAAAAGTGATTCGGATTGTATGTTTTTTAATCATAATTAAAAAAAAAAAACTGAGACAACCCAGTCTGTTGCTAATCAGTGCCTGTGTGTAAAGGAACTGCGCACACGGCCCAAGGAAAACATCACTACCATTCATCAGAGTGTAGCTGAGAATCCATCCCAATCAATTTCTTGCTAAGCACAAGAACTGGGCCTTTCGTCAATCACAAGTTAGCTATTTTGCATGTGGACTTGAAGCTTTATCCTAACTAAATAGTTTTAACTCAAGAACTGAAGTCCAGCAACCATAGATTGTGCTATAGGTTTGCTGACTGGACTCTGGAGCAATTGGAAGTTGACCCTGCTTTTAGCTGAAAAATCTTCAGTAACGAGGCCCATTTTGGGATGAACGGTTTTTTTAACAAACGAAACTGTCACATTTGGAACCATGAGACTCCAATGGAGATTCAACAACATCCAGTTGTGCTGGACTCAATCTGGTGGAAACTATAGAACTTGTGGACTAATCTTTTGGACTAATCTTTCCATTGGGTCTTTGGTTTTCTTCATTCTCCTTTGTTCCAGATGAAGTGAGATCCCAGATACTGTTCACTACAGTAGAATGCAGAACATAGTCCTTATAAACTGTTAGGCCAGTTAATCTAGATGTTTCTAGAGAATGTGGTCCCAACATTCCAACAGCCCTCAGCACAGAGGAGATGTACTTGAGAGCACCAAGAAAGATACACCGAGAGCAGAGTACTTCCATTGGACCTTGGGTCTCCGTGATGAGAAAGTCCTAGACTTGGGGAAGACTGATGACAAGGACCTTCCCCTAGAACTAACAGAGAAAAAAGCTTTCCCTAGGAGCTGATGCCCAGAATTTGGGCTTCTACTGTTTTCTAAAGCCATACAGTTTTGATATTTTTGTTGGAGCAATGCTAAAGCTAAGACAAAATTTCACTGGTTTTATTTGCCTAGAGAACTCAGCCTAAGACAATGATTATTTCTGTATGCTAAAATTACAGGTTTATTTTATTTATTTATTTAGTTTTTTGAGTTGCCATAAATTCGAATTCATTCCACAGCAACCGGTAAGTAAAACTATGGGCACTTTTTTTTTCTTTTCTTTCTTTTTTACTTCCAAGTTTTGTTAAATGAACACCCATGACTGTTACAGTACTATAAATGTATAGCCAGGAAAGTATAATGAGTATGAACGAATTTATAATTTTTAAAGTGTAGATGATTGAATCTGGAAACAATTCTTTTTGACAGAGAGTATACCAACGAAAGACGAAGGTCAACCTGGAAGGACATGCACAATTGAGGATACTCATATCCCCTGCCATCAAGTCAATTTTGACTCACAGCAAAAATAAAGGATAGAGAAGAATTGCCCCACAGGGTTTCTAAGGCTCTTATCTTTATAGGAGTAGATTGCCATTCTTTGTCCTGCAGGGCAGCTGGTTAGTTTTCGCCACCAACATTTTGATTAGCAATAGAGCTTTTTAATCACTTCCCACCACTAACCCTTTGAGGACAGAAATGTCAGATTTGAGGGAAGAAACTCCTAAGGTGCCAGTTGTGAACATCCTCTAGTTGTTAATATTTTGCTACCTTTGTGTAATTTCTCTGTGCATACAAAGTTACACAGTCACTATTTTCCCACATTTGTCTATCTGTCTGTCTATCTATCATACCTTATTGTGCTGAAACATTTGGAATTAGGGTTTAAAAACAAAAGCTTCTGTCAAGTCATGTGACTTACTGTGACCATAGATGTAACTCCATATGTGGCACAGTAGAACGGTGTTCCATAGGGTTTTCAGTGGCTGAGGTTTTTGAAGTACACCCTTCAGCCTTGTTTCCCAGGTAACTCTGGGTAGACTCAAATCTCAGTCTTTTGATAAGCAGCTGAGCCTGTTAACCATTTGTATCACTCAGGGACTTCAAAAGTATGTCACAGACATATTTCAGTCCTAAATATACCATGAATAAATATACCTTAGAATAAGCACATTTTCCTAAATAACCACAATGCCATTCTCACATTCTACTTTAAATAACTGTGTTAGTTCTAAAACAGATCCCTAGTTAAGTGTATCTGTGATATAATCCATATGTATCATAATAGCTGCTAATTTATATTGTTATAGCATTCTACAGAACATCTTCTTGAACACCTCATTTGATGTACACAAGTACCACTTGAACTAGGCAGAAGAGAACTTTCCATTTTATTAATTATGTAATCTGATCAGATGTTATGCATTTGCCTAAGGCGACACAGATAAAGAATGGTAAGCCAAAGCCAGCCAAGTGCCATTGAGTTGGATCCGACTCAGGGCGACCCTAGGGTAAAGTCAAAGTATTTTAAAATACTCTTAGTTATAAAAAGAGAAATGCTCTCACTTACTGATAAGCTATCTACACATTAATTAGTTCATTAACAATATTATGCTTGACTTTTTAGAATTTAAAAGGTCTTTTGGAGGCTGATTTTAATCTTATAGATTATTTATTATCCATTTGACAAACTGAATGATATTACTGATTATTATATCAAGGCACTATTCAACGACAATTAATTAAAATGTTAAATGTGTTTTTCTCTTGAAAAATTCACTGTTACAAACATAGGATTTGGAACTGCAGGGGCTTAGAGCAGGAAGAGATCTGAAGAGTCACCTAGTCTAAACTCTCATTCAGTGCACAGATTCTTTTACAGTAGTATTTATTCCTCCAAGCATCAATGTACAACATAAAACTGCACAAAACTTTGGAATTCACTTCACAATGAATCAGAGGAAATCAAGAAGAATCACTCTGAAGATACGCAAAGCAATATTTCCTTAAATATGAAAATGTTTTTTACCTTATCTTCCCCTTTTTGAAATGCATCTTTGTTGTGAAATGCAAGCACGGTAACATAGTAGGATATTTTGTTTCTATTTAGCAAGTACTCCAATTATATAATTCATTTATAAACGCTTCTTTGAATTCATCCTATGGATTTCTAGTGTTCTTAATATTTCATTTAAGTGAAATCACACAATATCTCTCCATCTGTGTCTTGTTTATTTCACTTAATGTTTGCAAGTTTCATTCATGTCATAGCATGCATTTTGTTATGAAATATTATCTAACCATTAAAAGTGACATTTACACAATAAGACACTGCTTCAAACATACCAGGAAAACAAGGGAAGGAAGGGAGGGAAGGAGGGAGGAAGGAAGGAAGGAGAGAAAGAACCAGAGAGAGAGAGAGAAACAAACAAATGTTGGAGACAACATACAAAAACTGGATTCCTTGTGCATTACTGGTGGGAATTAAAATGCTACAGCTCTTGGGGAGAACAGTTTAGCTGTTCTTCAAAAAGTTAGACACAGAATTACCACTCCTGAGCATACATGCAAAAAACTTGAAAGCAAGATCCTAAACACATACTGGTACAGCAGTGCTCAGAGCAGCACTAACAATAGCCAAGAAGTAGAAACAACCTGAATGCTCATCAGCTGATGAATGGATAAAATGTGATGTACATATACAACAAAATATTACTCAGTCATAAAAGAATGAAATTTCAATATATATTACCATATTAATGAACCCTGAAAACAGTAAGCTAAATGAAACAAGCAAGATATAAAGGGGAACCTATTATATGATTCCACCTAAATGAAATTTTTAGAGTAGGCAAAGGTACAGAAACATAAAGTAGATCAGTATTTCCCACTGACTAGGGGGAGGACAGAACAGAGCAGTTAATGCGTAATGAATACAGAGTTTCTGTTTACGGTGATGATAAAGTTTTGGAAACAAATTATGGTAATGGTTTCACAACACTGAATGTAATTTGTGACACTGAATTGTACACTTTTACAAACTGTTAAAATGAAAAATTTTATACAATGTGTATATTTCACCACCATTAATAAAAAAATTGATATTTGTCACAGAATGATGTCCATGAAATACCATTAAGAAGAAAAAGAAAACAAATTAATAGAAGCAGAATTTACAGGGTGACTAATATTTATCTTAAAAAACTTAAGAATATCTGTAACTAAATATATCTCAGTGTCACTAGAACGTGAAGAATTATTTCCTCTAATTAGTTAGAAAAAACGTCAGCCTGTTCAAGAGAATTTACCTGCTGCTTTCACCTCATGTCTTTATATTCTGCAAATCAAATTTTTCTTGAAAATGACTCGGCTGACAAGCTTCATCCTGGAATCCTTCATCTCAGAAACCAAAATGGACTTGGGGAGCTAGAGAAGAGGGAGTGAGAGTAGTAGGGCACAAAGTTTCACCACTAAACTTGATGAATTGATCATGGGAAGACTCATCAGGCTATTCTATGTACAACTTTCTCTCTGGGGACTTCCCTAGAGCAGCAATTGCAAGTTGCTCAAGAGTTCTTGTCTTATATTTAACAATACGTGTCCCTGTGGTGGAAACCCTAATGGCACAGTGGCTGAATGCTATGGCTGCTAGCCAGAGGTCTGCAGTTTGAATCCCTGCATTCCTTGGAAACTCGAAGGAGCAGTTCTATTCTGTCCTGTGGAGTTGCTGTGAATTGGAATTGACTTGATGGCAGTGGGTTTGGTTTCTTTGTCACCATGGTGTAAACCCTGGTGAGGTAGTGGTTTTAAAAGCTACCGCTGCTAACCAAAAGACTGACAGTTCATATGCACTAGGCACTCCTTGGAAACCCTGGAGGCAGCTCTACATCCTGTATGGTTGCTATGAGCCAGAACTGACTTGACAGCAATGGGTTTGGTTTGTGGGTTTTTTTGGGGGGGGTCCCCATGGCAATACAAGGCAGAGCATATTTCATGGCATTCAATATATTCACACCACTAAATTTAATTTGTGACTAAAAAGCAATACTTTTAATATTTCCTGACATTAGGGTAGACTAGAAATGGAAATATTTCCTGCATCTTTAAAAGGGACAATATTGCCACATAATGTGACTAATTGTGACGGATTCATGGTTGGTGAAACGGTTCATACCAGCACACCATAACGATACCCTTATTTAGTATCAAAGGTTAACAACTTGCTGAAATCCTAAAAATATATTGTTGTCTTAGGTTGTTCAAATGGGTCATTTGTTTAAGCACACATCACATCTGCTTCCAGCCAAAATGGAGTAACAAAGACTAGATTTCCCATCTTTCACAAAATATCTAAATAATCAGCATTGATTACCAACGTTTTCTAGGAATTGGGCATCAATACCTCCATGACACTGATTCCTGGAGACAGTAAAAAAATAATGTGAGCCAATCACAACACAGAGAAGGGGAACCAAAACCAAGCAATGGCGTCTAGAAATGTACCCGGTGTTGTGCTGAGTAAGCAGTGTACTGATACAACTTTCTCAACAATCTGATAGGTTAGATATTATTATTGGGTATTATTTTACAGGCAAGGAAAGAAGTTAGATAATGTAACCTCACCAGGCTCATAAAGGTAATAAGTGGTAGAGTCTTTAAATGCAGACCAGCTCACACCAGAGCCCAGTTTATTATATTAAAACAGCTAAGAATTAACTAACTCCTGTTTATCTCTACATCCTCAAAATCTGCTCCAGTGTCTAAAATGTGCTTGAGATTAATTTAACCGATAATGTCTTTCCAAATTTTAATATGTCTACATTGTATTCTCAATTTATTCAGTCTCATAATTTTAGCTTATATAACAGATTCATATTCTTAAGAGTCTACAGAAAATGTTAAAGATCTTGTTAACAATTCCTGTATAAATAGTAGATTTGCCCCTGTAGGACACTACGGAAATGTGAGATGTCTACCCCACCATCCATTCCTAAAGCTGATGATAGTGTCTACAGCACACAGAGGTAGGAAACTTTCGTGAACAAAAACTAATACTTTCTTCAATGGCTTCCCATATGATACAGATTAAATGATTTGTTATAACCTATAAAGCCCTACATAATCTAAAAAAAAAAAAAGGCTTCTCATACTGTCTGTATCCCAGAATCACTTGTGGTACTTTAAAAACTACAGGTGCTCTAGGACCTCATTCTACACTAGTGATAGTGACCGGAATCACATGGGGGAACTTTTAAATAACACCAGTGTCTGCCCCTAACCCAGACAGTGTTGTTGTTAGGGGCCATCAAGTCAGTTCCAACTCACAGTGAGTAGAACTGCCCCACAGAGTTTCCAAGGAGCACCCTGTGGATTTGAACTACTAATCTGTTGGTTAGCAGCTACAGCACTTGACTACTATGCCACCAGGGTTTCCAGCCCTGACTGGTTTTATCAAAATCCTTGGGTTGTGGTCCTGAAATCCATATATTTGAAAGTCCTCCAAAGACTCGAAGGTGTGGCCAGGATTGACAGTCCCTGCTAATACAGAACTGTAAAATTTTAGCTCCAGTGGCTACATTTGTTTTTAAAGCACTACAAGTTATTTAACATGCAGCCGGAATTAAAAAAAATAATAAAATAATAAAATAAAACTAAATATCTCCCCCATCCATCACTCAAAACAGACCAAACTTCTTGCAGTTATCTGAATTCAGACCAGTTCTTAAATACTTTAGTAATTCCTCCCACAACTCACCTTTTTTCAGTAGTCCTCCCACCCCACCCTCCTTTTTCTTCCCTCAAGCCTCCAGTTCATCGCCTAATACGTAACTCCAGAATCATCTCTGCCATTAAAGAAACCCTGAAAATGTGTGGCTCGATAATCACTTGCTGCCACTGTGCCATCTACATATGTCTCCTTCAGAAACTGGTACCCTACTTCTAAGTATTTGGTCACAGCCCAGTCTCTCCTGTTAGAATGTTTGCTTTTGAAAGGCAAGATTTACTTTGAGCGATGCATATTACCCAGATGTACCACCAGGACAATTGTTAACATATTTGGAGCACTTGCCATATGCCAAACCCTGTTCTATGCTATTTACACAGATTGTTTCATTCTACCTTTGTAACAACCCTAAGAAGTCGGCTTTATTTTTCTTACTGCATTTTAGAGAAATGAGAGCCAGAAAGTGAATCCTGATGAACATCAACCAGCTATTAATTAGTAGGATGAGTTTGGTCCATGGTGAATGTTCTATAAATTGTTTAATGCATGAATAAATGAATCACAATAAATAAAATTAACCATAACAACCATTATGTTAAAATAATAGGAAAACAGGATTCGTTTTTTCCAAGAACTGTTTTTAAAAATTTTTTCTCAGATAAGCTTGCATTTTAACAGAGGTAATGAGTAATAAATAAAGATACAGAGATCAAAAAAATGAGAAATGTATGAAGTAGGTCTGATTATATATACACAGTGACAACAAACATGTATATTCTTCCTCTTTTACTTTCATAGCAATATGAGAAAAGCACGCTCCACAGTCTTTGTCAGATGATAGTATATGATCAGTGAATGACATTTTATTTACCCAAGGACTGTTGCACTTGTATGGACCTTGGCAGAATAAAAGTCATCAGCCAGCGCCCAGCTCAGTCAATAGAGTATCTGTCCCAGGACCCAGAACTGACTGTCACCACAAACAGGATATAACACAAAAGTATCCATATGACTGAGTTACCGTTGAAACTTTCCAAGTTATTTAAAGTTTAAAGTATCCACCACAGATTTACCTTTGAAATGTAAGCATATGCTGAACCCAGGTCCTTGTCAATGACTAAATTGTTTCTGCCTTTGCACTCCTGACTGTGATACTGCTGGACTAGGGTATATGCTACTAGGCTCTTGGTTTTGGGTCTTGTCCTACCTTATAGATAATTTTATAACTTCTCTAAATTTTCATTTCCATATCTCTCATCTAGAAATAAGGAGCCCTGGTGGTAAAGTAGTTAAGTACTTGGCTCGTAACAGAAAGGTCAGTGTTTCAAACCCACCAGCCACTCTGCAGGAGAAAGGTGTGGCATCTACTTACATAAAGATTATGGCCTTGGAAACTCTACACGGAAGTTCTACTCTGGCCCTGTAGGGTCAACATCACTTGGAATCTACCTGGTGGAAACAAGCTTGTTTTGTTTTGTTTCTGGTATTAGGCTGTGAATAGTACTAGGAACCACCTCGGAAATTTCTAAGTATTAGAGGAGCTAACTAACCCTGGCAAAGTGGAAGGCACACTGTTCATACTCTAGAAAGTTTAGCTCTTAGTTACTGTCTGCTCTGCAACAAGAGTAATGAACCCCTTACTTACCTGCACACACAGGGCAAATGCATGACAATGAAAAACTAAATACATCCTACTGCTGTTGAGTAGATTACAACTCATAGCAACCATCTAGGGCAGAGAAGAACTGCTCCATAGAATTTCCAAGGAGTGTCTGGTGGATCTGAACAGCTGACCTTTTGAGTAGCAAACACAGCACTAAACCACTATGCCACCAGAGTGTCTAATGTTTAGTATAAAAATACAGAAAAGATTAACAAACCATTGGCCCCTTTTTTTTTTCTGTAGATGCTTCCATGTTAAAAAAAATACAGCATTAACAGGAAACCCCACTAGAAGGAAACAACAAGAGGTCATTTAAATCTTATGAGAATGAATAATTAATTCTTCTTCTCAAACAAACCGGTCTAGGGGAAGGAAAAGTTTGATGATGGTAGTTGTCACAGACTGAACGTGTCCTCCAAAAATGTACGTAGCAATTTAGCTAACCCATGATTCCTGGTATTGTGTGATATTCCTATGTGCTGTAAACTCTGCCTCTCTGATGACACTGAAGATGGGTGGCAGTTGTGTTGGCAGGACAGGGCTCAATGTGTAACACTATATTGTGCCTTGCGGCAATCTCTTGGGATATAAAGGAAAAAGAAATAAGCTGAGAGCTGGGGACTTCATACCAACAAGAAAGATGCAGTGCTAGGAGCAGAGCACGTCCTTTGGACCTGGGGTCCCTGCACCTCAGAAGCCCCTAGTTCAGGAGAAGATTGACTACAAGGACTTTCCTCCAGAGTCAACAGAGAGAGACTTCCTCTGGAGCTATTGTCCTTCATTTGGGCTCGTAGCCTACTTCACTATGAAGAAATAGATTTCTCTTTGTGAAAGCCACCCACTTGTGGTGTTCCTGTTATAGCAGCAGTAAATGACTAAGACAGTAGTAGTGGTGGTAGTTACTATCATTTAAACCAGACGCTGGATTTAGGGTTGATATGATTAGAAGTGTTTAATAATAATAAATAAGGATAAAGAGAAAGTCTGGGTATGTAGCAAGAAAAAAACTGCTGAATTTTAAAGCATTGGTATAGAAGGGGGTGGGTTATGGAACAGAACAGGCAAGGAAAGCCTCTGACTTCTTTGTGGTGATCTTTCTCTGTATACAATTTACTCAACATCAGTGTAGCAAATTATTAGGGATCTGGAAAAAGTACCTGGTCTGGTATGAAAAATCTGGTGGATATTAAATTTTAGATACATTTTGACCAAAACCAGGAAATCAGATATTTAAAATGAGTGGCCATGAGTTTGAACCCAAACTGAGTTGGCTGCTAGCTGTCCCAGTTCATGAGGGTTAGTAGAGAGGTCTAGTTCCAAAGGTCACAACTACCAATGGGCATTAGAGAGGTCCTCTGTCAAATGCGGTGCACGAGGCTTCAACACCAGGATTTATACCTCATGAACAGAGAGAACGGGTTGGGGGATGAAGGGGAAAGGAACGGCAGTCCCCACTTGAAGGTCTCAGCCCATCTTGGGGCCATACAAGAGTAAGAAGCAGATCTTTCAAGAGAAGATCACTGTCCTATGTACACTTGCTTTAAATGGACTCCAGAATTTCATCCTTTGAGATTAATTTTCCAGACTGGTAGTTGACAGTATTTGCTGTTCAAGGTTCTGTTATTTTGTTTTATGCTGTGTTTTCAATCACTGAGATAGACTATCTAAATTTCAAGTTCAAATCTTCCAGTAGATGTTAGGGTTGCATGATTGTGGTCTAAGAGGGAGACTATAGGGTTTAAAGCCAAAAAGCTGTGCAATCAATTCTCATTTATATGGAATGCACATCCCAGCCACTGGTGCAAGTTACATAGTCTCTCTGGGCCTGTTTCCTCATTTCACAGATGAGGGAAAAATAACTAACTCTCAGCTGTGCCACGAGGATAACAGATTGTGACTCTAATGAACCTGGTGTTGAGTTGGGTATACAGCAGATGCTCAAGAAATGATAATTACTTATATTATTATTGAACAACCCAGGGACACTCTCAGTCAAAATAAGCAGTTTCTTCACGTATATGAGAATGAACACTCTGCTTCTACATTGTTGCTCTGCAAAACAAAAAAAAGGGAATATGTATGTAGAGCAAAAATAAATGAGGCACTGGGATACAGTGCAGTTTGCTTATCTAAGCACATACACAGAGGTGTGGGAAACCAGAAGATTTTACCTAGCCAGATATCCTCTAGATACTTTTCTTTTGCCCTAGCCATGGTGCTTTGAGACGAAAATCATCAAGATAATGGAAGGGCACCTATAACTTTATTTACAAATAACAACTAGGTATTGCTTCTTTCTAAAGACATAATGGAGCTATGCTCCCCCAAACAGATACTAACCCCTCAATTTTCTATTCTGGCTACAACTGAAATCTCTGAAAGAAAAGATGTCTGCACAAATCATTTGACCTTGACAGCTTCCCACTGGTCAGACCTGGAGACTCTGAAGAACTAGTAACTAGAACCAGTGTGAACGGGAGCTGAGAAAAGGAGAGAGGATTCCATGGAGAGGACAGTTAATGTTGGGAGAACATCTCTGAACATAAGACCATGAAAACCTAAAAGTATAGGGTAGCACAGGAAACAAAATTTCTCTAGTACTAACATCACTTAACGGCAGAGACAATAGGATTACTGAAACAGAGAGGACACAAAAGGATTAGGGATGACCCCAGAAAGCAACATTTAAATAGAAGGCAAGAAAAGGCCATTAATTTCCGGAGACCAAAGGCATAATGTCGTACACAATGAGTATGTTGCACTTAATACAGTAACCAGTACTCACTTCATGACTGTTAGGTAACCTGTGTACAACAGAACAAAGCACTGCACAGTCCTACATCATCTCCACAACCATTGTTATATTTGATCCCACTGTTGCAACCACGGGTTGAAAACAACTGGTTGAAGGTCTTCCTCTTTTTCACTGGCTCATTACTTTAACTAGCATAAGGACTTTCTCCAGAGACTCCCTCCAGATAATATATCCAAAGTATGTGAGACATACATTCACTATCCTTGCTTTTAAGGAGCATCCTGACTGTACTTCTTCCAAGACGTATTTGTTGATTCCTTTGGTAGTCCATGGTGTATTCAGTATTCCTTATTAGCACCACAATTCGAAGGCGCCAATTCCTCTCCAGTCTTCCTTATCCATTGTCCAGCTTTCACATGCATATGAGGTGACTGAAAACATCATGGATTGGGTCAGGTGCACCTTAGTCTTCAAGATGACATCTTTGCTTTTTAACACTTTAAAAAAGCCTTTTGCAGCAGATTTGCCCAATGCAATGTGTCGTTTGATTTCTTGATTCCTGCTTCCATGACTGTTGATTGTTGATCCAAGTAAAATGAAGTCCTTGACAAATTCAACCTTTTCTCCATTTATCATGATGTTCCTCATTGGTCCAGTTGTGAGGATTTTTAATTTCTTTATGTTGAAGGCTGTAGTCTTTGGTTTTCATCAGTACATACTTCAAATCCTCTCCAACTTCAGCAGGTAAGGTTCTGTCATTTGCATAATGTAGGTCATTAATGAGTCTTCCTCCAATCCTGATTCCCTGTTCTTCTTCATATAGTCCATCTTTTTGATGGTGAATACTGCGCCATTCCTCTTCAAATTGCCCTTTCCAGCACAGTAGACCATATAAAGTTCTGATTCAAAATCGCCAATACCAGTCCATTTCAGCTCCCTCATGTCTAGGATATCAGTGTTTACGTATGCCATTTCATTTATGATGTCTTCGATCTTTCCAAAATTCATGCTTCATACATTCCACATTCAATTATTAATGCATCTTTTCATCTATTTCTTCTCTCATTTTGAGCCATGCCACATCAGTAAATGAAGGTCCTGAAAGCTTCACTCCATACGTGTTATTAATGTCAACTCCCTTTGAGGAGGCTGCTCTTCCCCAGTAGTCTTTTGAGTGTCTTCTACCCTGGGAGCCTCATCTTCCGGTGCTGTATCAGACAACGTTTTGCTGCTATACCTAAGGTTTCCTCTGGGTAATTCTTTTCAAAAGTAAACCACCAGATCGCTCTTCCTAATCTTAGTCTGAAAGCTCAGGTGAAATCTGTCTGTCATGGTGACACTTGTCTCCCACTGTGATGCTGGGAGCTGTGCCACCTCATTATACAAGGCCAAATACAGAAGCTACACTATTCGTATTATTACTTGTTTCAGACAACTCCTAAATTATGAAGAAGACTGAAATGCAGTTTTTAAAATTTCAACTCCCATACCAACTTCTGATCAGAAGAAAGTATGTTTGTGTGACTAACAATAAAACTGAGAAGAACCACAGAGCCAATCCCCTTAACTCAAAGCTTTGCAGCCAGATTTATTCAGGAATTTATGGTTTTCAGATGTAAGAAAGTTAATACGATGCATATCAATTTCATATGACTATAATAAAGTCTTTTCAGGTCAGGTTTTGTCACCCTCAGTTATAAGAACACCTTTGGGTTTTCAGAGCTCTGGATTTCACAGTTATGAACAGGAGTTTGAAGACCTAGACTGGATTTTGCCTTAACTTTAAATATGTCAATTTTGCCTAGATTAAAACTTCTGCTGTGTTTATACAATCTCTGGAATATTTAGATACTTTAAAAAATCCAACTTTAAAAAATATAACAATATTCAAATCCCTTCATTTTGTTGTTGCCTTGGAAAATTACATTAGTTAATTGTTCATTCTATGAAAATCAATGATTAAAATTACAATCTAAGGTTCATAATTATTCACACAACAAACATCTATGTATAGGTTATTCACCACATAAACAACTAGGATAGGCTACAGTATTTTTTCTTTTAGTATCATTTTATTTACTATCATTATATTGCAGTGGGACAGAGAAACACTGTTTTTTTAATGCATGAAGTAAAAATTACTTTAAAATTGTGATACATGCATATATGTGTATATATGTCAACCACTTGCCATTTTAATATTTTTACATGTACAACATAGTGATACTAATTATATTCATCATGTTGTGCAATCACTACCAGTTTTCTCCATCATCCTTAGCAGAAGCTCAGCCCCTAGGAAGTGACAGCCCTTTTTCCCCTTCCCTCCCACCTTTGGTAATCACCAATAAACTTTAGTATCTATATGTAGGAGGGTGCTTCCTGATTCCAGATCATACTAAAAAGGCACTGTAATTAAAATAGTCTGCCATTAGTATAACTGGTCTAATGATGGACATATACACCAATATAAAAAAATTGAAGGTCCAGAAATAAAACCATGTTATCTATGATCAAGTGATCTTCAAAAAGGGTGCTCAGTCCATTCAATGTGAAAAGATGCTGGAGCAACAACAATAAATGTTTCTGGGATTTCCACATGTTAAAGAATGAAGCCAGGTCTATACCTCACATCATATATGAAAATTGACTCAAAATGGATCCAGGACCCAAATACAAGTAATAAAATCATAAAATGCTTAGAAAAAAATGGTAGTCTTACTTTGGTACCTAGTTTTTAACAACAGATTCTTACCTATAAATACCAAAAATAGAAGCAACAAAAGACAAAATAAATGAGACTTCATAACAATTAAAAAACTTTTGTTCATCAAAGGACTTTATAAAAAAATGCATATACATGTACATATTGGGAGAGAATTTTGTGGAACCACAAATCTGCTAAGAGTTGAATATCTAAAATATACAAAGAAATCCTATAGTTTAACAGCAAAAGACAACCCAATTAAAAAATGGTCAATGACTTCAACAGATATTTCCCCCAAACGAAAATACATACCGCCAACAGGCATATGTCATTAGTTACTAGGGAATACAGATCAAAGCCACAATGAGGTATCACTTTATGCCCACTGAGGTTGCTAGGATTTAAAAAAGAAAAAACCGGAAAGCAACAAGTGGTGATGAGGATGTGAAAAAGCCGCAACACTCCTTCATTGCTGGTGGTACTGTAAAATGTCACAGCCATAAAATTAAGCATAGCTGGGCTACGGTTTTTTCATTCTGTAACTCATTTCTGGGTCACTTATTGTGCAAGTTGAAAAGCCAACCTGATTACCTACCTGGAGTGCCCTCTGATGTTTTTATTCCCATTCTACAGCAATACTGAGCAATCCCATAGTCAGCAATCTTTGCAATGATGGCAGCATTAGGGTAGAGGGTGAAAAGCAACACATTATGGGGTTTCAGGTCCCGGTATATGATCATAGCCGAGTGGAGATATCTGCCAGAAAATGCACAGGTCGTTATCAAACTGTGATTATTATTACTGCATTTTGTCATAAGTTCCTTGAACATGCATGTACATTATCCAAAGTATTAAAAATTATGTAGTTAACTAAGAAATATTGCAGAAGGAAATCAAAACATACATGTCTAATATTAAACAGCTACATTTACATACTAATAAGTAAGTGATCTAAACTTTAAAGGACAACCACCTTTAAAGGATAACTCTAACTTTTGGAGGCATTTCTTCCCTATATCTTAATAATCACTTTAAAGGAGTTCCAAATTTCCTCAAATTTAATATGAATATTTTAATTCCATAAAAATATAAATATGTCTTTGGGGGTGGTTAGGTCAAATAAGAGTTAAGATTTTGCTATACTTTACATTTAATATTTTTGATTTTCTTCAAGCTATGTAAGAGCTCATCTCAGATTTTACGATACTATTATTTCTCATTTGACATTTTTTTACTAACTAAACTCTCTCCCAGTTTTTTGAAGAATAATCTCTACATTTTCAACAACAACAAATCAGAATAGAAGACTTCTTCTGGCCGTAAATCTTTTACCCTGTTTGAATATATAATTTACTCTAAACTCAATTTGATGATGTTGTTGTTGTTGTTGGGTGTCATCAAATCAATTCTGACTCACCATAACCCTATGTGCAACAGAAGAAAACACTACCTGGTCCTGCACCATCCTCAAAATCACTGCTATGCCTTAGCGTACTGTTGTAGCCACTGTGTCAATCTCTCTCGTAAAGGGTGTTTCTCCTTTTTCACTGACCGTCTACTTCGCACCAACTATAAAGTTCCTCTCCAGGAAGTGATCTCTCCTAAAAACATGTCCGAAGCATGTGAGACACAGTCTCACCACTCTTGTTTCTAAGGATCTGGTTGTATGTCTTCTCAGACACATTTGTTCATTCTTTTGACAGTCCATGGTGTATTCAATATTCTTTGTCAACACAACAATTCAAAGGAGCAATTCTGTTATAAACTAAGGTGAACAGAGACTCAGAACCGGAATGAGTGCATTGATAAATATTTACTCCTTTATCTGCACCCCTCACAGCTATAGGGATTAGTGGCAGAGTGGCAGTGATACCTCAAACCTTCCACTGCATGATGACCTAGAGCGTATGTATCACTTGTTTCTGCAGGTGAAGTTTCTCTCTCTTCCAGGATGTAATTAGGATATTTGACGTTGGTCACATTCATCTAAGTATACATATTTTTGGCTGAAAAATAAGGTAAATGTACTAATGAAGTTGACCTTAACAATAAGTAATGGGCTTGAAAGAAAAATTTACTAAAGGCTTAATGAAAGGCCATTAGCTACTCTTGCTCTGCCGAAGAGAAAAGCTGGGAGATTAAGAAGAAAAAAGTTAAAAGCCAAGTCATACATCATTAAATAGCCTCCAAATCCTTCATAATGCATGCCTCTCTCAGTCTATTTATAGAACACAGACCCAGAATACTTCTCAAAGGTTAAAAAAGAAAGTTAAACTTAATTTGAAATCATGTCAATGGGAGGGAGCAGTTATCTGAGTTAGTTAAAATGCTCAATTATAGAGTTTAATCTCAAATAGTACAGTTTTAATAGCTTTTAATAGAGTGGTAAAATACCTCTTGAAATAGTAATAATATCTAATGTTACTGAAAATATTTAATCATATTTTACATAGTACGTGACAATGAACATTGTCCAATATATTATCAAAATAAACTTTTATATTCAGCTGTTTTTTTAATCTTGATTACACAGCTGTTAAGAAAACCCTTTCTTCATAAACTTTATTCCAGCCTAACAATGACTCTAAAAATAGAATACATTTATTCATTTAATAAATATGTAGTAGGCATCCAGCAGGGCCAGTCATTGTATCTGACAGCACTGTCTTCTTATCTCTGCTCTTGAGGGGTTCACAATCTACAAGAGGAAACAGGAGCTCCACAAGGCTAGAGATACACAATAAACACTATTTGCTAGAGAAGCACAGAGGGGGAAAGGCACAGTAGTAACGGTAGCGAAGACTGTGAGTGTCCAATCCTGTTAAGAATTCGAAACCCTGGTATAGTGGTTAAGCCCTGTGTCTGCTAACCAAAAGGTTGGCAGCTCAAGCCTGCCAGGTGCTTCCTGGAAATTCTATGGGGCAGTTCTACACTAACCTGTAGGGTCACTATGAGTCAGAGTCAACTTGACAGCAGTGGGTTGGGGTTGAGTTGGGTTAAGAATTACATAATCACTGTCTTTCACTGTTCAATGTCTAACACAAGGTTCTGCACAGAGCAGGCTCAAAAAGCACATGGTAGAGAAGCTAACTCCTCAGGGGACAGCTCAGCTTCATCAGGGAGATGGCATCTGAGACAATTTGCAAAGAAAATGAGTTCTTCAGGCAGACAAATTTGGGAAAAGAGAGAAATGACAATGAACAGGCATTATGTAAGTGAAAATTGCAGACCTTCTTCATGATCAGAACGCAAACTGTAAACACTGGAGTGGTGGCAGGCTGGAGGGGTAGGCAACAGACACACTTAAAGACTTCTGATACTTTAGTAAGGAGTAGATCACTGAGAACCTCGAGAGTCTTTTAAGCATAATTACATCTTTCTTTTCAAAGAAATATTTTTGATAATTCTCTAGAGGTCTTGGATCAAGGCAGCGGTGGTAGCATAAAAATAAATGGAACAACTAAAGAGAAGATATAAAATAGGATCAAGGATCTGGTGGAGAAGCGGATGCTCACTTTTTAAGGAAAGGATTTGGTATGGATGTGCCTACAAGAATACTGGCTTGGCAAGCAGGGGCTACAGAGAAAAAGCTGATAAATGGTAGGGAGAAGTAGGCAGGGAAAGTAACAAATTCGATTTGGAAAACCTGAATTAGAGAAGTCAATGCAGGTAACTCGCCTTCACAGACAGTCAATAGTAAGACATATGGCTCAAAGAAGTGGGTTGAATTTGAGACGTAAGCTAATAGCTGAAGGCAAGACTGTAGGAAAGAGGATGTGTAAAGTAACAAAGATGTGTCATTCTAAAAGCTGTATCACTTAAGGGGTCAAAAAGAGTCATGACAAACCTGCACATAGACAAGGAGGGAGGCATTTGAACACAATAAGGGGTTATTTTGTTTAAAAATCAGGAAAGGTAGGTGTCATGGTTGCAAACTTTCACCATACTTATTCAATCTTTATGCTGAAAAAATAACCTGAAAGCTGGACTATAGGAAGAAGAACAAGGCATCAGGATCAGAGGAAGTATCAATAATAACTTAAATTATGCAGATGACACAACCTTCCTTGCTGAAAGTGAAGAGGACTTGAAGTACTCACTGACAATGATCAAAGACCACAGCCTGTAGTATGGATTGTACCTCAACATCAAGAAAACAAAAATCTTCACAACTGGGCCAGTAAGCAACATCGTGATAAGTGGAGAAGGAATTAAGGTTGTCAAGGATTTCACTTTAATGGGATCTACAATCCTTACCCACTGGAGCAGCTGTCAGGAAATCAAATGACATGTTGCAGTGGGCAAATCTGCTGCGAAAGACCTCTCTAAAATCTTAAAAAGCAAAGATGTCACTTTAAAGACTACGGTGTGCCTGACCCAAGCTATGATATTTTTCATTGTCTCATATGCATGTGAAACCCGTACAATGAATAAGAAAAGATCAAAGAAGAATCGATGCCTTTGAGTTATGGTGTTAACAAAGACTACTAAACATACCACAGACTGCCAGAAAAACACACAAATCTGGTTGGGAAGAAGTCTAGTCAGAATTCTGTTTAGAAGCAAGATGGTGACACTTGGTCTCACATACTTTTACCGTGTTATGGGGGGAGGGGGGACCAGCTCCTAGAGAAGGACATCATGTTTGTTAGAGGGTCAGTGCAAAAGAGGAAGACTGCCCTTCCCCACCCCCAAGGAGATAGGTTGACCGTGTGGCTACTACTATGGGTTTAAACATAACAACAATTGTGAGAATGGTGTAGGACCAGGCCGTGTTTCATACTGTTGTACACGTGGTGGCTATGAGTCAGAACTGACTCAATGGCAACTAAGAACAGTCTGATCTTATTGTATCCTTCCTCTTTAGTCACACCCATTGCTCTCAAGTCAATTCCAACTCATAGTGACCCTATAGGATAAAGCAGAACTGCTTCATGGGGGTTCCAAAGAGCAGCTGTTGGGTTTGTACTGCCAACCTTTAGATAGCAGCCAAACACTTCAGCACTGGGCCACCAAGTCTCCTCCGCAATTATTAGCACCAAGCTAAAGTATATTTGGGAAACAAAAATCAATGCTGTCTTTTAAGAACATACTTAGTGCTATTGACAGCTTAGCTATCAAAACCTACCAGCCTCTGTGGCACATGATCCAGAAAGCTTTCCTGACATTATTGCAAGAATAGATCCGAATAATCATAAGAAAATATGCTGAAAGTTCATTATTTCATAATAAGCTCTTCAATATGTTATTTAAAGGAAGATTTCAGAGAACCAGGATAAGTTGTTTTAGAGAGGAAGTATAAATGCATTGCTGATGCTGTTCAGCTGATTCCGATTCATAGCAACCCTATAAGAAAGAGTAGAACTAACCCATATAATTTCCAAGGAATCCTTGATGGATTCAACCTGCTGAACTTTTGGTTAAGGAAGCCATAGCTCTCTGCCACCAGGGTTTCCGTAAAACAGTGGTAAACAAAAACAGCAATTCTGCATTTCATAAATGAGCATTTTAGGTCATTCATGTGGAATAAACTAATTATGTAGAAGAACTAGGGCTTGGGGCTAGCTAAATTAATGAAAGTGACTCAGAAGACTTTGAAATACATGAGAAATATTTATACTTAACATAGATTAACTTAACACAAGGTTCCCTCTGGTGTTCAAAAGCAGACGTGTCCACTCAAATCCTCACTTGCTGTACCCTGTTTCATTTAATAATCTATATTTCTCAGTAGTTTCTAGACACACTTAAGAAATCTTATCTTAGTCATCATATCCTTTACACCTTGTAAATAGCTACAACTTCCCGGATTTGTGCTTGTTTGTTTGTGAGGGGCCTGTTTTCCTTAATCTTCATTCCATTTGCATTTCTGGATACTCCCTGAAAGACATGCACAAAGCATTTCAGGAAGGAGGGAAAACTGCATCCCCTGAACGGCTACTACGTGCCGGCCACTGTTTTCCTAACGCCAGCACATGTGATCACCCATTATTCTAGGTGCAGGAGATAAAACCGTGAACAAGACGGAAAGTCCCTGCTATTTGGGCACTCAGATCCTAGTGGAAAGATAGACAATAAGCACATTTTAAAATACTAAAACAAAAAGAATACCAGGCTGCAACATGTGCTGCAGCTACCCAAAAGACATAGGGTGCTGTTTCAGACAGGGTAGGCAGGGATGTCCTCTCGGAGCAGAGACATGAATGAAATGAGGAATGAATCAAGAGGATATCTGGAGGTCAGAGATTCCTGGCCAAAAGAACAGCAAGTGCAATTCCTCTGACATATTGCAGAAACCTCCGGAATGTAGGTGGCTGATTAGCAAACGGAAAGTGAAGGAGAAAACTGATAACAGGAAAAAGACTTGATCCATCTTCCATGTGAGAAAAATCGCTCTGGCTGCAGGGTGCACAGGCATTAACGGGGCAAAGGTGAAAGCAGGGAGGCCAGTTAGAAAATTAAAAATGATTGTGAATGAGACTTCAGTGGCATGAGAGAAATTAAGATACAGCTTGATAGCAGAGCTGCAGTTAGTTCCTGAAGGATTCAGCATGGGATGGGAGAGAAAGGGAGGACGCAGAGTGATTCCATGGTGGAGTATCTAGGGGAAATGTGAAGGGGAACAGTGGGGGAGGAAGAAATCAAGAGTTTAATTTGGGATGCATCCAGTTATTACAGAAGTTTCTGCAACTTGGTGCATTAGTACTTGTCCTACTTTAAAAACCATAAAATCACAGAGATCAGATATAACATCAAGTTTCTAAGTGCTTATAGCAGTGATGTACCCCGGTCCTCCTGTCTCCAAAGACCACAGCCTTTCCACTCTGCTGAAGTGTATCACCAAGGTTCTGTCTAGCGGTCATCTAACTGCAGATTGGGTGTCCGCTGAAGCACCATAAGTACAACTATGTAGAATATCCCAATTCCCTTTCTTTTTCCTTAGTAGAAGTATGAACCAATCTTTCCTTATTAGAATTACTGAATGGTTATAAACCATCTTCCCTTGATACTCAGAAGCCTAATTAAGTCTATGGAGAGTCAAGACGATGGCTCTGGAGGTGGAGCCTTGGGCTCGAATTCTACTACTACTAACTACGAGGCTCTGCAGGGTTGCCATGTTCTTACTTTATGAAATTATAACACTTTTATCATGGAGATGGTAGACTTTTTTTAACACCCTTACTTTCTGGTCACCCAAACTCTTTGTGAATATTACTGGAGGCACAGCTCTCAGAACCCAAGAGTAAATTCAGGCTCATGCTTGTCATGCATTGAATAGAAAGTAATGTCACCTACATACCTCAAGCCATCAGCCACATGCAGTGCGATCCTGTGCTGCAGGGTTCGGGTGAGGCTGGCCTTATCCTGCTGAAGCAGGCGATCCAGGGAACCCTTCGGGGCTAATTCCATCACCAGCATGCGAGGACGAATCCCAGCTGCCAGCAAAAATATTAAGCTGGGGTGGTGGAGGTGGCAAAGCACTACCAGCTCCTGAAAAAGTTCAAAACTTATCATAGTAACACCACATAACCCCTTACCCAGCTATCTCCTTCCTTAACTGCATCAAGACTTTGATCAGGATTTTCTCCCGGTGATTTGGCTATATCCACTTTCCATTTCTTCTTTCAACATACTCGTATTTTCCAAATTTTTAGCAGTTGCACAAGTGGTTTTAAAATACTATTTTCAATTAAAAAAAAATTAAGTTCTTTTTTTATTTTGGCTGATCTGCTTTTAGCTTTCATCTGAACATTTAACGCAAGGACAGTACACACAGTGCAGTCATGATAACAGGTAATGCCAATATTAACCGAATCCTAGTTAGCACAGCACCCTTCTCAGCCTGTGACTCTGAGCAGCCACTACCAACTGATGATAAACTGCTCATGGTTGCTAACTTAGTGACTTAACAAGTTTTACTGAGAATAATGCATAACTCCATAGAAATGTTAGCATTAGCTCCTGTTGAAAACTCTAGTGTGAAACTTCCCATTCTTCTTGAACTAAAACCCCGTGTACTTCTGTGGCCTACCCAGCCTGACGTGCTCCAGCCTCAGATCACCTCTCCAACACAATCTCCTTTTTCTGCTCCTTTCATTTACCTCCCTCCCACCACAGTGGCATTCATTCCAGCCACAGGGTCTTTGCACCTGCTGTTTCCTCTGTTTATAAATCCTTTCATTCTTCATGTAGCTCCTAGCTTCTTGCCCTTCTCTCTCTAACCCTCTTATCTTTTTCTACTACTTTCACATTTGTTATATATTCCTTCCAGACTAGAATAATATTCAATCATTAGTAGACGAAATTTTATTATTTTTTCCCCCTGTGTCTGACCAGCTCTGTTGACTAAAACTGACAAGGACATGTCATCAGCCTTGCATTCTTCATAGGTACAAATAGAAGCCTAAACCAAATTTTCTATCCTGGGAAAGAAACTCACTGATTATAAAGAGAATAGAGTAAGAGAGTGTAATGGCCATACCTCAATTTGCAGTTACTGGTAAAATGACTCTTCAGATGTAGCCCTGAACACCAAAGTGTTTTCTTTCCTTTTTTTTTTTTTTAAGAAGCACATTACATACACTCTGCTTTTTTTATTTCTTCTACCACTTGCTTAGTTATCCTAGCTGTCAATACCATAATCACCGCTGCACACATCTATAGTGTTCTGACTCCCTCATGATTCCCTGAATACATTCCACAAAGTCTGAAGCATTTACTGAAGACCAATAATCAATACGAAAAGTCTACACAAGTTGACTAAGATTGAAAGAGACGGTGCCCAACTTTGATTCACAGACTTGCTCCTATATACACTGACTTCTGCTGAGGGCTACAATGTGAGTCTTGTTACTGATAACCAAGAATGTCTTCAGGACTTTATTTATAATAACTAAAATGTTATAACTACATATTTTTGAAAGTTTACACATGTTATCTACACAAAGAAATTTTTTAAATAGGTCAAGGAAAAAAGTAGGAACAAACAGATTAAAACCTGTGGATAAGTTCTGAAATAAGAGGGTGGAATGCACATTAGATTTTACCTTCCTTTCCTCATTCCTAGGAAACCCTGGTGGAGTAGTGGTTATGTGCCACATCTGCTAACCAGAAGGTCAGCAGTTCGAATCCAACAGGTACTCCTTGAAAACTCTATGGGACAGTTCTACTCAGACGTATAGAGTCACTATGAGCTGGAATCGACACTACAGCAGGGCTCCCTCCAACCCCCATTCCAACTGTAAGTAAAGACCTAGGGGGAAAAAAGTCCGTAGCAGGACTCAAAACAAGAAAGTGCGCTACAGTGATACTGCCGATTATTTATTCAGCATCACCTCCCTTTTCTTTCTTCCTAAGAGTACCTCGAGTTTGACTGAGGTATCGACTCTCACTCATGCCTGCCATGAACTTCATGAGAAACTGATTCCAAATCCAGCCTGGGGAAAAAGTGGGACTATTCTAAGTAATACCAGCCCCATTCCTACTGTGACTGGTTCAGTTAACACAGTTCTAAACCAATCAGCACACAACATTGTCCTAGAAAAACTAATTTCGTTGTGGATCAGAGAATGAAAGATAAATCTTAGGTAAACAAGATCTGAAGTCAAGAGCTTGCTATGCTTCAAGTCAGAAGCAGGCAGAAGCAGTTGAGGTCTAACTAGTATAGACAAACAGGGACAAAAAAAAATACCTCCAACAGGGCTCAAGATGCTACCTTTCCAACAAACTCCAAAGTAATGCTCTGTTGCTGCTCCACAGGTGTCATGGATTGAATTGTGGCCCCAAAAATGTGTATAGCAATTTGGCGGGACCATGATTCCCAGTATTGTGTGATTGCCCTGCATTTTGTGATTCTCCTAGGCTGTAAATCCTAATCTCTGCCTGTGGGTAACAGACTGGATTATATTAAAGAGAACTAGGGTGGGACCGTGACACCCTTCCTAAGGTCACCTCCTTGCTCCAATGTAAGGGAAGTCTCCCTGGAATGTGGCTTGCACGACTTTTTATCCTACAAGAGATAAAAGGAAAGGGAAGCAAGCAGAGAGTTGGGGTCCTCAAAGTATCAAAAAGTGGCCCTGAGAGCATACTGCGTCCTTTGGACCTGAGGTTCCTGTGCCTAGATGCTCTCAGACTAAAGAAGGGCTTCACAAGGACAACACAAGGACTCTTCTCCAAAGCAAAGAGGGAAAACCTTACACTAGAGTAGACACCTTGAATTTGGACTTGCAACCTACCAGACTTTGTAGGAATAAACTTTTCTTTGTTAAAACCATCCACTTGCAGTATTTCTGTTACAGCAGCACCAGATGACTAGGACAATAGGCTACACTTTCAGTAACATAAGACTCAAAAACCTCATTGCCATTGACTCAATTCTGACTCATAATGACTATAGGACATAGTAGAACTGTTCCATAATGTTTCCAAGGAGCAGCTGACGCATTTGAATTACTGACCTTTCAGTTAGCAGCCTTATGCTAAAACATGGAGACATAAAAGAAGATGTATAGATGAGTCTTATAAAACAAATGTACATCAAATTTGAATATTGCAGTTATGGGAAATTGTAAAATACTGGTTTCTCTTCATTTTCAACCAGGGAAACAAAACAAAATACTCTAAAAAAAAAAAGGTTTAGGGGGAGGAACGTGGGATTTCATAAACTCAAGTAAACTTCTGGGGAAAAAGTAGTCATCAGTTTTCCCTTTTCACAACTGCCTGTGAAGCACAAGTTCTAGGAGATAACATATGGTTTAATATAATAATAGTATTGCATTTCTTACCTGTCTTAACAGCCTAAGTGATGTATGTTTATTAAAAATCTTCACAGCCACTTCTTCTCCTCCATACGCAGCTCGATAAACAGATCCAAAACTGCCATCACCTTTTGGAGAATAAAACAAGTACAAAGGATTTAAATTGATCTACTCAAGCAGAGGCTTGGCTTACTCAAGCAGAAAAACTAAAGTACATCTTCTGCTAGCTATTGAAGAGAATGGGACCTACTTGCTTCATTGAATCATCTCTCTTCTAATGTGATCTCTTCCTTCTTCTACCTCCTGAACTAAGACGGACTTTGCCCCCATCCTCCCAGTTTCTGCTCTACACATTCCCTTCTCCATTATGTCATCTACTTTTATGACTACAGCTTTCTTTACAGGCAGAAAATTCTCACTGCTTCAATTAACCCACCAAGGTATTTCCTAAACTCTATTCTACATTTACAGTGTTGTGCTGGAGTTTTCCACTGGCAAGGTCTCCCATGTTTTAATCATTTCCATCAAAAGCTACATTCATCATTGTTTATTCACACCATATTTTCTTCCAACTTCCACATATCTGGTGGAAACAAATCAAAATCCTTTTCTCTGTCATTCTGGACTCAATACCCAAGAACCGCCTTTACCTCTGTGCCCCATGCATAGCGCCACAGCTAAGTTGGGTGTACTTTGTGACCTCCCTCACACCCATGCCTTCCCACCTCCACGGTCACCACATCAATCTGAGGTCTCTGGTTCATTCTGCCTGGAAACCCTGGTGGCCTACTGGGTTAAGTGCTATGTTTGCTTACCAAAAGGTTAGCAGTTCAAACCTGCCAGGAGCTCTTTGGAAACTGGATGGGGCAGTTCTACTCTGAACTCAAGGGTTGCTAAGGAGTCAGACCTGACTCAACAGCAGTGAGTTTCTTTGGTTTGGTTCCTTCTGCCTAGACTGTGCAGGCCTCCCAAGTTCATCACCTTCAATTTGTTCTATACTCTCCTGCCAAATTAATTTCACAATAATTCCACTTTGATTGCATTGCTGTTTTGCTCAAAAACAAATTATTTGAATTGCTTACTAAATGAAATCTAACTTCTGCCTCATATTTACCACATGGTCCCCAATTCTCTTTCTAGTTCTCATTTTCACTTTACTCCTCATTTTCTAGGTAGGCTGAGGCCCAGTAGCTCTCCTTGCAGTCCTGCCTACACAATGCATCTGAGAAACTTGCTCACAATACTAACACCTGGGCTCCACCATCAAGTATTCTGACTTAATTAGTCCCAGGAGGGGCTAGGCATTAGGGTTTTGTTCTTCTCTTTAGCTCTCCAGGGGATAGTAATAAGCAGCCAGAGTTGAGAACCCCTCTCTGCTCTAGACAAACCGAAATAGACACAATTTCGTAAACACACTTTGTGCTTTCTCCTTTCCATATCCTTTCTTTTGCCATTTCTTAAATGGCTCTGCTATTTCATTCTCTAAACCTTTGGGGGTTTTATCAAGCAAATAAGGAACTCTCAGAGAATGATCATGACCAACCTCATGGGATGTCACTCTCCATCTGACAGACTAAATTGCTATTAATACAGTAGTTATGATACTTATAAAGTGCCTTGAAATGTAGTCACTTGGTGTACAGAATTAAATGGACTCACACAAAATAAATAGAAGGAAATATACAATATTAAAAGTTATTTTTTCAAAGTGGTGAAACTATCTCTACAAAAATGCGTCTCAAATAATAAACATATTTTAATCTCTGTTACTATGCATACAAAAGCATACCTTCTTTAATGCTCAGAAACTGTCCATTAAAATATAAAAACAAATTACTAATTTGAATATATGTCATACCTCCTACCAGGCTGTAAGCATGCTGAAAATATTCTGTGTCTTACTGGTCTTGCTAAGCTTCTGTCTTGTCACTCCGTTACCCATAAATATACAACTTTAAAACCATCTATTAATGCCTTTAGCATCAAAAGTTTGAAGTGAGAATGAAAGCTATAGGTACAGTTAAGTATTAAAATCAGAAATAGGACTGAGTAAAAGAGAAGGAAAAGAGAAAGAAAGCAAGTAGAGAGGGAAGGAGTAGAATGAGAAGGATAGAAAGCTAGGAAGAAATAGATACATTCTGTTCTAGGTCCCCTCAATCCAGACAGCAACCTACAATAAAGAAAAAGTTTAATGGAGCCAGAAAAAATACAATCTCAGATATGTATCAGAATTGCAAGAGGGAAAAGTAGAGATTTCTGTCTTTGAGAATCACAGTCATACCACTCCCCAGAGGAGGACATCATGCTCGGTAAAGTCGAGGGTCAGTAAAAAAGAGGAAGACCTCTAACAGGACAGGCTGAAAGGGGCTGCAACAACGGGCCTCAAGACAGTGACAGCTGTGAAACTGTGATAATGGCATGGAACCAGGAAGTGTTTCATTCTGTTGTATGCGGGGTTGCATAGGTCAGCACCTACCAACAATATATGCTGCTACATATTTCTGAAAAAGGAGCAGGAAAAGGGTAAAATTGTATTTGTGGTGTATGTGTAACATCTAGCTGGGAAAGAAATTTGAAGGCAGGGGAATCTTTCTAACCTCACTGAATCATGCCACTGGCATACCTATCCATCGTGGCTCTCCAGAAAAATAGCCCCTCAAAGAGGAAATACATCCTGCAGTGTCTCAGAGACACACAAAAAATTTACCACGCATTTATTTTAAAAAGAATATTCACAAAAAAGCTTGTTAATAGTCCAAGTCTATTAAATTACATGATATTAGTCCCAGCATAATAGTTACTGTTACGTGGGAAGGAAGATGTCTACAGAACAGCTGTAATTCACTCCTTCCCTACAAAGAAATGGGTACGGGCAAAGGATGACCTCCACCACATCTGCCTAGTATAAAGATATTGGGGAAATTTTTAAGTGTAAAATGTTTCTAGAAAGATACCTCTGTCTAGATCAGTGGTTCTCAGCTGGGGACAATGTCTACCTTTGAAATGTCTGGAAACACTAAGGAGTAGCTGGCATCCAGTGGGTGGAGGCCAGGGATGATACTTAGCATCCTACAGTGCACAGGACAAGCCCTAAAAAACCAAAACCAAAAAAATTGTCTAGCCCCAAATCTCAGTGGTTCTGAGACTGAGAATCCCTGCTCTAGATTTTTCTTTTTATAAAGTTGGAATTCATGTGTTTATGAGGAATGAGAGTACGGAATGAAGAATAATCACATAAACTTTTTCCTGTCTGTGTAATTAACTGAAAAATGTAAACATACAAAAAAAAAGCAAGCCCATTCCTGTCATGTTGATTTCGACTCACAGCAATCATATAGGATGGAAAAGAACTGTTCCACAGGCTTCCCAAGGAGTGGCTTGTGAATTCAAACTGCCAACCTTTTAGTTGGCTGCCAAACTCTTGATTACTGTGCCACCAGTGCTCTGTAAGTGCTTCAAAAATGATTTTTGTAAACATTTATATATGTATATGCCTTTAAACACATATATAAACATATATATATATGCTTAAATATTTGTCTGCTAATCTGAAAAACATCTTAACATAGGAAGAAGGAATTTTTTTTGGAAGCTTTGTCTGATGTTTTGGGCTCCTTCAAAGAAAGATGCACCATGTCTGGTTCTTGGTTGTGAGACCTAGGACTTGGCTTTGACAACCCAACATTTTGTATTACTTCAGCATTACTAATATGTTGACTTACAGAGGGCCAGAAAATGTAAATTCATTCTAAATTTCCCAATCAACATAAAGAGATTATTTATCTTTACGTCATGTTCCAAATTCTAAATAATTTTGGTTAATAATATTACATCCTCATGGTTGTGTTTTAGGTATTCTCTTCATAGTAACAGTGAAAATTAAATATAAACAAGTACAACAACAAATTCCATGCAAAATAAAGCTGGAATGTTCTTCAATATTTTATATTAAATCAAGCTAAACCCATTGCCATTGAGTCAACTCCTACTCACAGCAACCTTGTAGGACAGAGTAGAACTGCCCCCAGAGAGTTATCAAGGAGCACCTGGTGGATTTGAACTGCTGACTTTGGTTAGCAGCTGTAGCACCTATCCACTATTCCACTAGGGTTTCCAGATCAGTCTAGTGCTCTTAATAGTCTTCACAAGGACTCCCAGGAATGCTGAGAACTTGACAATGGACTCAGCTTAAACTTTCTGATATTTTTTAATCCCCATTTTTTTTATTTTATTTTTGGTTTCACTGAGAATGTACACAGGAGAATGCAACCAATTCAATAATTCCTGCATATGTCATTCAATGACTTGATTACATTCTTCAAGTTTTGCAACCATTCCCACCTTTTTATCCAAATTATTTCTCCCCATTAACATTAACTCACTGCCCCCCTAAGATTCCCATCTAATCTTTCAACTTGTCATTGCCAAACAATTTTTTTTCTGTTTTTTTAATGACTATTTTCACAAGAATTCAGCATTTTCATACCAAGCACCCAAACTGCTGTTATGAATACACAGAGGTACTCTTTTACGAGGTGCTTTATTCTGCTTGAGGCTGAAAATGGCAGCTTCACGTAACTCAATGAAAAATGCCTTTCTCTGCCTCCTGCATCCCTGGCAATTCAAGTTAATGCAAGGACATATTTCAGAAATGTTTGCGCTTCTATGACACCACATGTTCATCTCAATCCTACTTTACACAAGCCAATGAAAAGCAACGCCAAATCGATAACATATCATTTTAAAACATATAATTCCAATGAAAAAAATTATAAACAAATATACAAAAACACTAAAAATCTACAGAGATCTTAATTATACTTGAATATTTTTTTTAATTATAAGGGAAAAAATGGTAAACTTCCTATGTCCTATTTTCAGGAATTTGAACTGGTTCTTCCTGGTTCACTCATGGTTCAGGAAGTGACACTAGGATAGACTCAAATTTTTTTAATGTGGATAATTGGAATCATAAGCAAAATGGTAAAAATTACAGGTCGAAGCCCTGCTAGAACCTTAATCTCCCTCGTGGAAAAGAAGAGCATCATATGCATTGCATAGCAACCACATCTCAGGTTTGCTTTTGAAGAGTTGGAAACAGATTGCCCCACTCAAAAAAGACAATCATGTCCCTTTGAATGTGTGTTGCTCTCCTTAGCCCTGCCTTTAATCCAATGTCATATCATCAGCCTCCTGAAAGGACATACCATGCCTCTTCCAAGTCTCCCATTCCAGGGCTTGGACCCATAATTTTTTTTCAGTCCAGTTATAGTTCCAAATCACCAAATTTTAAAAATCCTTATCTGTTCTAGTTTTGCTTTTCAGCCATGACTGAAACAATTCAAATGAGTTTGAAGCCCTGACTAATTTTTATTCTCAAACCAACCAAAAACAGTTACCTAAGAGGAACTCTGCAGCTTGTTCAAATTCCAGTTCATCACTATTCAACATAATATTTCTAGGCAAATCAGCCAAAA
Source organism: Heterohyrax brucei (assembly GCA_028571685.1). Classification (NCBI taxonomy): domain Eukaryota; kingdom Metazoa; phylum Chordata; class Mammalia; order Hyracoidea; family Procaviidae; genus Heterohyrax; species Heterohyrax brucei. Next base: position 99,588,511 of record CM053142.1, on the reverse strand, counting down.
CCAAATCAGGAGCAATCTGAGATATTGGAATGGTGAGCCTTGGTTCATCTGGATTTATCAGGAGGTCTCCTGAAAAGTAGATAAAAGATTAAAAGAAAGAAAAAACAAAATGTAGTGTATAAATAAATTTATGTGTTTTTTTTTTTTTTTTGGTTTTTTGTTTTTGACCAAAATAATTACATAGCCATAATTTCTAAACACTCCCTTAGGTATTATCATTGATCTGATTTTTCTCTAGAAAACTTGAGAAAATTTTAAAGGTTCATTCAATATCTATTTACTTGGAATTTTTTTAAAAATTCCATTTCCTAGGCTAACTCTATCAAAATTTACTTAGACTACATGACAAATAACAAAGAAGGAAGACACACATTATTTCTGCTACAATTTAGGGAGCAAGCATTACATACAAAACAGCCCTGCTGACACAGTGGTTAAGTCTTCAGCTGCTAACCAAAAGGTCACAGTTTCAAATTTACCAGCCACTCCATGGAAGAAAGATGTGGCAGTCTGCTTCGATAAAGATTTACAGCTTTGGAAATCCTACGGAGGCAGTTTATACAGTGTCCACTATTCCCATTTTACAGATGTGGTCATGCTGCTTAACAAGACAGTAATACAAACCATCAAGTCGACCTTTTTATATAAACTGAGAATATAAAATCCTGGTGACCTACTGGTAATAAATATCTATTTTTCTGAACTGTCAGTACAGTTGAAAGTAGTAACTTTCAATTCATTCATTATGGATACGAACAATTTTACATTGATTACAAAAGTTAGTTCACAGATATGGAAAGATCACTTCAAAACATTCCAGAGTCGTATCAGCACGTACCTTCTTCAGCTTTCCTCATCAGGTCATCCAGCAGGATCTTCTGATGCTCTTCACCGTCATTAAAACTATACAATGCCCATTTCTTCAGCAGAGTTTCTCCTTCACCACAAATATCAATTTCTAGTAGCCCAGGAAACCACTCTTCCATAAGAGAATCAATGTGATCCACGACTTGGCCCAAAAGAATACAACCTATATAATCCGAAGAATTCATCAATGGCCTGTCTATGCTACACATGTTGCAAACATAGAAAACACGGGCTGCATAGTCAATTTCTTTAGCGGTGCTATCCAGTGTTTTTGAATTCATTTCCTTACCTTTTCTACAAGAAGGAACTGTAATTTTTAGGAAACTTTCTGGGTGATAATCTAAGACTTCGGATCCTACCAGGCAATAAGCTTCAGGAGACCAATTCAAGTAGATGCCTTGTCGCCAGTACATTCTGTTTGGGCGAAGTGCTCGTTCTGAAGGAGTTTAAGAGGACCAGAATATATCTGTGAATTATTAACTATTTAATATATTAAAGGAAGAAAATACTGCACACAAAAGTATCGTGAATGCAGATCAGTTTGTTTTGAAGGAATGTATTGGGATCTTTAATGATACACCCATAATTCTCATTCATATCTCTCACACACATTAAATATTTTACCTTTATTTTTGCAAAAAAGCAAATACCAGTAGACAACCTAGTCTAATATAGACATTTCAGACTCATGGCATTAAGTAATTCAATGTGTTAAATAGATGAAGAAAGAGAATCATAAGTTCTCATAACTTTTAAAAAGAAATCAGTTATCATGCTCAAACCAAAACTTCTGGAATGTTTTAATGTAGTATAACTATCTATATCTTGATTAACACCATGCAAAATAAGGTTTACTTCATAATAAAATAGCATCTGCATAAAGCTGAATTTTATTTAAAAAAAAGATATTTTCCTTTTGGAGCACTAAAACACCTTATCCTTCCAGAAGGAAGAGCCAGTGCTGGAAACATTCTTTCTTTTTCTTCCTTATCATAAATCTCTCAGGATTGTAATTTAGAATAGGGCTATTACAATACCCACCCTGAATGTTTGGGGCATCTTATACTTGTGGAGTTTACGTATCTTTAAAACAAAAATAAAAAACTTCCCCTTACTGCCTTGACTATTATTCAATGGCCATTTCTTTTTTTATTTGTTCTGTTTTGTTTTGTATGTTTAAAACAGTGACCCTTGCTAGCAACATCAATCTTTTAAAAATCACTGCTTCTAGTTTGCTTTGGTTTAGTAAGCAAGACATTCGTACTTGTTGGAGCTATGTCTAACAATAACTAACCAACGGACTTAGAATGAGGACCTGAAATTTTTCTTCCTAACATACTACGTGAGTTTTGTTTTGTTTTGTTTTAATTAACCTTACACTGGCTACTTTGAGGTCTATAGGTTTACTTTTTCATTTTCAGTTGTCTTGAAAAAAAGTAAACTCTGGAAAATGGTATATTATTAACTTCAATATGTTTTTCCCAAATCTCTCTAAATACTAAGCCTACATTAAATACATACCTCTTCCTGAAAGCATATAAGGTGAAATTTCAAGTAACCGGTTAATTAATCTAGACCAAAATCCCATTGGAAAATAAGGCATTTCATAGAGTCGAATTATAATTTCTGAGTTCTCACAATGGGGAAGCTCTATCACAGGCCTGTGGTCAGACAAACTAAAGGAAAGGAGATCATTGTTACACAGCTTTGTAAAAGAAGTGATGTGATCAATAAAGATAAATGGGTGAGGCAACTGGATTCCTCTTGTAACTTTCTTTTGCTACACACTCTTTCTACATAAAATGTTCAGTGGTCATTTAGTCAATTGAATGCATGCTCAAATGTAATGAATATGTGCCTTTTTTCAGTAATTCTATGTACAGTAATATATAAATCATTACCATTATTTACATATATGCAAATACTTAGGAGTTACATATAATTTGAAAAAAATACATATCTTAGAAAAATAAAAGCACACCTATTGTTAGAATTGGCTACCATACTCTCATTAGTACAGATTGTATTTTTCAGTGTCATATTACTTTACTGTATTTACATTTCCCAAGTACTGATAAAGCAATAGGAACAAATTTTACAAGACACGCCTAAAACTTAAACCTCTATTGTGGCGTCTTTTTCCTCAACTTTCTGCCACGATGACTTTCTCCGTTTCATATATACCTCTGTATATATGTAAAATCATCTCCACTATTTATCTTTTTTCATTACTTCTTTAAACAACTTAAGCAATCTTAAAGCAAACATTAATTATACAAACAAAATAAGCCAATTTTACATTTTCTATTTGGCTCCTTTGCAGATTTACCTTCTTAACTATATAGCGATATTTCAGAAGTCATTTACTATATCTTTAAAGTACCAAGTGCAGGGTTTTGATGAAAAGCAAATGTTCAGCTTCGGTGAAAAGCTGACAAAACCCCCCAAAATGAACTCATTGCTGTCAACTCCAACTCATAGTGACACTACTGGACAGAGTGGCACTGTTCCCATCAAGCTTCCAAGGAATGCCTGGGGGATTTGAATTGTTGACCTTTTGATTAGCACCCAAAACTCTTAAGACCATGAGAGTTTCCCAAAAGGTCACACACACAGACACACAGACACAGACAGACAGACAGACACACACACATACACACAGAGACAGAAAAAAATATACATATATGTTTAATCATATATATCACAGACCAAAATTACTTTGATGTTTAAGACAATATATTAAGTGGTTCGTTTCGACAAAGTAATTATAGTTTTAAGTTGTAAGTTACCTGCTTGGAACGAGCAAATATTCTTCCCCTATTGGCAAGGCAATCTGGAATTTCTCTAGGAGTTTAAAGTACTGTGACATGTAGCTCTTTGGAAATCTCCTTTTCTTTGAAAGAAATTTTTCCACATCTCTACGTGAAATAATTCCCTTAGGATGCTTTGGACAGCCTTCCACCTTGACTGTCAAAATCTGAAAGATTTAAACTCATAATCATTAGAATTCTTTTTTTGAAGAGCTCAGGATTTAATGTCTCTTTGCTCAGTGACAATGATCAGAACAATTTTCAAATTGTTACCTACAACAGGGGGCTTGATTTCCACAGTAGCCTGGTAGCCTAGAAGCCCAGCCTGACGTCATTCCTACAGCCTAACTTCACCCTACTAGTGCCATACCATGGTTGGTAGTAGATTTCGCCACCTCTTCCTTTTTAAAAAATGGACAATTGTAGGCCTCCAATAAATCTTGCAAATCCCTTGAGAACACCTCCCCTTCTCATTTCCGCAAGGTTAGAAACTACATCCTATTCACCTGTTTATTCTCTGTATTATGAAGAAGTTGGCCCACCTCATGCCAGAACTCTCCACTCCCAAAAATACATTGTGGAATAAAGCGAATGAATTTGGATTACAGATTATTGATATCCTCTGAAACCAATAAGCCTTAAACTTCCCTTAACTCGATCTGATAACATGTATTTTTATAGCAGCAACATATTTCTAGGGGAATTATGTTTCAGACGGTGCTATCACTAGAAGTTTGCAATGGAAATACTACTTAACATTTATATAATGAGATGGTTTCCATTAATGGTAAGCGAAGCAGTGTGGCACAGTTTAGAGACTCTCAGAGTTACAACTCTGCATTTTCCTGGACTCTGCTCCCAGAGTCTAGGTCAGCAGCAGAGGGAGAGGCTGGGAATTTGCTTTTTTAACAAGCAACCCAAACGATTCTGGTGCAGATATCATTTTTGCTTTGACTGTTGTCATAGCAACTAAGAATAAAAGTCAGAAGAGCTCAGGCGAAAATTCAGGCTCTGCTTCATACTAGCTCTGTGACCTTAGGAAAGGTATTTAATTTCTCCAGACTACAATTTCCTTGTCTGTAGAGTGAGATGATAAAAGTGATTGCACCTTCCACTGGTGTGAGAATAAAATAAGATAAAGTACGTAAGATATGCAAAGCACGACCATTTTTCACACAGAGTAAGCCCTCTTATGTTAGCACTATTATCTACTTACGCCTTTTAATATGACAAATTCATTTTTAAAAGTGGTTTCTGCTTAGTTTTTTTAATAAAATAATTCTTGAAAAGCACTTACAAGAGCACCAGGCATATGGTAAGCAGTAAGAAACATTAGGTTTTAGTTACTATGTGTGGTTGAGAAAAAATGCCATTGATTCAGTTTCAACTCACATCCTTATAGGACAGAGCTGAACTGCCCCATAGTACTTCCAGCGAGCAGCACATACACACCAACTGTCAACCCTCTGGTTAGTAGACTGCACTGGTAAACACTGTGGCAAAGTAGATAGTTTCTAAAGATAGCCCCCGTCAATTCCGTCTCTCCCTGGATGGGCACACTGCTCAACACATCCGGAAGTGGCATCTACTTCCCCTCCCTTGAATCTCGGTTTGCCCTGGGCTTGTTTTGACCCGTAAAATGCTGCAGAAATGACATTTTACCAGGTCTGCATCTAGAGTTTAAGAGGACTGGCAACTTTTGTTTCCTTCCTCTTAGGAGATGTCCAGTTCCTCAGAGACCATCATGCTGTGCAGAAGTCCAAGGTGGCCAGATGAGAGGCCACATGGAGAAATACGAAGAAGCCAGAAGTGCTAAGTGTGGCCTTTTGGGACAGCCCAGCCCAGATGAATGGAGCCAACCGAATGACCCTAGCCAACACCCTGACATCATATGGAACAGAAATACTGTTCTTGATCCAGTCAACACACAGAATTGTGAGAGATAATAAACTGCTGATGTTTTATACCTCCAAATTTTAGAGTGGCTTGTTACATAGCAATAACACAAAGAAACTTAATGTTATCAGCTTTAAAAGACTTCCTAACCTTCCTTCAACCTAACAACTTGTACTGCTAACTTACACTCGCATTCAAGGAAAAAATTTTCCAAATTTTTCTGTCTATTTCCTGTATGAAATTTATCAATATTAAATTGCCATGCTAGCTTTTTAATGCTCCACATGATTAATTCAATAAGTCACTTTCATATCTCTTTCATCATGCTACTAAATGAGCTTTGCAAATGTCTCCATGCCTTCGTGGAAATTTCTTCAATTAGTGTAATGACCTATCAGCTTGGGGCACTTCTAGAGCCTGGGCTCTTTCAAGTCATACACCAGGGAAAGTTATTCCTGCCCTCCCTGTGATGACTCATGGAGGTGAATATCCCCATTCATTTTTGCCGACATGTGTCAGACAAGTGGTTCTTGTCTTCACTTGGTTATTTTTAACTTTTATTATCTTTCAAGTCTCACAAAAATGACAATATACTTCAATTTGTCAACAAGTAAAAATGCCATTTTTTATATTAATAAGAAATTTAAATTATACTTTGACTGTAGATTTGTTTTTCAAAATAACTTGGAGTTCTCAAATTCTTAACTTGATTTTCACTTCAATTAGCAAGCTTCTAGCATAACTATGCTAACGAGAAAAAAAGAAACCTTCATGGTGTTCCATCTTAGCTCTCCCACAGAATCTTCAGGGATTTTATTCCAGTCATATTCTCTGCTGCTTGGAAATCCAGTTTATTATTATTACTATTATTAAAATAAAATAAAACAAAGCTCCTCAGATGATTCAGATGCAAACCACTACTGAATAAGGTGTTCCCACTCTCATGTCATCACCCAGAGGCGTTCAGTTTTAAAAGTTTCCAAACTCACACAGAAACCCACCAGTTCTTACTGTAAATTTAACTCTTTCTTGATGATGCATGATTTGGTGAGTTCCCAATAGTTGCAGTGTTCTACCTAGAACAGCAAAACCTTCAGCATATATTTAAAAATCACTTTACTGCACTGGCTGCTTCCACCAACA